>CM034150.1:723295357-724495357 GCA_019776745.2 Taxus chinensis
GGAAGGAAGGTGAGGTGGAGTGGGTTGTTTAGCGTAACCTTGTTGTGAGACAACATGCCCCTTCTGCAAGATACCCAAACCAAAATAGGTAAGTCCATGACAAAAAATTATACTTTTCTTAACTTTTGTATTTTCTTTTTGCTTTTTCTTTTTATAGACTGATCGATGGGGGAAGTCTATGTGGAATGAATAGAATGAATCCTTGAGGTATTTGTGAAGCTGATTAATGCGGGAAGCTTCATAATATTTTATTTTTATTTTTACAGAAATAGTCTTCTTTTTAGATAAACTACGTATAAGAATGCTAACTTTTTATAATTGTCCTTTAAGGGAATAGTCTATTTATAACACCAAGATAAAGAGATAGATTTCCTTTTTGAGGGAGTCATCTAATTAGAATAAGTTTGACTTGAGGATTTGAATTTGAATATCTCATGTATTACTTTTGACATTCATTTTTGTTTTGGACTTTTAAGTCATGGACAAGACTATAGAGGTATATAGGCATATTTTATGAAGGAAAAACCATAGCACACATAGGTTAAATATGAAATAGGGGTTGTAGGTGATGAACGACCATGGGATTCCATTCTGAAAATAATGAAAAGTATCCATGAGAATCATGCCATGAGTAGAGCCATGGTACTCGTATTTAAGATAAGGCTGAAAAGATAATGGATAATCACACAATTCTTGTTTAGTCATTGGTCCTTAAAAGAGGTAGATGAAAGTAATGGTTACTCAAGGGACAAGTGTGTAATAAATAAAAGGTGATGTAGTACTTGATTCAACAATATAATGGTTGAATATGCAAAGCATTGAGGGGTTCAGGTTCTAGTTTACCTTCAAGGGAAGATAAACAATAAGCACCTGATCCATAGGCATGAGTAACAATATAGGGTCCAAGCTAATTAGGAGAAAACTTTCCCCATTTACTTTTCTCCTCTTTGGTTACATGTTGATTTTCCTTTAGGACAAGATTTCTGACCTTAAATGTTCGTTCATGGACACATTTTTCATAGGCACATTTGATACACTTTTGGTATATTTAAAGGAGATCGAGAGAAATTAAACAATGTTCATCTAGAAGCTCATGTTGGGCCAAATGATCTTGGTAAAAATTATCATTGTTAAGCATGTCTTTGAGTGATATATGTAAATAGGGAATTTGGAATTCGAGAGGCAAGACAACCTTTGTACCATAGACCAAAGAGAAAGGTGTAGTTCTGGTAGAGGTAAGAATACTAGTGTGATAAACCGAGAGGGTAAAAGGAATATGTGTGTGCCAATCCTTATCAGTATCGTCAAATACTAGTGTGATAAGCTCAGAGGGTAAAAGGTAAGAGTTGTGTTATTCAATTTTTCTTGGCCATTTATCTGAGGATAATAAGGTGAATATAAACTAAGTTGAATGTCAAAGCTGTCACATATTTTGTGTAGGGTTTTATTTTTTATTTTTTTCCCTTATCAGTGATAAGACAGTGAGGAACACCAAAGCAAAAAATGATGTGATGGTTGGTGAATTCACACATTTTCTCAGATTTTGTAGAAATGAGAGGTACAACATCAACCCATTTAGTGTAATATTCGGTAGTAGTTATAATCCATTGATGAAGTTGGGAAGAATGAGGGTAAATATCTCCGAAAAGATCCAAATCCCATTGAGAGAAAGGCCAAAGGTCTCATGCGACCTGTAAGGCATGACTAGGGGTGTGATGAAGATTAACAAATTGCTGACATTTTACACAACATTTAACATAGTCACAACATTCTTTGTTTAGGGTTGGCCAATAATAGCCGAGGAAAAGGATGCGCTTAGCGACAACGAAGCCACTTAAATGAACTCCACAAATATGCTTATTCCCTATGTTGATTGTCACGATGAACAAGCATGGCACCCAAGGAATGATCAGTGGTAGAAATGTAGAGGTGAAATGGTTGGTCGTGTTTAGGTGGAATGTGCATAGGTGGTTGGAGGAGGTATTATTTAAGGCATCAAAGGATTTGCGTAATTCATCATCCCATTTGAAGGAGACATCATTTTTGAGAAGATGATTAAATGAATGACAACGGTTAGAAAGATGAGAAATAAAGTGAAGAATATATTGCAACTTTACTTGTAACTTATGAAGTTGAAGGTTAGTAGGTGGAGGCTTCTCGAGAATAGCCTTGATTTTAGCAATATCAACTTCAATGCCACACAAATAAATGATGACAAGGATCTTTCCTAAGAGAATAGTGAAGAAACACTTATTTGGTTGAAGGCGAACACAATATTGGATGAGGCAATCAAAGATAACCTTAAGGACTACAAGGTGTTTAGCCCACTGTTTATATTTGTTAAGAAGATCGTCGACATAATCTTCCAATATGCTATGCATGATGTAATGAAAGATATAGGTCATAGCACGCTAGTATATAGCACCAATATTTTTAAGGCCAAAAGGCATAACACGATAGTAGAAGGTCCCTTAGGAGGTGATGAAGGTAGTTTTGTGTTTATCTTCCATTGCGAGTAGTACTTGGTTATAACCTAAAAAACTGTTCATGAGTGATAAAATCTCATAGCCAGAGGTTAGATCAACTAGTTGGTCAATACTAGGTAGAGTAAAATCATCCTTAGGGTAAGCTAGGTTAAGGTCGTGAAAATTCATGCAAATGTGGAGTTGCCCTATCGATTTAGTGACAGGAATGATTTTAGAAATCCATTAGGGATAATCAATGGGTAGGATGAAGGAAATAGAAAGGAGGCACTAAATTTCTTCTTTCAAAAGAAGGAAAATATGAGGATTCTTTTTTTACAGTTTCTATTTCACGGGTTTGGCATTAGGAATGGTTAGGATATTGTAAACCATGATATTCAGGTCAATACCGGGCATATTGGCATTAGACCAAGCAAAATAATTTCTATGAATTCAGAGGAAAGTGGTTAAATATTCATGTTCAGAAGCATCTAAAGATTGTCCTATCTTTAAGATGTTTGGGTCATCCTAAGTGTGAGTGTTGAATTTTGTTATTGATTCATTCAACATGGTTTGTGTCTAAGAAGGTAACAACTGGTGAATATAAGATTCCTCCAAAATTAAATAGGTGAGAATGGAATCATCTTCCTGACATTGAACAACATTTATAGAAGGCATGTCATCATCAATCATGTCAGGGTACAGGAAGGGAAGAGAAGAGGGATCCTTGCCATTGTGGGGATAGGTAAGAGGTCCCAAGGAAATAATGTTCACCAAAAAATGATTAGGAGGAATGGATTCTGGATCCATAGAATCTGTAGGTGAATGTGGTGAGGTGGGTGAAGGAGGGGGAGAAGGTGGTGAGGTTGATCCATATATCTCCCATCTATCTAGAAAATTAAGGAATTAATGCTTTATGCTATGCTCCATAACTTGGGTCTTAAACCCCTAAACGTTTGGTGGTGTGATTGACGGTGGAACAATGAAATTTACTTCCTCCGCTACAGTGCTAGAAAAACTTATCATATTTTGATCCCAGTATCACCTGTCATTTCCAAACTCAATGCATGTTGGGGTCTATATTCTGCGCATTCCACCTAGCTTCATCAACTTTCCCGCATTTGGAATTCATTTCTGGAGACCATATTTAATTATTTCCTTTGGTGCCTTATTTACCAGGGTCTACCTATTAGAAAATTTATTAGTCATATTTACATCCCTAATACTAAATACCCTTTCTTTTCCAAACCTGAATCTTTTAAGCATTTTTTTTGGTCTTTTCCCCATGCTTAGACTATCTAGAATTGGATACATTATTTTTTCCAACCCTACCATCTTGAATTATTTTCTCTGGTGCCTAGCTCTGTTAAGAGATTTCATTCCATGGCCACATTATATTGATACTCTATGGCAATTATTTAGAGCTTGTATTCTTTTTCATATTTGGAAACCTTGAAATGATTTGATATTCTAAAATGATCAATCTATTTCTTTCTTTTCCACTAATGACAAAGTGGTTATATTTTCTACTATGTGCATAAAGATTCAAGCTCAAGTAGAAAAGGTATCCCTTGATTTCTCTCATTTACAGGAGTTTCTCACACACTAAGGGAGTGTGCCTTGTACAATGAGTCAGGTCTCCTGGATCCTTTATTGCAACCACCTTAGCAATCCGCACCTCATTGGCCGCCACCTGCATTACCACGTCGCAGAAGCCCCTCTCATAGCCATCACTCCACCTCTTCTCGGGGTCACCCTTTAGCTCCTTCCTCCTCTGGACCAGGATAGAGCCCTCCTCTGAGAGGGTAGGGCATTTATACTTCTCCATAGTGGGATTCTCCACCGCCTAGCATTCAGATTATGGTTGGTTCTTCACCCCCTGGTTAGGGAATCATTGTTCCTTTACAAATTCATATTTCTAAACATGATGGTTTCAAGGTCAATCCTCCCTCGTCTGAGCCAACCAGTGGAATGTTTATCCCTCCTTGGGTTGACCCTTCTTCTCCTCCTGGAGCGGTAGCTTATACCTAGTTCTTTCTTATTTGATGTAGTTGTTATTCTCTCTAGTTTCCCTTTGGGCATTTTGTTGTTTCTTACGTGGCATTTTGCTGGATCATGAGTTTTCTGATCACCCTTGCTAATGTAACTCTCTTTTATTAGTATTAATGTAAAGGAAGTTCGAAGAGTAAATACATCCAATGTTTAATGAAACTAGAATTGCGTGGAGATTAAGTAAAATAATTATTAAGTAAAAAGAAGGTAACCACTTCCATTGTTTATAGTTCGACTCCCACTGCAACTTTAGTTAATTGTGTTTTATATATATCATTGTGTAAAGCACAATTTTAATGTGGTAAAACACATAATTTGCTTATATTCCTATATATCAGTATTTTGTATGATTATTTTTCTATCTCATTTCTAAATTGTTTAGTTTATTATTTATTGTTATTAATAGAAAAAATAAATATCGACTTTAAGTGTTATTATATATTAACTTGTACACACACACACACACACACACACACACACACACACACACACACACACACACACACACACAAATATATATCTACATCTATATATGTGTGTGTGTGTGTGTGTGTGTGTGTGTGTGTGTGTATATATATATCTATATATATGTATGTATGTATGTATGTATATATGTATGTATATGTATATATATATATATATATATATATATATATATATATATATATCTATCTCATTCTCTCTGTCTGTCCGTTCTCTCTCTCTCTACTTCCCTCTCCCTACCTCTCTCCCTCCCTCCCTCCTCCCTCCCTATCTCTCTCTCTCTGTCCTGTCTGTTGTCTGTCCTCTGTCTGTCTCTGTCTCTCTCTCTCTGTCTGATCTTCTGTCGGTCCGTCGCTCTGTCCTGTCTCTGTCCATCTCTCTCTCTCTCTCTCTCTCTCTCTCTCTCTCTCTCTCTCTTCTATCCCCCTCTCCCTCCCTCTCTTCCTTCCCTACATACATACGATTACATATATATATATAATATGTTGGTGTGTGTGTGGTGGTGTGTGTGTGTGTGTGTGTGCTGTGTGGGTGTGTGTGTGGTGTGGTGTGTGTGTGTGTGTGGGTGGGTGTGTGGTGTGTGTGTGTGGTTGTGTGGTGGGTATATATCTGTATGTATGTATGTCTGTCTGTATGTATGATATATATGTATACACCACATATATATTATATATATCTATAGGTATATATATATACATATATATATATCAGACATATATATACTAGATATATATGATATATATATACATATATCTGTATCGTATACATATATCATATATACATATATATATATATATATATATATCATAATATGTATACATATACATATATACATAGATACTGTGTATACATATATATGTATATACATAGATATGTGTATACATATATATGTATATACATATACATATGTATATGTATATGTGTGTGTGTGGGTGTGTTGTGTGTGTGTGTGTGTGTGTGTGGGGGATATAAGTGAGAGCATGGTAATTACTATTCACAATTGTTTTGAGGTTAGTATTACCATTTATTGTAAACCTTCAAAAAGGAAACTCAAAAATTCATTTCTTAGCTTGATAGAGCTTTTGGAAAGGCTTCCAGACTTTGACTACAAGAATGAGTTCCTGGGAATGGCTTATGAATGTTTTACACTAGCTGAGGACTATAATTGCTAAGGTTCAGTTGAAAACATCGAAGGCAAAAGCATCAAAATGACACAATATAGATCAATCTTTAAAAAATGAACTTAAACATTTTTTAAGAGCAAAATACGTCCAAACGACCGTCAATTTTCATGCCTAAAAGAACCGACTATTAACATTAAAAAAAATACTTGTAGAAAATTTAAATCATTGGAAAATTTTATAAAAACCATGTGACGTTCAAATTCCCATCAATTTCAACAACCAAGACAAAGGCTACATGTCGGCGGATAAATGACTCAGTCAAAGCTATGTGGCACCATTCCAAAATTCTCTTCATTTTTATAACTCTGGTGGACCTAAGCCAACGGAATGAGCTCTAATTTACAAGTTTTCAGGTTCGTTACAGGTTAGTTAATTCAAATGTACATGTCAGCATCTTATAGATCCAACAATCAAACAAAAAATTGACACCATGGGATTTGTGGAACGTTTTTATTGGTTCACGTTTCTCAGAACCCAGTCACAGATCTAAAATTTTAAGGCAACGTGGAGATTTTCTATTATCTCACATTTCACAATCTAACAAGTTATCTTAATTAAGTTTGACACCGAGGATTTGTGGGACATTTTGATTCATTCACATTTCGTAATTTTTCAGTCAAGTAAATTATTTGTGAAGGGTGTGGAGCTATTTTATTAGTTGGAGCTTCGTAGTTGACAGTCAAAGATCTAGTTTGCGAAAGACTTAGCATTTTCCTATTTGTTTGCATTTCACAAAACTTATTTAGGTTGACAATGATGTTTTGTCAATCTTTCTTATTTGTTCACATTTCGCAATGGTCAGTTAAGCGAAAGGAAAAGGATACACGATGATATTTTATTGGTTCACATTTTAGAAGGCCAGACTAGTATCACAGAGGTACGTGGAGCGCTTGTTATCCGAAATTTACCCCAAGGTGATTTCGATAACTTGAAAATTTTCTTTAGAATTAGACATATAGAAATGGTGAAAGAAATAAATCTAGATTTTGGGGCACGCCTTTGCTTTTCTCTAACTTCCCTATTCAAGTAAAATATCAGGAGTTAGTGAAAATTTGCTAAAAATTTGAAAAAATGGAAAAGGGCCTATTTTAATGTATTCCGAGTCTAGAGGCTATGGGTGGAAAGGCTTCTGATTAAACTAGGGCTCCTCTTCCATGAAATGGGTCTGAAATGCTAACAAAACAAAGAATTAGGGAAAAATCAGGTCTCCGTGGCCCACACAGTCCAAGTTTCATCAGGACGCAAGTTACCTGAAATGCCAACTTGTCTGATTCGCAAAGAAATGGAAGTGGGTCCTTTATGTTAAGAAAAAAGTGGAATTTCACGACCCATGAATTTCAATTATCATGGGAACATGAGTTCCCTATGGAGGTGATATTTTTACACATCAAGGAGATAGAGTGTGATGCAGATAAGGCAGAAATTGGTGGCCCAAGCAGTCCAAGTTCCGTCGGGACGCAAGTTCCCCAAAATGCTGACTTGTCTTATTTGTAAAGGAATGGAACGAGACCAGTGTATTACAAAGAAGGAAGATTTGGATGGGTTAAATGTCCCAGGTTAGTTGGGACGTGAGTAATCAGGAAGGCCAAAATGGCTGCATGTCTGTATATTGTGGCGATGGTGGGGTAGGGCGGTCTAAGTTACCCAAGTGCATCGCAGGCCCATGAATGCCGAAACATCCGCAGTAAGTTGGATTTAGGAAAGGAAGAATTTGATGGCCTAGGAATCCCTTATACCCCAGTGCCATGAGTTCTCCGAAGACCCGCAATATAAAGGAAGGTGTTGTAATGCCGATTATAAGAGCCCACGTCGAACACCCCGACCCTGAACTTCAAATGTGTAAATTTTTTGATCTAGATCTCTGAATTTGACAAAATTGGAATTTTTGGAAAGCTCTCAACATCCTCCAGATCCAATAAATTAAATGATTAGTCCCGTAAAATGTAAGAAATCCCTGGAAAACTTAAAACAACTTATCATACTCAGAAGGCCATAACTTTTGCAATTCTCAACGGATTTTCAAAAACTCGGTCTTGTTGTAACCGTGACTCTGAGGAAGACACACAAAAATCAATAAATTAAAAAATTGATGAAGTTTTGATGATTAGTTTAAGGAAAATGTGTCAGGTTTTGAACATTGGTTTTATTAGTGGTTGGAGAGGTAATTGATGAGCATGGGAAGACATTCCTTCTCTGCTGTAAGTTATGGGACACATTGAGATTGCTTTTGCAGGTCCAAAATCACCAACCATGCTCATTTATTATGAATTATAATTGTTTGAAAAGTGGATTTATGGATTTACATCCGTTCTCTCTCTCTCTCTCTTCCAAAACTCTATAAATTGAAGTGTTGGGCTCATTGTAGGGGGGGATAATTTTGAATAGCAAAACTCTGTCATTTTGGTTTTTTGAAGCCAATGTGTTACAAGACTTTGTAGTGGACTCATTGCATGGTGATCCAAGCCTTTCCTTTGTAATATTTTGGATTGCGCATATTAATGAAGCAATATATTCAAGTTTGTGGATTTATCTTCCCTTGTTGAGTTTGTTGCACTCTCCTTGCATCTCTAATGTTATTGCAGATGTGTGTGTCTACCCTATACTCTTGTAGGGACCTATTATTATTGTGTATACATGGAAATGTGTTGTGAATGTTTCTATTAGACTTTGGAGAATTTTCGTCACCCTATCTGATTTGCATTTTGCTTCCATTTCCACACATTAGAAATTATTCTCATTCCCTTCTTCTGGTGCATCACCTCTATAGTGTAATTTTTCTTCATTTGCATGTTATTTATCTCTCCTTGGTCCTTTGAAAATTGTAGGATAGAGATAGTTTGTAGATTCATCTCTAGTAGAATTAATTTGCACTAGGATTAGAAAGAAGAAAAAAATCTCTAGAGGTCTATCTCAGGTAGCATGTCCCACAACTTGGAAATAGTATGTGTTGACAATTTTTTCACTTGTGCAAAAATGGGCAACTCGAAACTTCATTACGATGGATGGAATTAGTGAAATGAACCTAAGCTAGGGGAGATTATTTCATTTTAATGTTTTTTCCATTGAATTAATTAATAATTGCAAGAAATTTGTAGCTATGTGTGTTGTTACAAACCGTAACAGATGACATATTCTACAATTTAATGATTATGTTCAACAAAATAACACAAAGCCCTGAAGGACAGTTGTGTTATCTTGATGAAGACATGAAGTACATAATAGATGAAGTGTTAAGTTTTGGAACAACAATCATAATTACATATTGCAGCATTCAAAGTTTATTGTTAAATTTACAGGTATTTTAAAATTTCTTCCTTCATGATTAATACATTAAATTATGTTATTGAGTTGTTTAATTCATTATACAATCCATGCACAAAAATAAAGAGTAGAAATAAATACACAACTTAGTTTCAGAATCCAATGTTTTATTCCAAGGGAAATTCAAGTGTTCCCACACAAGCTGTGGGATGTAACTCAAAAGTGAATTACAATTATTGAAGTAAGAGGTACATATGAATGAAAAAGAAAGTAAATCAGTATGAAGGAACCCATCATTTCCTTGGGTTTCTTTCATTTCAGTTGATGCATTTCCAACTCCATCTTTGCTCCATCTTCATCCTCACTTCTTAGCAAATGGCACTGTACCTAAAAACAGAAAAGGAAAGATTGTCAATATTGAGCTCAGGGTTGATACATATTCCTATACTATCTAAATTTGTGTAGGTGGATCTCTTAACAACATAAGGTATGAATTACATGAGGTTCAAAAGCACAACTAATAAAAGCACTATTTTATAACAGCATATGATAATAATGGTATAGCTTTGATACCAAATGATAGAATAGAATAAGATTGCAATGACCAAAGAGGGACGGAAGCCTCACAAATATTATTGATCATGAAATCAGATTACATAACAATGCAAGAGCTGTAATATTTATAGATATTAGACAACCTCATATGGATAGACATGACACCCTAGTAGGCACCAACTATGAGATGATAAGACCCATCTCACGTGAACATGTAATTACTACTAATACCAATATTTAATGTTATCCAACATAACAATATTGAATGTAAGTCACTAGACTAGAGTGCACATGTTGCACATTATTAAATAAAAGAAAATTCAATAAATATGCCTATGCTAAATTATGCTAACATTCCCCCCCTTAATTTTGCATAGTTTCCAATGAAGTGGAGAGAAACTCTTTGAATAGTTTGAATTTGTCACGTGAAAGTGACTTAGTGAAAACATCTGCCTTCTGTTCAGCTGTAGGACAGAACTGGAGTTGTATGTTGTGCTTCAAGACATGCTCACGTATGAAATAAACCTGTACTTCAATATGCTTGGTTTTCTCATAAAATACTGGATTGTGAACAAGCTTCAAAACTCCTTCATTATCAACATATACTAGAGTAGATTTCTGTTGTGGTAGACCAATTCCTTCCAGTATTCAGCGTAGCCATATTACTTCACAAACAGCTTCACTTGCAGCTCGATACTTTGCTTCTGTAGAAGAACGAGAAACAAAGTTCTGTTTCTTGCTTCCCCATGATATTGGTCTAGATCCCATAAAGAAGACGAAGCCTGATGTTGACTTCATATCATCCCTGTTTCCTGCATGATTTGAATCTGAATATCCTATCAAGAAGTTGTCATTCTTCATGTACTCTAGACCAAGGTCAACTATACCCTTTAGATATCTCAGTATTCTCTTTGCTGCTTTCCAATGACATATTTTTGGTTCTTGCATGAAGCATGATAAATAGCTGACTGCAAAGCTGATATCTGGTCTAGTATATGTCAGGTAAATGAGACTCCCGATCAACTGCCGATAGAGAGTTGCATTCACCAGTGGTGATGAATCGGAACGAGATAACTGAAGTCTTGCTTCCATAGGTGTAGCAATAGGAGTGTAGTCCATCATCCTAAATTTCTCGAGCATTATCTTGGTGTATTTCAACTGTGACACAAAGATATGATTCTCTTTTTTCCATACTTCCAACCCAAGAAAATAGTGCATGAGCCCAAGATCTATCATGTCGAACGATCGATTAAAATCCTTCTTTATTGCATCGATCATCTTCACAGAACTGCCTGTAATGACTAGATCATCGACATAAACAACCACAATGACAATCTCCCCCCTTGCTTTTCAAGGTAGATATTAGGGTCATAAGGATTCCTTTTGAATCCATGACTTATGAGATGCTCATCAATTTTGATGTACCATGCCCGGGGTGCCTGTTTTAGGCCATATAGAGATTTTATGAGTCTACATACCATCATCTCTTTTCCTGGTATTACATAACCCTCTGGCTGAGTCATATAGACTTCTTCTTGCAAATATCCATTAAGAAAGGCACTTTTCACATCCATTTGGTGGACTTTCCAACCAAATTGTGCAGCTAGAGCAAAGATCATCCTGATTGTCTTGATTTTGGCTATGGGAGAAAATGTCTCCTCATAATCAATGCCTTCTTGTTGTGCATACCCCTTTACTACAAGCCTTGCTTTATACTTGTCAATAGTACCATCTGATTTGTACTTAGTCTTGAATATCCATTTGCATCCAATGGGTTTCTTCCCTGGTGGAAGGTCGACAAGTTGCCATGTGTTGTTCTTCATCACTAACTGATACTCTAAATCCATGGCATCTTTCCAAGCTTTTGATTGTAGGGCTTCCTAAACTATAGATGGCTCAATTATTTCAACAAATTTACTCATTAGGGCATAATTGACCTCTTCACGAGCTTGACTGCGAGTGCTAGGTCCAGGATTGGATGATGTGCTAGGTGCTTCATCCAAATTTTCATCTCTTATTAATTGAGTATACCATTTAGGTAACTTCTCAGCTATTCCATTGGCTTGTGGTGGATCCAAGTTTTCACCATCATCTAATTCATCACTGTCATCTTCAGTGGGAACATCAAATTCTATCTTCACAAGAGGTGTATTCTACATGTTTGTTGAGTCATTGAGTGGAGCATCTGCTTGTTTCTTCTCAAAGAACTCAACATCCCTACTTGTGTATACTTTCTTTGCTTTTGGATCCTATAATCTATACCTAAGTACTTCTTCACTGTATCCAATGAATATTAGTTTCTCAGCTTTCATATCCAACTTGTTCCTGTTCTTCTTTGGTATGTGCATGCTAGCTTTACACCCAAATACTCTTAGGTGTGTAATTGATGGTTTTCGATTTGACCATGCTTCTTGAGGTGTCACTCCTTCAAGAGCTACTGTGGGCACTCTATTCAACAAATAGACTGCAGTTCTTGCAGCTTCTGCCCAAAATGTCTTTGTTAAACTTGAGTCGTCAATCATACATCGCACCATTTCCATGATAGTACGATTCCTTCTCTCAACTATACCATTCTACTGTGGTGTGTGAGTAGGAGGCATTTGTCGACAAATCCCATGAGCTTCCAAGTAAGTCTTAAACTCATTACTTGTGAATTCTCCCCCTCGATCTGAGTGGAAAGTTTTGATCTTGTGACCAAATTCATTCTCAACAAGTGCTTTGAACTTCTAAAATGTCTCAAAGGCTTGACTCTTATTTCTTAGACAATATATCCACATATTTCTTGAGTAGTCATTAGCACAAAGCATGAAGTATTGACATCTAGAATGACTTGGTTGGATGGGCCCGCAAAGATCGGTGTGCACCAAATCAAGCTTTCCCTTAGCTCTATATGTGTTCTTCTGGAAGGGTACTCTGTGTTGCTTTCCAGCTAGGCAATTGTGATAGTTGTCAGTGTTGTGCTTGAGTGTAGGGAATCCTTTCACCATGTTTCCCTTTTGAAGTGTTTGGAGATAGCCAAAACTGATGTGACCATATTTACAATGCCATAGTTCTGTAGATTGTGTGTCTTTGGCCACTAGAGCTTGATCATCCTTGTGGAAAAAATCAAGTTGGAACATGCATCCCACATTGGAGGCTCTTGCTACAATCTTAGAACCTCTTGACTTATCTCTTATCAAGCACACTTTTTCTCCATTATTGCTGTCAAAATCCAACTTCAAGTTGTGATCAAGGAGTTGACTAACTAATAGCAAATTCTTGGTCAACCCAGGTACATACAATACATCTGTGATTTTGTAGTCATGCTTTCCAAGAGGTAGTGAAATGTTTCCAATCCCCTTGATACTGTATGATGAGTCATCACCTAATGACACATGGTTCTTGTTAGGTGAGTCATGTAGTGTGTAGAACCAATCCTTGCATCTAGTCATGTGTCGAGTTGCACTCGAGTCAACATACCAGATATCTTGTGTGGACTTGGTTTCTTCATCAAATTGAGCAGAATACATGTGGTGTTCTTCATCTGAATCATCCTCATGTTCGGCAATGTACCCTTGTTGTTTAGGTTTTCTTTGCCAATTACCATTTTTCTGCCCTTGATTGTTGTTGTTGTTGGACTTCCCTTTATTTGAATTGTTGTTACCCTGTTGGTTGTTGGGTTTTGAAGTGCTTGATGAACCATTTTTGTAGGAATTTTACCAATAATCTTTGATGTAATGTCTCCCTCTATTGCAAATGGGACACTTCTTGGTGTTGTCTCGTTGACTTTGGTCCCTTTGTTGACTTTGATTTTTTTGGGACTTCTTGTGATTGGACTGAAATTTCCCCTTTTCTTTATGATTGGAAGATAGTGCTTGCTCATCTTCATGATATTTGTTGTTCATTGCCTCTTCTTGTTGGAGTAGATTGACCAACTTCTCAAAGGTGACTGTGTGTTCACTCATATTGATAGTTGTCACAAAGATTCTGTAGGAAGGAGAAAGTGCTCGCAACACAATTGGTACGAGGTCTTCATCACTTATCTCTTTTCCCAATGCCAATAGAGATGCCCTCAAAGTAGCAACTCGTCTCAATAAAACTTCAACCTTCTCATTGTGCTTGAACTTGAGAGTATGCAGTTGTGATAGTAGGTTGAGGATGGAATTCTTGTTCTTTGCCTCATAGATTGTGCTCAACTTATCCCATGCATCCTTGGCCGATGTGGCATCTCTAATGTGGGGTTGCACATCGTCTGTTATCCTAAACAAGATGATCAACTTGGCCTTTTGATTGGCCCTGTCAAATTGAACTTGTTGTCTTCCATCATCAAGTGATCTTGTTGTTTTTCCATCTACAACTGTCCATAGGTCTTCAAACTCAAGTAACATCTTGATCTTCGGTTTCCATACAGCATAGTTATCTCCTCTAAGTAGTTGTGAATCTAGCAAGAATAAATTTGGTGCTTGTGCACCCATTTCTGTAATTTGAATTTCTGAAACTTTGAATTTCTGACAATGGGTAAGGCTCTTATCACTCTAGGTTTATGGTCTCCCTCTCAATATACCATCAGGCCGATATACCAAACCTTTCTATATACACTCCCTTCTGATATAACTGTCGGTACGTGGAAGAAGATCACCCTTTCAATATACCCATTAGTACGGAAAGATGTGTTAACACACGTAAAAGAATTTAGTACGTGGTACGTAGACAGTACGGAGAGGGGTTTGTGTAAGCACAAACAGATGGAAGGGCTCAAATGTGTGTGTATTGTGTTCTTATTACTCCCCGTCGAGTTTATAGGGTTGATGCCTAGATGACATTTAGGCAGCTGTGTTAGGTGTTAAGTGCAGTAGTAGTCGCGACGGCATCACCCGTAAGCGCTTCTCAGAGGCATCGTATATACTGCACGCTGCTATGAGATCAAAGATCTCGTGTGATAGAACCAAACATAAAATAAAAAATGTACACTTTTTTTTTTTTCACTTTATGCACCAAGATTAGTACAAAATGCTCCAAAAGTACATCAAAATGAAAATTTTGTGTGCCCCCTCTTTATGAAAAAAAGGGTCTAGAATCACAAAATACACAATTTAGGCCAAAAATATTTTTTACCCCCAAATAGGTGTTTTTCCGCTAAATTTAGCGGTGGATCTAAATGTGTTTGGTGAGATTCTAAATTTGGAAATCTCCCAAAATTTAGTAATTTCTCCAAATTTTCCCAAAAAATAATTTAATAAAAAATATGGAGAGAGTGGGAATTGAACCGCTGACCAGTTTGTTCCCAAGATCCAAACAAACAATCTGAATATTGTTTTCACCTTTTCTCACAAACTGTGATATGTGTTTTTCTCAAATTTTTACAACAACATCATACAATATTTTAATTGAAACCCAAAAAATTTCAAAAGAATCAGAATCTTAGTTTTTGAGATCTTACCAATTTACCAGATAGATCTGATTTTTTTCAGAAAAAATGATCCGACTTGTACAAACTTTTCGTCACATATAGAAGCTGAATCTGAAGATGATGTAAACTGTAAAGTTGTGCACCTCCTTCTTATCTTTGCAGAAAAAAAAACAACACATCAATCTGACATTGTATGAAAAAGTTATGTCCTTTTTTCTAAGAGCTATTTGCTGGAATTTTGTTGACGGGACTGCTTTAACCTTTGCTCCCGAAGTCTTCACACCTCCACTTTCAGATGATCTGATTTTTTTTTTTTTTAGATCTGATCTCTCTGTTTTTTTTTTTGTTTTTTTAGATCTGAATTTTTTTTCAAGATCTTTCTCCTTTTTTTAAAAAGATTTTTTTCACAAATCTTTTTTTTTTTTCAAGATCTCCAAATCTGAAATATTCCACCAATATGTTGGATCAATTGGTTGTGCCAATGACTAATACAAAAAAAAATTACCTTCCAAATAAGTGGATAGGTCAAATTTTAGTTGAGGGATGCTTGGAAAGAATGGAGGCTGCAGGATGCTTCAATGGCTCTCCTTTGATGCAAATCTTCTTCTCCAATGGATCCTCTCCAATAGTGCTCCTCTTTAACCTTTCTTGGATAGAACCTGCTCTTATACCAAATGATAATAATGGTATAACTTTGATACCAAATGATAGAATAGAATAAGATTGCAATGACCAAAGAGGGATGGAAGCCTCACAAATATTATTGATCATGAAATCAGATTACATAACAATGCAAGAACTGTAATATTTATAGATATTAGATAGCCTCATATGGATATACATGACACCCTAGCAGACACCAACTACGAGATGATAAGACCCATCTCACATGCACATGTAATTACTGCTAATACCAATATTGAATGTTATCCAACATAACAATATTGAATGCAAGTCACTAGACTAGAGTGCACATGTTGCACATTATTAAATAAAAGACAATGCAATAAAATGTAAAAAATATGCCTATGCTAAATTATGCTAACAACACACATGATTTATTCACTCAGTAAGAAAGAGGCAAACTATGGAATAAAACAGAGGCCAAAATCATAATGTTTTCTAACTAGTTTGTCTAAATGTGTAGATACAACTAAGAAGAAGGAAGTAATAAATTTTGTAACTTAAATCAAGAATGTACATTGATTTCAGTTTAAACTAAAGGATGAAGTTAAGTGGAATGAGATAAGATTACAGCTGAAACAAAATGAAAAACGAAATCTGAGAAAATTTTGATAGGGCTTTGCCATCTAAAATGGACATTTTACATCTTTCCATCATGTTATTTCAAAACTAATACATGCTTGAAATCTATATATAAATCAAATAGTAATGTAGAAAGCAAATAATGGATGGCATGGTCAAAGATAACAGTTATTAGATTTCAACTCCCAACAACAAGCCATGAAGCATATAAATGAACTGTTATAGTTCCAAATTAAGTTACAAGTGCACGCTTTTAGATTACATCAAAACAGATACAGAAATGCTACAATACCAATGGATTACTACTATGACAAGCAAATTAGAGTCAATTTTCTGATTATAAAGTCATAACAACCATGCAATCAAAGGAACTTTCAAGATACAAAGTTGATACAAAGTCAACATGGTTATAGAACAAGTAAAACACCCAAGTAACAATTTCAGGAGGGCATATCATAAAGCTTCATGATTTACAATTAGCCATTCCAATCAAATGTAGCTATTAAATTGATCATTTTAGAGTTAAGGTCTTCATGAATTCAACTCAAGAAAGTGCTTCAAATTTCAACATACAAATGAATGGAGTAAAGAGCAATAGAATATCAGAATCACATAAAGAAATGTAGAATATCAACTTCAAAAGCATGACAGAAAGAGATCAACCAGATGAGAAAATAAAAGCCTATGGCTTTCATATTTTCTAACAAATTAATAAGTGCATAGGTATAGTTTATAAAATATCACATATAACAGTGGAAAAATCATCAAACTTGTAAAATAGAAGTTATTTTTTAGCAATGGTACAGTCACATAAATTAATAGCAGACATTAACTGTTATAGGAATCCACTACCATTTCATGCAAAGAAGATCAGGCATAGACGGAAGAAAAATAATATTTTCACTTGAGGACAAGAAATTAATACACTTCACTCATATCTTGGAGGGTCATTGAATAAAAGATGCAGTCACATAATAGAAATTTGAGTCAAACATTTTAAGCTCAAAAGCATCATTCAAGTACAACCTAATGGAAAGGAAAGAATCTACAATACAAATTTCAAACCCATTACAAAGTATTCAAATGTTTGTTGTTATGTTCTTATAAATTTATCTAAACAAACTCCATCAACATGTTAGCTACAGAATTGAATCAAAGGGATGAAATTTTCAAATATCAAGTGTTAATGATCTTCAGAGCACACATTATAGCCTAGCAGCTGAAGAGTAGAAATTGCATGACAATACCATACAAACTAACAACCTCATTTGAGAAATAGTAAATAGTTTTATCCATGATATGGCCACAAATTGCATTTCTCACCATAAGTGGGGAGATGTAAAGCTTACAGTTACTTTGAATTTTCAAGAAAGGTATAAATTTGAATTGCAAGAAGCAGAGATAGCCCAAATTACAACACACAAATACAAAGCTCAAGATCTGAATACAGAGAAGAACGTATTTTTTTTAATATGAAAATCATTGATTCAAACATGTATTTGAACTTTCAAGATATGAAGGGATCTCTCATGAGCAATTCAAGTGACATCTAAAGCTATGAAGAGATACTATGACATCAGAAACAAACAACCGGGTCTCTTTTACATAATGTTTTAAATGACTCAGAATATTCAAATCTCATCAAATTTAAAGATGGTGTTTTCAGAATAAGCTATAGCAACGCGAGGCTATTCAATACATAGAGTATGAGAATCCACATATATGAATACGTAGCCATACTCTTGGTGTCAATTTCGAATAATAGAGAAGGTGGTTTTAATAATATGTTTAAAAAACTATCAAGGAACATAAATGAGACAAGAATCCAAGCCAAGAGAAAACACAGTTCATAGTACAAACAAGGTTTAGCTATAGCATTTAAAATCTCACAGATTCATGAAGTTTCAGTGATGGATCAAAACGAATGTCGTGTTCACAATACCCAAAAAGCTAACTTTTGAAATCTTCAACGAGTAACCAAAATGTAGATTTATAACTAAATGAAAGCTTTCATAGGGGACCCGAGCTTTATCTTCAAACTAGCAGCTCATATAAGGAAATCAGAACTATGAATCCCTCAATAACAGTAAGCGAGGAATGTTCTGAAACAATACAAAATGCAAGAAAAGGAAAAATTAAGAAATCATGCAAACCAAGATGGGTGTCGTAGTTTGAAAGGATCAAAGAGCTTCATTTCCATGGGAATAGTGTTTCAAAATGGTCGCAAAGAATAGATCTAGCAAGGTAAATCCTAAATCATGAACACCATGAGTAGCTCCAGCACACAGAAGCTCGATAGCTCAAATGTTAGAACAACTTAGCCATGAAACAACGATAGGTTCATTTTTTATCACAGACATGAGAGATATGTTAAAAAAATTTAGATAGCTTAAAGATAGAGTCAACAACTCACCATTTTAGGGTCACATTTCTTGAAACCCTCAAAGAGACAAAGTGAAAGACTTAAAATCATGAGGACCCAGAATGAATTTTGAACTAAAATGTTCCAAATAAACACAAAGTTTTTGCAAAGTGTTAGTTGCCAATGAAGCCAAACCGAATTGTAAGAACATAGTAGTTACCAACCTAAGTAATCAGAAGCTTGACCATCATTTTGTCGACATCAACCACAATGATCCATTAAAGATTACATAGTTCTTCGAAGCTCAAACCAGAAGCTTAACAGGTGACTCAATGATGAAACTAGAGTTCGAATAGAGTCCTCAGAAGTGACAGACCACCATAACTAAGCAGAAATAGAAAACTCTCTTTGCACAGAAGTTGAGCTCGTGATCTCAAGCACATATCGATGTAAAACCTTCAAATGGAAATGACTAAAACTAGAGCTTAATGACCTCATCAATGGCGGCCACACATCAAATAATTTACACTGATAAAGCTTCATAGACTCATAGAGGCCGAGTTGTGAAAGAACTGAATCAAAGCTCAAAGATCTTCGAAAATGATAAGCCATGCAAACAAAATTATCAGGGATTTACCACAGAGAATTAGAAATCAGAAATGAAATGATCATTAGGATGAACTTCGAGTAAGACCTTTACCACATCCAAACTTCAAGAAGTGAGTTAATTAAACTCAACCACAGTGAAATGAATTGACGGTGCGAGATCAATCAGTACTCAAGATCAATGATCAAAACCTTAACCATTGCCAAAGACCTCACTAACGATGGTTCGAAACATCTACCATATTAAATACAAGGTTAGAAACCCTAACTGAGGGTGTAGTGAAATCAACCAAGGAGCATTGTGTGGTAAAGATCAGATGGTTGAGATACAATAGTAATTCTAATGCATAGTGCCACGTAGTGAGCCATGTTAGAACCCTATTAATTATGCAATAATTACCACCAAACTTGATGCCAAGGGTCAAATCAATGTTGGAGGGGGAGCAACAGTCATTGATGAATCATTTTGTTATTGACCTACCTAAAGGTCTTATTCACATTATCAATAAGAATAATCATAGTAAATAATGACTTTCATGATGTTATTTCACCACCGAAGACTTAAATCAAATGAGGCCAAGGAGTGGTCATTCAATAATGGGTCGATTCGCCATGGAAAGGGGCCAACCCACATCATTAATTGAAAATCATTTCTTTTGACCTTCTAAGGTCTAGAAACCATGAGACCACAAAAACCAAAAGCTGACAACATTATAACTTATGTCTATGCCAAATAAAGATTAAGGGGAAAAATCTTATATAGTGAAGAACTATTGAAAGGGGTCGGTGATATAGTGTGGCAATATTAAAGTGACCCCATGTGTATTCTTAAACCATGGTATTATGCCAAGTCAGTGAAGGAGGAAGACAAGTGTGCACATCAAAGGTTGCCCCCATGCATTGGGTGAATTTTGTAAAATGTTAAATCAAAAGAAATATCTTTCTCTTACATAGGGACATATTATTTTGCATGGGCATCCTAGGAGGCAAGTGGATTAGAGCTGCAGATTTCACATCAAGCACTAGAAGACATAAATTACATACACATGGGGAAGAATTTCTCATCAAGCAAGGTTTATTATTAGTAGAATTATTCACCTAGCTTTATTAAAAATAGAATAATCAACTGCAATTTGACTAGTTGTATTTTTGTAACCAAAGCTATTAATGCCTCATTGTATTAGCATGCTTATTTTTATTCCTTTATTTATTCATTGAGAAAGGATAAAATAGGATGCATGGGCGAGTACAATTTTTAGTCTATTTTTAGGAACGGTGGGATGAATAATTTTGCTATATATTGTGTGCATTAGAAAATCACAGGGGGACTTTTTAGACACAGGAGTGCTGAAGCAGTTTGCTAGTTTTGCCCCTTGAATGAGAAGTATATTTTACCTTTCCAATTATTTGCAGTCTTGTGTATGTCTTATTAATTCTTGTGAATGTCAAATTCCCTGATTAATCATTCTACCCTGTTGCAAATTTAGTAATATCTACATGAATATTAGTGTGTATGTGTAACTTAACAGTATTGTTGTGAAATTTTCCCTCAATGCATCAAGTGTTTACCCTTAATATTTTGCTGAAAATTTGTTGGTTTGTGCATCTAGAATCCTTTTCATATCAATTGTTCATATACTAAGTGAAAGACCTCAAATAATTTTGGTGTATCACCCCATTTTTGAATCCATTTACAGTCATCTTTTACCCTAAAACCCCATAAAATTAGTTTAGGATAAATCAATAAAGAACCAGCCTTGATACTGGAGACTCACCTCAAAATAGGTATACCCACAGACCTGAGGTGTTTCCATTGTATCTATGAAAGAGAGAGATAAAATTTTGCAAGCTTAGAACACCTGCAACCATCTCTCTACAGGGTGAACTTTTGAGAGATAACAATTTTTGGCTATGCCCAATTTGACAACAGTTTAGACTTGCGACCATGTTACAACTTTTTACAACAGATTCACAATAATCACAAGTCACTTTCATAGCAACAAGCTGCAACCCCTTTTGTGTTATCGTTGCATGTATAAGATTTTACTTGGCGCCTCTAGAAAGGACTAATTTCAAATTAGTTTTGTAGCAAGATTCATGCCTGGGGTTGACTACAAGATCCTCCTTATGATGAATTAACCTATCCCTTGAGTTTATTTGTTGATTACCTAATTGAACTCTAGTGCAAGTTTTGAACTGAAGAGTTGTGTTACACCCTACGTTATCCAATGAGGCCTAACTTTGACAACCCTTATCCTAATCTTCCATCTACCACGTGCTATATCTCTTCGAACCTAGAATATGGGGTAATTCCAATTGCTATTGAATTCACCTATTGAATTCCACCACCATTGACTCATGACAACCCTTTGAGTGATTTCAAAACCATTAGGATATCCTTTATGCTGCCATGGTAAGTTGTTTGTACATTCATTAGTGAAAATCAGGTTACACCATTTGAGCATATGCAATGATGTTGCATCCCTATGATGCAGTTGATAACTATGAACCCTATGAAGATGTGGCCTTGATTAGACCATGGTTTAGTTGCATTTTTTATCGTCTGAAATCTTGTACTATGGTATAGATCTCGTCTAGAAATTCGAACCATAAGAACTCAGGTTGAGTTAGGTGAGAAAATGTAGAAACAATTTCAAGTTGATTTATCCCTTATAAAGCAACTCAACTATGATTAAGAGAGCCCCTCATGAATTTCTGGCACATTACATTTTTAGAGTCCATTTGGGTAGAAGCTCTGGCAAAAAAATTCTAGTAAGTGTTAAGCCCCACCAGTTGATCATGATTGTGATACTATCCTAGAGCCTTGAATTTTGATCCTCTCAACAACGATTCAATAGAAGCTTTACTATTTCATCTAACTACTTTAGTTGATCTGAAAATGGGTGCTTGAATTTTTTTAACACTTTTAATCAGTTTCCAAAGGATCTTCATTTTTTTTAACCAATTTTAAGAGATCCTAATACTCCAAATTATTGATTAAAAATATGATTACTATGGATCCATAGAAGTTCGGAAAACTTGTGTGGTAAATTAAGTAATGCATTTTACTCAAAAACATTCATTGTTTGATCAAATCCCAAAAACTCACTGTTTACGGGATTCGGAATTGATTTTTTCCAATGGGTATCAGATTCTGATAATAGCTGCATCCATATTCATAATTTTGAATTTAAATTACTACATAACTATAATAAACTAACCAATAATGAATCAGAACCTGACAAATGACCAGATCAATGTTTACAAGGGTTCTGAAAAATAGCCTACACTGTCCCAAGAATGATTCGTGATGAACCGATCCATTAATAATGTTTAAAAAATGTAAATCTCAATAACAACTGTAAATTAGAAAAATACCTGAATCAAATGGAGACTTGAAAAACTATGTATATGAAAAAACCTTCATATATCGTGAAATCAGAGCTTAGTCTTTGATCACTTTTCATGTTTACACTGAGTCACACTTCGGACCAGACAGTGTCATTGAAATTCATGTTTTCCTACTAGCCTGTCTGTGTAGATCCCTGTTAACAACATGCATTCAAATCTATCACAAAAATAGGATCAAAATCAACAAAAATTATCACACCATTATATGATTGGAATCATCTAAAAATTATGAACAACTTTCATCTTATAACTCGAGATGCTGGTTTTGAGTGGAAGTTCTTCAAAAATTGCATTTTTCCAAAATTGCCTGCTTATTGCTGCTTGACACAGACCTGTACCCCACTTGTTTATTTCAAATACAAGTGAGCTTATTTTATACCACTTCCAAGAGGGTGATCCCTTGGTGGGTTGGCTAAGGCCAGATTTTTTTTTAGACCCATGAGGTTAGGGGTTAAAATTCCCACTTCCATATTGTCTTAGCCACCCAATTTAGCCATTGACTCCACATTTGGTCAAAGGAAAGGGATATGAGAATGCCTTTAAAGTTGTTGAGCTTTTTCTCCAGAAAATTCTGAGCCGTTATCCCATGGTGGATTGGGCTTACTCCCATGGCACATGGATTAGACATAAAATGTTATTATTAATATTTCAAATGCCAAATCCACTAGTAATGCCTACCAAATGTCACACCAAATATAATGCGTGGAATATGTAATATGGATTTGGATTAAATGCGTGGAATATGGAAAGTGTACTTACCAAGTAAATATAATTTCGACCCATGTAATGTGGTATGGAAATAATTAACTTGGTCAATAATATATAATCCACTTGTCATCTCCCAATAGGAAATTCGATCGAATTCGACGAGTAGTGCCAAGTCACGTGTCACAGTGCGATTCATCCAATATTTACCCGTTGACCATAGTTTGACTTTCCCGATGTCTGAACTTTGACCGAACATATCTAGAGCTCCCGATGTCCGTTTGTCACATTCTCATAGTCGTTGGAAAGCTCTTGAGATGATATTCTACACTAACACCATTTAGGGATGTTTAGGGAAAATTTTCACTAAAAATTATCCCCTGATCACACCTCCCCACTGAGAAAGGCTTTTTGTCCACAAAAAGCTGTGTATCAACCCACAAAAACATGCTATCTCTTCTTGCATTGCACAAACACATACAAGAACCAAAAATAACATTATAGGTTAAATAATTGAAAATAGTTGATTAGCTAGTCACATAACCGATCAGATAATAACACCCAATTAAGCTAGTGTTCAACTGAAACGCTACAACCCTGTCAACTCTACGCACAACTGTGAACTGTCATACCCCACTGTAATGCCATCACAAATAACTGACTAGATAATAACACCCATTCTATTAGGGAAAGCTAGTGTTCAACTGTCACTTTGTGATACGGCCGATTACCCAAAAATTACAATTCCATAACATAGATTAGTATACAAGACATCTAAATTGCCCACAATTAGGCTAGTGCCCACTGCCCATCTAAAACTGTAACAACTGTAAGTATTCATTATCAGAATATAATAGACTATCAATGCCCAAAAATAGGCTATAGTCAACAACTGAATCAACATGAATATGCCAAAACACTGTATCGCCATCACAAATAATAACTCAGATAATAACACCCATCTATAGCAGAAGCTAGTGTTCAACCGACACTTTGTGATTATGCTGATTACAACTGCAAGTTTCAAATTTAGACATGCTACTGATGCCTATCCCTGCATAGTGTTTTCAACAATAAAAAACTACCAACCAATCTAAGAAAAAAAAACATCAAAGTATGATGAACCTCTCACTCAAATATTCTCTTCAGCTGTTTCCATTCATTTTCAAAGCTTAAATATCAACTTAGGAACAAATCCTTATCAATCAATAGGAATCCCTAAAAATATAGCTCTGAAAAACATTTTGCTTGCCTACTATCAACAATTTACTGTAGTGCAAATATAAAGTTGAGGAGTGTTTTTCCAAACCAATCACTTGGGTTTTTCCATTTTAGTTGTTTTACCTTCTCCGTACCACAATGAGTTTTAGTTAGGTTTAGCACTATTGGTTTTACAATTTTTGTTTACTTGTTCTTTTTAACAACTTTCCAATTTTGTTGTTTAGGAACAAACTAACAAACCTTAACATCATGACCATTCCTATTACAATGGGAACAAAATTTAACTTCCCTATTTTTAGGAGTCTTACGCATTTTACCATTCTCATAACTTTGTCTACGAGAATGATTCCCCTGTTTAGGAGAGGCAACATTCTTGCCATTTCTTGCCTTTCCTTGGTGAGATTGGTCTTTAGCACCTGCCTTATCATTCACAAAAGGCATTAACTTCTTAATCAAAATTTTCTTCTTCCAACAATATGCAACAGAATGATTAGTACCTTCACAAAATGTGTAAGGGAAAGCATATTTCTGCCTACCAAAGCTATATTGTTCCAACTGAAAGAGTGTATTAGAAGTTTTAGGATTTGATTTTCCCTTAGTGCTATTTTTAGTGTAAGTGGAAGGAGGTGGAATTTGATTACCTCTTTTACCTGTTTTCTTACACCTTTCATTGTTCCTCCTGATGGCGAAATCCTACAATTCTAGTGGTGTAGATCCTTGGCTGTTGGAAGCTTGTCTTCCTTTAGCTGCTTTGGAACTTTCTCCAATTTACATTTTCCCACTAGAGTAACCCAAACCTACAAACCGAGGCTGATCCTCTACCTGTAATGGGTTAGCATCACCTTGTTCATTTTTACCAAGGCCTGTTCCATTAAATCCCATCTTAACCATTAGCTTAGATCCAATTCCCTTAGTGTTTTTTTTAAACTGACCCAAAGGAATATCTAAAACTGAATGAGAGGAAGAATTAAAATGTGAACAACTTACAGTGCATTCTGTCATAGTACCTGCATCTGATTTGGAAGGCATTTCCTTCTTGTGTTCACCTTGTTGTAGCTTTTCCAAGAGAGCATCCTTAGTTCGTATTTCTTCCTGCATCTCTTTAACAAAGCCCATCAACTTCTTGCTCTCTTCAAGCATCTTGTTGACATACTCCTCTTTCTTGGTTATAGAGGATTGTGGCTCAGAGTTTAGCCGCATGATTTCCTCTTCTAAGGAATAAAAATTAGCTCTCAAGAAAGAGTTTTCTTCTTGGAGTTGGCGGTTTATGGCTTCAAACTCATCTAGTTGCTCTTGTTTGGATGACTTGCCCATGATTCCCTGTTCCTGTAAACACAACCTGTACTTCCAAAATTGCACACTGCAAAAGAAGATTAACAAGCCCCAAAATGTTTGCACACTGAATACTAAAATCAATACTGAAACTGAAGCCAAATACAATCAGAAGCTAATCCAGTAATCTAACTGCTCTGATACCAAACTTGATCTGAAATCGTGTGTTTAATTTTTTTAACACTTTTAAAAGTTTCCAAAGATCGTGATTTTTTAAACCAATTTTAAGTATTCTAAACTCCACAAATTGATTAAATTTTGATTACTATGCATCCATAGAAGTGTGGAAAACTTGTGTAGCAAATAAATAATCAGAACTGAAAAACATTCAGATAACAAACAAGATTGTTTACGGGGTTCATAATTCCTACGTCCCCGGGTTCAGATTGAACCGATCCATTAATAATATTGAAATGCAAGTACAATAACTCTTACAAAAAACCAATAATGAATCAAAACCTGCAAATGAGCTGATCAATGTCACAAGAACGATCCGTGGCTCCTACAGTGTTTTCACAATGTGATCTCCCTGCAACTATGTTAGAAAAACACCTACAAATGGAGATTTAAAAACATTCTATTAAAAAAAAATCATATATCTGAGATCAGATCTAAATTATGAACACTTTTCATGTTTACACCAAGTCACAATTCGGACCAGAAGTGCATTGAAATTCATGTTTTCCAACTAGCTGTCTTGTAGATCCCTGTTAAAATCTGCATTCAAAGCTTCTAAAAACAGGGTAAAAATCAACAAAAAACATCAAATATTATATGGTTGGAATCATCTCAAAATTATCTACATTTCATCTTTTTACTCCAAAAATGAAATGGTATTTTCTGAAACTACCTCCTTATGCTGCTTGCACAGACCTGTACCCCACTGTATAAGTGGAAGCGCCCCATTTTATAACTTGTTGTGATCCCTTGGTGGGTTGGCTGGCAGATTGGTTTTAGACCCATGAGGTCAAGGGATCAAATCCCACCTCCTATTGTCTTGCCACAGATTTTGTTAAAGCGGTCAAAGGAAAGCATTTAATAATGCTAAAGTTGTTGAGTTTTTATTTGGTTTTTGAGCCGTTTTTTGGTGGAAAGGATAAGGATGGCGCATGGATAGACATAACCATAGTAGTTTTAGGTGCCTATAATAATGCTTATGGAGGTTAACCAAATATAATGCGTGGAATATGGAAAGTGTACTTACCAAGTAAATATAATTTCGACCCATGTAATGTGGTATGGAAATAATTAACTTGGTCAATAATATATATTCCACTTGTCATCTCCCGATAGGTAATTCGATCAAATTCGACGAGTGGTACCAAGCCACGTGTCATAGTGCGATTCGTCCAATATTTACCCGTTGACCATAGTTTGACTTTCCCGATGTCTGAACTTTGACCGAACATATCTAGAGCTCCCGATGTCCGTTTTTCGCATTCTCATAGTCATTGGAAAGCTCTTGAGATGATATTCTGAACTAACACCATTTAGGGATGTTTAGGGAATGTTTTCAAAAATTATCCCCTGATCATTAGTCCAAGTCAATATGATTCCAGAGTAATGGTGTCAGCGTTATAATCAACCTCATTCAATTGTAAATTGCCCAAATGAATTTATGAATATAAGCCTTTTTGCACAACCTCAACCTGAAGCATTATTCATGCCTCAAATGGAGGGTGGGTAGAAAGACGCTCATAGTTAGAAACCACCAGAACAAAATTTGGTCAGCTTCAAAGAGGAATATTTTATTGCAGTTACGACTAGATCCCAAGAAAAGGCTCAGGAAAGTCAAAAGTAGCAAAATACGCATGTTCTGACCACAATCATAGATAAAACTACAACTACATGCCAAAAATCAGCTAGGAGTTCTGCTATTCCACAAAAAATAGCAGGTGTTTTAGCTAATAAAGATCAGCAAAAACTACAGCCTGATCCAAGAATATTATTTATACCTCAGATATTAAAGGCAGCTGACGTAGAGTGAGTTGTTGCTAAAGCCTATGCTACAACATTATAGTCTGTTTCTAAAACTGTTGCTTCTTTTAACATTATTAATGTAATGAAAAATCATAATTTTAACATCTCAATGTGGGATGCTTTAAATATCCTAGGACAGTAGGAGTTGTTTTCTCATTAACTTGCTAAGCTGTAGATTTCTTCAAAAACAACAGAGAAGGAAATTCCAAAAATAGACATGGTCCTTGGGACACTGGAAGAAGACCACATTAAAGAAGTTAAATGGATGGTTCAAAAGTTTTTAAATGCTCAAGACATCAAGAAACTACCACCATTTTATTTTTCACTAATTATTTGAGAGAATCTTGTTTACAACTAAATGGTTGATAGTGGTGCAAGTAGCAAAGTTATGGAAAAAGCAATTACAAAAAATTTGAGTTTGCAGTATGAACCTACAGAGAAGAGTGTGCTATAGCTTGATGGGACTATAACTAAAATTGTTGGTATTATTAGAAATATGGAGGTAACATTGCATTCTTACCCAAATGTTTCCATTTTACAAGATGTTACTGTTGTAGATTTACCTCCTTACTTTGCTTTATGCTTATCAAGAGATTTCACAACAAAAATAGGAGGTTATCTCTCTTCAGATTGGTCATTTTTGTTCTTCACTACACGTTATGGGACCAATGTTACTATCAATTCTAAACCATTGGCCAGGTTTCATATCGAGCCTCATGCTTCTAATGCATTAGCCAATTATGTAGCCATAGAACGGTCTAATTTCGATAATATAGCTCATGTTTCAACACTATATTATGTTTCTAATATGTTCATAGATGAAAAGACACATGAAGAACATGCTCATGATTCTTTCAGAGAAGTTGAAGAACATCTTTTTGGTTTGTACTACCTTTATGAGGAAAGCACACCAATTCCCTTGCTGTCTAAAATAGAAAATGGAGCAGAAGGGATTTGGAGGCTTCATTTTTATGGAGCTAAGAATAAGAAAGGACAAGAAGTAGGTTTGATGCTCACTTCCCCCGTGAATGAAAGGTATTTCTTAGCTTTGAGTCTCCAATTTTCATGCACTTGTAATGTAGCTAAATACGAAGCATTAATTCATGGCTTACTTTGGGCCAGAAAGAGAGGTATAAGCACGTTCGATATTTTTGGTGATTCTGAGTTGGTTATCAATCAAGTAAGAAATTTCAATGTTTGTAAGAATCCATTAATGAATTCTAATAGACATAGAGCTTCAAACTTAATGGAAGCTTTCAATGCTATTAATATCTAGTCCATTCCTTTCAGATAGACTTGCAATAATTGGTGCTAGTTTTGAAGTGTTGGAACAAATTAAAAACAACGAGATTCAGACTCACATAAAGATGATTGTCTAGCCCTCTATACCCAAAAATTATTTGAATTGGCAAGTTTTTGAAAGTGCTGAACAAATTTGCAGGTTTTTTCAGTAACAAGCGGAATTTTCTGCATTAAATCAAGACAAATTGCAACACTTATATGGTGACCAAATTGTTTAATTGAAGAAAAATAAACTACCTCAAGGTTTGGTCACATTAGAAGACATCTTCAACACTGATTATTAGTTAAGAAAAGACAAAACAAATATGTCAACACATGCAGACAACTATGAGGAGATCTCAGTTGATGATGGGAAGAATTTATTTCTCAGAAAAGTATGTTCTTTCGGTGAGAAACTTTCCTTTATCAATCTTTGTAAGGAATTTAAGGATGTTTTCGATTGGAAATACCAAGATCTGAAAGGTTTTGATCCAAGTTTGGCACAACATACTATTTAATTATAGCCAAATTCCAAGCCAGTTAGACAAAAATAGAGTCATGTAAATCCTAAGATAGAACCTTTAATGAGAAAAGACTTATCTACATTGATTGAATCAGGTATTATCTTTCCAGTTAAGCATTCAAGTTGGGTAGCCAATCTTGTTCATGTTTGTAAAAAGAATGGAGAAATCAGATTATGTGTGGATTTCAAAGATCTTAATAAAGCTTCACTATGAGATCATTACCCACTACCCAATATGGATCAAATTTTAAGAACAGTTTAGTTTTGATAGACTATCTCTGGTGGATGGTTATAGTGGATATAATCAGATTCTATTATGAGAAGAAGATAGTTACAACACAACTTTTACCACCAAGTGGGGTACTTATTCTTACAAAAGAATTTCTTTTGGCATTTCAAATGGTGGTGCAACGTTTCAACGTGCAATTGACATGGATTTTCATAGCTTATTAAATAAATGCATACTGGTTTATTTGGATGATGTTACCATATTTTCAAAAAAATTAGATGAGCATCTAATACATCTAGGCTAGAATTTTTCAATTGTGCAAGTAGTTTGGAGTATCTTTGAATCCCCAAAAGTCTATCTTCTCAGTACATCAAGTAAATTACTTGGTCACATTATTTCTAAACGAGGTTTAGCAATTGACCCTTTCAAAATTGAATCCATATCACAGCTATCATTGCCTCATCATAGGAAGGCATTACAAATTTTTATGGGAAAAACAAATTTGTTAGAAAATTTGTTCCATATTTTACAACATTGGTTAAACCATTGACAACTATGATAAAGAAAGAGAATACTTTATCTTAGACCAGCGAAGGGAGAGAAGGGTTTGAAGTAATTAAAAAAACCATCTCTCAAGATCCTACTCTTGCAAATCCAAATTTTGATAAAGATTTTACAATTTTTACACTTGCAAGAGATGAAAAAATCTCAGCCATATTAACTCAGGTTAATGATGAAAATATTGAACAACTAATTACTTTCTTTGGAAAAAGTTTGCATGATTACGAAACAAGGTACACATTTCTTGAAAAACAAGTACTTTCAGTAGTCAGAGGACTAAAGAATTTTAAGTATATGCTTTCAAACAACAAGATACATGTTCTTGTTTCTCATCCAAGTGTAAATATTTTCTTATTAAATAAAGAATTGAATGAGAAGAGAGTAGTCTAGATAATGAAAGTCATGGAATATGATGTTGATATCTGTGTTGCAAAGATAGTCTAAAGTTAAGGTTTGTGTGAGAATCTAATTGTTGATATGAAAAAATAGTAGGCTACAGAATCAGAAGATCCAAAATAGAATGCTAAAGTTATGCATCAGTAATCAGATAGCGTGGTGTAACCATAAAATCAGCAACTTGAACTTATCCAAGAAGTTTAGGAATCAAGATGGATGACTGATTTAGTTAACTTTCTACAACATGGCACTTATCTAGAAGGTATGGACAAGAACAAATGAATATATTTCAGGTTACAAGTTGTACCTTATGTTTTTATTAATGGCATGTTATTCAAAAGAGATATAAACAAAATGTTTCTGCGATGTGTTGATTATGATAGATATCAGCAATTATTATCCAAATTCCATGAAGGATCTGCAGGAGGTTATTTTTCAACATGGGCCACAATGTTAAAAATTATGAAAGTTGGTTACTATTACCCTAGCATATTCAAATACTATTTTGAATGGATCAAAAAGTGTAAGAAATGTGCTTTCTTTGTTGGAAAAGAACGTTTAACTTTACTGCCCTTACATCCTATTTCATTTGACCAGCCTTTCATGCAGTGGGGTCTTGAATTTATTGGCATGTTAAACCCACCTTCGTCAAAAGGACACAAGTGTATTTTGACTGCTATAGATTACTTTACATGGTGGATTAAAGTAATAGCCTTGAAAGATGCTAGTGAAACTTTGATACTATCCTTTTATGAAGGTATAGTTTGCAGATTTGGTGTTCCAGCAACTATTATTTCAGATAATGCTTTAGCATTTCTTGGTGAAAAGGTGAAAAATTGGGCTATCAACCATGAAATTTATTTAATTACGTCATCTAATTATTACCCACAAGGTAATGGGTTAGTTGAAAGTACTAACAAGAATATTTTAAGGATCATCAGAAGAACACTCAAAGATAACCAAAGAGCTTGACATCTAATGTTGTATTCAACACTTTGGGCTGATAGAGTGACTCCTAAAAGATCAGTTGGCAATTCACCATACAAGCTTGTTTACGGAGGAGAAGTAAGGATGCCTATTTTAGTTGAGTTACTTGTGCGAAAATGGGAAACTCGAAACTTCGTTACGACAGATGACATTAGTGAAATGAACCTAAGCTAGGGGAGATTCTTTCAATTCAATGTTTTTCTGTTGAATTAATTAATGATTACATGAAATTTGTAGCTATGTGTGTTGTTACAAAACGTAACAGAAAACATAGTCTACAATCTCATGATTATCTTCAGCAAAAGAAAAAAAATCTCCGAAGGATGGTTGTGTTATCTTGATGAAGACATGAAGTGCATAATAGATGAAGTGTAAAGTTTTGGAACAAAAATCATAATTGCAAATTATAGTAGTCAAAGTTCATTGTTAACATTTATTTTAAAATTTCTTTCCTTCATGATTAATATATTCAATTATGCTATTGAGTTGTTTAATTCATTATACAATCCATGTACAAAACTCAAGAGATAAAATAAATACACAACTTAGTTTCAGAATTAAATATTTTATTCATAAGGAATTTCAAATTTTCCCACACAAGCCATGGGATGTAACTCAAAAGTAAATTACAACTACTAAAGTAAGAGGTACATATGCATGAAAAATAAAATAAAGGAGTACGAAAGAACCCATCATTGCCTTGGGTTTATTTCATTTCAGTTGATGCATTTTCAGCTCTAGCTTTGCTCCATCTTCATCCCCGCTTCTTAGCAAATGGCACTGTACCTGAAAACAGAAAAGGAAAAATTTTCAATATTGAGCTCAAGGTTGATCCATATTCCTATACTATCCAAATTTGTGCAGGTGGATATCTTAACAACAGGAGGTATAAATTACATGAGGATCAAAGGCACAATTGATAAAAGCACTATTCTGTAGTAGCATACATTATTTATTCACTCAGAAAGAAAGAGGAAAACTATGGAATAAAAGAGAGGCCAAAAAGACTAATGTTTTCTAACCAGTTTGTCTAAATGTAAATATACAGATAAGAAGAAGGAAGTAATACATTCTGGAACTTGAATAAGGAAAGTACATTCATTTAAGTTTAAACTAAAGGCTGAAGTTAACTAAAATGAGATAAGATTACAACTGAAACAGAATGAAGAAGGAAATTTGAGAAAATTTTGACAGGGCTTTGCCATGAAAAATGGACATTTTACATTTTTCCATAATGCTATTTCATAACTAATACATGCTTGAAAGATATATATAAGTCAAATAGTAATGCACAAAGCAGATAATACATGACATGGTCAAAGATAATAGTTATCAGATTTCAACACCCAACAACAAGCCATGAAGCATCTAAATGAATTGTTACAGTGCCAGATTAAGACACAAGTGCACACTTCTAGATTGCATCAAAATAGATACAGAAATGCTACAGAAATGCTACAATACCAATGGAGTACAACTATGACAAGTAAAGTAGAGTCAATTTTCTGAATATAAAGTCATAACATCCATGGAATCAAAGAAAGATTCAAGATACAAAGTCTACATGGTTGCAGAACAAGTAAAGCACCCAAGTAAAAATTTTAGGAGGGCATATCATAAAGCTTCATGATTTATAATTAGCCATTCCAATCAAGTGTAGCTATTAAATTGATCATTTTAGACTTCAGGTCTTCATGAATTCAACTCAAGCAAGTGCTTCAAGTTTCAACATACAAATGAATGGAGTAAAGAGCAATAGAATATCAGAATCACATAAAGAAATGCAGAATATCAACTTCAAAAGCATGACAGAAAGACATCAACCAGATGAGAAAATAAAAGGCTATGGATTTTATATTTTCTAACAAATTGATAAGTGCATAGGTACAATTTACAGAATATCACATATAACAGTGGCAAAATCATCAAACTTACAAAATAGAAGTTATTTTTTAGCAATGGTACAGTCCAAGAAATTAATAGAAGACATTAACTGTTATAGGAATCAACTACCATTTCATGCAAAGAAGATCAGGTATAGATGGAAGAAAAATAGTATTTTCACTTGTGGACAAGAAATTAATACACTTCACTCATATCTTGGAGGGTCATTGAATAAAAGATGCAGTCACATAATAGAAATTTGAGTCAAATATTTTAAGCTCAAAAGCATCATTCAAGTACAACCTAATGGATAGGAAAGAATCTACAATACATAATGAAAGGCCATTACAAAGTATTGAAATGTTTGTTGTTATGTTCTTATCAATTTAGCCAAACAAACTCCATCAACATGTTAGCTACAGAATTGGATTAAAGGGATGCAATTTTCAAATATCAAGTCCTAATGATCTTCAGAGCACACATTATAGCCTACCAGCTGAAGAGTAGAAATTTAAGGACAATACCATACAAGCTAACAACCTCATTTGAGAAACAGTAAATAGTTTTATCCATGATATGGCCATAGGTTGCATTTCTCACCACAAGTGGGGAGATGTAAAGCTTATAGTTACTTTGAATTATCAAGAAAGTTATAAAGTCAAATTGTAATATGAAGAGATAGCCCAAATTACAACACACAAATACAAAGCTCAAGATACGAATACAGAGAAGAACATATTTTTTTTCAATATCAAAATCATTGATTCAAGCATGTATTTCAACTTGCAAGATATGAAGGAGCTCTCATGATCAATTCAAGTAACTGTTATCTCTTGAAAGTGCACCCTATAGAGAGATGGTTGCAGGTTTTCTAACCTTGTAAAATGGATCTCTATCTTTCGTAGATACAATGGAAACACCTCAGGTCTGTGGGTATACCTATTATTGAGTTGAGTATCTAGTATCAGGGTTGGTTCCTTCTTGATGTATCCTAAACTAATTTTCTGGGGTATGAGTTTAGAATATTATTGTAAATGAATTCAAAAATGGGGTGATAAACAAAACTTATTTGAGGTATTTGACTGAGTATATGCAAAATTGATATGAAAAGAATTCTAGATGCACAAACCAATAGTTTTCCACAGAATATTAAGGCAAACACTTGATGCATCAAGGGAAAATTTCACAACAATACTGTTTAAGCTAGACATGCACACTAATATTCATGCAAAAATTACTAAATTTGCAACAAGGTAGGATGATTAATCAGGGAATTTGACATTCACATGAATTAATAAGACATACACAAGACTGCAAGTAATTGAAAAGGAAAAATATACTCCTCATTCAAGAGGAAAAACAAGCAAACTGCTTCAACACTCCTATGTCCAAAAGTCCTCCCTTTGTGCTTTGTCAATGTACACAATATATAGCAAAAGTATCCATCCCACCCTTCCTAAAAATAGACTAAACTATGTACTCGCCCATGCATCCTATTTTTATCCTTTATCATGAATAAAGGAATAAAATAAACATGCTAATACAATGAGGCATTAATAACCTTTGTAACAAAAATACAACTCACTCAAACTGCAGTTAACTGTTCTATTTTTAATGAAGTTGGGTGAATAATTATGCTAATAATAAACCTTACTTGATGAGAAAGTCTTCTCCAATGAATGAAATCTCTATCTTCTAGTGCCTAATGTGACATCTACAATTTTGATCCACTTGCCTCCTTGGATGCACATGCAAAATAATATTTCCTTCTGTGATAGAAAGGTAATTCTTTTGATTTAACACTTTAAAAGATTCACCCAAAGTGTTGGGATCACCTACAGGCTCTGATGTTGAAATCTCCATGCATAATTCTTTTTGTCTCTTTTGAATGATTAAATAATCATATCTTATTGGTCACTTCAACCTATGCACATGCAAAAGAAAATAATCCTCCCATCCAATTAAAAGGTGATCATAGCAATAAAGGGTCATCTTGGTTGACCATGTGTTAATTTATGGTGTTGTCTCCTTCATGTTTGGACCCCTTTATCATGGCATATAACACTTTTGATTTTATAATGTTCGCCCCCCTTGAGAATATGTGCAAATAAAAGTTCAAAGAATTTAATCCGAACTGAACCCTTTATTGATAATCATCTGCATAGACTATAGTTTTAAGTTAAGGTCAAATATAATAATTTAAGCAGGAAAGAATTTTCCCCTTTCCCACAATTAAATGACCCTTTGTGCAATGTCGGTGGGAATTCTAACCCAAAGTGAGTTAGGGTTTTCTTGTTGTGGGGATACATTGCACATTCTTTAACTCTGATTTAACTAAGGAACTCGTTGGTAGAGTTAGGAATATGAAATGTTTGGTAACCTAATCATTTTGGTCATTTCACGAGCTCACTTTGTTGGAAAAGCCCTGAAATTTTTTTATCAGGGCACCATTATTGTACCTTCGAGGTCATTTTTGGGCCTTTAATGAAGTTTATGAGCATGCATTATTTCCTTTCTCTGGATTCTAGAGCTTATTTGTGACATATTAAAGGTTCCTGCCATTGTTTTACACCTTCAAACTTCATTCTCGGCCCCCTTGGATTTTCTGCTAAAAAACAAGCCATTCTTAATGGTTTTGTTCATGGTCGCTGTTTTTTAGGATCTGAACACTATGTTCCAAGATCTCTGGTTTGATTATTATGGGTATTCAATGGAGTTGGGGGTTCGAGTTGTTTCTATATTTTCTGAAGGGGAGATCGATATGGGTTTCTACTTTTTTTGAGATATCTTTGAGATCTTGTTCTATAGAAATTCTCATTGCTAGAGAGATGACAAACATGACCACCATTAATGATTTTGGAAACATTCTGCTTGATCTTCAGAGCACCTCTGTGAGGTCTTATGGCCATCATTCTTCTGGTAAGTGGAGATCCCTTTTACTTTTTGATGGTATTGTAAATGTTGATCTCTAAAACTCCTTGTGGGTTTTTCTGGCTCTATTTTTGTAATGATGAGCTACAATGGATACTGGGTGTTCATTTTTTGGCTCCAAATTTGATGATTTCCGAGGGTTTGTTAACCTCGACCCATCTGAAGTTCTTGTTTAATCCTTGATCCTTTTCTAGAAATATTGTGACAAATATTTTAAAAATGTGGAATAAAATGGATGATTTCCTTTATCAGCATTTATATAATTTCAAATTTCGACTCAAAAGTTTGTTTTTTGGGTAACCTTGATATGGGTATCCATCATTTTGATTATGAGTTCATGGATATGAAACTTGAATAACCGTATTATGAACTCATCATCATTTTTCTTTGTTTTATCCATTTAGAAACCCTTTTGAACTTTGAGCTAGTTTGGAAAAATGATTATGTTATTTGGAGATTCGATCTTGTAGTTCGAACCATCGGTTATGGGGCTTGGGTAGATCATTGTTTATTTTGTGCATATCTTCATCTGCATTTTCTGGGTTTTGTGACTTTGCCCATATTTTCCACTGTGTCATGAATGAATCAATTTTGTCTTCCATTTCTGGTGATACAAAGCTCTGAGCTATGCTATCTACTTTGAATAAAATATTTTGTAGCAGAACTTAATGTGTAAGCCAGTATTTCTGACTATTGCTGAGCTCAAATTTGTTTGCTTTGAATTGCTATAAACACCTAGTTTATTGTTGTGTTGTTAATCGGAAATTTGAAGTTCAAAATGTGCATTGACTTCATGACTTTGAAATAAGGATTTATTTTGAAACTAAAACTTTGTACATGCTTGCACAAATATTTGAGAATCAGGGTCCATATTCTTTGTTGTTTTTGATCATAGTGTAACATTTCATGACTGTAATGACCACCATTGTTATAGCCTAAGCTCTGATTTTTTTTTACTTTTCAAGATTTGAGATATAGTTGTGCTCATCTATTGCTTAATGTTCACTCTTGACTTGAGCATTCTACACTTTATAGACTATATTTTCAATGTGCCTTTGATAGATTTCTTGTCCATTATGATATTTTGGTAAAAATTTCTTTAAAGCTGAGAGTACATAGTTCTAGTAATTTTACAATTGATTTCTCATCATTGCTTAAAGCTTGTTTGATAATTCAAATGTCACTGGACATAATAAAACAAAATGTCTACAATGAATATTTAATCCTACATTCCTCTTTTTCTTGGCTCTACTTTGAAACTCAAGGTGTAACTTGATTTGAGAGAACAAATGTAGCTTGTCCTAAATCCAAAATTATTTCCTTAAAGATCATGGACTACAACCTTGTGTTAACTCTTCCCCTAATTATGAATATTTTCTCTACTTGGGAAGAAAAGGCAATATCATAAATATTGTATTCAATTTACCTTATGAAAATCTCTCCTCAGTCACGTTGCAGTCTTTTATAAATGTGATTTTTCTTCCTTGTAGAGATGTACAATTGCATTATGCTTCTCTTATTTAAGGCTCAACATCCCATGTACTCAATAAAAATAAAATATTTAGGGCAAACATCTGCTCCATTGTTGAAGATGATGCTTTAAAATGCATGATTTACATTTATTGTGCTGCTTCTGATCCAATGGAAACTTGAATTTTGTATTTCTTATACTGTGTGAGCATTCCTTGCACTATAAAAGATTGAACAATTGAACTTTCAAATTTGTTTACTTGGATTACTACACTTGTATGAACTTAAATCCTTTCCTGTACTTGTTTGAGCTCAAATCCTTTCCTGTAACTTGAGGCAACTTTTCCTTTGAAAAAAAATACCTTTTATAAAGAGTCTGTACTTTTAAAAACTGTTGCAGCTCTTGCTTGATTGCATTGTACTTGATCATCTGTTTCATTTTTTCATGCTTTGTAAAAAGACATTTCTACTTATGAATTCCTTTTGTAATTGATCTTCATTCAACTGTACTATGAGATGCTCTTATCTCCTTCTGTCTTTCATGTATCTTGTGTTTTTCTATAGCTGATATCAATTTGTTCCTCTGATATCTGAAGTTGTTGATGAATGCTTTGCACTTTTACTTTTCTAATCATTAAACTTGTTGGTGCTCAAAATAGTCTCACCCCGTTTTTCCATTAAAATTGATCAATTTACGGCCTTTGCTATATTTTATCCTCTCGTGTTATGCCCGAGAAGTCTCTGCCTTCCTTTCTTTACCATAATCAATACTTCCTGGGTTGAGGATCATGTATGGATCCGTAGTTGTTCCCTTGTTACTCTGTTTATCTAGAAAGGGTCTGTAATTAGGGTCCCCCATTCTCTATTCATCTAAAAACTTGGGCTCTCCCGTTCTTTCTATTTTTCACAGTCGAGATTTGTTGTCCTTGTCGTTTTGCTCTAAATACTTGAAGAAGAATGAATGGATGTAGCTTGGAGAAATGTATTTGAGCCTTGTAACATTTCTAAATTCTTTTTCCTTGGAGAGAATTTCATCTCTAGGCTCGAATAGTCATTTTTCTGCATTTTACTATTTGATGGGCATTGCTCCCGATGAAATTTACATCTTTGCGTTAACAGGAAATGTGGCTTCTTTTGGTTGGTCAGGGGATGGCGGAAAAATGTTATAACTTGTCACTTTTTGCTTTTTTGGCAGAAAGGCAAATTTGGTCCCGTGGCTTTGCTTAATTCTGATTGGTTCTTTTGGTGCTTACGTGGCTTCTTCTAATTGGATGGGTCGCGGTGGGTTTGTTTTTGAACTTTCTCTTTTTGGCTACTTTGGCAAAAATTTTGAACTCACCCTGCGGCCCCACCAGGCTTTGATTAAAGAAAATTTCTTATTTTTCACCCCAAGGGTGTCCACATGTTCATTTTTGATTTGATGCGGCTCAATGGGGCATTCCTAAACTTTGTGGAAATTTTTAACCCAAAACTTGTCCATGTGGAGGAACAGTGCTCGTTTGAAGACTCACCTTTTTGTTTGGCCTTGGAGATGTGTCGGGAGGACATGTGGAGGTTTCCACTGCTTTGCCTAGACTTAGACAAATTTTTATGTAGCTGGTACAGTTTGGTAGAATAGGGACCCGTGGTGAGCCCTCGCTTGTTCAGGATCTCCGCTTTGGGTCTCTATGTTGAAATTGTGCCATGAAGACATGTGGAGGCTTCCGGGGCTTCCCATACTTAGTCTTTTTTCAAAAGGTTTTGAGAGGCCTGAGACATGTAGAGGGACCACACATATTTGAGGACTAGCCCTTGAATTTAATTTTAAAGAAGTGCTAGGAGGAAACTTGGAGGCCTCTGCTCACTTTCCATTTTTCTTAGAATTTTTAACAACCAAAGGAGATTGGCTCGGACCCTGACACATGGTGCCTTCCATTGAGATTTAAGCCTTCAAACAAATTTTACCGAGCCAGGACACACAGTGAGCCCACGCTCATTCAAGATCTCAACTTTTGGGGACCATCTCAAGATGTGCTATTGTGACGCGTGACTGCTTGAAAAGTAAAAAAGCGGGGAAGTGGACCATCGAGGGCAACTTAGATTTTTTGCCTCTTAAGGATTAAAGTATCACAATGGCCCATAAGCTCGATAAAAGGGAGGTCAAGGCTGGCTTTGAAAAGTCAAAGGGGCTGGGAAGTGGACCATCGGAGGTAACTTGGATTTTTTTCCTCTTGCTACCAAAATGATTAAAACATCAAAATGGCCCACAGACCCGATAAAGAATATTCATAATTTAGCCCCAGTCAACAGCGGAGGTGCGGACATCTGGGGGAAATTTGGAAAATTTTCTTTTTATGGAGAAGAGAGTTGAAAGTAAGAAGGGAAGCATGGTTCCACTAGGACCCACATCAGAGACTAGAAGCGGTAGGGCGGAGCTACGGGGAAAATTTGGAAAATTTTCCCTTTTCCAAAAAAGAGGTGAAATGGTAGAGTTTAGCTGTAGTTCCTTTTGGACCCACCTTAGGACACGTGTCAGGCTCATTTCTCAAGGGCAGAGGTGCGGAGAAAAATGTAAAAAATTTACATTTTTCTAAAAGTTGTAAAAGTAAAAAAGGAACCCATATGCCCGCTCTAAATTAGATCTCCCACGTGGATGGTCCAAATTCAAAGTAGAAATCAACGATAGCTGTGCATCTGTATCTTATTTTTTTGCCATTTTCACTTTATAGCTCATGGGGATGTGCATTCTTATGATTTTTTTTATCATTTCTTGGAGTCTCCTACACGCCAAATGAAGAGGAACATTAATATGGTATCCTGGTTTAGTGAGGAAGGTCTGTAAACGTCTCTCACCATTAATATATAATCTAACTGTCAAATTCAGCCTGATATTTCTTTCCTTGGCATGCGAAAGACCTGTTGATATTTGGGTTTGGTGAGAAAAATACGGGGATGTCTTTTACCATTAATATGAGACCTGACCTTTGAGCTCAATTTGATCTTCCATTTCTTCTTCTGGGCACACAAAGAACTAGATTGGACAGAATAGGGGTTGAACTGGTTGGTGAGTAAAGGGAAAAGTGATCTACTAGAGGAAGGAGTTGAATGTAGGAGATGTTGGAAGAGATCTACCCCTTGAGTACCTGACAACTTTTTACAGATTTGATTCTAGGAATCGCGATCAAGATCATGGTGAGCACTGGTACACTAAATGTCTCTGGTTTTTGTGGGAAAAGGCTCTGTTGTAAAATAATATAAATAGGTATGATTTTTCCATGAAAAGGGTTTGGAGTCTGTGAAGGTAGAAGTGTTAGGAGTTAGAAATTAGTTTTCCTAAGAGAATTTTTTATAGAGCTCATCTTTTTGAGAAACTATCTAAAGAATCCTGTTTATCTCCTTTGTGTTACATTTGATCATGTCAAGTTGGTTGTGAGTGTACAACCATTGAAAAGCTCTGAGATTGTTTGAGAAACTTTCCCTTGCTGATAAATTTAACCAGACTCAAGTTAATCTGTGTTATTCTGGAGTAAAATTTGTGTTTTCTTTGTTTCTGAATGTCTGCAAGCAGTGTTATCCAAAATAAGCCCCTTGTTTATTTTTGGCCAACTCCCTTCATTTCCTTTCTCCCTTGTGCCTCAGTCAGAATTTTTCACTTTTTAGTCTCTCAAAACCTTCTGAAAATGGCACCATTGGATAGAGCTCCTTCTCATCTTTCTAGAAAGGTAAAGTTTTCCTCCTAACTCCATGTTTTTTGAAGTTATGGCTCGGTGGAGTTTTTGTGGGAAATTTTCCCTAGACAGGCCTGCTGGCCAATCAGATCATGCCACATTGGCATCGGAGAAATTAGGAGGTGGGAGAAATTTTTGGATTTTTACCAAGTATTGGCGTAATGGAAAATTTTCCCATTGGAGTCCTGCCGACCAATAGGAGGAGGCCACGTGTCCTCGAAAAGGCGGAGGCGGAGGGAAAACAAAATTTTTCACTAAGTATTTGGTGGGGCTCACAAAGGAATTTTTTGGCCGGAGGCCCCGCCGGCCAGTAAGATGTAGCCACGTGTCACCGGGGCGTCGGGGGTCGAACCAGCGGGGAGAAGTTGGGAAAATTTCCCAAATGTTGGCACAAATTTTTTTTTTGGACCTAAGGCCTGCAACCAATCATAGCATGCCATGTGTCCTTAGACTGAAGGGATGTCGGGAGGTAGAGGAAAGATGGAAAATTTGCTGAAGTGTTTGGTAGGGGCGCAAAGGAGAAATTTTGGCCCGAAAGCCCGCCAACGAGTAGGATTGTGCCACGTGTCACTAGAGCATAGGGGGTCGGAAGTATGAAGGGGATTTTTCCTTTTTGCCCAAGTTCAGAAATTTTCAAAAGGAAAGTCCGGCCCCCAAAATGCGAGCCAATAGGATCATGCCACGTGTCCACGCGGCAAAAAAAAACAAGGCAAGCCCACAGTGAAAAAAGAGCAGTTCAAGCATGCATCCAGTAGCATCATGCCACATGTCTAGTCTGGGGTAGTGATCAAGAGAGATGGAAAAGGGGAGAGGAAGGCCCGCGATGAATCACATCATGACACGTGGCCTTGGAGCTTCAGCCGAGGGAGAATTTTTGGAAAATTTTCCAAAGGCCAAAACGATGGAAAATTAAGCAGGGGAAAGCCCGCAACCATTCAGAGCATGCCACATGGCACTGGAGTGATGAGGTGTGGGAATTTTTGGGGAAATTTTCCCAAATGCAAAAAGTGGGAAAATTTTGAATTTTCCTCCCGCCAATCCATTTTCGGCCCTGTTTTGCCCTAAATGTTCAGAGGGGCATAACTTTCGATCTAGAGCTCGGTTTTTCATGTTCTTTATATCATTGGAAAGCTGGTGAAATTATATACATGATTCTAGGATAATTTTTGCATTTTGATGAAGATTTGTAGGAGAAAAATGGAGAAACGTCCATGGCATGAAGAAGTTACAGAATTGACATTTCAACCACCATTTTTAATGAAGTATGGCTCTCATTCTCTCCCAGCATAGTAAAAAACATTAGGGAATGAACTTTTGAGGGTGCCCATGCTGTTTTAATACAATTTGGTCAGTGGTTGAAGCATATTTCATACTTTCCCATGTTTTCTCCTTCCTAGGCTCGAATTTTTATTGTTAAAAGCCATATTTGGCTCATTTTGTAAGGGTTGGACATTGTTCTGTTTTGCAGGCTCCCTCTTTCACCCTAGAAAGTGATTTTGTGGAATATCAGACCTCTTTCAAGACTGTAACATGTTTTCTACCTCTCTGCTGTTGTAATGCATACATTTTGATATTGGAAATGACAATGCAAGCTCTGTGAATGAGTTTCAATCCTCTTCTTGTGTTGTTTGATTCATTCATGATCTTTCATTACATTTTATCATTTTGTGCATGATGTTTTGTTGCATTTCTGTAATCTGTGTCAATTTGTAGAAGTAAATGTTCACCACTCCTTTGGTGTATCACCTTTTTAGTATTAGTTTTATTTCTGTTGCTTTCTCTATCTCTGTCCCCTTGGAATTTAGAGTAGGATTTTGAGTTTAAACCTCTGCAACTTTCAAGTAATACATCTGATCAGAGGAGTTGAGGAACCAACCTCTAATCTAGAGGATCTTTTCCAGTTCTGTAATTCCCACACTTGTGTGAAAAGATCCAATGTTTTGCAATCACGCTGGATGCTAAAATGTCAAACTAGAAATCTGATAGAACATCCAGAGGGTGTTGTTTATTTGCACTAATAGTTTTGGCATGCATGGTGGGACCTCTAAAGCACTAGTGCCAATACTCTTGTCAATTGGCAGGCTGAAGATTTCTGTGGTATGAATCAGATACCTTCTCAAAGTGTTGCAGCCAACACAAGGTCAAAGAGGAGAAATTTGGGTGAAGAGCAGCCATTGGCTTCAAGTAATCCACAACCTTCTACCACTCCACAAGCCGCTGGAAAACAAACTGTAGCTCCAAACATGCAAGGAGCATCCAAACCAGATCCTAAACCTACTCAAATGCCAGCTACTGCTGCCCATATGCAAGGAATGAATGCGCAGGCCAAGGGACAGCAGAGGGATACTTCATCTCCATACAACATCATTGACCAGATGAAGAAGACAAATGTCAACATATCAATGTGGCAATCACTATCCATCCCAGGCCAAAGAGATTTGCTACAAGCTGCCATGAAGGACTGGTCAACTTCAAATCAACAGGTCCAAATGCAAGAGGAGGTACTCACAAATGCTGCCCAGCCTGAAGGAAATCATGGAGGACAGCAAGGTAAAATGTTGAAGCCCCCTCCATTTTATGTTTCATTGATCATAGGAGATAAGCTGGTGCATAATTGCATGATTGACTCTGGGGAAAGTAGTTCAGTAATGCCAAAACAGATAGCTGACCAGTTAGGGCTTCAATATGAAGTCGTCTCCAAGGGTGTAGTCCAATTAGACGGGACAGCAGTGACAACGGTTGGAGTAATCAAAGGTTTGAGCCTCACGCTGCATGCATGTCCCAATGTAGTAGTGTTGCAAGATGTGTCGGTCATAGACCTACCACCACTCTTTGCATTATGCTTATCAAGAGACTTCACTGCTAAAATTGGAGGCTATCTTTAAGCAGATTGGTCACACATGCTATTCAGAACAAGGTATGGAACTAAGGCTACAATAAGGTCTGAACCTATTGCAAATTTTCATATTGAGCCTTACACTCCAAGCCAAATCAATGCCAACTGTTCAGCGTTTGATCAAGAAGATTATCCAAGTACTGATGAAGCTGACACCAAAGTTGGAAGCATCCCAGATTTGACTCTCGATGAATGGGCGAGCAAGGTGCATGCTTTTGATCCCTATCAAGAAATTGAGGAATCTGAGCTGGGAGTTTATTGTTTACATGAAGAAAATCAACCTCTCCCCAGCATCACCAAGCCAGATCATAAAGACAAGAATGAAGTATGGCAATTGTTCTTTGATGGATCAAGGAGTAGACAGGGTGCAGGAGGAGGAGCTATGCTCGTTTCACCGCAAGGTATAAGGTATTATTCAGCCTTCCGTTTCCAGTTTTCCTGTTCAAACAACACAGCTGAGTATGAAGCCTTAATTCATGGACTGCACTGGGCAAAGAAGAAAGGCATCAGAAATTTACAAGTGTTTGGTGATAGTGAGCTTATCATAAACCAAGTCAAAGGAAAAAATGCTGCCAAGAATGATCTGTTGAAGAACTACAAAAATCGGGTATGGGATCTTATTGAAGATTTTGAAGCTTTTAGCATCATTTCCATCCCAAGGAAAAAGAATGAAGCTGCTGACAGACTGGCAGCAATTGGGGCTGCGTTTGATGTTGTAGAAAGTATCAAAAGTGAGAAAACTCAGCCTCATATCAAAGTGGTTGTGAGACCAGCTGTTCCGGATAACAACACAAGTTGGCAAGTCTTCGAGAATGATCAGCAAATTGTTAATTTCCTACAAGAAGAAGCTGAGTTCTCCATGAGAAATCAAGACAAGTTGGAGCAGCAGTATGGCGACCAAGTGGTGCAGCTGAGGACTAACAAACTGCCAAAAGGCCTCATAACGCTGGAGTCAATCTTCAACCCGAATGATCAGTTCCGGAAGGAGAAAGCAAACATTCAAGTAAAGGGTGAAGATTCAGAGCCTATTTCAGTGGAAGAAGGCAAGACATTACAAATTGGCAAAGTAAGTACTCCACAAGAGAAATCTGATTTTGTTCAGCTTTGTCAAGAATTCCCAGATGTCTTTGCTTGGACTTACAAAGATTTAAGAGGATTCAACCCAAGTTTGGCACAACATACTATTGAGTTGGATCCGGAATCCAAGCCTGTCAGGCAAAAGCAAAGGCCAGTGAATCCTCATATCGAGCCTCTCATGAGAAAAGAGTTAGGCAAGCTCATTGAGGCCAGTATCATCTTTCCCATCAAACACTCAAGTTGGGTTGCAAACTTGGTGCCGGTAAGAAAGAGAAACGGAGAAATAAGATTGTGTGTGGACTTTCGTGATCTAAATAGAGCATCACTCAAAGATCATTATCCGCTCCCATCAATGGAACAAATATTGCAGGTTGTAGCTAGTTCAGAAAGGTTTTCATTGCTAGATGGATATTCAGGCTATAATCAGATACTAGTAAAAGAAGAAGATCAATTCAAGACAGCCTTCACTACAAAATGGGGCACGTATGCTTACAAGAAGATGCCATTTGGACTGTCAAATGCCGGAGCAACATTTCAGCGAGCTATGGATATGGCGTTCAAAGGCTTGATCAACAAGATAGTGCTGGTATACCTGGATGATATCACTGTCTTCTCAAAGAATGCAGCAGACCATCTCTTTCACCTCAGGCAAGTATTTCAGAGGTGTAGAAGGTTCGGAGTGTCATTGAATCCAAAGAAGTGTGTATTCTTGGCACACGAAGGCAAACTGTTGGGCCACATTGTCTCTAGGGAAGGGCTAACAATTGATCTTGAAAGGGTTGAAGCCATCCGAACGCTTCCATTGCCACACCACAAGAAATCTCTCCAAAGCTTCTTAGGAAGGATAAACTTTGTCCGCAGATTTGTGCCTAATTTTGCCACTCTTGTGAAGCCTCTAACAATGATGTTGAAGAAGAGTCTGGCATTCAAATGGACAACAGAAGGCAAGGAGAGTTTTGAAAGCATCAAGCTTGTAATATCACAAGCTCCAACTCTTATCAACCCAGATTTCTCAAAGGACTTCATGTTGTATGCATTTGGAGGATCAGATACAATCTCAGCTGTCTTGACACAGCTGAATAGAGAAGGTTCAGAGCAGCCCATTGCATTCTTCAGCCAAACCTTGGAAGATTACGAAATAAAGTATTCTTTCATCGAGAAGCATGTCCTTGCTGTTATCAGAAGCTTGAAGAAGTTCAGACACTTGGTCTCAAACAATAAAATTCAACTGTTGGTGTCTCATGCTGGCGTCAAGGACTTCCTCCTAAACAAGGATTTAAATGAGAAGAGAGCGGGTTGGATCACTCGGGTGATGGAATATGATATTGAAATCAAAGTGACCAAGCTAGTTCGTGGCAAAGGCTTGTGTGAGCAGCTCGCTTCCAAACAATCAGACGAGCCAAAAAGTGAAGAGGATGCTGTCCTGCTACTACAGAATGATCAAGAACAGCCAGCTGATGATGCATCCATCCCATGTTGGACTCAAGACCTTGTGCATTACCTCCAAACAGGTTTGTGCCCTCCAGAAGTGAGCAAAGCAAAAAGGAGATACTTCAGATTACAAGCCATTCCATATGTGCTTGTTGACGGAGTTTTGTTTAAAAGGGACATCAATGGTGTTCTATTAAGATGCATTGGAACAGGTCAAGTTGAGAAAATCCTACACGAGTTCCATGACGGGGAAGCAGGAGGCCACTTTGCTCCGCGAGTGACAGCTCTCAAAATCATGAAAGCTGGTTACTATTGGCCTACTGTGTTCAATGATTGCTACTCATGGGTTAAGAAATGCAAGAAATGTGCATTCTTCACAGGGAAAGAAAGGTTAGCAGCGATGCCCCTTCGTCCAATTTCAGTGGATCAGCCATTCATGCAATGGGGATTGGACTTCATCGGGGTTATCAATCCCAATTCAAGTCAGGGCCACAAGTGGATACTAACAGCAACAGACTATTTCACCAAGTGGACTGAAGCAGTAGCACTTAAGGAGGCAAATGAATCTAATATCTTAGATTTCTATGAAGGGATAGTCACGAGGTTTGGTGCCCCTGCCACTATCATATCAGACAATGCATTGGCATTCCTTGGCACAAAGATCACTGAATGGGCTGTCAAAAACTGTGTGTATCTCAGCACTTCATCGAACTATTACCCTCAAGGTAATGGCCAAGCTGAGTCTACGAACAAGAATCTACTAAGGATCATCAGAAGGACTCTTGATGAGAATCAGAGGACTTGGCACGCAAAGCTCAAATCAGCCCTATGGGCTGATAGGATCACGCCCAAGAGATCTACAGGAAGCTCTCCATACAAGCTTGTGTACGGGAAGGAAGCAGTTCTACCTATATCACTTGAGTTGCCAGCACTGGAACTCCTGAAACAGTTGGAGCTGGCTGAGTTTGAACCTATGGAAATCAGATATGCAGAACTAATGAAATTAGAAGAGACAAGAGAGCATGCAGCCCAGGTAATAGAGAAAGATCAAGCCCTGATCAAGAAGAGTTTTGATAAGAAAGCCAAGGCTAGAACTTTCCAAATTGGAGATTTGGTACTGAAGTGGGATGCTGATCGTGCAAAACCAGGAAAGCACTCCAAGTTTGATGCCATCTGGAGTGGCCCATACATGATCATTGAATGCAAAGGTAGCAACGCTTTCCGACTGGCTAAGTTGGGTGGTGAAGAATTGCAGATTCCGGTCAATGGAATCTATCTCAAATGCTGCTACTAGAAAGATAGATTTCTCACCCTTGTAAATATTAATTTAGATTTTCCATTCCTCTAAGTGCTTATGCACATTGTACTGCTGTTAGAGTAGTTTCTATTTCCCTAAGTGCTTGTGCACATGTCCTATTGCTTCTAGTATGTGCATGTTTGCAGTTCATCAAGCCCCTGAGAAAAATTTGCAGTCATGAGAAAGCCAGCTCAATAAATGTTCAAATGGCTCAAGGACACAGGTTTTCAAATTCCAGATCAGCTGAGAGGTTATCAAACAGACTCCATGCCCAATGGATTGCTTCAAACAACTGGTCGTTCCTCATCTAGCAGGCAGATGACCCCGCTAAGTCGCCAAAATTGTTATCCAAAATTCACCCCCAAGGTAATTTTGATAACATGCAAGCAATTATATTGATTCAGGGTGAAAAGTCATGTTTCTAGGGTCCCCTCATATTTGTCTAACTCCCCTGTCCAAGAGGAAGAGAGTAAGTTCTGAGAAAATGCAAAAAAAAAAAAAAGGGTTGCAGAAGGCAAATAGGTTGATCCAGGAAAAATTGTGAAAATTGGCTAAGTCCCGCTCAAGGTCGCCTCTGGGACGTTTGGGACAGAAAAGCGCGAACCGGCCGAACCGGGTGAAATCAGCACAAACAGTCTGAAACGCAGCAAGGAAAAATGGGACAAAAGTACGCGGCGGGCGTGAAATTCCGGTTCGACAGAGAAAAAATCGACTAACTGCTGAGAGGGTCGCCTTTGGGACAAGCGGGACAAGAGTACGCGAACCGGCCGAACCGGGCGAAATGAGTCAAGGCAGCCCGAAAAAGTCTGGGACGCGCGGGTCAAAAGTACGCGAACCGGGTGAACCGGCCGAAATAAGAACTTTTGTCCCGGGACAGTTGGGACAAAAAGGTGCGAACCGGCCGAACCGGGCGAATTTGTCCCGGACAGTCCAAAAGCAAATGGGACGCGCGGGTCAAAAGTACGCGAACCGGCTGGATCGGCCGAAATGGGAAATTTCAGCACCAAAACCAAATGGGACAAAGGGACGCGCGGGACACGAAAAGCCGAAATGGCCGAAGGCAGAGGAGAAAAGTCAACATTTGACCCGTGGAACTTCAAACGGCCATAACTTTTGACTCCGAGCTCCAATTTTGATAAAATTGGACTTTCTGGAACGAGCACGACGTCCTCTACGCCACAAAAACTGGATTTCTTAATTTTGATGAGGATAGATATATTTAAACAAAGGAAATGTGTTCGGCTCCAGTCAGTAGATGCTCTTTCCCGTCAAATGACAGAAAACGCCTGCCAGGCCCAAAATAGCTGCCTGCACTCAGAAGGCCATAACTTTTGCATTTCTCAACGAAATCACACAAAATTGGTACCGTTGGAACCGTGGTTCCGAGCCCGATGTACAGCAATCAAGAAATTCCAGATTTGATTAGAAAATGATTGAGATTTTTAAGAAAACGTGGCCGGGTTCAGAACAGTGTTTTATTTGGTAGCTGGGAGTGCATTTAAGAGGCATGGTCATCATTCTTTCTCTGCTGCAGCACATGGGACAGTATGGGGAGCCTTTTGCAAGTAATGTATACCCATTCCACTCAATTTAATGCCTCTTACAGGTGGTTGAAGGACAGATTTCGGGATTTCCACTTTCTCTTCTCTTCTCCTTCTCATTTTTTCTATAAATTGGTGTGTTGGGCTTATTGTAAAGGGGAGAGAGTTTTTGGGTAACAAAGCTCTGTCAAAATTGCTTTGTGAAGCCAGTGTGTTGCAGGCCCTTATAGTGGACTCCTTGCATGGTGATCCAGGCCCTTATCTTGTAATAGATTGAACTGTGCATATCATGAAGCAATAAAATATCAGTTTGTGGATATATCTTCCCCTGCTGTGTTTCCTTGCATTCTTCTTGCCCCTTTAATCTTTCTACAAGTATATTGTGTCTATTTATTATGTTCTTGCAGGAATTCATTATTATTGTGTGTGCTTAGAATATTGCTGTGAATGCATTTTGCTGGATTATGGTGAACCGTCATCACCTCTTCTAGTGTGTACTTTGCCTCTGTATTTCAAACGTTTGGAGATTACTCTCACACCCTCTTTTTCTGGTGTATCACCGCTTTAGTGTAGGCTTTCTTTTTATGTATTTTCTCTCCCTGGTCCCTTGGAAATTTTAGATTAGAACAGTTAGCCTGCCTGCACTGGAGTAGATTGTGGCAGGTAGTTTAGGAGCAAGAACCAGCTTTCTCTGGAGGTCTATCTCAAGTAGCAAGTCCCACAACTTGGAGATAGTACCCATGTTATCCAATCACACTGGATGCTTAGAGTGATCAAACTAGAAATCTGATCAACATCCAGGGGTGCGGTGATTCGGTGATAGCAAGTATGATTGGTGTTTCCCATGCAATGAACCTCACAACCAGTCTATGTGCTTCAATGGTGCCCTAAATCAAGCCTTAATGGTAACAACAACTGGTGTGGAGGGTGAAGGGAGTCAAGGAAATAACCAACAACAAGAAACATTCCAGCAACAATCAGCTCCAAATGATACCACACTTGTAAATTGGTAGGCAGAAGACTTTTGTGGCATGAATCAAACAATCTCTCAAAGTGTTGCAGCCAACACAAGGTCAAAAAGGAGAAATTTGGGTGAAGGACAGCCATTGGCTCCAAGTAATCCACAACCTTCTACCACCCCGCAAACTGTTGGCAAACAAAATGTAGTTCCAAACATGCAAGGACTGCCCAAACCAGCTTTTAGACCAACTCAGATGCCAGTTGTTGCTGCCCATGTGCAAGGAATGAATGTGTAGGAAAAAGGGTAGTAGAGATATGCTTCATCTCCATTCAACATCATTGATCAGATGAAGAAGACAAATGTAAACATATCAATGTGGGAATCACTATCCATCCTGTTGTTACGAATCAACAGCACCCTAGATGCAAATCAGGTTTCTAAGTTGATTCTAGAGCATCCAGTGTGATTGCACAACATGGAAACCTCTCTCCAAGTGTGGGACTTGTGAAAATGAGAGAGTAATCTCTAGATTAGAGGCTGGTTCCTCAAAATCCTATGATTTATATCTATATTTTGCACAACTACAGAGGTTCTAATCCTAATTCTACCCTAGATTGCAAGGAGACAGGGATAAAAATGCAAAAATGAAACTAAACTAAAGATGGTGATGCACCAAAAGGAGTGGTGAAAACATTTCTTTCCATATAAATAGACACAAATTCATGAAATGCAACAAGGGAAAACATACACAAGCTGATAGATGTAATTAGAGGTCTTGAAATGAAGTAAAACAATACAAACAGAGGACTGAAAGAATTCACAGAGTTTGCACTGTCAATTTCATGAAAACATCTCTTGCATTCCACCATCAAAGAGGTATAAAACCTATTACAAACTATGAAAAAGGTCTGATTCTTACAACTATCACTTGCTGGAGGTGAAAGAAGAAGTTTTTAATGCCAAAAAGTGTTCAACCCTCAAGAAATGAACCAAATCTGGCTTTTACAATGCATGGGTCGAGCCCAGGAGAGAGAAAACATAAAAAACGTGGGATCCCATTCCTCATTGATGGAAAATGCATTAAAACAGCATGGAGGACCTTAAAAACCCATACCCTGTCATTTTTTACCATGCTGGAGAAGAATGCTGACCCATTTTGTATTAAATTTGGTTGTTGAAATGTCATTTCTGGCCATGGACATGTACCAGAACCGTTTTTGAATTTTCTCTCTCCAAACTGACACCAAAATTAGAAATTTACCACGGAATCATGTAGATAATTTTAACAAATTTCCAATGATATAAAGAACACAAAAATCTGAGCTCTGGATCAAAAGATATGATCGTTTGAAGATTTAGGGGCAAAAAACGGCCCCAAAAACGGATGTCGGCGGGAAAAAATTTCAAATTTTACCTTCTTTTTTGTCTTTGGAAAAAATTTTCAAAAATTGCCCGTCACTCCGCTGGTCAGATGCCACATGGCAAGCTCTGATTCATTCTAGAATTCTCTCTCCTTCGCCTCCCGCGGGTTTTCCTTTGAAATTTTGACATTTTTAGACTTTGGAAAAAATTTCATTTTTCCCTCGCGCCCCGCCCGGCCGGGACACATGTCGGCTTTTGAATGGCTGACAGGGGTGCACGGGCCCTTCTTTCACTTTTTAGTTTTGGCTGAAAAATTTTGTAAAATTTTCAAAAACCGCCCCGAGCTCCGAATCTACCTTCCCTTTAGGACACGTGTCCTAATTTTACTTGCTGCGGGCTCTCCGTTCCATTCTTCCACTTTGGGAAATTTGGCAAATACTTAGCAAATTTTCCATTTCTTCCCCACACCATGAACTCCCTACCGCTTCGCCACCTATCACCTTCCGGTTGGCTTAGGCCAACCCCTCAAAAATTCACCATTGAAACTCGGTCAAACACTTAGAAATTTTTGTATTCTTCCTCCCGCCTGTTTGATTGATGAGGACACGTGGCCCATTCTCACTGGGTGTGGGCTATGCGGGCCGATCTTGACATTTGAAACCTTCACAAAAAACTTTGGCAAAATTTCAATTTTTCCACCCGCCACCCGCGAGCCTCCTTCGACACATGTCGATTTCCCATTGGCCGCGGGCCAAAATTTCAAAAATTTCCCATCGGAAACACTTAGCAAAATTTTTCATTCCACCCCCCCCCTTGTGACACGTGTCACAACCTAATTGGTCCGCGGGCCCCGCTGGGAAAAAAATTCCATTTGAACCTTCGACCAACAATACTTGGAAAAAAAATTCAAATTTGCCTCTGACCCCCGAACTCTTCTGCCACGTGGTAGCTTCCTATTGCCTGCGGGCCTCAAATGGGAAAAATTTCCACAAAAACTCCGCCGACCCATAACTTGAAAAATATAAGGATTTAGGAGGAAAACTTTACCTTTCTAGAAAGCTGAGAGAGAGCTCTATCTGATGGTGCCATTTCCAAAAAGCCTTGAATGCCTAAAAAATCAAAAAATGTAGACTGAGGCACAAGAGAGGCAAGAACACAAGGAGTTAGCCACAAAAATGAGCTGGGGCACCATTTTGGATAACACATCCCAGGCCAAAGAGATTTGCTACAAGATGCCATGAAGGATTAGTCAAATTCAAATCAACAGGTCCAAATGCAAGAGAAGGTACTCACAAATGCTACCCAGCCTGATGGGAATCATGGAGGACAACAAGGTAAAATGTTAAAGCCCCCTCCATTCTATGTTTCATTGATCATCGGGGACCAATTAGTACACAATTGCATGATTGATTTTAGGGAAAGTAGTTCAGTAATGCCCAAGCAAATAGATAATCAATTGGGGCTCCAATATGAAGTCATAACCAAAGGGGTAGTGTAATTGGATGGGATAGCAATGACAATAGTAGGAGTGATTAAAAACTTGAGTCTTACTTTGTATGCATGCCCCAACGTTATTTTTTTGTAAGATGTCTCAGTGATAGATCTTCCACCACTCTTTGCCCTATGTTTGTCAAGTGATTTCACAGCTAAGATTGGAGGTTACTTATTTGCTGATTGGTCACACATGTTGTTCAGAAAAAGATATGGAACCAAGGCTACAATCAGATATGATCCTATTGCAAACTTTCACATTGAGCCTCACACTCCAAGCCTAATCAATACCAACTGTTCAGTGTTTGATCAAGAGGCCTACCCAAGCACTGATGAAGCTGACACCAAAGTTGGAAGCATCCCAGATTTGACTCTTGATGAATGGGCAAGCAAGGTGCATGCTTTTGATCCTTATCAAGAAATAGAAGAATCTGAGCTAGGAGTCTATTGCATGCATGAAGAAAATCAGCCTATTCTTAACATCACCAGGCCAAACCAAAAGAATGACAATGAGGTATGGCAGTTGTTCTTTGATGGATAGAAGTAGAAAAGGCACAGGAGGAGGAGCTATGCTTATTTCATCTCAAGGAGGGAAGTATTATTCAACTTTTAGAAAGCAAACATCCAAGTCAAGGGAGAAGATTCAGTGCCCATCTTGGTGAAAGAAGGCAAGTCACTCCAAATTGGTAAAGTGACAATTGAGCAAGAAAGGTATGAGTTCACACAACTTTTTCGAGAATTCCCTGATGTGTTTGCTTGGAGCTATGAAGATTTGAAGGGCTTCAATCCCAAGTTAGCTCAACACACTATTGAATTAGATCCAAGTGCTAAACCCATCAGGAAAAAACAAAAGCCAGTCAATCCACACATGGAACCTCTCATGAGAAAAGAATTGAATAAGTTAATAGAGGCAAGTATCATATTTCCTATCAAGCATTCTAGTTGGGTAGCCAACTTGGTTCCAGTTATAAAGAAGAGTGGAGAAATCAGATTGTGTGCTGACTTCAGAGATTTGAATAGAGCATCTCTCAAGGATCATTACCCACTTCCTTCTATGGAGCAGATTTTACAAGTTGTTGCTGGATTTGGAAGGTTTTCATTGCTTGATGGCTATTCAGGGTATAATTAGATTATGGTGAAGGAAGAGGATTAGTTCAAGACAACCTTTACAACCAAATGGGGGACTTATGCATATAGAAAAATGCCATTTGGGCTGTCCAACGCTGGAGCTACATTATAAATGGCAATGGACATGGCGTTCAAGGTTTTGACTAACAAAATGGTGCTAATATATCTAGATGATATCACTATTTTTTCAAAAAATGTAGCAAACCATCTCTTTCATTTGAGAAAAGTGTTCTAGAGGTGTAGAAGATTTGGGGTATCTTTGAATCCCAAAAAGTGTATTTTTCTAGCTCATGAAGGAAAGCTCCTTGGCCACATTGTCTCCAAAGAAGGATTAGCAATTGATCTAGAAAGGGTTGATGCCATAAGAGCACTATCATTGCCAAGCCACAAGAAGGGCCTTCAAAGTTTCTTGGGAAGGATAAATTTTGTTCAGAGGTTTGTCCCAAATTTTGCAGCCCTAGTCAAGCCTATCACCAAGATGTTAAAGAAAAGCATAGCTTTCAAATGGACAGTAGAAGGCAAGGTAAGTTTTGAAGCAATCAAAGAGGCCATATCACAAGCCCCAAATCTCATTAACCCAAATTTCTCTAAGGATTTCATCCTCTATGCATTTGGAAGTGATGATACTATTTCTACAATTTTGGTACAGCAGAACAAAGACAATGATGAGCAGCCAATTTCCTTCTTCAGCCAAAGCCTAGAGGACTATGAGGTGAGATATTCCTTCATTGAGAAGCATGTTCTCACAGTGATTAGGATCTTGAAGAAATTTAAGCATCTAGTTTCAAACAACAAGGTTCAACTGTTGGTTTCTCATGTGGGAGTTAAAGATTTCCTCCTCAATAAAGACCTGAATGAAAATAGAGTAGGGTGGATTACTCATGCCATGGAGTATGAAATTGAGATCAAATTCACCAAATTGGTCAGAGGAAAAGGATTGTGTGAGTAGTTGGTCTTGAGCAAACAAATGGAAGTATGCAATGAGAAAGAGGTTGTTTTGGCGTTGCAAGACAACCATGAACAAGGGAGCACTCAAGAAGAAAATGATGGTGTCCTCACTCCTTGCTGGACCCAAGACATAATGTACTTCCTACACATGGGTCTATGCCCTCCAGAGATGAATAAAACCAAAAGGAGACATTTCAGATTGCAGACTGTCCCATATGCCCTTGTTGATGGTGTTCTGTTAAAAAAAGATGTGAATGGAGTGCTGCTGAGATGCATTGGTACAAATAAGATTCACAGAGTGTTGGAAGAATTCCATGGTGGATCAGCTAGGGGTCATTTTTCACCAAGAGTGATAGCTCTCAAGATCATGAGGGATGGCTATTATTGGCCAAATATTTTTAGTGATTGTTATGCATGGATCAAGAGGTGCAAGAATTGTGCATTCTTCATAGGTAAGGAGAGACTAGCCGCCATTCCATTGCATCCAATTTCAGTTGACCAGCCATTCATGTAATGGGGTTTGGACTTCATTGGAGTCATTAACCCAAATTTAAGCCAAGGACACAAGTGGATTCTAATGGAAACAAATTACTTCACCAAGTGGACTGAGGCAGTAGCACTCAAGGAAGCAAATGAATCTAGCATCCTAGACTTCTATGAAGAGATAGCAACCAGATTTGGCATACCTACTACAATAATATCAAACAATGCATTGGAATTCATTAGATCCAAGGTAACTGAATGAGTTTTCAAGAATGGGATCTACCTAAGCACTTCATCAAATTATTAACCTTAGGGTAATGGCCAAGCTGAATCTATAAACAAGAACTTGTTAAGGATCATCAAGAGGACTCTTGATGAAAATCAGAGGTCTTGGCATACTAAATTGAAATCAGCCTTGTGGGCTGATAGGATAACCCCCAAGAGATCTACAGGTAATTCTCCATTCAAGATTGTTTATGGAAGAGAGGAAATTTTTCCCATGTCACTTGAGTTGCCAACATTGGAACTCATGAAGCAGTTGGAGTTGTTGGAGTTTGGGCCCATGGAGGTTAGGTATGTAGAATTAATGAAACTCTAAGAAATCAGAAATCAGGCATCCCAAGCAATGGAGAAGGATCAAGCTTTGATCAAGAATACCTTTGATAGAAAGGCCAAGGATAGATCTTTCCAAGTTGGAGATCTAGTGTTAAAGTGGGATGGTGACAGAGAAAAACTGGGGAGGCACTCAAAATTTGATGCCATTTAGAGTGGCCCCTACATGGTCACAAAGTGTAAGGACAACAATGCCTTCCAATTGTCTACATTGGATGGTGAAGAATTGTAGATTCCAGTTAATGGAATCCATCTGAAGCATTGCTACTAAAGGAAAATTGTCCACCTTGTACATAATAGCTTATGTCTTCATTCCTCCAAGTGCTTATGCACATTGTTCTATTGTAGTTTAGTTTTTCTTTCCCTAAGTGCTTTGGCACAAGATTGTTGTTCCAGGGAATTAATTTTGCAGGCCTTGCTCCAAATCAGATGGTGTTCTACCCTCCATCTTCCTCCTTGCATTGTTCTAATCAGTTGGGGTACCAAGTAGAGAATTTGATGACTCCATGCCCAATGGATTGCTTCAGGCAACTGGTAACTTCATCCAGCAGGCAGATGACCCTCTGAGTTGCCAAAATTGTTATCCAAAATAAGCCCCTTGCTTATTTTTGGCTAACTCCCTTCATTTCCTTTCTCCCTTGTGCCTTAGTCAGAATTTTTCACTTTTCAGGCACTTAAAACCTTCTGGAAATGGCACCATTGGATAGAGCTCCTTCTCAACTTTCCAAAAAGGTAAATTTTTCCTCCTAATTCCATGTATTTTTGAAGTTATGGCTCGGTGGAGTTTTTGTGGGAAATTTTCCCTAAATAGGCCTGTCGGCCAATCACATCATGCCATGTCGGCATCAGAGCAATTGGGAAGCAAGAGAAATTTTTGGATTTTTACCAAGTATTAGCGCAATGGGAAATTTTCCCATGGGAGTTCCGCCAACCAATAGGAGGTTGCCACGTGTCCTTAGAAAGGCGGAGGCGGAGGGAAACTCGAAATTTTCACTAAGTATTTGGTGTGGCTCACAAAGGAATTTTTGGCCTGAGGCCCTGCCGGCTAGTAAGATGTAGCCACATGTCACCGGGGCATCGGGGGTCGAACCGGCAGGAAGAAGTTGGGAAAAATTCCCAAATGTTGGTGCAAACAAATTTTTTGGCCCTAAGGCTTGTAACCAATCATAGCATGCCACGTGTCCTTAGAACAAAGGGATGTCGGGAGGCGGAGGAAAGATGGAAAATTTGTTGAAGTGTTTGGCGGGGGCGCAAAGGAGAATTTTTTTCCCGAAGGCCCACCAATGAATAGGATTGTACCATGTGTCACCAGAGCATCGGGGGTTAGAAGTACGAAGGGGATTTTTGCTTTTCACCCAAGTTCAGAAAATTTCAAAAGGAAAGTCCGCCCCTAAAACGTGAGCCAATAGGATCATGCCATGTGTCCATGCGACAAAAAAAAACACAAGGCAAGCCCATAGTGAAAAAAGATCTGTTCAGGCCCACATCTAGTAGGATCATGCCATGTGTCTAGTCTGGGGTAGTGATCAAGAGCGACAGAAAAGTGGAGAGGAGAGGCCCGCGATGAATCACATCATAACACGTGGCATCGGAGCTTCGGCCGACGGAGAATTTTTGGAAAATTTTCCAAAGGCCAAAATGATGGAAAATGAAGCAGGGGAAAGCCCACAAATAGTTAGAGTGTGCCACGTGGCACTGTAGCGGTGGGGCATGGAAATTTTTGGGGAAATTTTCCTCCCGCCAATCCATATTCGGCCCTATTTTGCCCTAAATGTTCAGAGGGGTATAACTTTCGATCCAGAGCTCGGTTTTTCACGTTCTTTATATCATTGGAAAGCTGGTGAAATTATCTACATTATTCTAGGATAATTTTGGAATTTTGTTGAATATTTTTAGGAGAAAAATGGAGAAACGTCCATGGCATGAAGAAGTTACAGAACTGACATTTCAACCACCATTTTTAATGAAGTATGGCTCGCATTCTCTCCCAGCATGGTCAAAAACATCGGGGAATGAAATTTTGAGGGTACCCATGCTGTTTTAATATAATTTGGTTGGTGGTTGAAGCATCTTTCATACTTTCCCATGTTTTCTCCTTCCCGGGGCACGAATTTTTATTGTTAAAAGCCAGATTTGGCTCATTTTGTAAGGGTTGGACATTTTTATGTTTTGCAGGCTCCCTCTTTCACCCTAGAAAGTGATTTTGTGGAATATCAGACCTCTTTCAAGACTGCAACATGTTTTCTACCTCTCTGATATTGTAATGCATGTATTTTGATATTGGAAATGACAATGCAAGCTCTGTGAATGAGTTTCAGTCCTCTTCTTGTGTTGTTTGATTCATTCATGATCTTTCATTACATTTTATCAGTTTGTGCATGATGTTTTGTTACATTTTTGTAATTCATGTCAATTTTCAGAAGTAAATGTTCACCACTCTTTTGGGTGTATCACCTTTTTAGTATTAGTTTTATTTCTTTTTCTTTCTCTATCTCTGTCCCCTTGGAATTTAGAGTAGGATTTTGAGTTTTAAACCTCTGTAACTTTCAAGTAATACATCTGATCAGAGGAGTTGAGGAACTAGCCTCTAATCTGGAGGATCTTTTCCAGTTCTACAATTCCCACACTTGTGTGAAAATATCCAATGTTGTGTAATCACCCTGGATGCTAAAATGTCAAACTAGAAATCTGATAGAACATCCAGAGGGTGTAGTTGATTTACACTAACAAGTAGTTTTTCTTGTTCCCATTGTATTCTTACATTGAAATCTATGTGAATCACACAAGATCTTATGCTTGTGATAGTTTGGTGGCATTTGCAATTTCATTTATCAGAAGAGCTTTCATTTGATAATGAAATAAACAAATTTAAAATCACTATGACTCCTAGCATGACTATAGGATTGTTTGTTAGCCTTTGAGGGTATCTTAGGCGTGATGAAATAGAGATTGATAATGTTTAGTTAAGTTTTCCAATTTGAACCTTCATTTTGGATCCTTGAAGTTTGTGTGAAAAGTGATGATCTGGGCCTCCATTAGAGCACATATTCTCATTAAAGGAACACCCTAGCTACTCTAAAAGCATTTTGTTGTTCAAGCTTTCCATTTTTGTAAAATTTCTCAAACATCTGGTATAATCAACTTTATCCTTCTTCACCTCCCACCAAAATTCATTCAAAAACAATTAATCATACCCATACTACCCCTGTTTGTCATGTGTGTATACAAATGCATAATTTTTATTACCGAAACATGTAGAAACAATCAAGTTTTCATTGTCTTTAGTGGCCCAAACCTTTCCTAGAAAATATCTCCATTATCTAGAGTGACAACTCATGAGAGTTAGGTTTTGTTGCATTGATCATATTTTCTTCAAGGTCTTCTTAATACTTCACAAGGAATGACATATCTATCTCCTCCATAAACAACAAGCTACAAAAAGGGTCCTCTCACCCTGGTTAAAAGGCACAACCATAAAGTAGTGAGGATAGGTCAAATCCACTTGAGGGTGCTACCCATTTCTCCACATATGAGTGACAAAGAGCAAGCTTCATTTCATCCTCAGCTATAAAACGACACCTTACATGCTCTACTTGCCTCTAAGCTTCCTGCCAAACCTGTGATGCTGCTCAGCTTCTAAGGGAGAATCAATTTGGGTACCAATACTTTACAGGTGCTATTGCCAAGGACATTGTGATTGTAGTTCATATTCAAACCCTGGTAAACACTTCTTATATGCTCTATGCTCTATGTGCTATGTGAAATTCTTTCAGTTCCTACACCTAGTGCACCATCTTTCATTGATAAATATGGGGAAAAGAAAATTTAGATCTTTCCATTTCCAGTTTTTAGTGTTGACATATATTTGACAGATCATATTTTAGTGCATTTGCACAACTAAGGTGGAAATCCTTAGTGGTGACTCCTTGTTGATATGATTCTTAATGAGTACCAATTTCTTAACCTCTGTCAAGTGAGATTTGTTACTAACCTTTGCAAAGCTGGAAGGAATAAGGTCTTTCTTTGCTAGGGATCCTTCTAGGACATTATTTCTAGAGCTAGGAAAAGGAAATTCAGAAGGAAGAAAATCCTGGAGAGTTGTTGGAGATCATCAGACAAGAAAAGGGATCTCCATTGATGAAAGTGATTAGCCTATCATTGAAGACTACCATTCAAGTGTTTCTGAATCAGGGAGCATCTTTTTGGAATTGAATTATCCAATTGGAGAGGGGACTTCATTTGATTTTAAAAAGTTTGCTTCTCATTCTGCCCCTGTCTTTTCAGAAGTTGATAGGGATTTCTAATAAACAAGGCCTTTAGGGGATATCCATTTTGAAAGTTATACTCTTGTGTTTCAAATACCCTCTACCCCTAATCAATTTGTCACCCTTCTAGGGTCACCTCCTCAAAATAAAATGGCCCTACCCCCACCCAGACCCCCTTTTGTTGTAAACAACTTTGGTCCCATAAATTTTATAGGGATGACTAGTTATCCAAATGCAGTTCCCCAAGATGTAAGAAAATAGATTACCCAAGTTTTAAGGAAACAACACTATAACTGCTGATCAACATCTAAATCTTTTTATCAATATGATGGAAGACTTTGAGATTGAACATATATATATATATATATATATAAAGATGTATATATCAAATTGTTTATCTATACTCTGGAAGAGGATGCAAGGGACTGGTATAAAGATTTTCCAGATAATTCCATTGATTCTTGGACAGAGATGAACAATGCATTTAGATTGCAGTATGGTGATAGAACTGACCCTAGGTTTCTTCTATCAGAATTTGAAAACATCAAGAAGAATCCTAATGAGTCGGTACATGATTTCAACACAAGGTTTAACAAGACCTTGAGAATATTCCCTGTTAGCTTAAGGCCATGTGATGAATCATGTTTGATCAAATATTTAGATGCATTTGATAAAAAGTCTACTTACTACTTGAGGGACAAAAAACCATAATAATTTGAGGTAGGCCTTCACCATGGCTCTACAAATAGATAACAACATCAAAGAAATTGGAAAGCCTCCAAAAAGAGAGGGTGTAAAACTAATTAACCTCGGAAAAGCCTCAAACAAGTAAGGTTACTGATTTGGAGGAAGTTACAAAAAATTTGGCACGGGCTATCAAAGAAATATCATACAAATTAGCTTGGGTAGAAAAAGGGATTGGGCAGAGTTCACAAGGTCAACATAAGCAACAGGGCCAAGACAGGTTTACAAATCACCAAAGATCTGATGATAAAGGCAAGGGACCTGTTGGATTTGGAAATAGGTAGTCCTAGGCCAGGGAAAACAAAATGGTACTTGATCCTTTGGCTTCTAGAGTTGCTATTATGGAGGATACAAATGTCATTGACTGGTGTGATAGGTGTTTTATGCCTCATGCTCCATGTGTTCAAGAGAAATAATTTGAAGAAGCAGCGGATGATGAAATTGATGATGATGCCTGCATGATGGAGATCTCTGCGAGTTCACCAGGGGAAGCAACTTCAACTAAGGTAATAAGTGCTAGAATTGCTGCCATTTTTTGGGATTGCATCCACCGGGTACCTCTTCTTCCTCCCTCTCATACTTTAGAAGTAGAAACTGTACAAGCTTTTGATTTTCCCACTAATGATTTTGAATACTTGAGGGCATTAATGATTGAAAAGTATGATGGAGGAGTTCCTTTGGAAGAAGATAGGTAGCTATTAATGAATTTTGTAGTTGCCCAAGAAAAGGAGCACAATATAAGAAGTAAAACTGCCAAGTGGCCACAAGCCAAGTCAAAATTTCCATTGCTTACCAAAGAAACCATAAAGAAAAATGCATCTGGTAGAAAGCTTGTTTCCCAAGCAAAACTTGTGTTCCTCCCCATGCCCAAACTGAAAAGAATCCCATTCCATCTGATGAATTTTCTAATCTTTCTCCTAGTGTTACTTTACTCAAATTTGTTCCATATGACATTGGCCAAGTTTAGATTCAAATCAAAATTCTTGTCCCAATTGTTGAGCTACTTAGGATCCCTGAGCACAAGAAGAGGGCTTTTTAATATTTAGGATTCAAAGAGGAAGAGATCATACAAGGCAGAGATGTAAACAAGGTTGAGATTCCCCTTACTGTTGTAGAGCTTGGAAAAGCCACAAGTGTTGGAAGAGCTGGGGGAACCAACAGAGGTTTATTTAGGAACTTATTTGGTTAAATCCCAGCTGAATGTGGATCCATTCTTCACTACCCTGGTTATCAAAGACAAGTTGTTACATAACTATATGTTTGATTTTTGAGCTTCATGTAATGTCATGCCTCTTGAGGTCATGAATGGATTAGGCATCAAAGTAACAACAACATATGGGAAGTGCACTGCCATGGACTCTAGAGAGGTGCTAGTGGTGGGATGTGTCAAAGATATGGATGTGTAACTTGCATCTTATCCTGGAAGGAACTTAAAACGTGATGTAGTGATTGTTGACTGCCCTTCAAGTGGGGGATGTTGTTGTCAAGAAAATGGGCAGTAGGTGTTGGTGGTAGTGTGCACATGGACATGTCTTATGCCACTATCCCCATTGAAGGAAACTTGGTGAAATTATATGGAGAGAAGAAGATGTTGTACTTGATTGAAGACCTGAGCAATGCATCTTATGAAGTTTTGCAAGCAGATGCTGATCTTAACAACTTTGTGAGTTTTGTGGATTTCAGGGAGTATGAAAGTGTTGAAAACAGAGATCCTAAGTATGCTATTTTTTCTAGGAATTTGGTCTATGATTCAGCCTTGAAAAATGTTAAAGAATTTGACCTAAACACAATGGAGGAGCGTCAGAGAAAATGGATGGTTTACAAACTGAACAAAGAAGGAAAACATGTATATTTGCAGTTGATGAAAACATATCAAGAACCTCTTGGCATGGTCATATCTAGAATAAAAGACATTGGGAATTTTCCCTTGATTTGTTTGAATCAAGGTGAACATCATCTGTACAGTGTATAGTTTGTTGGTTTGTTTTCTGTCTTTCGTGTTTTTTGTTCGTTCCGGCCCCTGGTGGCTTATTTTTGTTGGTTTCTTGGTTCTTTTTGGGGGATGGTTCTGGTTTTGTACTCTGCAAGTTGATTCCTTTGCCCAATGGATATTTTTGGCACTTGGTCTACCTTGTTCTTGTGGCACTCACAGGGAGTTCCCATCCTCGAGTCGGAGCCGATGTTGGTTCTTAAAATAGTCTTGCCCCATTTTTCCATTAAAATTTATCGAGTTTCAGCCTCTGCTATATTTTATCCCCCCATGTTGTGCCTGAGAAGTCTTTGCCTTCCTTTTGTTTCCATAACCAATCCTTCTTGGGCCAATGATCACGTATGGATCCATGTAGTTATTCCCTTGTTACTCTATTTATCTGGAAAGGGTATGTAATTAGGGTCCCCCGTTCTTTGTTCATCTAAAAACTCAGGCTCTCCCATTCTTTCTTTTTTTCAGAGTCAGGATTTGTTGTCCTTGTCATTTTTCTCTAAATACTTGAAGAAAAATGAATGGATATAGCTTGGAGGAATGTATTTGAGCCTTGTAACATTTCTAAATTCTCTGTCCTTGGAGAAAATTTCATTTCTAGGCTCTAATGGTCATTTTTAGCATTTTTTGGTTTGACGGGCGTTGCTCCTGGTCAAATTTACATCTTTACATCAACAGGAAACATAGCTTCTTTTGATTGGTTAGGGGATGGCGGGGAAATGTTATAAATTTTCACTTTTTGATTTTTTGGCAAAAAGGAAAATTTGGTCCCATAGATCCGCTCAATTCTGATTAGTGCTTTTGGTGCTTACGTGGCTTCTTCTAATTGGATGGGGCACGATGGGTTTGTTTTTGAACTTTTTCTTTTTGGATACTTTGGAAAAAAATTTGAAATCAACCCATGGCCCCGCTAGACTCTGATTAAAGAAAATTTAAGTGGTGGGGAAAATTTCTTATTTTTACCTCGAGGGTGTCCATGTGTTCTCTTAAACTTTATGGAAATTTTTAACCCAAAAATTGTCCACGTGGAGGAACGACGCTCATTTGAAGACTCACATTTTTGTTTGTCCTTGGAGTTATGTCAGGAGGACACGTGGAGGTTTCCGCTACTTTTCCTAGACTTAGAAATTTTTTTATGTTGCTGGTATAGTTTGATGGAACAGGGACACGTGGTAAGCCCACGCTCATTCAGGATCTTTGATTTGGGTCTCTATGTTGAAATTTCACCATGAAGACATGTGGAGGATTCCACCGGGGCTTCCCATACTTAGTATTTTTTCAAAAGGTTTTGAGAGGCCTGGGACATGTGGAGGGACCCCGCATGTTTGAGGACTGGCCCTTGAATTTCATTTTAAAGAAGCCTAGGAGGACACTTGGAGGCCTCCGCTCACTTTGCATTTTTCTTGGAATTTTCAACGGCCAAAGGAGATTGCCTCGGACCCTGACACATGGCGCCTTCCACTGAGATTTCAAGCCTTGCAACAAAATTTTTTCAGGCCAGGACATGGTGAGCCTACACTCATTCAAGATCTCAACTTTTGGGGACCATCTCAAGATGCACCATTGTGACACGTGGCAGTTTGAAAAGTCAAAAGGCACAGAAGTGGACCATCAGGAGGCAACTTGGATTTTTTTCCTCTTAAGGATTAAAGTATCAAAATGGCCTACAAGCCCAACAAAAGGGAGGTCAAGATTGGTTTTGAAAAGTCAAAGGGGTGGGCAAGTAGACTATCGGAGGTAACTTTGATTTTTCGCCTCTTGCTACCAAAAGGATTAAAACATCAAAATCACCTGCATTGGGACCCGATAGAGAATAGTCAAAATTTTTCCCTGGTCAACGACAGAGGTGCGGACTTCCGGGGGAAATTTGGAAAATTTTCCTTTTGTGGAGAAGGGAGTTAAAAGTCTAAAGGGAAGCATGGTTCCGCTAGGACCCACATCAGAGACTAGAAGCGGAAGGGTAGAGCTGCAGGGAAAATTTGGAAAATTTTCCCTTTTCCAAAAAATAGGTGAAATAGCAGAATTTGGCCATGATTCCTTTGGGACCCACCTTAGGACACATGTCAGGCTCATTTCTCAAGGGTGGATGGTGTGGAGCAAAATGTGAAAATTTTACATTTTTCCAAAAGTTGTAAAAGGAAAAAAGGAATCCGTAGGCCCATTTTAAATTAGATCTCCCACATGGATGGTCCAAATTCAAAATAGAAATCAATGGAAAGTTATGCATCTGTATCTGATTTTTCTACCATTTTCACTCTAGAGCTCCTGGGGATGCGTATTATTATGATTTTTTATCATTTCTTGGAGTCTCTTGCATGCCAAATGAAGAAGAAAATTAATCATGGTATCTTGGTTTAGTGGGGAAGGTCTGTAAATGTCTCTCACCATTAATATGCAATTTGACTGTTGGATTCGGTCCGATTTTTATTTTCTTGGTACATGAAAGACCTGTTGATATCTGGGTTTGGTGAGAAAAATCCGGGGACATCTTTTACCATTAAGATGAGACCTGACCTTTGGGCTCAATCTGATCTTCCATTTCTTCTTCCCGGGCACGCAAAGAACTAGATTGGACAGATTAGGGGTGGAAGTGGTTGGTGAGTAAAGGGAAAAGTGATCTACCAGAGGAAGGAGTTGAATGTGGGAGATGTTTGAAGAGATCTACCCCCTGAGTACCTGATAATTTTTTTACAGATCTGATTCTGGGAATCGCGATCGAGATCATGGATGAGCATTGGTACACTCAATGTCTTTGGTAAAATTTTGGGGGGAAAATTGTTTATTGTAAAATATTATAAATAGGCATGATTTTTCCGTGAAAAGGGTCGGGAGTTTTGTGAAGGTAGAAGTGTTAGGAGTCAGAAACTGATTTTCCTAAGAGAAAATTTTGATAGAGCCCGTCTTTCTGAGAAACTATCTAAAGAAGCTTGTTTATCTCCTTTGTGTTAAATTTGATCATGTCAAGGTGGTTGCGAGTGTACAACCATTGACAAGCTCTAAGATTGTTCGAGAAACTTTCCCCTGCTGATAAATTTAACCAAACTCGAGTTAATCTGTGTTAATCTTGAGAAAAATTTGTGTTTTCTTCATTTCTAAATGTCTGCAAGTAGTTTTTCTTGTTCCCATTGCATTCTTACATTGAAATGTGTGTGAATCACACAAGATCTTATCCTTGTGATAGTTTGGTGGCATTTACAATTTCATTTATCAGAAGAGCTTTCATTTGATAGTGAAATAAACAAATTTAAAATCAATATGACTCCTAGCATGACTATAAGATTGTTTGTTATCCTTTGAGGGTATCTTAGGTGTGATGAAACAGAGATTGATAATGTTTAGTTAAGTTTTCCAATTTGAGCCTTCATTTTGGATCCTTGAAGTTTGTGTGAAAAGTGCTAATCTAGAGCCTCCATTGAAGCACATATTCTTGTTAAAGGAACATCCTAGCTACTCTATAAGCATTATGTTGTTTGAGCTTTCCATTTTTGTAAAATTTCTCAAAGATTTGGTATAATCAACTTTATTCTGCTTCACCTCCCACCAAAATCCATTCAAAAACAATTAATCATACCCATACTACCCCTTGTTTGTCATGTGTGTATACAAATGCATAATTTTTACTACCAAAACATGTAGAAACAATCAGGTTTTCATTGTCTTTAGTGGCCTGAACCTTGCCTAGAAAATATCTCCATTATCTAGAGTAATAACTCGTGAGAGTTAGGTTTTGTTGCATTGATCATATTTTCTTCAAGGTCTTATTAATACTTCAGAAGGAAGGACATCTCTATCTCCTCCATAAACAGAAGGATACAAAAAGGGTCCTCTCACCCTGGTTGAAAGCCACAACCATAAAGTAGTGAGGATAGGTCAAATCCACTTGAGGGTGCTACCCATTTCTCCACATCTGAGTGACAAAGAGCAAGCTACATTTCATCCTTGGCTAGAAAATGACACCTTACATGCTCTGCTTGCCTCTAAGCTTCCTGCCAAACCTGTGATGTTGTTCAACTTCTGAGGGTGAATCAATTTGGGTACCAACAGAACCTTCAAAATCTTTCTCTACTTCTATATAAAATGTTGAATTATTGAACACTAAAAAGGCTTTGAAAGGTTATTTCTGATGCTGAAAACTAATCCTTGAAAAAAAAATTGTACTTGAAATATCTTTGTCATTTCAAAAATCACAAATGATTGCTTTTAGATCTGAACTCTTTATTTGTTGTTTGTAATTTTTTTTTGAAATAGAAAATTTGTAACTGTATTCCATGATAACTTAAAACTTGCAAGTTATAAACTGTTATCTTGATTTCCCTACTTCAGTTGATAATTACTCTTTTGAATGCATGAATTTCTAAAGTTGGAAGTATAAAGAGTTGAAGTAAACCCTGAGCTTAGTATTGACACCATTTATTCTCTTTTCTCAAGTACCATGATGCAGTTGCAATGGATAGCTGGAACAATGATTCAGCAAGAAAATAAACATCCTCGAGGTAATGCTGGGTTTCTTTTACCTCTTTAATTTTTCATCTTTATAAGTATATGCATTCTTTTTCCCTAGTTATTTCTCACGGCTTGTGTGAGAAAGTATGCACAATTATTCCTCATAAATAAATGAAAATATTTTCATGTAATGAGATGTATTTCCTTTCTTTATGTACTTTTCTTCATTCGTATGGATACTGAGTGAACTTATATAACTCAAATAACTTAAATAATTCACTTAATCATAGAAATAAATTATAAGTCAAATGTACCTTATTTTTGCTCATTGAAAATGCACACTAATTATAACACTGTACCTTGTCCTACAAAATTGCCACCTGTCTACAGCTTCAGAACCTCATATCTTATACATGTTGCCATTCATGCCTTCTTCAGGGAATTGCATTGGTCATTTACGGCTGTTGCATGGTTATGATGAGGATGATAAATGGAATGGCTACATATATGAGGCACTGTGTTCTATAATTATACCCAAGTTGCAGTTTTGATCCAAATGTGACTTCCAAGACTGTCCAAAACCAAACGATTAAAATCCATATCTTATTCTGAGGTGGCTGACCCAAACATAGTCTAACCTCTGACTTAATCAATCTGAGAAAATTAAAAGTTTCGAGTTGACTCTTTTCACATAGGGTGCAAAAAATTTTAACAGTAACATCTACAACTATGAAAAGCTACGATGACATCAGAAACAAACAACCAAGTCTCTTTTACATAATGTTTAAACTCACTCAGAATATTCAGAGCTCATCAAATTCAAATATGGTGTTTTTCAGAATAAGCTACACCAACTCGAGGCTATTCAATACACAGAGTATGAGAATCCATAGATGTGAATACATAGCCATACCCTTGGTGTTGATTTCGAACAATAGAGAAGGTGGTTTTAACAATATGTTTAAAACACTATCATGGAACAAAAACAAGACAAGAATCCAAGCCAAGAGAAAACACCGTTCATAGTACAAAAAAGGTTTAGCTATAACATTTAAAAGCTCGCAGATTCATGAAGTTTCAGTGATGGATCAAAATGAATGTCATGTTCAGAATACCCAAAAAGTAAACTTTTGAAATCTTCAATGATTAACCAAAATGTAGATTTATAACTAAATGAAAGCTTTCAGAGCTAACCCAAGTTTTATCTTCAAACTAGCAGCTCATACAAGGAAATTAGAACTATGAATCCCTCAATAACAATAAGTGAGGAATGTTCTGAAACAATACAGAACGTAAGAAAAGGAAAACTTAAGAAATCATGCAAACTAAGATGGTGTCGTAGTTTGAAAGGATCAAAGAGCTTCATTTCCATGAGAATAGTGTTTCAAAATGGTCACAAAGAATAGATCTAGCAAGATAAATCCTGAATCATGAACACCATGAGTAGCTCTAACACACAGAAGCTCAATAGCTCAAACGTCAGAACAACTTAGCCTTGAAATAACGATAGGTTCATTTTTATCACAAACACGAGAGATCTATTAACATTTTACAGATAGCTTAAAGATAGAGTCAACAACTCACCATTTTAGGGTTGCGTTTCTTGAAACCGTCAAAGAGACAAAGTGAAAGACTCAAAATCAAGAGGACTTAGAATGAATTTCGAACTAAAATGTTCCAAAAAACAAAAAATGCAAAGTATTAGTTCTATGAAGCCAAGAATTGTAAAAATGAAGCAATTACAACCTAAGAAATGAGGGCTTACCATCATTTCGTCTACATCGACCAAAATGATAAGAAAAGCTTTAGTTTTATCTCAAACCAAAGCTTAAGAGAAGTAACAATGGTAGCGAACTTTGAATAGAGTCTTCAAAAATGACAGAAAACCAAACTTACAGAGTTTTTACTTTGCAAAGAAGTCGAGCTCATGATCTCAAAAATGGCCACCACCTCAAATGAAAATGACAGAGAATCCAGCTGTCTTAAAAATGTTAGAGATATCAAATACTTTCACTCACATAGCTTCATAGACTCATAGAGGCCGAGTTTGAGTTTTTAAAGCTCAAAGATCAAAACAATGGCAGTCCGAAACAATTTTGTTAGGGATTCGCTGCTCAAAATGAGAAACAAAAATGATCAAATGATGAACTTGATAAGCTTTTCAAAAACCTAACTTCCACAAGGTTAAAGATGAGTCAAAGAATTGACAGTGTGAGATCAATCAGTACTCAAGATCAATGTTCAAAACCTTAACCAATACCAACTACCTCGCTAACCATTGTTTGAAACATCTACCATATTAAATGCAAGGTCAATAACCCTAATCGAGGGTGTAGTGAAATCAATGGAGGAGCATTATGTAGTAAAGATCAGACGGTCCAGATACAATATTAATTCCAATGCACAGTGCCACGTAGTGACCCATGTCAGAACCTTATTGATTATGCAATAATTACCACTGAAATCAATGCCAAGGGTTGACTCAACATTGGAGCAGGACCGGATTTTATTGATGAATCATTTTGTTATTGACCTACCTAAAGTTCTTATTCACATTATTAGCGAGAATAATCATAGTAAATAATGCCTTTCATGATGTTATTTCACCATTGAAGACTTAAATCAAATGAGGCTAATGAGTGGTCATTCAACAATGGGTCAATTCACCATGGAAAGGGGCCAGCCCACATCATTAGTTGAAAATCATTACTTTCGACCTTCTAAGGTCTAGAAACCCTAATAACACAAAAACCAAAAGTCGACAACATTCTAACTTATGCATATGCCAAATCAAGATTAAGGGGAAAATTTTTATATAGTGAAGAACTATTGAAAGGGGTCGGTGATATAGTGTTGCAATATCAAAATGACCCCATGTGTATTTTGAAACCATGGTATTATGCCAAGTCAGCGAAGAAGGAAGACAAGTGTACACATCGATTGTGGTCCCCATGCATCGGGTGAATTTTGTAAAATGTTAAATCAAGAGAAATATATTTCTCTCACACAAGGACATATTATTTTGCATGGGCATCCAAAGAGGCAAGTGGATCAGAGCTATTGATGTCACATCAAGCACTAGAAGACAAAAATTGCATGCACATCAGGAAGAATTGCTCATCAAGCAAGGTTTATTATTAGCAGAATTATTCACCCAATATTATTAAAAATAGAACAATCAACTATAGTTTCACTAGTTGTAGTTTAGTAACCAAGGCTATTAATGCCTCATTATATTAGCATGCTTATTTTTATTCCTTTATTTATTCATTGATAAAGGATAAAAATAGGATGCATGGGCGAGTACAATTTTTAGTCTATTTTTAGGAAGGGTGGGATGAATAATTTTTGCTATATATTGTGTCCATTGGCAAAGCACAAGGACTTTTGGACACAGGAGTGCTGAAGTAGTTTGCCATTTTTCCCCCTTGAATGAGAAGTATATTTTTCCTTTCCAATTATTTACAGTCTTGTGTATGTCTTATTAATTCTCGTGAATGTCAAATTCCCTGATTAATCATCCCACCCTGTTGCAAATTGAATAATTTCTGCATGAATATTAGTGTGCATGTGTAGCTTAACAATATTGTTGTGAAATTTTCCCTCAATACATCAAGTGTTTGCCTTAATATTCTTCTAAAAATGGTTGGTTTGTGCATCTATAATCCTTTTCATATCAATTATGCATATACTTAGTCAAAGAACTCAAATACATTTAGTGTATCACCCCAGTTTTAAATCAATTTACAGTCATCTTTTACCCTCAAACCCTAAAAAATTAGTTTAGGATACATCAAAAAAGGAACCGGCCTTGATACTGGAGACTCACCTCAAAATAGGTATACCCACAGACCTAAGATGTTTCTATTGTATCTACGAAAGAGAGATATCTTTTTGAAAGCTTAGAACACCTGCAACCATCTCTCTATAGGGTGTACTTTCGAGAGATAATAGCACCCATGTTACCTAGTCATACCATGAAATCAAGCCCACATACTTGTGTAAATCAGAGGGTGTTGTGATTCAGTGATAAAAGTGCTCTGAAGGGTGTGCACTTCACATTTAAACTTTTATAAGCACGACACTACACATATGTGGTATGTTTTTATTGGCTCGTATTTTAAGGAAAACGAAATACTGATTTTATCAGTAAATCAAAGAAGGACACTTGGTAGATGGTCAAGGCCATAGAAACGTGAGAAAACTCATCCACGAGATAATTAAAATATGAAACGTTTCTTTTTATTGTGTATTATGACAGACAGATCTTTGAAGGGCCATAACGTTTGATCTACAGCTCCAAATTTATGAAAATTGGTCTCATTCGATAGGTTTTTCCAAGCTCTACAATTTGGCATCATTTATTTTAGGAATCGAGGGATTTATAGGAAATTACATGTAATAAAAAGGAGTAAATTCCATGTAGAGGTTTAAAAAGAGATAAAATCATCCAGGAAAATATTGTTTTGCATCTAGAAGCTAAATAAAGCAGATAAAATCATGCAAAGAAAAAGAGAAGCTATTTTCAACCATGTAGAACATATCTTTGAGAAAAATATTAAAATAAAGGCATTATTTCACACAGAAGGAGTTTCTTTTGGGGAAAGAAATCAAACAGACTATTCTTATTCTATTTTTAAGTTAGACTTACATGTCTAGGCCTTTTGGATCTTTCTTTCTCTCTGAAACTTATATAAAAGATTTAAAAAACATTGTAAAAGGGATCTCTACTTATTCATTCATGTTTATTAGAGAAATTCAATCTTTTAAGTGAGAGATAAAGGGTCATGGGTGACTATCTTTGCTTATTCCACCTCTTGGAGTAATAAAGGAGTTGTGTTTTACCTTCTATAGTCTATATTTAGTGCATAATCTATTTAAATTGGATTTATTTTGTTATTATTGTCTATCCTTGTCTAATCAGTTTAATCTTTTATGACTTATGCAATTTTGTGTATATTGGAGATCATAGATTGTGTTTGGCAGGTTGTTGGCAGTATTTTGTTGTGGTGTAAACTATTGCCCCTTCTTATTCAGTGACAATCATTTCAGAACCCTTTTGTGAATCATCTTCATTTTGACTCAATTACTTGTAGTTTTTTTTGGTGTGTGTGGCTTATTTTCTTCATATGTGTGATCCAAATAATTCTGAAGTTCTCAAATAATTTTTGTGTATCACCTCCCTTTTTAGTTCTTTTTATTTCCTTTCCTTCTCCCTTTTCCTGGTTAGTTTTAGGACATAGAATTAATTTAGGTATTTCACTAGGGGAAATAGTCCTCTCTAGAGATTCACTCCAACATACAGATCACCCATAACCTAGGAGTGTTTCCATTTTGTCAATTGAAAGGAGAGTTATCACACCATTATCCAAAGGGTGCATTTTAAAGTGACAACAGTTAGATCTTCTCCATCAATTTATAGTGGATGAATGTGCACAAAAAAAATAGAACAAATATTTATTTATGTGGGTTGTTTATTAAGAAACTGATTAGGTGACTTTAGTTATGATCAAGTTATCACTCTATATTTCTTTCATAAAGAGGATAAAAATTTCAAACATTCATTTCCTCTTTCACAATGGTATACAAAATATCTTATACAATCGCCTTTATATATATTCCATACAACTTCAACTCGGATATACCCATTCACTACATCTTAGAATTACTTATAAGACTATAAAAAACCTCATTGAACTAAAAAATTAATCTCACATAGGGTGGTTTCCCTTGTGCATAATAACATATAAAACTCGTTAGACTTGTCAATCGCTATTGGCATACACTTTGTTTTACTTGTTTGAACGTCTCAAATGTGCCACTAATCTCTAGATATTTTTACAACTTTAATGGACATAATTAAGTGAAAAAGGAATACATTTAAGACCTATACATTACATGGTACACTTTAATGGTTTTATTAGTGTAAATCCCTTCTTATAAGGGATATATAGATTTGCACTCAATAGTGTAAGAAATCCTATGCATTCTCATCATAAAAATTTTGATCGACATATAAAATCTACCCATCACTCATATGACCAACCAATACAGGGGCTCAATTACTAATGATTGTTCATGAATCACCTATTTCACTACAATTACTTCATCTTCAAATGGAAAAGTGTTAATATAAAGTAATACTAGAAATAAGCATTGGAGTTGGGTTTTCAAACTACAACATATTGGATTTTCCCCATTTTTTATTTTGTACCCTCTGCTACACACATGGAGCTCCCACTTATGTTATCTACAAAAGTTTACCAATGTCACTACATTTGGGATACTCTCCAACATAATCATAGCTTATGGTCTAGGAATTCTTTATTTTGCATAGGTCGTAAATTCTTTAGAGAAAAATGGTGCAAGGAATTGTAGTTTGTTGATGATGATAAATAATGATGTTGATAAGACTCCCACTGTCACATTTTTATACAATGTCACTCATTCTTGATATGAATGTTATAATGTATGTATTTTCATTTCAATTTGCTAACAAACATGATGACATTACACATCTATTTCCCTACAATTACTTGATCTTAAAAATAAAAAAGTGTTGCTACAAAATAATATAAGAAACAAGCGTTGCGGTCAGGTTTTGAAACTACAACCTATTGAATTTTCCCCACTTTTTATTTTTTTCCCTCTATTACACACATGGATCTCCCACCTATGTTAACTGAAAAATTATACCAACATCACTACATGTGCTCACCTTTCCAACATAATCAAAGCATATGGTCGAGACATGCTTGATTTTGCATACCATAAATTCTACAAAGCAAACTGGTGTAGGGAATTGTAGTTTGATGATGATGATATATGATGATTTTGATAACCCTCCCAATGTCATAGTTTTTATACCAAGCCAGTCATACATGATATGAACACTCCAATGTTTGTATTTTCATTTCAATTTGGTGACAAACATGATAACATAACATCTTTACCTCCCTAATTCATGCCTCGGACCATCACAAAAAAAATAAAATAAATATCAAATAGGGACACACAATTGTGATAAATAACAAAAATTATAATATTCAAACCCATCAACCAAATATTCCTCATTTATCCCCTATGTTTCACTTAGCATCCTACTCACATAAAACATTATAATTTTTTGGAGCTTTACTTTATCCCTCAACTTCAATTAGTATTAGATTTTTATTTGGCTTCAAAGTCAATAGGAATTTGTGTTTGTATTAAATATCCTTCAATCAAAACAAAATATTACATCATGGATCCTATATTTAGTATTACAATTCAAAATTTCTCACATCTAAAAGTTCTTTGCACCATTAAAAAGATCACTAAACTTAACATCTTCCCTCGAATCACACACTTTTTCTCTTTACACGCTATTTATAAATATTACATTGGTCAATTTTCTAAATGTCTATATCATGTATGATAAATGTTTCCTCGTGCATTAACATATGGTATAATATCTCCTCCCATTATCCTTTGTCGACATTCATGTATTCAATATATTCAATGCATTCATATTTTTTGGCTCACAAACAAATTATAATATTCAAAATAAATCATTCCCTATTTATAAGCTTGAATGAGATAGAGCACAAAAGGAGGCCTTAATAGTGCATGAAAAAATAATTTTTCACTTTGTTCAATGGCTCTAGCAATAATTGTAATGATAGGAATTTTGAATCATAAGCCTTAAGTACTGGTTGTTCATGACATGTGTGAAAAATATGGAATGCTCATCATAAAAAAATTGATCGAAACATAAAATACCCATCACGCATATGACTAGCAACTGGAAGGGCTCAATTACTGATGATTTTCCATGCATCTCCTATTTCCCTCCAGTTAATTGATCTTAAAGCTAAAAAGTCTTGGTAAAAGTAATATAAGAAACATACATTGTGGTTGGGTTTTGAAACTACAACCAATTGGATTTTCTGTATTTTTTTATTTTGTACCCTCTACTAGTATACACATGGATCTCTCACCTATGTTATCTATAAAATTATAACAACCTCACTTCATGTTCTTTCCTCTGCAATATAATCAGAGTGTATGGTCTACGCATGCTTGATTTTGCATACCAAAAATTCTTTGGAGGAAATTGGTGTAAGGAATCGTAGTTTTTTATGATGATAGATGATGATGTTGATAAGCCTCCCATTATCATATTGTTATATCATGCCACTCATACATGATATGAATGTTCTAATGTTTATGTTTTCATTTTAATTTGGTGAAAAACATGATAACATAACATCTTTATCTCCCTAATTCATGACTCACACCATCACAAACAAACTAATAAATCTCAAAAGGTACACATCGTCGTTATAAGTAACCCAGATTATAATATTGAAACACATCAAAAAAATATTCCTCATCTCTCCCCTACATTTCAGTTATCATCCTACTCACATCAAATATTGTAGTTTTGTCGATCTTGACTTGATCCATTGACTCTAAATAGTATTGATTTACATTTGGCTTCAAGGTCAATAGGAATTTTTCTTTGCATTAAAGGTCCTTTGAGTGCGATAAATTATTGCATCATGGATCCCATGTTGAGTATTTTGATTCAAAATTATTCACATCTAAAATATATTTTCATCATTAGTTTTTAAACATTACATCGGTCGACTCTCCAAAGATCTATATTATGTACAATAAATGTATCCCCATATATTACCATATGGTCTAACATATCCTCCAATTATCCTCAATTGACATTCATGCATTCAATATATTCAATGCATTCATATTTTTTTTGCTATAATCAAATTATAATATTCAAACCAATCAATAAAATTATAATCTTCAAATGAAACATTCCTTATTTATAATATTGGATGAGATAGAGCACCAAAGGAGGACCCAAGAGGGCATGTAAAAAAAAATTCAATTTTTTTTATTCCTCTAATACAGATTATAATTATGTGTTTCGAAGCAAGTGTCTTATATAGTGGTTGTTCCTGATATGTTTCATAACAAACAACAGTTTGATACTAGTTTCCCCTACATTTATCCACCCTTGTAGTTATCCTCCCTCTAATATCTTATTCATTTCCCCTCTACCTCATGTAATGTTTCCATCCCTCGAGATTAACTTCTTTAATGCACCCCCTTCAATGTCTCCATTAAATTTAGGTGTGATTGCTAGTTTTGTCGCTACACTATAAACTTAAAATATAATAGAACCACCTTAAAGTGAGGACAGATTTTTTAATTTGGGTGATTGTTTTGAAGATAATCAGTATCAAGATAGATAACAAATATTAAAAGTAAAATTCATTATCATACATTGGGGTAAGTGCATGGAAATGGGGGGCCAAAAGAGGGTAAAAAAAGGACACGTTTATTGTGAAATCAGCAAAACATGAACTTCATCTAATAATTTGGCATGCACATTCTCAAAATTTTACAATGTGATGGAATAAGTACCATAGAGATCGGAATTTTAGTTTCTAAACTACTAATGTTTTTTTTTAAATGGTGGAGATTAAGAGGGTAAAAGGTTGTACGCACACAAAGTATGTCTATTTTTGTTTCAAAAATATAAGAACCTATTATGTGTGCCACCGCCACCCCCCACCATTTTTTTGGTTTTATAAATTATTTTTCAAATCCCTTCAGTAAAAATTTAGGTAATTCCATGTACGAGGTCCCACTAATATTTCATAATTTTTCGATGAATATACAATTTTTAAATTAATTTTCAAAGTGCACACATCTCAAAAATGAAATATTTGTGTGTACACCCCTCAAACTTTGAGAAAAATAGTCATTTTTTATTTTTTTAGTACGTGTAGAATGGATTTTAGAACAATTTTGTTTTTGAAATTCGGATGAAAAAATCATAAATTGTGTACAAAAACATATGCATATGTTTTGACAAGAAAATAGGGCACTAGTAAAATAAATTAAGTATGAAAGCCTTAAACTAATCAGATTTTAGAAAGAAACATATCATCACCAAGGTAAATATAAGCTTAACGTCGTAGTATAATGTTTTTGGAATATTATGTTATAACACATAAGATATCGGGGTGTACACGTGAGATTTTGATGTTTTTATTGTTAAACATAGATTTATTCACGGATTACACAGTCCAAGCCTTAGGGTGAGATATCCAAGGTAAATCCAAGCCTATGGATTGGGATTCCCAAACCCATAGAAGATGAAACTCAAGTGTGTTATAACGCGAGCACATTATTATTTGTTATGTGGTATATGTGCTTATGGGAGGGATATATTTACTAATAGAAATGGTTTAAGTATAAGTTTTTCTTTTGTTAATCTTTATACTTTATTATTTCTTATAAATAATAAAGTATAAAGATAAATAAAAGATAAAATTATATTTTAAATTTATTTAATAAATATAAGAAGTTAGGGTCACTCTCCACCTCATGAAACTAGTTTCATAGCTCCATTTGTCACGGTTTAGAAGATGGTTTTTCATATTCTAACTTAGTCAGTACATAGGTAGGTCTGGGAGAGTTCAAGAAATATATTAAGTATCTGGAGGTGATGTCAAAGAATCTTGGAAGTATTGGAGGAAATTTAGGAAAATTTAGGAAATTTTTAAGGGTTTAGGGTTTAGGTTTTAGGGCTCAGGGTTTAGGGTTTAGGGTTTAGGGTTAATGGTTTTGGGCTTAAGGATTAGGGATTAGTGTTTAGGGTGTAGGTTTTAGGTTTTAGGGTTTAGGGCTTAGTTTTTAAGGTTTAGGGTTAAGGATTTAGGGTATGGGGTTTATGTTTTAGGGTTTAGGGATTAGGTTTTAATATTTAAGTGTCGTGGTTTAAGTTTTAGGGAACATGGTTTAGGGTTTAAAGCTCAAGGTTTCAGATTTAAGGTTTAGGGGTTATGTTTTGAGGATCATAGTTTAAGGCTCAGGGTTTACGGTTCATGGCTTAGAGTTTAAGTTTTAAGGTTTAGGGTTTAGGGTTTAGGGTGTAGGTTTTATGGCTTATGATTTAGGGTTTAGGGTTTAGGTTTTAAGGCTCAGGGTTTAGGGTTTAGGTTATAGGGGTGAAGGTTTAGGGTATAAGAGGTTTAGGGTTTAGTGTTCATGGTTTATGGCTGAGTGTTTAGGGTTTAGGGTTTATGGTTGAGGGTTTAGGTTTGAGGGTTTAAGTTTTAGGGTTTAGGTTTTAGGGATTAGGGATTAGAGATTAGGGCTTAGTGCTTAGGGTATAGGCTATAGGGATTAGGGTTTAGGGCTTAGGGTTTAGGGTTTAGGGATCAAGGTTTATGGTTTAGGGCACAAGGTTTAGGTTTTAGGGTTTATGGCTAAGGGTTCATGGTTTAGGGTTTAGGGTTTAAGGTTTAAGGTCTAGGATTTAGAGCTTAGGGCTTAGGGCTTAGGGTTTATGGTTTAGTGTTTAGGGTTTAAGGATTAGGGTTTTGGGTAGTAAAAATAGGGTTTAGGGTTTAGGATTTAGGGTTTAGAGTTTAGGGTTTAGGATTTAGATTTCACAGCTTAGGGTTTAGGGTTGTGTTTTTAAGTGACAAAACTTCTAACATGAAAAAGTGGTAAAACATGAGTTACCATGAGTTGAAAACATGTTTCTAGAACTTGAAGTGATGACTTAAGTGTTTAGAAACACTATTATGAGACCAAAATTGTGATGGGAATAGGATTCTCTCTTCTAATTACAAGGTAAGAGATGGGAACATTCTCTTATTTTTCAAGGCCTCCACAATTAACCCTAGTGCTCACAAATCAACTTCATGATTCTCAAACTATTTTTGATTATCCATCACTTACTTAAATAGGTATTCACCATGTAGATGTAAGTATTTTTCACTAAATGAGATTCTTTTCATGAAGAACATATTTAAATCTTGCACAGACAGAGAAACTATGGTCTACAACCCATAAAGGCATAAAGATACACTAGAAAATGCACAAGACTAGAGCTAGAAGAGAGTTCATAGGCTAAAAATTAGAAAATGTGATAACAAGATAAGTTTAAAGGATTGAAATTTGAAATTTATCATGCATTACACTGATCCTGAATGGTATCTGGGGATATGTTTGTTTAGTTTTGGCTATGACTAGATGTGCATAATCATGTATCTTGTGTGGGAATCACTCTTGAGAGCTAAAGCAGGGTAGGAATGAATAAACTTGAGAAGATTAATGATTTCTTTGATTAATTCTCACTTTTATTGAATGGTTTCATGTTAGTTTAAGCATTGTAAAATAAAATATAGAGTTGGAAGGAGAAAATGGAAGCAAAAAATTCCAAATTTGTGCTTGATTTGGAATTAGGACACTTAAATCTAGTGAGAGGAATAAAGTGCAAGTTGATGGAATAGAGATCAATTGCAGAAGATAGAATGATATTCATTCAATGCGTGTTTATCAAACAAGAGTGCAGAGCCTTATAAAGGCTTTGAGAGGAGAGAAGGAGAGAGGACAGTTATAACTGTCCATTAACTATCCATTAACAACAATGAATTAAACTAATGCTAACATTCCCCCCTTAATACATTGTTCGTACAAACATACATTTCCAGATAGAGAGTCCCCCCCTTAATGAGAACACCACAAAGAGGGTCTTCACACGAGCATGCCTACATGGTCTCACATGGTTTTTCTAAGGTTGACCAGAAACCTAGAGGGACATGAACACTTTTCGACTGTTCACCTCGGTGGTTTTACAGGATTACCATGAACCAAGAGAATTTTACCTCGGTGGTTTTATAGGTGTACCACGAACCCAAGAGGATTACACGAACCCAGGGTGACTACCATGCACTGCTTTCAGTGCTTTTCTGTTCCCCACGATGCTTTTCAATTTAGGAGGTCCCAAATAGGAAACTATGCAACATCTACACTTTATTGAACAACCAAACAACATAGGAAAAACAACAAACAATACTGACAAATATTCCACATTCACTTCTAAGAATCATAGCAATCATGTTCTTAGTTGTATCCACTGATGTCGATTGACGTTTAGCCAATCTTCAACAGAAAAGGAAACAAATCACTGCCACTGGATGCTTCCCTTGACTAAGTCATTTTCACCCATAATGTGAAATGTGAATACTGAGAAAGAGACTGCATCAAGAAACATGCTATTAACTAGATCTCGCCACTTAGACCTTGTTGCACATGGTTCATATTGCAAGTGAATGTATTCATAGGTGAACCATCTTCTTTTCAAAGCACGGTACTTAGATGATCAATTCAAAATGAAGAACCATTGGCAAACAACTATGCTCCAGAGTAATCCTTTCTCAACATCCGATCACAAAACAACAGAACACAGAACAAAATAGAAAATGAAATAAAATCAAACCAAAAATTGAGGAATAGGTCCTCCATACCTTATTCTGCCACAATCTCTATTGGCGGCCTTGTCGCTTGCGGCTTGCAAGAGGTCACTGGATTTCCTCCAGCCTCTGTTTTTCCTCCGTCCTCCTGTCATGTGTTACAACTTACTTCGCAATACAAGAGGAAAACACAAAAGTGATCTTATCAGTACCGACAGTTTCTTCCATCTTTGTGAAAATGAATGCTTCAATCTGAGTTTATGCTGACAACATGCTCTTCATAGCAACAGAATCAGGCTTCAATTTCTCCAATTGCATTTGATGAAAGAGATCTAGAGGCTTATTAAGACACTTATGGATAACAACTCTTTCAGACATTATGTCAAACACTTTGCTTGTATATTGTAATTGCACATATTTGGTATAAATGTTGACACGCGAAGCTGAAAACCTATTCATCTTTGAAAATGACCACTTTCCTTCTCTAACCTTAAACTGTACACAATGACATGACAAATAATTACTTTGCAAAGAAATAGATAGTGTTTTCACCATATCACGTCGCTAATCCTACTAGATCGCTTCACCTTGATTGATTCACACAAGTCAAGAGCAATTTTCAAGCCACTGTTTGCAACATGTTTATATTCGTCCTCATTCTAAATAGAACCATTTGCCCCACCTGTCTTTGATTGATTTTGTTGATGTCTCAGAGTCCTTTAATGAATGCCTCCTCACCTATACGTACCTCTTTTAGAAACTAACTGCTGTTCCAGGGTAAACCATTGCTCAACATCCTCTCTTGAAGACTGTAGGCATTTGGCTTTGATTGAAATGTCACTGTAACTTTATAGACTAGTTTCTTCACTACGAGGAAAGATAAAACAAAAACGGTTGTAATAAGATATGTCTTACTCTCATAGGTTCCGATCCTGCCATCCACACTACCCTGTCTCTTTTGCTATTCCATGCTCTTAATGCTGCAGAACTTCATGCTGGATTGTTGTACAAATTTCTCCTATGGTGGCTACATTAAAATCAACTCCTGCTGCCTCACTTCTGAATTAGTGGCCTCTCCAACACTGACTATTACACGCCTTGGACCGATATTGGCTTTGATACCAATGATGGAACAAAGATCAATTGCAGAAGAAAAAATGATATTCATTCAATGCGTGTTTATCAAACAAGAGTGTAGAGCCTTATAAAGGCTACGGGAGGAGAGAAGGAGACAGGACAGTTATAACTATCCATTAACAACAATGAATTAAACTAATGCTAACACAAGTATGATGAACTGAGGTTTTATGAGAAAATGAGTCATTTTAACACTTGATTTGGCTTGTGTCCAAAATGTGAGAGTAGGATATGGGGGTTTGAAGGGTAAGTTTTAGGCTGATTGTGTCATTTTGCATAATTGAGCCTATAGAGCTTGTTGGGAAGACTTATAAAAACAAGATACTAATAAAAATGATTGAAATTGGTCGTTATAAGTTGATGAATGCATGCAAATATGTTAGAGATTTACATCACCTCATGCTGTTTCAGATCCTTCACATGCCTCATGATGGCCTTTCCCTTGATTATTTGAATCAATAAAAAATTACAAATGTGTTTTGATTTATTATGTGTTATAAGGAAGTGAATGATTCCATATATTCTATCTATTATCGCTACCTTTAGGAGTTGTGAGATTTGTAAATTCAAATTTTGACACATTTAACACTCCTACAAATGTCAATAACCAATCCAAAAGTCCCCTAAACCTAAAAAATACTATATTCTTTCACAAAATATATATCGATTCTATAATTTTAACCCTAAAAGCTTGAAGGCTAGATGCTGAAAATTATGAAAAATAATTATGTACTGACAAACTTAGAATATGAAAAAATATCTTCTAAACCGTGATAGATGGAGCTATGAGACTAGTTCTATAAGGTGCAAAGTGAACCTAACTTTTTATATTTACTAAAATAAATGGTTCAAGTATAATTTTTTCTTTTATTAGCCTTTATACTTTATTATTTCTTATACTTTAAATTTAAAGCATAAGAAATACTAAATTATAAAGATTAATAAAATACAAACTTATACTTGAACCATTTCTTTTACTAGATATATCCCTCCCATGAGCACATATGCTACATAAAAAAAGGAACGCGAGTGCGTTATGTCTCAGATTTACTGAGCCATAATGCACTTATGTTATAACGCAGCCCCAAATTATATCTATCGCATTATAACGCGACTGAGGCATGACACGAGCACGTTATGACCAAAATGGCCAAAAAATAGATTTTTGTCCACTTTTTGGCCCCCCCATTTCCATGCCCTTACCCATTGATAAATAGGAAATGGGTAGGAGGAAGTGTAACAAATGTAAATAAGGGAAATTATCTTTTATATAAGCTCCACACAATTCTAGAAGGAAATGTGTTGTGTTGTGTATGCTACATTAAGAAACATGCCATAGTCTTGTTGGACTCGATCCTTGGTAAAATTCATTACATGGATGACTTCATAACCCAAAAAAAATCAAAATAGAAAATCATAGACTTATGAAGCTTATAATTTTTTACATTTAAAAATAACAATAATAACCAATAGTGGAAATATGTGTAAATGCCTTTTTACAACCTGCTACGATCTCAATTGTCAATACAAACTGTATTTGAGAAATTTTGTAGTAATTTATGCCTATTGGATTAAATATTTTGTTCTAGTCTACAAGTAACGTGCATTACAAAATCAGATAATTTCACCCCTCTATTATTAATAAAAATTGTAGTTTTATTTTTCTTACATGTAGTCCCAAAGATTTATTTTTTAATAAATTTTAAATTAGTTTATCTTTATTCCTATTTTTATGAAACGCCAAATAAATCAAAAAACCTTTATTTTATGCATGCATAGAAAAATCCATTTTTTTCATGCTCTATTTTTTATCTTTGCCTGATCTATTTTTTAGTTGAAGTCCTCTATATATTTTAGGCACATGTATTTGATTTATCAAGCAATGTAAGGAAAAAATCCAAAGGAAGGAAGATAATAGAGGCACATAGTAGTGTTGATTATTTTTGGGTTTATGTTTTGTTTTATTACAACTTTAATCTTTATTTTATTTCCGTCTGCCTATATTTATTTAAATTGGTATCAGATTTTGTTTTAAAATTTATAGCCATCAATGGCTTCTACATATGGAGCATCTCTTTCAAATCTGCATACTCCTTAATTTATAGGGAAGAATTATGATTATTTTCCTCAAATAATGAAGGCACTATTTACATCCCATGATGTTTATGAAATTGTTAAAAATGGGTTCACAGAGCCCAAATATCTAGTAGCATACAACACATTGTCACAGGTAGAGAAGGATTTATCAAATGAGTAGAGAAAGAAAGCTTTAAAATCCCTCTTCTACATACATAAATCTATACATGAAAACATTCTTCCTAGAGCGGTAGCATCCAACCAAGGAAAAGAACAATGGAACACTTTCTAGGTTACATTTCAAGGTAAGGATTAAGTTAAAACTACCAAAATCCAATTACTTACAAGATATTTTGAGAATATGTCCATGAAAGAATTAAAATCTATGGATTAATTTTTGACTTATGTAGTTGACCTATACAATTGCTTCTTTCCTTTTCTATTTTTAGACATATAAACCAGTGCATTAGAGGAGAAGATCAGGTAATCTTTAAATATATTCTGACATCAATATGTTCTTCCTATTTTTTTCTTGTTGGCACAGACTTGTAGACACTGATGCTCTTTGACATGACCTATGTGGAAGTTTGGATCCTAACGACTCGAAGAAGACCTATTTTTGGTGTTGTTTTGTTCCTTTTGCATGTGCATTAGATTTTAGACCTGTGTAGGAGAAGCATGGCATAGGGGTGGTCATAATTGTGCATGTTAGACAAACGTGGAGTCATATTTGGTATATACCTATCGGAAAGTAGCGTGTTTTTTCATTGGAGAAGAAAAAATTACAGTAACAAAGTAGCGTGTAGTGGAAAACATGGTGGATTTTCCATTCAACAAATTATAAATCCCTCTTGACATCACAGTAACAAGTGAGATAGGATTTCCTCAAGTTGATCAAGCATCAAAATGTTCCTTTCTTTAAAGCAGGTAGCCTAAGAGAATTTTTCACATACTAGTCCTCATGACCAAGTCAACATTAAGAGACATAAGCTATGTTGCACCAAAATTTTTGCTTTCTGATGCCCAATTGGTCAAAGGGCCAGTTTATGCCACCTGGAAAATGAATATACTCATGATTTTAAAAATCTAAGAGTTATGGGACATCATCAATGGAGTGGTGATGCGTCTAACACGTGTAGATGAGAGAATGAAGTATGAAAAATTTGATGTAAAATCCTTGATTTTGATCACTCTTGGCATCTTTGACGAGGATCAACCACATGTATGGGATGTGACAACATCAAAGGAAGCCTGGGATGCTCTATCCACCATCTACAAGTCCAAGTACCAATTGACAATATTCCATCTCTAGACCATGGTCCATACACTTAGTATTAAGGATTGTGATAATTAAATTAGAGAAATTCGAATGTCATGTGGCAGAACTATGAGCATAAATTTTAGTGCTTTGTAAAATGGTGAAGGATAAACTATTGATCATGATCACTCTGAGAGATCTTCTTTCCCAGTTCTAGACATTAAACATCACAAAACAAGTGGTGACATTTTAAAAACTTGTAAATATGCTCCAACAGGAAGAAGCCATCTAAACAGTACATGAAGTGTTTGAAGACAATGAAATTATCTTTAGACAACATAAGAGTCACAAGTCTTAGAAGGGAAAACAAGAAAAGTAGTCCCAGAAGAAACCACAATAGTAGAAGTCTCAAAATGTAGATCATCGATGTCATATTTGCACAAGAAATTTACACGTGACACTATTAGCTATTAGTATAATAGTTGGACTCAAGGTAATTCTAGCAATGAGAGAACATCTAGTCACAATGATTCATAGAAATCTAGACCTCATCCTCATCACAAGAAGAAAAAAGGACATGTCACAAAAAAACAAGATGATGAATCAGAGGAGGAAGTACAAGAAACAACAAATTATGGCACACATCATAATGTTGTTTTAGTCTCCCAAACATCGTAACCTTTATAAAACATTTGGTTCATTGACATAGGTGCCGACAAATAGTACATGATAGACGATAGAAATATGTTTGATTGAAGTATATTAAATTTTAATTAAAAATGTAAATTTTGAAATTTAGAAATCAACCGTAACCTTTCAAATTTGTTACAAAAATGAAATTTATGAAAATTTAAACTTTATTATAAATTTATAATTTTTAAAATTAAAATATTATTATAAATTTAAATATTATAAAACTCAAATTTGTTGTAAATTTCAAATCATAATAAATATAACAATTATTTTAAAATTGATTTATTTATATAATTTAAATTTATAATAAATTTAAATTTCACATGTTGTATTATTATTATTATCATCATCTCTCATTAAAAGGCCAATAATAATAATACTTGGTAATAACACCTTCAATACCATTAACAAGCTAGTATACCTGTTACAAGAAATATTAAATATTTTTTGTTATCAAATTAAATATTTTTATTATTATTATTCGTTAATGGTTTTGAAGGGGACCATACCCTTGAGTACAAAAGGCTCAAAATCCAGAAGAAGCGTGAAAACCAAAGTGGTTGTTGACAAGTGGGGACCACCCCCTAAAAAGAGGCTTGAAAGCCAGAATAAATAAAGAAGAACCAAGGCAGTGGGAATATTTCCAAAAAGGAACCTGAAAAAACCAAATTGCAGTGACATAACAACACCAAAACCACAACAACACTGCAAGCTTCTACCCAACAAAGACAAATACATCAAGAAGGAACATCCAAATAGTAGTGAAGAATAAAATCACCTAGGTGGAGAACCGGTATTCTTGGAAATTTTTTTTTTCTTTTTGCACACTGTTACCCAACCTTCTGAGACCTCTTCAATAAGGAGAATGACCTCAACATTATTTAACGATAGATGATTATTGGGAGGATTATTTTCCTTTCCCGCATTGGTTCTTGTTGTGACAACAATGTTGTTTGTTTGAGTTAAATCTTTAGTACTCTCCTTGTTTCCCACAATTGGAATTTCAGTGAGAGGGGTTTCCGAGATAGATTTGGATTCATCACCTTTGTCTTCATTTGATTCTAGATCCTCTTTGCCTCGAAAACCAGTTGTTCTGGGAGGGCATCTTTCCACCATTTTTTTCTCTCATGTTGGCACTTTGTCATCCCACATTCAGTAGTAGTGTGGCCAAAACAGAAACACCTTATACATCTAAATGGTAAGCCTTCGTAATCGAAAGGTTGCGACCATGTTCTGTTTTGCACTCTTAGGTCAATGGTAACAGGAAGGTTTTTAGAGGTATCTAGTTCAACCAGGATCTTGAAAAAGGTAGTATGGGTGGTATCAGTAGTTTGAGAGTCGATAAAAATTATAGTTCCCAAGACATTGCCAATAGAAATTAGATAGTCACGGCTCCAAAATTGCAGGGGTAAATGGGGCAATCTTATCCAAACATGTTTGTAGGAGAATGACTCAGTGATAGGGTTAAAAGAAGGGAACCAGGGTTTAAGGACCAGTTATCTAGATTGATAGACCAAGAGTTTGGAAACAAAGATGTCTTTATCAACTATTGAAGAGAAAACCAAAAAAAATTCCTTCAGTGCAAGGGTAAAGATCTAACCTTCCAGGTAGTAGCAGAGTCCAATGTTTGGAAATTCAGGCGTGTAGGGCAAGAAGGTTGGGCCATAAGCATTTGAATGTACAGATCAAAACATGTTCCTTGTAGTAGCTTTCTGATGATATAACTTCTTCTCCAAAGGTAATGCATAGAGTAATATCTACAGGTACCATGGGAAAGCCCTTTCTTTTGAGAGCATCTTTGAAGGAAAAATCAAATTAAATATTAGACATTGAATTTTAAACAATAAATATTTTTGTTATTATTATTATATTAATATTAACTATATAAATAACAATCATAGTGATGTTAAGTTTAATATCAATATGGTTCCATGTACCGAAATTTCTTTGAAACCTAACCCTATCTCTAATGGTAGAGGAGACAACACTTCTAGCTCCGGAAATGATCGTGCGAGCGGCTGTAAATGTGGATCTTCTAGTCTATGCATCGGCAAGGTGTGTGGTGGTGGGCTTTCCTGTGGTGTGGCTGGGTATGGTCATTCTCTTCTCATCTTTGTTGCATGCTTGGATGGATCTAAATCTGGGGACAGAGGCTGTGACATTATGAGTGCAACTTCTCTACGACAAACACTAAACGATTCGGGTTCCTTCTCTTAGTGGATACATTATAGCATTGAATACAGGGGTTGTTGGTGCTTCTGGTTGTGGCCCCTTCACATTCTCCCCTCTATTTGTTGCTTTGTCTAAGATATATGAACATTTTATTGTCATTGTGGGGGTTCTTCCTTCAGATGTGCAACAGTCGGTGAAGGTTCAACACTCTCTGACAGGGGCTGTCTGTGGGGGGTTAATCATTTAGTTTCATTTGGTTGTGGATTTAAGGGAAAAAGCTTCCTGAAATTGATTAAATCTACTAAGGGGCATCCTCCGAAGTTTATGATTTCAGCTGAAATCTCCCAATCTATTTCTATTGGTGTAGAAGTCCTGCAATATGAAGCTTACCTCATGAGCAATGGGATCATCTGAAACTCAAAAACCTTTTCCTGTGCCTCCCTGCTCTTCAAGAGTGGATCTCGAATAATTAGAATCCCTTAATGGAAGGTAAACTTGACATTTACTCCACAACTAGAGGTTTTTTATTATAGTTTTTGACAAAAAATTTTGATTCATTTTTGGTAAAATATGGGATTTCAATTCCCATTTCTTTCCCATGAAACCATGGTTTCCCTTGTTCAACCCGGTGGCAAAAACCGTTAACGTCAAACCAGTATGGGTCTGATTGTCATACTTTCCCCTCTAATTTTGGAGTGAAAACTGCTTACGTTCCATAGGGGGTGCCATGGATAAATTTCTTTCCATTGATGTTAAGACTTATTATTATGATTTTACCACATATATTGTCTATGATATAGTTTATATGGACACCTCTGTTGATTTCTCGACTATTATTGATCTCGTTGTGGATGATCATACTTGGACCCAAACTCTTGATTATGATGGATTCCCTTTCAAAAGAAAGACTTTTTTTTCTCTAGGTCACTTTGTTGGGGACTATAAGATGGGGAAAAACACGGTAAATGTAGATCTTTGTGGTGGAAGAATTCATATCCTATTCATTTGGTTATTAATATCCAACAAGATAGTAATTTTGAGGTTGATTCTATGAGAGATGATGATCTTGATATGGTGATCATGGAGGCTACTCCTTCACCCACTCCTATTGGTATGACTACACCTCTTGATGTTGTTGAAGTCACCATTTCCCTTCCTATTGTGCCTCAATCTCATGAGCACAAGGAGAGTATTGAAATTATCATTTCGATCCACTCTAAGGAAAATGTAAATCTAAATATTGAGGAAGGATGAATTACTTTGGGGAATAAGAAGAAAGGGAAAATTGTAAAAGATCTCCTCAAAATGCATTTAAGATCCCGTGGGAAGGAGTCTCAGGGATAGGTTGGATTTTAGTTGCTTTTTATGTTTCCTCTTTACTGATGCTTGTTTAGTTTCTATATGCCATTGGTAGAGGCAACCTCACTTGTTCCTCATTACTTTATCTTTTTCTTTGTGTTGTAACTTTTTGTTATGAGGTTTAGATCCACTTGACCCATATTTATCTAACCAAAAAAATATTGATATTAAGTTTTGAATTTTTTTAATAAATAAATTATAGTAATAATAATGAGGTGTCTTAATATTAATAATATTATTGATATGTTTCCTTTTTAATTCTACTACTAATAATATTAATATTAACAATAAAAATATTATCTATTTCATGTTATATTTATATTTTTCATTAATTATAAAAATAGAGAATAAATGTTTAATTAAAAATATATATTTTTAATATTTTTAACTTTAAGTAGGCCTATCGAGCCTATTGATAGCACCAAAAGTGCTATTACCAGTCATATGCATGTTTATTGTTTAGAAAACATTTATTGATTAATATTTTCTATAAATTTTTGCAATAATTGAAAAATGATTGAGAGAAATTAACCAAATCAATTTCAAAGTTAATATAAAATGAATATATTTACATCTTTTTATTGGTAGATTGTTACTTTAAAATGGGAGATGTAAGAAGACAGTTTTAACATATACCAATATTCATTTCTTTTTCAATGAAATCAATTTAATATGATAATAATTTAATTTTAATTATTAATAAATTAAATATTTAAATATTTAAATTTTTCATTAATAAATAAATAAATTCATTTTGATTATATTTTTGACATGTTTAAAATTATAATCCAAATGTTATTAAAGTTTTTATTTATTTACTTATATTATTGACATGTTTGAATTATAACCAAATATAATAAAATTCGTGTTTATCTATTTTAAGTAAATTTATATAAAAATGTAGTTGATATTTTGGTGTTTTCATTAATACACAATTAATTGAAAAAGTCAAATTTAACCTAATCCTTGAAATTATCATTTCTTGCATAGGTAGAATAACTCGATGAGAATAGTTTTACCCAATCATAGACTAACTTGAATTGCGCTACTTTTTACAATTCAAACATCATGCAATCTTGCTGTTTCACGGCTCTTGTTTACTTATAGTAGTAACATGTTTGAAATTATTTACCAAATATACTAAAAATTCTTATCTATCTATTTTAAATAAGTTTATAATAAGATGTAGTTAATATTTTGGTGTTTTCATTAATAGACAATTATTCGAAAAAGTCAATTTTAACCAAACCCTGAATTTCACTCCGTCGAAATTATCATTTCTTTCAAATTTTGAATAACTTGAATTCCACTCCATGAGAATAGTTTAACCCAATCATAGACTAACTTGAAATGCAGTCCATTCGATTAGTTGTTATCGTTTCCTAGATATCGACGAACTTGAATTCAACTCCAATTAAAAACAAGGGAGATTTTTAGGCAAGCTGGTGAAAATATCAAGCTTTGTTAAGACTTTTGTGTATGGACAAAAAAAATATATCAAACTTCCCTGGAGTGGTTAAGCGGAACAGACTTTCGGGCATTGACAATCTGCAATTCGGGCATCTATAAAATCGCATTCGCTCCAGACGCATATCAATCATCACTAACAGTTTGGAAACTCGGTGTAATTGTCTTCCATTTCGAGTTTTTCTCCACAGGATATCAACTGTTTTTCTCCACTGTTTATGATGTTTCTCAACCTTTCCCACGTATTGCTTTTGTTTTTTTTAACTTGTGTTTTGAAGACGACTTCCGCGATCGATGCTCCTCCATCGGTGGATTGCGAAAAGCATGGCCTTAGCAGATGTGAAATCTTCAATTACCAAGGCTATTGGGAAGACCGTAAAGAATGCCAGGCAGCCTACGCGGCATTGCCGAGATCAGAAGCCGAGCTCGTCCATGCTGTTGCGGTGGCGGTGAAAAAAAAGCAGAAGATTAGAGTAGTGAGCGTCATGGCGCATTCCATGCCGAAATTAGTCTGTCCGGGGCGGCAGGGGCTCATTATAAACACCCAGAACTATGACTCTGTAATTGCAATCAACAAGACTGCAATGACAATTACTGTGCAAGCCGGAACCCAGATGCGAGACGTGATGGAGGAAGCTGCAAAACACGGCTTGGCTGTTCCCGCCATGATCCTCTCTAACGGAGTCTCCGCCGCCGGCGTTATTTCCACGGGAGCACACGGCAGCGGTCTCGTCGGGAAAGGCAGCGGCGTTTATGAATATGTAGTTTCCATGAGATTAGTTGTCCCTGCGACTCCTTCCGAGGGATATGCGAAGGTGATCACCTTAACAGAAGCAGACGAAGACATGAAAGCGGCGAGAATATCTCTGGGCACTCTCGGAGCCATTTCTGAAATAACCTTCGCCTTCAGGCCGATGTTCAAGCGCTCTGTTTCCTTAGCCGTAAGAGACGATAAGGATCTTGAAAAGGAAGTGGAGCGTTTCCTGAGGGCTTATGAATTTGCAGATATAGACTGGGTTCCATCGCATGGAAAGGCTGTTTTTGGGAAGAGATACGGTGTTCCAGTTGATGTCCCCGGAGAAGGGAAATTATCTTCAAGTGGTTCCAACGTTAGCGACGTGGAAAAGGATGCATATCAGTGTGAGTACAAACGTTGACCACTCATCCTATATGGTTAGGAACATTTTATTTCCTTTTAAATATTTTCATTTTTCAACGTCAATCATTATTCATTATCCTACCATTACTATCATTATTTTCCAAATATTCTGATCTTCATATTTTTATTAAGTATTCATTCGAACGTTAATGTTAAATATAGTCTTTCTCAAGCTACTGGATTGAATAGTACATCATACTAACAATCATTTTGTGATCTAGATGACAAATATGTATCTACAGAAGACGTGGATTCAATATGCAACTTGCTTGAAAGTGATAGAATCACATCCATTTCTACAGGTAGTGGATTTTTAAATGATGGGATCAACTTCACAGGGTATCCAGTGATTGGATATAACCATCGCATGCTATCATACGGAGGTTGTCAAGGAAATGGTACCACTCATAGTCTTGAATACCCCAAACATTTAAATAAAAGTGATATTATTTGTTCTTGGGACCGTCGAGTGCATACCACTATGACCTTTGATTTGCAGCTGAGAGTACCCATGTCTCGTATCATCAATGTAATTGAAGATATAAAGAAGCTTAGGGATTTGAATCCCCATAAACTATGTGATGTATCTAGCATATTCATGCGCTCTATTAAAAAATCCGAGGCATATTTGGGACCTAGTGAGGATGTGGTAACGGTAGAAATGACGACCTATCGAGCAAGGGAACCGAATACACCTAGGTGGAATGAAGACATTTTTGAGGAGATCGAACAAATGATTATTGAAAAGCATGGAGGGGTATTACATTGGGGGAAGTCGGGAGGCTATTTGTTTGAAAACTTGACAAAAAGATTTGTTAACTTTAATAAGTTCTTAAAAGTGAAGGAGAGATTTGATCCACAAGGAATTTTTTCTAATGAATGGACAAATGGTTTGTTTGGGAAAGGAGTGGAGGAGTTTAGGGAAGGTTGTGCACTAGATAAAATGTGTAAGTGCAAAGTAGACACTCATTGTGCTCCTCAAAAGGGATATTTATGTAAACAAGGGATAATATGGAAAAATGCTCGTGTTTGTAGAAAATCAATTGAAAAGGTCAAAGAAATTATAGATTTCCAAATCTATAATTCAAAATAAAGACAATAAAATTCATTAACATGGTTTCACATTTGAAATTCTGAACTTATAAGTGTCTCATGATATTTTCATGAAATTTTACTTATGTATCTTAAAATTCTAGTTAAATATTGTAGAAGGTGCTCAGAATGCAATAAATAAAAAGTATAGGAGGTGCTTCGAATGCAATAACTACATATTTTTATACAAGGTTGGTTACTCAGTTTATTTACCAATATCAAGAGGTGATGGGACTCAAAGCTGGGAAAAACACCATTTTCTTGCAAAGAAACAAAAATTCTTAAGTAGTTCTCATGGTTTTGTGAAGAGTGGTTCTAGACCAAGCCTACTAATTCCTCCATAAAAAGAAATACATTTACCTCATAACATTAGGAATAGAAAATTAAATAATTTTTCATTCAAATATACTTTCCTCTACTAGCTATACCAATGACTTATAAAAAATATATTAACCTTTTTTGAAAACAAATTACACACTTGAATTATCTAAAGCTATATTAGTAAAAATATCAACAATATCGTATGAGATTAAAATATGTATATTTAATTTTACTTGCAAAAATATTATAGTACCTTTTCTATGTATGTAAATTTTATGTTACTTTATATTAATACCAATAAAAGGGTTAATTAAGATTGACTTCATGTAAAAATAATGTTAAGTTCTAATAAATGTCAATAGTAATGAAAATCTCTAGATTCAGGCACCCCTTGATTAATGGCGCCGCAATTGCCTAGTCTTGCTATGGATTAATCCCCCTGCATATCTTAAATATAGATAGTTAAAATATGTGAAAGATATCAATTTTGAGGTGCTTATTTCACTTACGTAATAAATATAATATATACATTTCAAGATTGATATCTCTTGATATATTTTAAATGGTTGTACCCAACATATCTATATTAGTATATTATAAGCATACCAAAATTAATAGAATATAAAAAAAGTAAATCCAATATAATAAATATATCTATCTACAATATAGTAGTTGATATCAATTTCAAGGTTGCATTCCTAAATTTTTCACTTACTAGATGGATTAGTAATTTCATTACTTTTCTATAAATTCCCATTGTGTTGTAGTGAATGGAATCAATTTCACTGCACCATTGTGTTGGCCTCTAAAGGGTACACAAAGATCATCTCCTTAACAAAAGGAGATGAATACATGAAAGTAACAAGAATATCTTTGGGCTAAGGATCTTCAAAAGGAAGTGGAGCATTTTCTGAGGGCTTATGAATTTGTAGATATAGAGTGGGGTCCCTCACATGGAAAGGTTATTTTTATGAGGAAATATAGTGTTCCAGTTGATGTCGGAGGAGAAGGGTAATACGCGTTTTTTAGAGGTGCCAAGGTTAACGACATTGAAAAGGATGCATATATCAGTGTGAGTACACACAATTTTCCCCTTTTGCGTATCATTCAGTAGTTCAATCATTATTGCCCCATTAACGTTAACATTAGTTTTATATGTTTTTCAAATTAATATATAAAATTTGATATGTATTATATAATATTTAATTGATTTTTAAAAATATTTATCATCTCTAAATTTCATAAAATTATTTTCCTAATTTATTTTTATCATTACTTTTTTTGTTAAAGTTTTTATCATCGTTAGTTTTTAATTAATTATTGAATCATATGTTAATTTTCAATATAGTCTTTTGTGTTTGAATATATTATATTGCAATCAACATTATTGACAATATTTTTTTTGAATTTTGATTTAAAATATCTGTCTACAAAGGATGTGGATACAATATGCAATTTATCTTGAAAACAAATAAATCTCATATGTTGCTAAAGATAATGGATTTTTAAATGATGGTGTCCACTTCACACATTATCTAGTGCTTGGACACAACCACCACATGTAGGATGTCAATGACATGGTACTAAAAATAGCCTTGACTATCCCAATCAGTAAAACAAAGATGATATTATTTGTATTTGGGACAGTTGAGTGCATACCACTATAAAGTTTGATTTACACCTGAGAGTAGCCATGTCTTGTATCATTAATGTAAGTGATGGCATAAATAAGCTTAGGGATTTGAATCCATAAAATTGATATGGTGTAGTTGATATATTGAGATGCTCTAACAAACAATCTCAGACATATTTGGGGCCAATCGATGGATTTTTCATCAATGGAATTGTCAAACAATCTCAGACATATTTGAGACCAATCTCATGAAGAAGATTTCCCCCCTGTAGTATTTTCTAACAGTTTCTTCTTTTAATGTTTTTTTTTTTCAATTTATTCCACTTCTATTTGCATTGAATATCCAAATTATATGTTCCAAAAAGTGTGCTTACACCATTAGCAGCTTTATATGAATATTTCTTACCGAGACTTCCTTAGTTTAAATCTATATATACTTCTTCAAATTTTAATATCAAAATTTTGACGCTTATTTTATTACAAATATCCTCTTCACATACCTTGGATGTATCCTTTGTATATTTAATATTATTTTCAAATACTTGAATTAGAGGGACAATTTACCACCAATTTTCTCAAGTTTAATATTCTCTTTGATAAAATTATTAAGTCCTTGTTTGAGATCGACATTTGCATGAAAAGATGATGTGCAATTTTCCTCACACTAGCATCATAATATGTAATGGATAAGGAACATATTTACTAAATTATATTTTGTCTCTTATATTTTTTTGAAATGAGCAAAATATTTTTCATCACAATCATTGCTTTGTGTTGAGGAATCTTAATAATTATGAAATGTTTTTGTAATAGATTTAAAACCACGTGATTGAAGAAGTAAATAAAAACTTGAATGTGTTCCCTTAATAGGCACTCTATCAATATTATTAACTTGTAAAAGTGAAAAAACAAATGTGGTTGATATTTTTGTGACAAAAAATACAAAACTTCTAACACTACTATTTCACCAATAAGTTTAATATTTTTAGGACGAAACATATAGAGGGTAAATGGTTAAGGAGGAATACTTGTGAAGAAAAGGTTTAAGGTAGAATGCGTATGTTGTTGATATTATACAAACTGATCATAGAGAACTTATTTTTGTCTGGGAAGGACTACCTGTAAATGTAAAGCATGACCACAAAAGAGTATTAAATAACATAGGACAGTGGACTGCCTAGCATATGCTAGATTTAGGAATTTTGATACTTCCTAGAGAGGTTATCAATCCATTGTTTAATAACAGTTTAATGTGAATACAAAAACTGAGAATAAATAAGTCCATATTGTAGTGTAATTGATTTAGGCTTCTCATACACTCAATACACTAGATTCAATGTTAACTACGAAGGGAGTAACACTAAATCGAATTAAAAATGAGTTTTTTCCAAGTCAGGCAGGTCTTTTAGAGGTCTGGTAAGGGTATGGAATTGATTGGTTAAGGTTTAGTTTGGTTTTGGGTGAAGTGGGAAGCATCCAGTTCATGAGAATGTAAAATTAAAAAAAGACTGGTATCAGTCAGGTAACCAATGCTAAGTGTGAGGTAAGAAATCAATGGCAGTCCGAGTAACCAACATTGGTAGGGGAAATAGGTGATAAACTATTAAAAATGAGTTTTTTAGGTCTCTCCATGATTGCACAAATAGTGAGGGTGGTGATATGGTTGGGGTACGTAATATTGGTTGAGAAGACTCCATGAAATACTAAAAAAGAGGTTAAGAGAGGATGAAAAGGCTTGAGGATGGTTGAATAGTGGGTTAACATGGGAAGAAGGTGCATATACAACTAATATAAGGAAATGAAATAATAAAAGAAGTAAATATATCTACAATGGATTAATCACAGTATAGACAATAAAATCACTAGTACTTATGGTGTTTTGCAAGATAATGTGAGTTGATATGGTTGATGGTTGATTGGAGAAGAGGTGACTGAGTCCAGTGCTGGCAACAGTGAAACTTGTGTGCTCCTGTGAGTACTCCCATGCTTTAGAAGGGGATCCAGTTACTTGACTTACACTTTGGTTGTGAGTGTTCATTGTTTGGATGCATGTAGGCTTGAATATTTGAGCTCCTGATTGAAATAGAAATCCAATAACTGAATGATCAATCCAAATAAAGAGTTATAAAATTGTATATAAAGGAGCTGATGGTGGTTAGGTAACCGGTGGCCGGACCGAGGATAAACCTAACATCGATTAGGGTGAAATAGTCATTTTTACCAAAAATAGGTAGATCTTCCAAGATTTAACACGTGCTTTCCAAGTTGAATCCTACTTAAGAGAGTGGAGTTCACATTAGAAAAGATATGAATATCATAGAATAATTCAAATTAGGTTTAGGAAGAAGTATCGGTTAGTTAGGTCAAGTGATGACTTAGCTCTAGGGGTGATGACTTGGTGCTGAGAGTGATGACTGTGGTCATTTGTGAGTTAAATTCCCCTGGAATGGGTCTAAGGTAAGGTGTCCTGATGAGGTGAATGTGTGAGGATTAAATTAACTAAATTAAAGTAATTAAATTAATGACGTGAGGATGAATATTAATATCAATTATAGATGATTAAATTAATATTAATGTGGGGTCAGGGATCATGGCTAGGATAATTGTGTTATTGGTTAATTAATTGAAGGGGGTCAAGGGGAGTGTGACCCAAATTTAGTGTCTAAATTTTCCCCTTTTTATCATGTATCTTGTATTTATAAGTGATGCTAAAAAAACAAGAAGTTTTTGCCCTAGGTATGAGTGAAGGTTAGGTTACCCCAAGTATGGGTGGAGGTGATCCCCCTCAAACTAGGAACTGATGAGGTGCTGAAACAAAATCGTTGAGTGGTTCTGATAAATGGTGAAAGTGATGAAAAAAGTTGAGGGTAGGTGGGTCGTAGGTAAGTGGTGATAGCAATTGTGGGTAATAAGTGGGGGCATTCAAATGCACATGCACACGTTATAATAATGTGATAATGTACCAAGTTGAAGAGCTTGGAAACTCAACTTCGTCGAATGTTGCTATAAATTTATCCAAACAAGGTTGATGTGATCTCAAGGTATCCAAGGTAGAGGATATAGGTCCTAAAACACAACTAGGAAAGGTGCAGGAATGGGTAGTAGGTGTGTTCTAGAGCACAAAAGGTTTGGTTGGGATAAATGACATGACATTAGGAAAGGTAAGGTCATTAGGACTGAACAAGACATGAGTAGCGTCATCGCAAGGTATAACGAGTGAACAAATTTGAGTGTCATAATGAGTGAGGTTGGGTTGGGTGATTTTAGCAAGGCCATAGGTAAGACCACAAGGTACAGGAAAAAACATTCTCCAACTAATAAGGTTGTGGTTATAGGACATAAGACAATTAGGTTTAGTGGTAAGGCTAGGTGTAAACGTGGGTAAGGTGAAAAGGGTTTCGGGAAATCAAATGTGGTGATAAATAGTACGAGACTCAAATAGGTCTAATTGATACCGGTTTTGGTTAAGTCATATGTCTGGTCAAGATAAACCAACCGTGGTACAATAGGGCACATGACCATGATACTGGTCAAGATAAACTGACGTCAGTTAAGTCAGGGGTAGGGTAAAAAGTAAAAATCAATATGTTGCCGATTAATTTTAACTTTTTCAATTATAGCAAATGAACAGAGAGAATAGTGTTCACACATTTTTATGTGGAGAATGAGGATGAGGCTATGTGCTGGGCTGAGTTGGAGCTATCAGAGTGGATGGAGAAGCTTGGTGGACGGGTCCACGAGATCATTCAGAGTGATTTGATTGGCTGGAGGACTGAGAGCTTGATTTGAGGCATGTCTATGAGTAGGAGGAGGCGCTAGAGGACCACCAGTTCAGAGGCTCAGAGGTTCCAGTGAGGAGGAGGTGGTGTGTTGAGGTAGGAATCAATCCTTGGTAGTGGTTTGTGATTACAATTTAAGTCTAAAATGAAGCAAATGGGGTTAAAATTTGAAATTTTGAAATTTGGTTAAAATGAATGATTTTGGGTGGGGGAAGGGTGGAATGTTATTCTTAAATAGGTGGTAAAATGAATTAGAGTGGGGATGAGGTGGGTTTGGGGTAGTAAATAGGTTGTTTTTTTCAAATTTTTAGAATTTGGGGGCATGGGGGTTGGTCTTAAGGGGCAGTGACTGATGGGGTCAGACTAGAGACCGACGTTGGTTGGCATGTAGCGGCTGACGTCATTGGTGGGTGAAATAGGTGACTGGTACTGGTCAAGGTGACCGATGTCGGTCACTGTGAAAAGTGACCAAGGCCTAATAGGTGAGGTTTAGAAGGCCTAAATGGGATAAAAAATGAGAGGGTAGAAATGGGAAGTGGGTAATGGGGTTAACCTATCTCAGAATAGAGGTAGGTAAAGGTAGAAGTGGGTGGGTGCAGGGTTAATTAGGTAAGGATGAAGCGGGTGGGTTAGGAAAAAATTAGGTCAAAGATGTGGGAAGAATAATGATCAAATAGAAGAATGGTTACTTGGCAAGGTGAGATAGAAGTTATGAGAGGTAGTGAAATAGGTAGGTGGGGTGGTAAGTGTGTATGTGGGATAAGAAGAAATAAATAATATAGGTAAGTATTTGACATTGGTGAATTGGCATGGATGCAGGCACGATCATCAGTTGATGATGTAGGATAGGGTCCCACCATTATTAGGGGAAATGTGACCCAGTGTCATGGAGGATGAGTGGACTCACATGTGAGAGAGGTTGGATTGGTTGGGATCAGGTAGTACAGGTGGATCTGATGGGATCACATAGTATTATGGTCACACTCATCGATAGATGGGATACAATGACTAACACATTCCATCTACCCACCTGCGAGATGATGATCACACTGGAGGATGTATACTGGATTCTACGGTTACCAATTTTTGGGGAGCTCATTTATTCAGTGTCAGTAGGATGAGGATTTTGAGGCGATGAATTACAATATTTTGAGAGATAGTGGGTGACCTGAATGGAACACAATGCTCAGTATTGTATATGGAGCAATGTATGCTGCACACCCGTAGGAGACCCATTTGACAGTGTTGATGATAGTAGTGGTTAGATGCTATGGACATTTCCAGACTCAAAGGGTGGTTTATTTCCTCAAGCACTGATGGGGGTATTATAAGATATGATAGAGGATTGTGTGGGGTGTGTTTTTTATGGGCACCTACATATCTGGTGCAGTTGTACAAAGAGCTGTGGGCCTACTAGAGGAGGCAATGCATTATGGCATATGTTGTACATACGTATTGGATTGCTGAGCCTATGAGCACATATTGATTGTGTGCCCTCGGGGACTGCCAATAGTAGATTGGCATCATGGAGGGATAAAGGGATGGGATACAAGAGATGGGTGGTAGTAGGTGGTCATCCAAAAGTGGAGGAGGCAACACATGACGTGACTTACTAGAGACATGATAGTTGGAGGGTCTATACACCATGGACATAGTATGGTGACCCTATGTGGGATTTACTGCATATAGAGGTATGGCACATGAGCTAATAGGGGCTACAATTACTCAGATGGATACAGGGTAGGTGTGCCGAAGAGCACAAGATGATTCCTGGTTGATAGAGTTCTGACACCAGTTTAGATTATAAGTAGGATGTGCCACCACCATTCCCTTATTATCGCATGGATGATGTAGAGAGACCATTATCTCCACCCCATCCTACATGACCTAGCAGGGATAGGAGGTGGTGTAACAGGTTGATAGAAGAATTGATATGACGGGGACCACTGTAGCACATAAACAGTGGTGGGTAGCACTAGTTATAGGAAGCACTTCTGCAGCCAGGTCAGCTAGATTTAGCCTTGGAGATGATATAGAGAGATGCACACTATAAGGACATGTGACTTAGTTTAGGTGTACAATTGACAGTCAGCATAGGCACATGTGGACACATTTGATAGGGCATGTGAGTGTATTACATGGTCATTTTAGCATAGGCATCAGGCACAGGATCCTACACAGGCTCTCTGTAGGGGATGGAGCACAGGTTAGCGGTACTACAAGCACATGTCATTGGTTTACAGGGTTAGCTGGCAGCTACTCAAGCACAGGTTGCGGCCTTACAGGCATAGGTAGCCACACAGGTACTGACAGAGGTACCAAGATAGGCACTCAGGATAGGGTCCCATTTTATAGGAACTAGACACTGGGATAATGGTCCCTTAGTACAGGAAGGAGGACAGGACCACAGGTTTAGGGATAAAGGCCATTATTGTTAGGGTAGGGTTTACAGGTTGGAGCCAGGAGCGATGGCGCCACCGCAGAAAATCTCCATGGATAGGTTCAGGGATGCCCAGAATGAGGCTCATTATTACAAGGATTAGCTGACCACGTGGCTGGTATTGATGTTCCATCATACGCTGAGCACAAGGGCCCAACAAGCAGCCAAGTGAGAGGACCAGGTTCTTAGACTCACAATTCAGGTAGCACAGGGGGTCGTCAGCCCAAGAGAGTCAGGGTAGGGTGAGGTTACCAGCCCAGATGAGATCAAGGAGAAGGAGATGGTAGGAAGACACAGACCCCTAGAGGTTGGAGAGATGATGAGCCTAGGATGAGTGAACAGGACAAGAGGAGGATGGTAGGTGAGAGTCGAGATGCACGAGCCCTATATAGGGGAGAGACATGCTGATAGGTGATACGCCATTTTGATTTTGATATATATATATATATATATACCAGCTTGGGTGCTGAAGATTGTGCAGATTTTACATGAGAGTTTTTGAGATACTTTGATTATTTATCACTGTGTATATATGTATTGATACAAAGACACTCCCCTTTATATATTTTATGATGATATTGGATTGATGATGTACTTGTTATATTTCCATTGTTATTATTATGGAAACTAGTTGAATTAGGCATGGTTAAGTCATGTCATTTAGGTATGATGGAGTCTATATTGTTTAGGCATTGATAGATTTAGGTTGTCTAGGCATGATGAAGTCTAGGTTGTTTAGGCATGATGGATTCCCTGTTGTTTAGGCATGATGGATTCAGAATTGGGTAAGTTTTGTTGCAATGGCCTTTAAGTTGTGTTAGGTATGGTCGGGCATAGGTGTAGGAATGGTTAAGTGAAAAATTTCCAAGTTATTGTTCTTATGGAAATTAGATGATTTAGGAATGGTTGAGTTCAATGTATGGTTATGTGTGAATGTGAACATGAGATGATGTTAAGGTAAAAGTCATTTTAAATTTATGGATCGATATTATGGAAACTAGGTTGTTTTAGGCATGATTGAGTCTTGCTTTGTGTTAGATCGATTTAATTTCCAAGTTATTGACATGATGGAAAATAAATGATGAGGTATATATGATATATGGTTTGATTTAAAGTTAACTTCCAAATTATTGTTGTTATGGAATTTAACTAAGTGTTTGTTTGATGTGGGAAAATGATGATGGGGTAAAAGAGTGGCCGAGCTAACCTAAAAGGACCCCATGCCCTAAGAGTGCTGCCTACATAGCCCTTACGAAAGGGGCCTTAGGCCGATGTAGTTCTCTCATAGGATAGGGAAGAATATGATGAGGTAGATGGGTAGATTGGTTGGTTTAGGCATGATTTAGGTCATATAGGTATGGCATGTAGGTATGGTTGAGTCTAGGTGATAATAGAAGAAATCCAGAAATTAAGTGTCGAAGGTCTAGTCCTGTGTAGTAGAATTAATAAGTAATAAAAGAGGTGAATGGTAAAAGAGGTAAAATGCTGCAGAGTTGGAAAGGACCATAATGAGTATACTAAATATGGGCTTATGAACCTAGTCCCCACAAAGCATTGCACATTTGAATGTTCTAAGGGTGAAAGAAGTTACATGATCATGAAATGTCGCATTTGTGGCAAGTCCCTTGAGTAGGTAGAAGGAGAGAAAGGAAGGAAGGTGAGGTGCAGTGGGCTGTTTAGTGTAACCTTGTTGTGAGACAACATGCCCCTTCTACAAGATACCCAAACCAAAATAGGAAAGTCCATGATGAAGAAAGTTGTACTTTTCTTGACTTTTGTATTTTCTTTTTGCATTTGTCTTTTCATAGAATAATTGATGTAGGAAGTCTATGTGAGATGAATACAAGGAATCCTTGAGATATTCATCAAGATAATCGATGCAGGAAGCTTCATAATATTCTATTTTTATTTTTAGATAAATAGTCTTATCTTTGGATAGACTACGCACAAGAATGTTAAGCTTTCGATAGCTTTCCTTTGAGGGAGTAGTCTATTTATAGTGGAAAGATAAAGAGATAAGATGCCATTTTTTTTAGGGAATTCATATAATTAGAAGAAGGTTGAATGAATGATTTGAATTTGAATATCCCAAGTATTAATTTTGACATTCATTTTTTTTTTGGACTTTTAGGTCATGGAACAATATTATAGAGGGAGTATAGGCTGTCTTTTATGAAAGGCAAAAACCATAGCACTTACATATGATTAACTATGAAAGAGGGATTTTAAGTGGATGAACGACCGTGGGATTCCATCCTGAGAAGAATGAAAAGTATCCATGAGAACCATGCCATGAGTAGAGCCATAATACCCATATTTAAGATAAGGCTGAAAAGGTGACGGTTAATCACACGATTTCTTGTTTAGTCATTGATCCTTAAAAGAGGTAAGATGGAAGGTGAAGTCATTTCTCAAGGGGGGAGTGATTTAATAGACAAAAGGTGATATATTAACTTAATTCAATAATAGAATGGTCGAAGATGTAAGGCATTGAGGGGATCAGGTCTGGGTTTACCTTCGAGGGAAGATAAATTATAAGCAACCGATCCATAGGCATGAGTAACGATATAGGGTCCAAGCCTGTTAGGAGAAAACTTTACCCCATTTACTTTTCTCCACTTTTGTTACATGTTGATTTTCTTTTAGGACAAGATTTCCTACCTTGAAGGTTCATTCATGGACACATTTTTTATAGGCACGTTTGATACAGTTTTTGATATATTTGAAGGTGATCGAGATCATTTAAACGATGTTCATCTAGAAGCTCAAGTTGGGCCAAACGGTCCCTGGTGAAAATTTTCATCATTGAGAATTGTCTTTTAGAGAGATACATAGAGAGGGAATTTAGACTTTGAGAGGCAAGACAACCTCTGTATCGTAAACCAAGGAGAAAGTTGTAGCAACAGTTGAGGTGTGAATACTAGTGCGATAAGCCCATGAGAGAGCGAAAGGAATGTGCCTGTGCCAATCCTTGCCTAGTATCGTCGAACCACTAGTGTCATAAGTCCATTTTGTACAACGTAAGGGTTTTTGTTAGTCAATTCGGCTTGGACATTTGTTCTGAGGAATAATAAGGTGAAGAAAAACTAAGTTGAATTCTGAAATTCGTTGCATAGTTTGCGTAAGGTTTTGTTTTTCAATTGATTTTCTGTTATTAGTGATGAGGCGGTGAGGAACACTAAAGCTGAAAAATGATGTGATGGTTGATGAATTCACAAATTTTCTCAGCTTTTGTAGAAATGAGAGGTACAACTATCCACCCATTTAGTGTAATATTTCGGTTGCAGTGATGATCCATTGGTGACGCTGGGAGGAATAAGGGTTAATCTCTGCCGATAAGATCCAAACCCCATTGAGAGAAATTCCAATAGGTCCCTATGTGACTTGTAAGGACGTGACATAGGGGTATGATGAAGATTAGCATGTCGCTGAAATTGCACACAATAGTTTTACATAGTAACAATAGTCTTGGTTTAGGTTTGGCCTATAATAGTTGAGAATGAAGGATGCGCTTAGTGACAGGCGAGGCCATTGAAATGACCTCCACAAATCCCATCATGAACTTCCTTAATGGTGTATGGGATTTCAAAACTGGTGAGGCATCGTAAGAGGATACCATGTCAAATCCACTTTTATACATAAGACCACCCATGATGACATAACAAGAGACACTTTTACAGGAAGGCTCATTGACCATTGCGAGTAAGATTTGAGAGGAAAAATTGAAAAGGAAAGGTAGTCAATAAACTGCTTATACCAAATGTCACGTGGGTCAGTTTCAATTTTTCCTACAAATTTAATGTCTTGAAATAGATAAGTGGATGATTGCAACCTTTGTATTGTGATAAATATTTTTGAGTCTGAAGGCGAAGTGGGTATTTAGAAAGAAAAATAGGCCATGGTGTCTCTGAATTTATTAGTGGAACGCGGGGTGGTTTGAAGTTCAAAATGATAAAAGGTAGTCAAAAGTATGTCAGCATGATGTTTATAATTTTGAACTATATCATTACGAAACTATTATAGACCATTGAATTGGTTCATAGCTATTTGAGAATCACCAAAAATATTAATGGATTTAACATCTAAGGATATGGTGGTTTGAATACCTAACACGAGTGCTTCCTATTCGAAAATTTTATTAGTATAGTTGAAATATAGTTTGAAAGATAAAGGCATAGGATCACCATCAAGAGGAATGCAGATTATCCCTGCGCCACCCCCACACTGAAATTTGTAACCATCAAATAATAGGCTCATCATGTAAATGATATAATCTTGGGAGAGGGTAGTAATGGATTGATCTAGAAATTAAAAGTTAGAAGACTGGTTTTCGAAAAGAGGTGCATTTGCAAGTTGGTCAGCAATGGTTTTTCCTTTGACAATATTTTTATGGATTAATTCGAGATCTAGGTCTACAAGAAGCATGATCCAAACTATGCCACATTGGTGTAGGTAAGGTTTAACATACATGTAATGCAATGAATTAATGTTGGCGACAATGAAAGTTTTATGGTTGAGTAGGTGATGGAAATGTTTTGTGGCGGTAATGGTGAAGTTTTGTGGTGGTAATGGTGAAGTTTTGTGGTAGTAATGGTGAATTTTTGTGGTGTTAATGGTGAATTTTTGTGGTGTGAGTATATCTATCCTTGTAGTATAGAAGAGTACGTCTTATATAATAAACTGATCATTTCCTATGTTTCTCGTTGCGATGAGTGAGCATAGCACCCCAGGAATGGTTACATCAAAGGATTTGTGACATTCATCATCCTATTTGAAGGAGACATCCTTTTTGAGAAGATGATGAAATGGATGGAAACGGTCAGAAAGATGAGAAATAAAGTGATGAATAGATTGCAATTTGCCTTGAAAACTATGAATTTGATGAAGGTTAATAGGTGGAGGCATCTCAAGAATAGCCTTGATTTTATCAAGATCAAATTCAATGACACACAAATAAATGATGAAACCAAGGATCTTTCCCAAAATAACAGTGAAGACACACTTCTTTGGTTGAAGGTGAACATAGTATTGGATGAGGCAGTCAAAGACAACCTTAAAGACTGCAATGTGTTTAGCCTGATGTTTGGATTTGGCAAGAATATCACCAACATAATATTCCAATATGTTATGCATGATGTCATGAAAGATATAGGTCGTAACACGTTAGTATGTAGCACCAAAATTTTTAAGGCCAAAAGGCATAACACAATAACATAAGGTCCCCCAGGAGGTGATGAAGGAGGTTTTGTGTTTATCTTCCAGTGTGAGTACTACTTGGTTATAACCCAAGAAACTTTCCATGAGTGATAGCATCTCATGGCCAATGGTGAGATCAACTAGTTGGTCAGTACTAGGTAGAGGAAAATTATCCTTAGGGTAAGCTAGGTTAAGGTCACGAAAATGGGGAGCCCCCCTATAACTTTAATGATAAGGATGATGTTAGAAATACATTGGGGATAATCAATGGGTAGGATGAAGGAAATAGAAAGGAGGCACTAAAGTTCATCTTTCAAAAGAAGGGAAATGCGAGGATGATTTTTTTGAAGCTTCTGTTTCATGGGTTTGGCAGTAGGAATGGTTACAATATTGTGAACCATGATTTTCGGGTCAATACCGGGCATATCAACATTAGACCAAGCATTGCTATGATTTCAGAGGAAAGTGGTGAAAGCATCATGTTCAACAGCATCTAAAGATTGGCCCGTCTTTAAGATGTGTGGGTCATCCTAAGTGTGAATGTTGATTTTGATGATCGATTCATTCAACATTGTTTGCATCTCAGAAGGTAATGACGAGTGAATATAAGAGTCCTCTGTACCTAAATAGGTGAGAATGGAATCATTGTCCTGACATTGAACAACATTGATAGAAGTAATGTCATCATCATTCATGTCAAGGTATAGGAAGGTAGGAGGAAAGGGACCCTCACCATCTTGGGGATAGGTAAGAGGTCCCAAGGAAATGGTGTTCACAATTTTTTTTATAGGAGGAATGGATTTTGGATCCATAGACTCTGTAGGTGAAGGTGGTGAGGTTGATTAATATATATCCCATATATCTACAAAATTAAGGAATTAATGCTTGATGTTATGCTCAATAAGTTGGGTCTTAAACCCCTAAACTCTTGGTGGTGTGATTAACAGTGGAATAATGAAATTTACTTCCTCCGCTATAGTGCTAGAACAACTTATCAGGTTTTGATCCCAGTCTCGCCTGTCATTTCCAAACTCAATGCACATTTGGGTCTGCATTCTGCACATTCCACATGGCTTCATCAAATTTCACGTGCTTGGAATTCATTTTTTTAGACCAAATTTAATCATTTCCTTTGGTGCCTTATTTATCAAGGTCTGCCTACCAGAAAATTTATTACTCATATTGACATCCCTAATACTAAATACCCTTTCTTTTCCAGACCTAAATCTTTTAAGCATTGTTTTTGGTCTTGTCTTTATGCTTAGACTATCTATACTTCCATACATTATTTTTTCCAACCCTACCATCCTTAATTCTTTTTTTTGGTGTCTAGATCTGTTTAGATATTTCATTCCATGGCCACATTATATTGATACTCTATCACAATTGTTTAGAGCTTGTATTATTTTTCATATTTGGAAAGATTGAAATGATTTAATATTCCAACATGATTAATATATTTCTTTTTTTTCCACTAATGACAAAGTGGTTCTATTGTCTACTATGTGCATAAATATTCAAGCTCAAGCCAAAAATGTTTCCCTTGAGTTCACTCATTTACTGGATTTTTTCACACACTAGGGGAGTGCACCTTGCACAATGAGTCAGGTACCTCAAATCCATTATTGGCACCACCTCAGCCATCCCCACCTTAGTGGACACCATCTACATTACTGCGTTGTAGAATCCCCTCTCATAGCCATCAATCCACCTCTTCTCAGGGTCACCCTTTAGCTCCTTCCTCCTCTGTACCAGGATAGAGCCCTCCTCTATGAGGGAAGGGCATTGTTACTTCTCCACAGTGGGGTTCTCCGCCAGCTAGCATGTAGATTATTGTTGGTTCTTCACCCCCTAGTTAGGGAATTATTGTTCTTTTGTAGATTAATATGCCTATACATGATGGTTTCCAGGTGGATCCTCCCTTAGTTGAGCTGACCAGTGGAGTGTTTATCCCTCTCAGGGTTGACCCTCCTCCTCTGAGAACGGTAGCTTATACCTAGTGCTTTCTTATTTGATGTAGTTATTATTCACTCTGGTTGCACTTTGGGCATTTTGTTGTTTCTTATGTGGTGTTTTGTGGGACCATGAGCTTTCTGATCACCCCTTCTAATGTAACTCTCTTTTATTAGAACTAATAGAAAGGTATTTCAAAGAGTAAATAAATCCAATGTTTAATGAAACTAGAATTGTGTGGAGATTAAGTATAATAATTATTAAGTAATAAGAAACACACCACTTCCATTGTCTACTATTCGAATCCCATTGCACCTGTAGTTGATTGTGTTTTATATATATCATTGTGTAAAACACAATTTGAATGTGGTAAAACACATAATTTGCTTGCATTCTTATATAACAATATTTTGTATGTTTATTTTTCTATATCATTTTAAAATTGTTTAGTTTATTATTTATCGTTATTAATAGAAAAAATAAATATTGACTTGTAAGTGTTATTATATATTAACTTGTTAGATATATGTCTTGTAAATTACATTATTAGTAATGGGATATAAGTGAGAGCATGGTAATTACTATTCAAACTTGTTTTGAGGTTAGTGTTACCATTTATTGTAAACCTACAAGAAGGAAACTCAAAACTTTTTTTCTCAGTTTGACAGAGCTTTTGGAAAGGCTTATAGACTGTGATTACAAGAATGAGTTCCTGGGAATGGCTTATGAATGTTTTACATGAACTGAGGAATATAATTACTAAGGTTCATTTAAAAACATTGAAGGCAGAAGCATCAAAATGACACAGTACAGATAAGTCTTAAAAAAAGTACTTAACCATTTTTAAGAGAATAATTCATCCAAGCAATCATCAATTTTCATGCCTTAAAAGAACCGATCGTTAACATTACAAAAAATACATGGATCAAGTTTAAATCATTGTAAAATTTTATAAAAACCATATGACGGTCAAATTACCGTCAATTTTAACAAGAAAAATAGGGGCTATGTGTCGGCAGATCAATGACTCAATCAAAGATCTATGGCACCATTCCAAGCCTCTCTTCATTTTTCTAGCTCCGACGTACCTAATCTTGCGGAATGAGCTCTAATTTACAAGTTTTTGGGTTCATTGCAGGTTAGTGAAGTCAAATCTACGTGTCGACATCTTATAGAGCCAACAATAAAATGAAAAAGTGACACCATGGGATTTGTGGAATCTTTTTATTGGTTCATGTTTCGCAGAACCCAATCACAGTTCTAAAATTGGAAGGAAACGTAGAGATTTTCTATTATCTCACATTTCACAATATAAGAAGATATCTTAATTAAGGCTGACATTGAGGATTTGTGGGACATTTTGATTCGTTCACATTTCACAATTTTCAATCAAGGAAATTATTTGTGAAGGGTGTGGAACTATTTTATTTGTTGGAGCTTCGTAGTTGATAGTCAGAGATCTAATTTACAAAAGACTTGGAATTTTCCTATTTGTTCACATTTCGTAAAACTCAATTGGGTTGACACCAATGTTTTGTGGATATTTCCTATTCATTTGCATTTTGCAATGGTTAGTTAAGCGAGAGGCAAAGGATACATGGTGATATTTTATTGGTTCACATTTCAGAAGACCAGACTAGTATCACAGAGGTACGTGGAGTGCTTGTTATCTGAAATTTACCCCGAGGTGATTTCGATAACTTGCAAAATTTCTTTATACTTAGACATATTAATGGTGAAAGAAAGAAATATGGATTTTGGGGTACACCTTTACTTTTCTATAAATTCCCCATTCAAGTAAAATCTCAAGAGTTAGCAAAAATTTGCCAATTTTATTAAAAAACTGAAAAAGGACCTACTTTAATGTATTGCGGGTCTGGGGGTTGCAGGTGGAATGGCTGCAGATTGAACTAGGGTTTCTCGTCCTTGAATTGGGTCTTAAATGATAAGGAAATAATGAATAATGGAAAAATCCTATCTCGATGGCCCAGGCAGTCCAAGTTTCATCGGGACGCAATTTCCCCGAAATGCCGACTTGTCTAATTTGCAAAGAAATGGAAGTGGGTTCTTTATGTTTTGGAAAAAGAGGAAGTTCATGGCCTAGGTAGTATTAGTACCATGGGGAAGTGAGTTCCCCATGGAGGTGAAATTTCCATACCTTAAGAAGATAGAGTGCGATGAGGATAAGGTGGAAATCGGTGATCCAAGTTCCATCGGGATGCAAGTTACCTGAATTACTGACTTGTCTAAATTGTAAAGAAATGAAAGTGGGTCCTCTGTGTTGCAAAAAAAGTGGAAGTGCATGACCTAGGAATTTTAAGTACTACAAGTACGTGAGTTCCCTGTGGAGGTGAAATTTCTACACATTAAGGAGATAGAGTGTGATGCGGATAAGGCGGAAATCGGCAGACTAGGTGGTCCAAGTTCCATCGAGACACAAGTTCCCCAAAATGCTGACTTGTTTGTAAAGGAATGAAACAGTTTGAGTGTATTACAATGAAGGTAGATTTGGACGGCCCAAATGTCTCCAGCAAGTTGGGACACGAGTACTCGAAAGGACAAAATCGCCGCAAGTCTCTATGGTGCGACAATGGTGGGGTCGGGCTGTCCAAGTGCCCCAAGTGCATCACGGGCCCATGAATGCTAAAATGTCTGTAGTAAGCTAGATGCAGGTAAGCCAAGAGTTTGGGGCCCATGTGTCCCTTATACCCCATTTCCAAGAGTTCCCGCAGTACCCGTAATACAAAGGAAGGTGGTGTAATGTGGATTATAAGATCCCACTTGGAACACCCCAAACCTAAACTTCAAACGGGCATAAATTTTGACTCGGAGCTTCAAAAGAAAAGAAAAATTTCCAGCTCCAATAGATTAAATGGTCAGTTTCGTAAAATGCAAGAAATACCTAACAAACTAAAAAAAACTTCTCACACTTAGAAGGCCATAACTTTTAGAATTCTCAACGGATTTTCAAAAAATTGGTCTTATTGGAACTATGACTTCAAGGATGATGCACAAAAATCAAGAAATTCATAAATTGATAATGATTTAAAGGAAAAAATGCTATGTTTATAACATTTTTTATTAGTGGTTGGAGAGACATTTAATGAGCATGGGCAACCATTCCTTCTTTGTTGCAGCTTATGGGACACCTTGAGATTGCTTTTGCATGTCCAAAATCACCAAACACACTCATTTGTTATGAATTTTAATTGGTTGAAAAGTGGATTTTGGGAATTACATCCCTTCTCTCTCTCTCTCTCTCTCTTCCAAAAATTTATAAATTGAAGTGTTGGGCTCATTGTAAAGGATGAATAAATTTGAGTAGTAAAAATCTGTTATTTTGCTTTTGTGAAGCCAATCTGATACATGCCTTTATAGTGGAATCCTTGCATGGTGATCTAGGCATTTCATTTGTAATAGTTTGGATTGTGCATATTAATGAAGCAATAGATTTAAGTTTGTAGATGTATTTTCCCTTGCTGAGTTTGTTACATTCTCCTTGCCTCTCTAATGTTATTACAAATGTCTGTGTCTACCTCATACTATTGTAGGGACCTATTATTATTGTGTATGCATGGAAATATGTTGTGAATGTTGTTATTAAAATATGGAGAACTGTCATCACCTTCTTTGATCTACATTTTTCTTCCATTTTCACACATAGGAAATTGTTCTCATTCCCTTCTTTTGATGCATCACCTCTGTAGTGTAGTTTTCCTTCATTTGCATGCTATTTCTCTCTCTCTGGTCCCTTTGAAAATTTAGGATAGAGATAGTTAGTACCTTCATCTCAGTAGAGTTAGTTTGCACTAGGATTAGGAAGAAGAAACAACTTTCTCCAGAGGTCTATCTCAGGTAGCAAGTCCCACAACTTGGAGATAGTACCCATGTTACCCAGTCATACCGTGAGCTCAAGCACACAAACTTGTGAAAATCAGAGGGTGTTGGGATTTAGTGATAACAATTCTCCAAATGGTCTGCACTTCAAAGTTAAGATTTTATAAGCATGACACTACACATGTGTGGCATATTTTTATTGGCTCATGTTTCAAGGAAAATTAAATACTAATCTAGTGAGTAAATTAAATAAGGACAATTGGTAGCGAGTTAGGGATATATAAACATGAGAAAACTCATCCCCAAGCCAATTAAAAGATGAAATGTGTCTTTTTATTGTGCATTACGACAAACAGAACTTTGGAGGGCCATAACATTTGATCTACAGATTCAAATTTATCAAAATTGGTCTCGTTGGAAAGCTCTTGCCAAGCCTTATAATTTGACATCATTTATTTTAGGAATCAAGGGATTTATAGGAAATTACATTCAATAGAAAGGAGTAAAATCCATGTAGAAGATTAAGAATATATCAAATCATGCAAGAAAATATTGTTTTGTCATCTAGAAGCTAAATAAAGAAGATAAAAGCATGCAAAGAAAAGGAGAAGATATTTTGAGCCATGTAAAAGATATGTTTGAGAAAAATATTAAAATAAAGACATTATTTCACATATAAGGAGTTTCTTTCAGGGAAAGAAATCAAACAAACTGCTTTTATTCTATTTTTAAGTCAGACTTGCATGTCTAGGCCTTTGGGATCCTTATTTCTCTCTCAAAATTATATAAAAGATTAGAAAATTATTGTAAAATGGATATCTACTTATTCATTCACGTTTATTGGATAAATTGAGTCTTTTGAGTGAGAAATCAAGGTTCATGAGTGACTATCTGTGCATATTCCACCTCTCAGAGTAATAAAGGAGCTGTGTTTTACCTTATATAGTCGATATCTAGTGCATAATCTATTTAAATTGGATTTATTTTGTTATTTTTATCTATCCTTGTCTGATCAATTTAATTTTTCATGACTTATGTATTTTTGTATCAATTGGAAATCATAGATTTTATTTGATAGGTTGTTTACAGGATTTTGTTGTAGTGTAAATTATTGCCCATTCTTATTCATTGACAATGATTCCAGAAACCTTTTGTGAATGATATTTATTTTGAATCAATTACTTGTAGTTTTTCTATGGTGCGTGTGACTTATTTTCTTCATATGTGTGATCTAAATAAGTATGAAGTTCTCAAATAATTTTTGTGTATCACCTTCCTTTTTAGTTCTTTTTATTTCCTTTCCTTATCCCTTTTCCTGGTTGGTTTTAGGAGGTAGAATTAGTTTAGGTGATACACTAGGGGAACCAGTGCTCTCTGGAGATTCACTCCAACATACAGGTCACCCATAACCTAGGAGTGTTTCCATTTTGTCAATTGAAAGGAGAGTTATGACACCATTCTCGAAAGGGTGCATTTCAAAGTGACAACAGTTAGATTTTCTCAATCAATTTATAGTGGACGAAGGTGCACAAAAACAATAGAATTTTTATTTATTTATGTGGGTTGTTTATCAACAAAATTATTAGGTGACTTTACTAATGATCAAGTTATTGTTATCTCTCAAAAGTGCACCCTGTAGAGAGATGGATGCAGGTTTTCTAAGCTTGCAAAACTTGATCTCTCTCTTTCTTAGATACAATGGAAACACCTTAGGTCTGTGGGTATACCTATTTTGAGGTGAGTCTTCGGTATCAAGGCCGGTTCCTTGTTGATGTATCCTAAACTTATTCTGGGGTTTAAGGGTAAAAGATGACTATAAGGTAATTAAAACTAAGGTGATACACCAAATTTGTATGAGAGCTTTGACTGAGTATATGCACAATTGATATGTGAAAGGATTATTGATGCATGAACCAACAATTTTTCTTGTAGGGTGTTAAGGGAAAAACACTTTGAGGAATTGAGGGAGATTATCACAACAATACTACTAAGCTAAACATGCACATTAATATCATGCAGAGATTATTGAATTTTGCAACATGGTAAGATGATTAATCAGGGAATTTACATTCACAAGACTAATAAAAACAAACACAAGACTGCAAATACTTAGGAACATAGAAAATACTTCACACTCAGAGGGAAAATTTAGCAAAAATTACTTCAATACTCCTATATCCAAAAAGTCCTCCTTTGTTCTTTGTAAAGGCACATAATATATAGCAAAATAAAATCTACCCCTTTCCTAAAAATAGACTAAGGCTTGTACTCGCCCATGCATCTTATTTTTATCCCTTATTTAATAATAGATAAAGGAATAAAAATAGAGCATGCAATTACAAATGGGCATTATTATTCTTAATTACAATACAGTCAAACTGAAGTTGACTGTTCTATTTTTAAGAAAGCAAGGGTAAATAATTTTCTAATAATAAGTTTGCTTTCCATGCAAGTGTTTCTCCTTTGAACATGAAACTCTTTCCTCTTCTCCATTCTGTCTTCTTATGAAGCATGCAACAAATCAATTCTCTATCTATGAGTAAATAATTCAAACATTCGTAATATTTGCAAAATAAACCTCCAATGTGGGGACCATTATCCATGTGCACATGCTGTGATATTGACATCTCTCTCTAAGTGATCACATAAGTGACACTCTACAAATCAAAACTAGATCCTTGAAGTGGGGACCACCTTTGCACTTTACCATCTAATGAGTACGAGGTAACCATATAAGTTTTAAGGTAAATTTCCTTTGACTATTGGTTTGGATGGCATATTACATGGTTTAAACCTTATACAAGGTTAATACAAATAAAAAAATTTGGTCACCCTTTGACAACACATATCATATCATAGTTTTCCACCTTTGGGTCTTTGTTATCATTGTGAGCATGTATAATTGTTGGCCCCCTTTTTCGATCTGGATATACTTGATTTAAATTTCAACTTTTCGGTGATTATAGTTGGCATGCATAGTTGGTTTTACATAGCTTAAGTTTTGGACTATAGTGAAAATTCAAATTTGCAAATGATTTTGTTTAAAGCGTGAGGATGGCCCCCCTTGCACGATGACTCACCCCTTGGAAATTTTTGTTGGTGGATTATATAACTCGGGTTGAGTTGCTTTGATAACAATGATTAATTTTGGGTCATTGATTTCTATCCTTGATGCATTCGATGCCGTCGATCCTTGACTGTGAGTCAGGGTTCACCCCTGCAATTAATATGGCTGGTGGCATCCTAATCATGGTGGTTTTCTTTAAACTTTGAGGATCATTTTAAGCCTTTGATCTCTATCCTTCTAATCTTGAGCCATTGATCATTGAACCTTGGTTAGGGTAAGGTTAACTCACCTCTTGAGTTTGCATGGTAAAGTGAGGCTCGATCCTAATGACCATTTCATTTGGATTTTTATTATGCAGGAAAAGCCCTAGAAAAATTTATATTTGACGCCATTGTTTGAAGGTTTTGTACTCGACTCTTTTAAAAAATGGTTCTCTGTCGTTCTTTCTTAGCCGCCATTTTAGAGTCTGTGAGCTCGGTTCTTTTAAATTTCTGTGTCACTTCATTGGAAAACCATCATGGTGGTGAGAGCTTAGATCTCATTTTCTATATTTGATGCCATGGATATGATCCTTCAAACCTGCACTTTCCTTTCTTGTTCTTAGTTCCATCAAAATGGAGTTTCCAAATTCCTTATGCTGAATCTTTTGTTTTAGATAGCAAGGGAAGTGGTGTATTTTCTTCATGCATACAATACACTCCAAACAGGTGTTCTTCAACTTCCTTAAAAGGATCATGAGCATGTTCTTCAACTATCTTTTCATCCATAAACATGTTAGAAACACCATCTAATGCTGAAACTTGAGCTACCTCATCAAAGTCAGACTGATCTAAGGCTGAATAATTAGCCACCTCATTTGGAGAGTGAGGCTCAATGTGAAGTATAGCTAATAGTTCTAAATTGATAGTAACTTTGGTGCCATAAGGAGTATTGAAAAACAAGAAGGACCAATCTGAAGAGAGATAACCTCCTATTTTTGTTGTGAAGTCTCTAGATAAGCATAAGGCAAATTATGGAGGTAAATCCACAACAGTAACATCTTGTAGAATATAAACATTTGGGAAAGCATGTAATGTCACCTCTAAATTTTTTATTACACCAACTGTATTGGTTGCAGTTCCATCAAGCTATAAGACACTCCTTTTTGTAGGCTCATACTGCAGACCCAATTTTTTTGCAATTGCTTTTGGCATAACTGTGCTACTTGCACCACTGTCCACCATGTAATTATGAACTAGATGTTCTCCAATAATAAGTGACAAATAAAATGGTGGTGGCTTCTTGATTTCATGAGCATTCAGAACTTTTTGAGCCATCCACTTGACTTCTTTAATGTGGTCTTGTTCAAACATTCCAAGGACCATGTCTATCTTCTGAACTTCCTTTTCTGCTGTATTTGAAGAAATTTTCAGCTTAGGTAGTTCATGAGAAATTAAATCTTGTTGTCCAAGAATACTTAGAGCATCCCACATTGAGATGCTAACGTTATGCTTTTTCATGACATCAACAATGTTAAAAGAAGAAACTGTTCTAGAGAAAAATTCAACTGCCTTGGAGTAGGCCTTAGAAAAAATTGATTCTGCTTTGGCTACCTTGGATATCTGAGGTATAAATAGTCTTCTTGGGTCAAGCTGTAGCTGTTTTTGATGACCTTTATCAACTGGAACACTTTTTGTTTTTAAGGAACAATAGGATTGTTGGGTGACTTTAGGACTGTAGATGTTGTCTTATCAGTGACAGTAGAAAAGATAGGCCTATTTTGTTGTTTTTGACTTTCAATAGCTTTTCCTTGAGCCCTTGTAGTGACTACAATGAAATCCTCCTCATTGAAACTGAATAAATTCTATTCAGGTAATTTCTGAACATGAGTTTCTTACTGCCCACCCTCCATTTGAGGTATGAAAAATGCTTCAGATTGAGGTTGTGTAATAAGATTCAGATTCAGAAAAACATTTGGGCAATTTGCAGCTTAATGAGGTTGGTTGCAAGGTTGACACCACTCTTCTGTAGCTATATTAAATGGCAATAAAGTGTTAGATGAACTAGGAGCCTTTGGGTCAAATTCCCTTTGCTGGTAAGGGTGGCTATAATTTTGATTCTGTTGATAGGGCTACCTGTTTTGCTGATTCTGTTGATTTTGCTGATAAGTAGCTTGATATGGTCTATTAGGTAATGAATTCTTTTTTCAATTGAAGTAATCTTATTTCCCATAGTCTGCAAAGCTTTAAAAACATCATCTGATGGGGCTACAACAATAGGTTCTATGATTGTAATAGGCTGAGGAATAGGTGCTAAAGTTGCTAAAAAAGGCATTGAAGGCCTTGGTGCCAATTTTCCATCTTGAATAAGGTTGTTTTAAGCTTTTATAGTGATATCATAAGCATCCGAAAGAGTATTACCTCCCATAGATTGAATCATAGATTGAGATAATAAAGGAAAGTGTGGTCAGCTCGAGGCTTAACACTTGCTGGGATTCTTTCCCAAGTCCTAGTAAAATGGATATTGAAGATGGACATGTACTCATGAGGGGCTCTTTTAATAGTAGACAACTGTTCAATGAGAGACAAATTATCTGAATTATTCTTCCAATTTCTAGGTTTCTATACCATTACAAGGCCTGCCCTTTAAAAGATGCAACTAAAAGTCTTAAAGCTACATCTTCATGAGTGATATTATGGACTACACATATGGCTACAACATATTTGATATGTTCAACAGGTGTAACCTGATTTTCACCCGTGGATAATGGAAAAAATTTCATGGCAACATTAGGAATGTCATGGTAAACTGGGACTACTAATGGGATGCCAATAGTAAAGGTCAGAAAATTCCTTGGAGGTTGAATAACCATTTGAAAAACTGAGATGTTAATAGAGAAATTGATACCTGATGAAGTAATATCAGGAGGAGGGTTGTCAAAACTGGGTCTATTATAAGGTAAAGTGTTACTAACTCTTCTCCTTCTAGAAAAATTCAAAGGTAAAGAAACAAACTCAGGAGGAATTCATCTTACTGATGATCTCGTAGTCACTTTAGGCATGGAACATGCTATAGTACTGGTCTGAAATCAGCTTGCTCCTAAAAGTGACTTTGTGATAGTTGTAAATATGCTATGGATCTATCGTAACATGCACATAGATCAAATTCTCTTTCCCACTGGGCATGCCAAATATTGTTATCTCTCGAAAGTGCACCTTGTAGAGAGATGGATGCAGGTTTTCTAAGCTTGCAGAACTTGATCTCTCTCTTTCGTAGATACAATGGAAATACCTCAGGTCTGTGGGTATACCTATTTTGAGGTGAGTCTCTGGTATCAAGGTCAGTTCCTTATTGATATATCCTAAACTTATTTTAGGGTTTAAGGGTAAAAGATTACTGTAAGGTAATTAAAACTAAGGTGATACACCAGATTTGTATGAGAGCTTTGACTGAGTATATGCACAATTGATATGTGAAAGGATTCTTGATGCACGAACCAACAATTTTTCTTGCATGGTGTTAAGGGCAAAAACACTTTGAGGTATTGAGGGAGATTATCACAACAATATTGCTAAGCTGAAAAATCACATTAATATCATGTAGAGATTATTGAATTTTGCAACAGGGTAATATGATTAATCAGGGAATTTGCATTCACAAGACTAATAGAAACATAAATAAGACTACAAATAGTTGGAAATGCAGAAAATACTTCATACTCAGAGGGAAAAAACTGATAAAAATTGCTTCAATACTCCTATATCCAAAAATTCCTCCTTTGTGCTTTGTAAAGGCACACAATATATAGAAAAAATAAAATCTACCCCCTTCCTAAAAATAGACTAAGGCTTGTACTTGCCCATGCATCTTATTTTTATCCCTTATTTAATAATAGATAAAGGAATAAAAATAGATCATGCAATTACAAATGGGCATTATTAGTCTTAATTACAATACAGTCAAACTGAAGTTGACTGTTCTATTTTTAAGAAAGCAAGGGTAAATAATTTTCTAATAATAAGTTTTCTTGCCATACAAGTCTTTCTCCTTTGAACATGCAACTCTGTTCTCTTGTTCTATCTTCTTGTGAAGCATGAAACAAATCAATTCTCTTCCTGTGAGTAAATAATTTAAACATTTGTAATATTTACAAAATAAACCTCCAATGTGGGGGACCATTATCCACGTGCACATGCTATGATATTGACATCTCTCTCCAAGTGATCATATGAGTGACAATATGCAAATCAAAACTAGATCCTTGAAGTGGGGACCACCTTTGCACTTTACCATCTGATGAGTATGAGGTAACCTTGTAGGTTATAAGGTAAATTTCCTTTAACTATTAGTTTGGATGGCATATTACATGGTTTAAACCTTATACAAGGTTAATACAAACAAAACAATTTAGTCACCTTTGACAACACATGCCATATCATAGTCCACCACCTTTGGGTCTTGGTTATCATTACGAGCATGTATAATTGTTAGCCCCCTTTTGTTAATCTGGATATACTTGATTTAATATTTCACTTTTTTGATGACTATAGTTGCCATGCATAGTTTGTTTTGCATAGCTTAAGGTTTGGACTATAGTGAAAAGTCAAATTTTGGAAATGATTTCATTTAAAGCGTGAGGATGGCCCCCCTTGTATGATGACTCACCCCTTGGCAATTTTTTTCGGTGGATTGTATAACTCAGGTTGAGTTACTTTTATAACAGTGATTAATCTTGGGTCGTTGATTTCTGTCCTTGATGCATTCGATATCGTCAATCCTTGGCTATGAGTTAGGGTTTACCCCTACAATTAATATGGCTGGTGGCATCTTGATCATGGTGGTTTGCTTCAAACTTTGAGGATCATTTTCGGCCTTTTGATCTCTGCCTTTCTGATCCCAAGTCATTGATTATTGACCCTTGGTTAGGGTAAGGTTAACTTGCCTGTTGAGTTTACATGGTAAAGTGAGGCTCCACCCTAATGACCATTTCATTTGGATTTTTATTATGTGGGTGAATCCCTTACAAAATTTCTATTCGACGCCATTGTTTGAATATTTTGTACTCAGCTCTTTGCAAAAATTGTTCTCTGTCGTTCTTTCTTGGCCACCATTTTGGAGTCTGTGAGCTCGGTTCTTTTGACATTCTGTGTCACTTCGTTGGACGGCTGTCATGGTGGTGAGAGCTTAGAGCTCATTTTCTATATTTGATGCCATGGATGTGATCCTTCAAACCTATACTTTCCTTTTTCTCAGATCTAAGAGCCCATTAATGGGTTTTGCACTGAAATTTGGATAGAGCTGGTGACAAGAGTTTGAAACTTAAACTCCCAAGTAGCATATTTTCCCGTGACCCTTCTGTTGGTTTCATGATCGTGAATTGATATTTTCATGTTATTTTCAAAACCTGGAAACTTTGTGTACCCTGTATTAATGAAATTCGATAATTTTCCTTGGTCTGTGATTTGCTTGAGGAACTCATGGAGAGTTCATTCCTTGGAGAGGCAAAACCTTTGACACTTGTTTGAAGATGACCATGCATTCTTGACTGGTTCTGTGAGCTTGGCTTGTGTATGTGGAGTTGTCTTCCTTTAATTTCAGGTAAGTGATCAGAATACCTAGATCTACTAATACCCATTGATGGGTATGTCATTTTTAACTAGGGCATGCATTTGTCTCCGATTCGTAGTTTTGAACTTTTGTATTGTTTTTATGAAACGGTAGTCATTTTATAGTTTTATAGCTCAAAACCTTGACATCGTAGCTTTACTAGAGGTTTTTATTCTACATTTTGGATTCCATCACCAATATCTTGAGCTTGTTCGAGCTTTATTGCAAAATTTCTCAGCCATTTTAGTGGGTTCTTGAGTTCTCACTTTCTTGTTTGTAGCCTAACTATCATTTTCCTTTATGTGATAAGTGAATACTCCTGTTATTTTAATATATCCACCTCTTGATGTAGCTTATATTATGAATGTTGTGTATCTTTTCAACACTGTAACCTTAGAGCTTGTAGAGGTCTACTGCTTAGTTTGTAGCTAGAGCTTAATATGACTATCTGAACTGAAATTTTCTTGACTTATATTCTGAATATAAAAATGGGTAATCCCATTTTGCTCAAAACTCGCTAGATCTGAATTTTTCTCAATATGGATATTTGAACTTGTACTCACAGAGTTTGAAACTTGTGTTTTAATTCATTTTATGAGTTCATCAGTGCTCTATTTCCATGCTTATAGCTGAGCTCAGTCACTGTTTGAAAGATGTTCACTGTGGCAATTTTATCTCAATACTGAAGCTCTTCATGATGTTGTTGAATGGTTTGACGTTTTCATTTCAGAATTTGAGTCTGATCTAAACATGATTTTTCCCTTACTAGTTCATACTTGTTGACCCATTCTTGTCTTGGAATGCCACTAATGAGTTTTTCCCTTATTCTGATCCATTGTGAAAGCCTTGAGCTCAGATTTCTTTTGATTATTTTCCTTAACGCATATAGCTGCACATGCATATCTTTTTCTCTAACTTTGATGTCCAAGGGACCAAATCTGTATTGTTGTTTCCATTGTGAGGTTGTTTTCCCCTTTTCACAATCTAAAAATCTGACACTTAATTCCAAGGAATACATGTTCTAGTTGTACTTGATATTTACTTACTGATGCTTGACTCATTCATAATACAACTTGTATTTTTTTCTATTGGTTCATTTGTTTAATTTATTTTCTTCAGAAAGAAGTTATGTTCATATGCTAATGTTGAAGATAATTCTATACACACTTGATTTCTTCGTGTCTTCAAATGGCAAGACTTTTAAAATACTAAGGCAGTGTACAGTACAAGCTCCTGAAAGAACAATTTTGTGATTGTATACCTTGGATTTCTCATTGAACCTTGATATGTTTTGTTGCTACTACTCCTGGAAGCATGGTTGTTTAAAAAAACTGCATTCTTTGTATAACTCTCTCTTCAGTTCACCCTTTTGAATCGATCCCTTGTAACTTGTAGTTGCATTTGCACTCTTTGATTCTGAAGTTGATGATTACTGTGATTGAATATTGAACTGGAGATGTCAACTGAAATAGAAATGTATTTATGATATTTTGTGCCTAAGATGTCTTTGTACCCTGTAAGTGGTTTTCTAGAAATTACAAGAAGTTCATCTATTTTTGATACTATTTTAGGCATAAGTCTTGATTCATATGCTTGTTAAGATTTCTGGAACTTGTTTCTTTTACATAGATGCTTTATTTCCTTGATATTAATATTTCTGGCATGCTTTACTGCTTCTCTGTATCACTTACTTGATTTAAATAATTCTTTTAAAGCATGTAGTATTTGAAAGCAACATGATGAAAATTGTAAATGTCCATTTTACATGGTGAAGCCCTGTCAAAATTTTCCCATAATCTTCTTTTTCCATTCTGTTTCAGCCGTAACCCTTTCTTTCTAATCAACTTCAGCTTCTTGAAATCTGATTCTTCTTCTTCAGTTTCCATCTGAAACATGTGCTTCTATTTCTAGTCTCTTTCCTGTACTGTAACCTATTCCATTTGAAGAAAATATTGAGTTTGAGTTACATTAATTCTTCTTTCAGCCTGTACTTATGACTTGTCTATTTCTTATTGGATGCAACCTGTACCTACACACTTAAGAAAACAATTAGAAAATACTTAGGCTTTTTTGCCTCTCTTATGTCCATGTTTCTTCTTTTCTTTTCTCTTTCTTCTTTCTAAGTAGAGCATGTATGCAATCTGATATTTAAGTAAATTATATCTCCTATTTTGAAGAGATTCATATGCATGAAATAGGACAGTAGGGAATATGAATTGATCCTTGAGCTTGTAACCAATAGTGCATTTTATTCTTTTCAGGTACATTGGATTCCAAAAAGAAGATGAGAAAGGAAAAAAGTTGGAATGGAGCTACCCTAAACAATGAAGAAAACCCCAAGGCAATGATGGGTTCACTCATACTATTTACTTTCTTTTTCATGCATGTGTACCTCTTATTTCAGTAGTTGTACTTTACTTTCCAGTTACATTCCAAGGCTTGTGTGGGAACATTTGAAATTTCCTTATGAATAAAAAATTGAATTCTTCAAATGAGTTATATATTTCTTTCTACATTTCCTCTTTTTGTATGAATTATATGATGAACTAAAAAACTCAGTCATTTAGTTGAATGTCTTAAACATGAAGGAAAGAAAATTAATGAGAACCTGCAACATTCAGTAATGAATTCTGATTTCTGCAATCTTCACTTATGTTTGCTGTCCCAAAACTCAACACTTCACCTATTCTATAATTTGTTGTCTTCATCAAGACAACACAACTGTCCTTCGAGGCCCTTGTGTTCTTTTGCTGAAGGTATCATGAAATTGTAGACTATGTGATATTTTACGTTTTATAACAACACCCATAGCTACAGATTTCACTTAATCATTAATTAATCCAGCAGTAACCAATAACATCAAAACTCCCATAACTTAGGTATACTTCACCAATTCCTTTTATCATAATGACAAAGTTTCGAGTTGCCCATTTTTGCATAAGTGCAAAAATTGTCAACAGTTATCACTCTATATTTCTTTGATAAAGAGGATCAAAATTTCAAACATTCATTTCCTCTTTGACAATAGTATACAAAATATCTTGTACAATCACCGTTATATATATATATTCCATGCAACTTAAACTTGGATATGCCCCTTCAATACAACTTAGAATTACTTATAAGACTATAAAAAACATCATTGAACTAAAAACTTAATCTTACATAGGGTGGTTGGCCTTGTGCATAATAACATATAAACCTTGTCAGACTTTTCAATCGCTATTTGCACGTAATGTGTTTTAATTTTTTAAACGTCTCAAATGTGCCACTAATCTCTAGGTATTTTTAACAATTAATGGACATAATTAAGAAAAAATGAATATCTTTAAGACCTAAACATTACATGGTACACTTTAATGGTTTTATTAGTGTAAATCCCTTCTTATAAGTTAGATATAAAATTTCATTCAAAAACGTAAGAAATCCTATGTAGTCTCATCATAAAAATTTTGATTGACATATAAAATCTACCCATCACTCATATGATCAACCAATAGAGGGGCTCAATTACCAATGATTTTTCATACATCAACTATTTCACTACAATTGTCCTGCACAAAAAAATCACCTATGTACTAGCTTATGTTGGCTATGAGGAAGGAAATGGTTATGTAATGAGGAAAGAATAAAATTTCTCTCCCATAGGAAACCTAAGTTAGCACAGATGTGCTTATTCTCATGGGTTGAACATGTTTGATTCTTGTGCGTAGCTTGTAGATAATTTAACTTAACTAACTAATTTAATTATGATAACTAAAGAAAGTGATATGGCGATGGGACATGTTTTTGTTGACGAATGTGTCATCTAGAAATTGTGCATGCCATGCATGACTCTTAAACTTTGGCCAAAGTAGTGTAAGTCATTACACTTTCAAGTTCACCAAGTTCTAACCCATAGTGCGAGATGTCAGATGGGATTCGATTGACTGAATTCTAGGTATAAACTTAGAAAACATCACTTGTAAATCAATTATGAGAAGGGTACCACTTGTATACTTTCTATACCGACTCAAAAGAGCATTCTATAGGGGATTGGTGGATCTAATTTACCCATAGTTATGCACATGATTTATTGATTTGTTATTTGATAAATTGTAATTATATTGTTGTTGGATTTAAATGTAAGGTTGAACATATAAATTATTGAAGGAAAAAGTTAGTTTGGGAAGTTTAAAAAAAAAATTCCTATCTTTTGAAGTAATGGAAAGTAGGTGTTACACAATCCAACTCTCATCTCACCTCGATTTATCTTGTGGATTTAAAACTAAGTTTAACAATGTAAAATGGATGAAATAAATTCAAACAAAAAATAATTTTAATATTATTACATTTTGAAGGATATTTCCCCCCCCATGAAAACTCCATTATTGCCACCCTCTGTCCGTATAGAACATTGAGTTATTCATAGCCTACACACAATACTTGATTCTAATTCCAAAACAATCATGGTAGATGATAAATCAATTCATGTAGTTCTCACACCAAAGGGAATTTTTCAATGCCCTAAACTTAACACTAGCAGTAACATGGTCATTATCTCTAGGCAATTTTTTTCAAAAGAATGGATTAGGATAGAATCATATTTATAAGGCCTGAAAGTTGGATCATGGATGAGACAGGGAAAGAAGCCCTCTTATATCCCTAAGTATCTATCACGAAGTAATTTTCATGAAGTATAATCTAATGCTATTGTCCTATTGAATAGGGTGATGTGAGAAGAAAAAATGGAGGAATTCCAAGATTGGATGGCTTAGTTCATTCTGGTGGTTATGGAACGAGATAAAATGGAGGATTAGGGGAAAATAATAAGTAACAACCTTCATCAGTAATTGTTGTAGTTTCTCACCTCTAAGAATTTTACAATGAATTCTTATCTGGTGTATTCCCTCACTTTCATAAGACCCTTCTAATGCCTTTCTACTAATCCTAATGTGCAAAAAAAGTCATCGACCTAAAAGAAATATCCACAACTCACACATCAAGAGAGTAACTCTCACTACTCTAGGGTGAATGAAGCATTTACCATGTGCATCATAAAATCAATCGAAGGAGATCCTTAGTGGATAATGCCATACTAGGAAGCTACATTGATCGAGAAGCATGGAAGTCACTCCATCAAATTTCCCACCTTCACCTATATAAGGGTCATAGGACTTAATATTACTCCACACAGGATACCGAGGTACCCGATAGATAAAAACATCATGTTTGAATTATGCATATAGTTGTCCCATGTCCATATCAGGTGAAATAATTCTAGGTAAAAAAGTGTTCTGTTTATATATGTTTAGGAATATCCTCATGCGAGAATGTCATAGATGCAACAAATATTCAAACATCCTTTGTTGATATCAGTTTGTATTCCTACATATATTTGTCTAACTTTGATATTAGGAAGAATCTAGAAAATTTCATCTTGTTAGGATTGCATCATGTACCAAAAATTAAGGATTATTAGATCAAGTACACAGATGAATTTGAGGTTAGGAAACGAGTTTATATGTGAATGAAAATGGATCAGATGAGAGAATAAAATTTTGATTGGTTTGTAGAAGGAATAAAATATATTAGGCCAAACCTTTTTTTATCTTGAATATCAAGTGGTGTAATCTTCTCCTCTTCCTCCTACTCCATGGTACATCCAAGATTCAGGTGACATCAAAAAACAAGGTTCATTTTAAGACCCCCCTCCAAAAAATTATTATAGAATGGCCGAAAAATGATGAGGCCAATATATGTCCGATTAATGTATAATATATGATCTCATTATACTCTCTTTTTGATTAAGTTTGATTGCATTGTGTGAATTTTAGTTGATCTGATATGAATTAGGATGTAACTGTCTGTCTTTTAATTGATTGTGATCCTAATGTTAAAAAATATGAAATTCCTAACATAGTGTGTGTTTAAATTTAGTTTTGTAATAAAGTAGGTCTAATCAGTCGAGGAAATGAAGTAGGTGGCATTTAGTATGTTTTTGATATGGTCTGATCCTGTACAACTTAGTTCTGGAACTTCCAAGCTAGTTTTGAAACTCCATCACACAGTCATCATTTAGTTCAAGAAATTTTGGACTTAGTTCCAAAACTCTAGAATTTAGTTTCAGAATTTTCAGACTTAGTTCCGGAACTCCTGGTGACAGCTTCAGAACTCTCACAAGTTTTGGTTCTTAACAATTTCCCATGGTTTTGGAACTTATCCAAAGTTCCAGAATCGATGGGAGTTATCTATTTTAAACCACTCTAGAAATTTTACATCTACAATCATGAAGGATGAGAATATTTATGAACACAGATCCAGGAAGAGTTATCCTACAGCTATTTGATCAACCACCATCCAACTCAACATATATTTTGGGAAAGATTTTATTTCATCAAAATCATTGAGACAACTAGGATTGTAAAATGTATATAAAAGCAAACCTGCATTAGATAGAAAAATAATGAGAGATATAGAATAGAGAAGAGAAATAGATTAAGTATCTAGATCCAATACGTTTTGTAATACTGAATATTTTCATCAATAAAATAGCCGTTCTAATTTGAGAGAATTCTAAGTTATTAAAATCCTGATTCAAGTAGGAGCAAGGGCCCACTCCCCCAAGGATCAAGATATTCATTTATTTGGTATTTATATTTCTTCAGCAAATAGCTTAGATTTTTTAATTTGGTATTGCTTTAGTTCTTTCAGTTAAATTCTATTGCATACTTGTTCCTGCAGGTGTTTAGATAAATCTTTATATTTCTTGGAATTGTTTTCAAGCATTTTAATCTGAATGTTTATCTTCAAAATCAAGTGCGTTTATTTTCCAAAAACAAGTATGTTTCCTTTCAGCAAGCTTTTAATGTGAATTATTTTCGGAAAGTTTTCATAGTTTTATTTGAATAAGGTTTTACCAAGAATTCCTTAAGACATTAAAGAAATCCCCCAGAAAATATAAAAATAGTTATAGTAAACTACTAAATTAGTTAAAATACTCTTGTTGCATATAGCTTTGAACACACCCCTGGTTTGATATGAAATCAATAAGAAGTTGAGTAAATGAAGGTAATGATGACACCCATCATTTTTGGTGCTGTTGTCGGGGAACACCAGTTGGAATTTTCTAATTAAGTTTTAGTAAGAGCAACAAAACATACATCTAGTAGTTGAAGAATCTTCCCTACTATATCACAAAATATATGAGTAGACCAAGATACTCACAGGGTAGATTCCTTCCAAAAAAATCTTCACAAGAATTCATAACATCCTCTAGTCAAAGTAAGGAAATTGATCAAGAATTGGAGGCAACACCATCGCTTGTCAGACAAGAAACAAAGTTTCCATTTTTTGAATTCTTAGATTAGTCACGTAAAGGGAGTAGAAATTTTAGGAGAAGGCTTATTACCCAAGATCCATTGAGGGTAAGTTTTGATTCTCAATTGAGTAGTCAACCTCCTACTCTTTATTTTTCACCTTCCCCAAAGCATACAACTTACCACATTGATTGGGAGGAAACTTTAGAAAATATTTTTGAAATGGAACGAGAAGCTGAGGGAGTACCTGATAGGACCTTTACCTATCCAATCCAATTGGGAGATGATGACACATCAATGAAAAATATCTCACCTACACATTTACCCACCTTCAAAGGGATGTCATATGAAGATCCTGACAAATTTCTGTTTGAATTCAAGGTGCTATGTCAAACCTATGATTATAAAATAGATAATAAAAAACTCAAGCTATTTCCATCCACCTTGAAGGATGCAACAATGAGGTGGTTCATGGGATTAACATCCAAATCTATTAGCACTTGGGCACAAATGGAGACTACCTTCCTAGATAAATACCAAGATTATTGCAGAGGGAGAAATATGAAGGAAAAATTCTTCAAAATCAAGCAGGAAGAGGAAAAAAACATAGAAAACTATTTAGACAGATTCCTCTTTGTTAGCAAAAGATGTGGATTTGTGCTTACAGAGGAATTAAGTAAAACCATTTTTCTTAAAGGTTTGGATGACGAATCTACAGAAGCCCTTAACTTGATAGGAGGGGGAGACATTGATCAGATAAGAATGAATGGAATTAAAGAGATTTGTAGAAGCTATTCCAGAACAAGAGGTGGACCTAGAAAAGGAAAATCAGTAAAAATTCTAAATCCAGATATGAACAAGCTAATGGATGAGTTATCAAAATTTAAAACAGACATTTTAGTGTAATTAACCTCTACTATGGATGGATTACAAGCTAAAGTAAATTCCAAAACTAAACCATTGGCTATGTATTGTCCTAGATGTAGGAAGAAGAATGCATTAAGAGATTGTCCTTTGGATAAAATAGAAATGTGTATTATCTGTGAATATAAAGAACATGATACTAATGTTTGTTTTTTGCTTCCTATCATTAAAAATCAGCTTAAACAAACCAGTGCCACATCTACAATTGAAGAATTGAATTTTGTTAAGAGAAAAACCAACCAAGGGAAGTTTATGCCAAGATCAGCTCCTTATCCATGGACAATGCCATGGGCTACTCAGGTAGTACCAAAAAATTGGGGACAACCACCTTGGGTACCTCAACCAACTTGGAACCCTCAAGATTAGGCAAATCAAGTCTGGTATGCTCAGGGACATCATTAACCATGGGATGGTCAAGGAAATCCTTATGCTTGGTCACAACCTAGATGGAAGCCTAATTATTCCCAAGGAAGAACATATCCAAATCAAAATCAATAGGCCATCATGGGATCCCCTGCACAGAATTCACAAACTGAGAATGTAGCCCAAACACAAATGCCAACACAACCAGTAGCAAACCCTAGAAACAAACAAACAACTCCTGTTTATGGAACAAAACCTGAAAAATCAGTTGATTTACATGCTATGGATTGTAAAGATATTCAAACTCGAGCTGGAAAAATCAGTAACAGTCCACCCCTTATAATCACTAAAATGATAGAAGAAAATGAGAACCCTAGTATTGTTTTTCCAAAAGAGGATATAGAAAGAAAAGAAAAGGAGCCAGATAGAAACACTACTGAGACTCCATTTCCTGAAAGATTCAAAGAAGATATAGAAATAAAGGAGTCTGAATTGATTCAGGAATTAAGGAAATTGAATATTGAAATACCACTGTTACAAGCAATTAAAGATATTCCAGAATTGAACAAATTGATCAAAATGTTATGCATGAAAAATCCTGGAAGAAAGAGACAGTATCCCAAGACTATAAAAGTAGATGGGAAACTTGCTGATTTATTAGCAGGAAAACTATTACTTCCCAAATATAGAGATCCTGGAAGTCCTGTTATTTCTGTCTCTAAAGGAAATAAGGATGTACATAATGTTTTGATAGATTTGGGAGCTGCTATCAATGTAATGACAGTGGATACTCTGAAAACATTACCATTAACGGGTATATAACCTACTAATACCATATTGTAGATGGCAGATCAGTTTGTAGCAAAACCAGAAGGAATTATTGAAGACATGGTGGTGATGGTAGAGTCATGGGAATATCTGGTTGACTTTCTTATATTGCAGCCAAAAGGTAAAACATTGGGTTATCCCATCATTTTGGGCAGACCATGGTTAGCTATAGTTGCTGCTTTGATAGATTTCAGGTTAGGTGATATGACAATATCGAATGGTAAGAACTCTAAACAAATTTCCTTATATCCTACCACACAACCTTTTACTAACAGTCATGAACAATTGTGATTTGATTCTCCTAAAAATAATAAGTAAAATTTGTCTTCTTTGGTTATGATCACATTGCAGGATCATGGAAGAGAATTAGAAGATATGATTAATCCACCATTGGATGAGAACCTGCTATCTTCAGTGTAATCAAAAATAGTTCCGGAACCCGTGAAGTTAGTTCTGGAACCTGTGAACTTAGTTTCAGAACATATGGCTATAGTTTTGGAACCACTACAGTTAATTCCGGAACCACGAGAACAACAATTCTATTTTGATTGAAAATAATTTCACTCCAGAGGAATGACATTTCTCATGGGGAGAGGATGAATCAGTAGCTTTAGTTTCAAGTACATCAGGAAGTGGTGAAGAATTTCTAGAAAGCAACAATGACGAGGAATTTGTCCTGTAAAGAGATAAGTATCATAATTCTCATTACTGTCCTTTTTCCAGTATTCTGTCTCAAGGAAATTTTAGAGATGTTGCTACCTATCATATGTTGTTACCACATGCATTTCCATTAAATAATTTAATGAAACCCTTTCCATAAATTAGTCCATCACATATTAGAACTAAACATGTTGAAATTTAACTAGGTAAAACTCTAAACATTAAGAGCTAGTTGAAGGAGGATGAAGAAGATAAATTGTTTGATGTTCTAAAAAATCATAGTAAATATTTTGCTTGGGATTACAAAGATATGAAGGGGATTCATCCAAGCATCTCCACTCATCACATATATACTGAAAACACTAAACCAATTAGGAAGCCTCAAAGAAGGATTAACCCAACTTTAAGGGATATAATCAAACAAGAAATTGAAAAACTATTACAAGTAGGTTTCATCTACCATATCTCAGATAGCCAGTGGGTATCTCCTCTTGTAATTGTTCCCAAAAAGAATGAAAAATAGAGAATATGTGTTTACTATAGGGAACTAAAAAAAGTGAGAATGAGAGATTATTTTCCCTTACCATTCATAGATCAAGTCCTAGATAACCTTTCAGGTAAACAATAATTTTCTTTCTTGGATGGATTTAGTGGGTATAATTAGATCAGAGTTGCTACTAAGGATCAAGAAAAAACTACATTTACATGTCCATGGTGAACATTTGCATATAGAGTGTTACCATTTGGTTTATACAATGCTCGTGCAACTTTCCAGAGAGCTGTACTTGCAATCTTTGCCGATCTAACAAATGATTGTGTTGAAGTATATATGGATGACTTCACTGTACATGGAGATACATTTGAAGATGTTTTAATAAATCTGGATAGAGTGTTAACAAGATGTGAACAACACAACCTATCTCTTAGTGATGAAAAATGCTTGATGATGGTGGATGAGGGAATTGTATTAGGACACCATATTTCACAAAAAGGAATTCAGGTGGATCAAAACAAAATTAGGATAATTTCAGATTTACCTATCCCTCAGACTCCCACAGATATCAAATCATTTCTAGGACATGCTGTGTACTATAGATTCTTTATAAAATATTTTAGTAAAATTGCTACCCCCATGTTTAATTTGCTAACCAAAGATTGTGAATTTCTTTGGGATGAAAAATGCCAGCATGCTTTTGAAGAAATTAAAAACATATTAATTAGTGCCCCAATATTGAGAGGTCCTATTTGGGAAAATCCATTTCATATCCAAACAGATGCCTCAAATTATTTCATTGGTGCAGTATTGGGACAAAAAGATGAGGATGGAAAAATGTATGCCATTTACTATCTTAGCAAGAATCTTACTCCCACTGAAAAGGAATTTCTTGCTGTAATTTATGCAATCAATAAATTCAGACATTATATTACAAGGTACAAGATATTTATACACACAGATCATTCATCAATTAATTATTTAATGAAAAAACCAGTGGTTGGAGGAAGAGTCATTAGATGGTTATTACTTTTACAAGAATTTGATATTACCATTATGGACAATCCAGGTAAATCTAATGTGGTAGCTGATTTTCTGTCAAGACTAACCACCATAAGGGAACAAGATCCAGTCAAGGATAACTTTCCAGATGAACAAATATTTGCAATCTCAACAAGAACACCATGGTTTGCTGATATGGAAAATTATCTTGCTACAGGGAAGTTCCCCCCTTCTTTCAATAAGAAACAAATAAAGAAGTTAATTAAAACTAGTGCACAATTCAAATGGTTAAATGGAATTCTATTTAGGTGTGGTCCTAATTTTGTTTTGCGCAAGTGTGTAAGAGAGGATGATGTATTTGACATCCTTAGGGCATGTCATTATGAACCAAGTGGAGGACACTATTCAGTAAAAATAACATCTCATAAGATACTTAGCACTGGTTATTATTATCCATCTTTATACAAGGATGTGAAAAGATATATCAAGAGGTGTGATCCTTGTCAAAGGATTGGACAACCAAATTTCACCAATGAAATGCCTCTTCAGGCTCAAGTTGTGGTTGAACCATTTGAGAGATGGGGATTGGATTTTGTTTGTCCCTTTAATCATCCTTCACAAGGGAAGGAATATATTCTTGTATGTACTGACTATGTGAAAAAATGGGCAGAAGTGCAGGCATTGAGAAATGCCACTGAGGAAGTAGTTGCTGATTTCCTTTGGAACAAAATTATGATCAAGTTTAGAGTACCAAGGAGCATAGTTTCAGATCAGGTACCATAATTCATGTCTAATATGATCCAAGCTTTCACAAGGTATTACCAAATCAATCATAGGAAGTCATCTCCTTACCATCCACAGTCGAATGGACAAGCTGAAGTAACAAACATAGAATTGGAGAACATCCTTACCAAAACGGTTAAAGATGGGAGAAAAGATTGGGTAAAGAGACTACCTGAAGCTTTCTGGGAGTATAATACAACTTGGAAAACTACAACAGGGTTTTCACCATATGAATTAGTCTATGGGAAAAATCTCTTGTTGCCTATAGAATTTGAACTTCAGACATTGAGGACAACAGTGAAGGTGGGAACTGAATTAAATGTAGCTCAAAAAGAAAGAATCCTTCAACTCAATGAGTTGGATGAATTAAATTTGGAAGCACTTTAGCAAACAGAGATGATTCAAGAGCAAAGGAAGCAATGGAATGACATACATATCAAGAAAAGACAATTCAAAGTAGGAGACTGGGCATTACTGTTTGACTCTAAGTACCAACAGTTCAAGGGAAAATTGAGAACCAGATGGTTGGGACCTTATCAGATTGATAAATTTTTTGAAAATGGTTTCATTTAGTTACTTCCCATTGATGGCAGCAGCTAAACACTCTTGGTCAATGGACATAGGATGAAAATCTATAGGAAGCCTCCCACTAAGAATGAGTTTTTGAGGAAGATTGAAGCAGACAAATATTTTGATCATATGGAAGAACTCAGTTCTTTCAAAATTATCAAATAATCAGAGGATAGATCCAGAATAAAGGGAAGAAGATGAAAACCAAAAAATGACGTCTTCTTCCCCCCCCAAAAAAATCTCTCAAGGTCAATTGAAAACCAACAAATGGCAGTTGACCTCTTTTTAGCTAGTTCAAATAAAGGAACTCTTTTAAATTCCAGTTGTCTTATGTAATCATGTTTTTTTCCACTTGTAGGAATGATGAGTCATCATAGCAAAAGGCTTACATCATCAAGGATGGTAATTATGTCTTTTAACTTATTTAGGGTTGATTAAATGTTTGCATGTGTGATGTGACTTAATTTAAAAGTAGGTATGATGAGTCATCTATTTATACGTTATGATTACAAGTGTGTAATCATAATATTGATTTGGATGGAATAAGTGGAAGCATGGTTATCATTAGTAGTCATTATTGCAAACATCAAGTGAGATAAAGATTACAGAAGTATCTTGAGGAAGGAGCAGTGAATTGAGTTGGTATTCCATTGCAAAGAATAGAGAATTTAGACATTCCATAGCTAAGAACTAAGGTTACACAAATAAAAAACAGAGGTTCCACAGCCAAGCCGTTAGTTTTGCAGCTAAGGAGAAGGCCTACAACCAATTCACACAAAATCAAGGAAGACAAAACTCAAGCTGATATGGGGATTAAGAAGAAATCAAAACTAGAGGATGATTCTAGCTTCTTATAGATGAAGAAGTATCATCCATATTTGAGCATGCAAGATGGCTTGAATTCCTAAAAAAAATTTCAAGGTATAATGATGAATTGGTAAGAGAATTCTTTATAAATCTAGAACAGTCTAGGAAAAAAGTAAGAAATGTCTTTATTCCTTTTCCTGTAAATATTGTAAGTAATGTGTTTAGAGTACCCATTGTTTATGTCCCATAATCTATAAAGGGGAATTTGAAAGAATTGGTTGAAGTCTTGCTGCAAGAAGAAGAAGCTGAACCCCAGTATATCCATAATACAAAGAAAATTATAAAAGGGGTCAGAAGGGCCATCTTGCCCAAACCTTTTGATAGGGTTGCATTTTGGATAGTAAAATATTTAACCTGTGACGGTCAGTTTGGGTCTGTGGGAAAATAAATCTTAATAATGCTCATATATCTAAAGTATGGAGCCACCAAGCCTGAATACATAATAAACCTCCCAGGGTTTCTTTTTGATTCCATTCATACCATGGCTCAGATATATTCTTGGGGTGTTGGAACAATTAGACATCATGGTCTAATTCACTTGATATGCCAACACCATTTCCTGTCAAAAAAGAATGGAGAAGAAATTTGGGATAATTTTCTTAGCAAGTTCAAGAAAAACACTAATATTATTAGAACGAAAATTACAACCCCATTCTCTCCTTCAAATAATCTGGAAATTGATTCCCCTGTAAAAGGACAGAGGGAAATGGAAAGAGAAAACATACCAAGGAAAAGAAGGTCGGTGAGGAAGATAAAAAACAATAGAGCCTTCTATACCTATGAAGGAAATTCCTCCTCCCACAACTTCAGAAGAACCAATATCTGTCTCTGATGATGATAACTCACCCACACAAGAACCATAAAGAACAATAAGAAGAAGTTTTAGAGGGAAATTCACAACTAGGCATGTTGAACTTCCCCAGATAAGAAAAAGTCATACGAGGTCAAGTGGAACTCCAGAAGTAAGGAGTGAGTAGCAAAGGATGGATGAGGAAGCTGCTGACATTTTAGGCAGCATGGCCATGACTCCATTTGAGCCAAGTCATGTTGAAATGGATAGAGGAGAAGAAATATTTGATGATCAATATTTTCAAGAGTTGGTTGAACCTTCACCAGTGCCACATGAAGAAGAAGAGTTGGCATCTAGGATAAGAAAAAGAAAATTTCCTTTAATAGAGGAAGAATACCAAAATCCTCAAATAATTTTAGAAGAAGAGGAAAGACAAAAAGTTAAACATGCTCTGTTCTTGTCTAGAGTAGAGCTTATTATCAAAGAAAAATATGAGGAATTAGAATTCCTCAAAATTAAATTGGAATAAAGGGAAACACTCATTAATGAGCTAACAACTCAGCTTGTAACCAGAACTGAAGAATTATCAACAACTAAGAAGAAGCTGATAAAGAAAGAGGAAGAGTTCTAGACTTCCAGAAAACAGAGTGTTGTGTCCACAGCCTCTACACAGACTGAGTTGACCTATTTTCCACTAAAACAAAAATGGGATGATATTTGCAGAGAGCTCAGAGAAGCCAAAACATCAAATGAGGAATTAAATACCAAGGTGGAGGAAGAGATGAAGTCAAGAAAGGAATGGGAAGAAATATTTTATAAGGAGAAAGGAAATAAATATAAATGTCTTGCCAAAATTCATATGGTTTGTATTATGAGTGAGAAATTGCTTGCCTATAGGAGACCTTCTCTTGCATATAGTGTGTGTTTAGAAGAGTAGTTCATTCACTGAAATTTTTCAAGAAATGCATGTGGGCTACCACATGAATCACAAGATGAATCTAAATTCATGGCAACTTACTCTCTATCTAGTCCTGAACAGAAAAATCTCCTGTGTGAATTTTGTCTTTGCAATTATATGCTACAGAAAAATACAGGATTTATGATTAACTTATATGTAGGGGAGAGCTAGCTCAATGCATTATTCTCTCTTTTGCAAAACCAAATTGCATGGAAGGAAAGAGAATCTGAATTTTTATTGAAATCCAACTCAATAGGCCTCTACATGAGAGCTCATTATGGTAAACCTTCTGCCTTCCTCACACATTTTAGAACTCATGCCTTTGATAAGTGATTCAAGATACATTACCCTGCTATTCTGCAAAAGAGTATTGATGCCTTCACCTCCTATGAGGAGAAAAAAATTAAAGATATTTATGAAGGATGCTAAAAAAGGTGGGAACTCCTTACTGTTGCTTTGAAAAGAAGGTAAGTAATTTCCCATACAAATCTGATATGGAGTTTAGAGGGGGCCAAAGTATTATGCACAGTAATTCCCCAAGTCAATGAAACCGAAAACCAAATATGGATGGGAATGTGAACGAGGCCACCACTACTTCTCACCCCCATGTCTCCTTGGTAGAATAGAGAACCTCAAGACCCTACTGAATTCAAAAAGTGGGAGAGGAAAATAAAAAAATGAGTTGGGTACAGTACATCTGAGCTTAAGCATTGGAAAATTCAGTTTCAGCCATTTGATCTGAGTAATCAAATGGAATGCAGAACATATGATCCTACTTTTAAAGAATGAGTTTGTAAAGGGACTTATAAATAAGTAAGTCTGGGGGAAATGATGAGGCCAGTATATGTCTGACTAATTTATAATATATGATCTCATCTTACTCTCCTGTTGATTAATTTTGATTGCATTGTGTGACTTTTAGTTGATCTGATATGAGTTAGGATGTAACTATCTGTCTTTTGATTGATTGTGATCCTAATGTTAAAAACTCTAAAATTCCTAACATAGTGTGTGTTTAAATTCAATTTTGTAATAAAGCAGGTCTAATCAGTCGAGGAAATTAAGTAGGTGGCATTCAGTATGTTTTTGATAGTGTCTGATCCTACACAACTTAGTTTTGAAACTTCCAAGCTAGTTCCTAAACTCCATCACACAGTCATCATTTAGTTCCAGAACTTTCGGACTTAGTTCCAAAACTCCATAATTTAGTTCCGAAATTTTCAGACTTAGTTCTGGAACTCCCGGTGATAGCTCTGGAACTCTCACAGGTTTGGTTCTTAACAATTTCCTATGGTTTTGGAACTTCTCCGAAGTTTTGGAACTGATGGGAGTTATCTATTTTAAACCACATTAAAAAAAAATTCATCTACAATCATGAAGGATGAGAAGATTTCTGAAAGCAGATCTAGGAAGAGTTATCCCACAACTATCTGATCAACCACCATCTGAATCAACATCTATTCTAGGAAAGATTTGATTTCATCAGAATCATTGAGACAAATGGGATTGTAAAATGTATATAAAAATAGACCTGCATTAGATAGAAAAATAATGAGAGATATAGAACAGAGAAGAGAAATAGATTAAGTATCCAGATCCAGTACATTTTGTAATACTGAATGTTTTCATCAATAAAATAGCCATTCTGATTTGAGAGAATTCTGAGTTGTTAAAATCTTGATTCAAGGAGGAGTAAGGGCCCACTCCCCCAAGGACCAAGATATTCATTTATTTGGTATTTATATTTCTTCAGAAAATAACTTAGATCTGTTAATTTTGTATGGCTTTAGCTCTTTCAGTTAAATTCTATTGCATAATTTTTCTTGCAGGTGTTTAGATAAATCTTTATATTTCTTGCAATTGTTTTCAAGAATTTTAATCTGAGTGTTTACCTTCAAAAGCAAGTGTTTTTATTTTCCAACAACAAGTGTGTTTCCTTTCAGTAAGATTTCAATGTGTTTTATTTTCGGCAAGTTTTCATAGTTTGATTTGAATAAGTTTTTACTAAGAATTCCTTAATACATTAAAGAGATCCCCCAGAAAATATAAAAATAGTTACAGTCAACTACTAGATCAGTTAAAGTACTCTTGTTGTATATAGCTTTGGACACACTCCTGGTTTGATATGACATCAACAAGAAGTTGATTAAATGAAGGGAATGGTGACACCCATCAATAAATATCTGAAATAGAATTTTGAAATAATGGAAAATATCTAAAAAGGCTTTTCACAAAAAGGAGAATCTGTTATTATAAGTACAAATAAGTTCCATAGCATTGGAAGGGTGTTGATCAGTCATCGAACCATCACTGTACAAACGTTTCATTTTTTGAACATTTAATATGGTTGTACGGTTGGCCAATATGGTGGGATGGTCAGCTAATATGGTTGGATGACCACCTCATATGGTTGGACATGTGTGTGACATGGATGGTCGGCTATCTCATCATGGTTGGATGGCTGTATCATCATGGTTAGAAGGCTGTATCATTTGGGTTGGACAAATGTCTTCTCAAGTTGGATGACTAAATCCATCAAACATAGTTGGACAGCTAAAGCCATCTCAACATAGTTGGATGACTCGACTAGAATAGGTTAGATGAAAAATTTCTCAGACATCCATTAGTGGTTGGATAAGAAAATTTTCCACACATCCCTATACATGTGCCTCAAACTTTGCCACCAACAATTTTTTTTCATGTATCTAGTGTTGTCATCCCGAGCCCAATATATACCCATATGAGGTTCATTTCCTCAATGTTTTCCACATCCAAAGTTCTTTGAGATCCCCATTTTTCTCTCGGATCAACGTGCACCTAGACTCACGTACATGATCTTACTCTTGCCTCTTCACTGTTATAGTTTCCAAATATTTCTACAATGCATAGCTCCACTATCACTCCTAACACTCTCCAAATTCCAAGACAAAAATATCATGTGCCCTCAGATAATAGCTCTCATTAAACTGTAATATACACCCAAGGAGTGGATGTAGAAAACACAATTCACAGGGCTTGTCCACATGCACCAATTTGAAACAGATACAACTATCCTCGATTACGTGCTGAATTTTTACACCCCAAAGGATGCACATTTTTCGGTTCCCATGTTGGTTCATATAATATCTTTTACCGTCAAGCCCACAAACATCCATCAATTAACAACATTAGCTTTTCAGAAACAACCATCTGTCACTATAAAGGTGGTCCCTACAGATGAAGATTTTTTTTTTTGGAGTCTTATTACAATATGCAAGTCGATGGTAAGTTCAAATGTATTTTCAATTGTTTATTTTCCTAACATTATTTGACTGCTATTTTTATAACATTTCTTGATTCTTATTATAGCTCCTGCTAATCATTCCAAAAGAGGCCTTGTTATACAAGGAATTAGAAACAAATTGTTTTATGCAATTATATCTCTATTTCAAGTGAGTATTGTGTTGTAGGGTAGATCCGCAGACATTCCTCTTTGGGTGGTTCAACATACATTGTGTACACTTGTGGGACATTAATACGATTAGTGCACATATTTGTCTAATCAAATTAAAATAGATGTCAGCAATGCCCTTGCTAGTATGAATATATCTGATAAATCCAAAATTATTTTCTCTTCTACTAATTATCTACTTTCTTTCTATCTAGAAGCTTTCCTCCAAATACAGAATGATCAAGTTTCGACTATAATTAATGAAAAAATGATTGGTCTATCTCTTTGAGAACAAGTAAAAAATAATTTTCACATTATATCGATTACTTTTTTTTTTGAATGCAATACTTATAGTAATGTTATCTTTTGCAAAGATTAATTATGCTTGAAAAATCTCATAAGGAAGCTATATATTGGGGTAAATCCCCTCTCAAGGTCTCTGTTGATTCAGATGAGGATTCTGTGGAAACAACCCCTATATGATTTAATAGCTCCATCGCAACAATATTATATGCCATCAAACTTCTATGAAGGTATAAACATTATTGTTTTTTCTTTGTAATAATTAATTAAGATAATGGTAACTGGTACAATATTTGAATATTTCTACATTTTTATTTTTAGAAAGTTCTGAGTTTGACGATATGAATATCGTTGAAACTCATTCTCAATGTCAAGACCGAGTCGTCACACCCCTAAGCATGCAAGGTATTGTATAATTAATAATATTTGGAATCTTTTCTTTATTTGTAAATATTTATTGATTATTTTTCTAATACATTTCAGTTTGCTTCTTACAATGAGACCCTCATAGCACATTCTAAAACGGCCTCCAGTACCACTGATGTGTACTATTCAAACAACAAGAAAAAGTCTAGGCAAGAGTATAAGGTTTCCTACAGAAACTATAGGAACACATTATCCTATACTTTTTGAATTTCATAGTTTTTCACTAGGTTGTGTCATCAGAACGAATGGAACCCAGGTTTTGAACCAGATCGACCTCGAGAATAATTTTTTTGTTTTTTATAGTGGTGACACAGAGAAGGTTAGATACTTTGACACACATAATATGATACAGTCTACCCCAAATTCTTAGTCACAAGATCAGTGAGATGTGCACCGGATTCAAGACTCTCCTCCTTCTCCAAGTAAACCTCCATGCAAAGATGATTAGAAGATTTATTTTTCCTTCCAAAACCTTATTTTAGATAGTTTGGAGGCCATAATATAGGATTTTGTTATGTCATATGTGGAAATAATGCACACTTAGGAGAAAAGGGATTTTTTTTTATTAAAGAAATAAATACCACATACCATAATCATGCTCAAAGGAATTCATTGTTCACTTCCTGTGAGAGCCAACTAAAATACAGCTAAACAAAGCTTAAACAGGTATAATTGTTTATGATAATGATTTTGATGATAATATTTTGCACATAATGTTGAACATGTTGGAAAATATTAATGTAGAAGCCCATGCATACTACAATAAATGGGATAAACAAAAAAATTATGTTTTAATTGCAAATGCAGAGAAAGAGAAAGATGTGGTATGTCATATTTTACACGCAAAATCGTGATATTATGAAATTACAATAAATTATTGTTTTGTGAGTTATCTAATAGTTTGCTAATACATTTATATTTCTATTTTTCAGGAAAAATTAAAAAATTTAAAGAAAGAAGAAGCTATATTTGATGCATATTTGAAGAATGTAAAAAAACTTAAATACATTTATATAGTTGAAAGAAAAACTTGTATTTTAAAATAAAAAAAATCATACATTGAAAAGGATAATCAAGGAGCATAAGATGGATCCATAAATATTACTAAAGGAAATGACAGATGCATATCCATCACTTTTTTCATCAGGAGATGTCGCGACGGAAGAGAAAAATATTCTACAAAATATCATCACAACAACGTAGGATTTGCAGCCATTAGGAGTTATAGCACAAATAACTTTATAGAACAAGAAATAACCATTTGTTGTGCAGGAAACATATAAGGCTTCCCCTACAATAGAAAATTAAAAAAATTAGTTTCACAATGTGACAGGTGTGCTGTCACAATTTAGACATTAGAATAGGAATTAAAAGATAGTGGCCAACCTTTTTTTTTCTTTTTTATTCCATGTGGCAGACGCTATGAACAAGTATGATTTAGAATTACAGGAAGAAAAGAGGATTCCCTCGTAATGTGTTCTTATATGAAAGAAATTTCCCAAAAGATTTGAAAAATTATTTACAACCCACCATTTCATAATTATATTGGCCAAAATGCTTTATGAAAAGATGCATGTCTTCATAAAAGTAATATTACACTTGATATAATGAATACAAGACTAATTTATATTTGGAACTATATTTATTATTGTATCACATTTATTGAAAGTGGAGTAAAATTTTGATGCCTGAGTTAACTCCTAAAGTTAACTTATTTTTTTGGCTTGTTTTAAAAGGAAAAATTCTTACTAAAGACAATTTAATAAAAAAGGGGTTTATCATGCCAAATATGTGTTGCATGTGTAAAAAGGAGGTTGAGGATATTAAACACTTGTTACATTGTGATTTTTCTTTGAAGCTTTGAAGTCTCGTCTTCTCAAGATTTAATATAAGTTGGACCATTCAAAATGAGATCCTACAAACTTGGGTACAATGGGATCCCCGTTACAATAATGCATTTTACGAAGGCTTTGGAAGCTTCTCTTACCACATGCCTTTTGGAGACTACTGAAAACTAGGAATGGGATTATTTTTTGGTAAAATTGACAGGTTTGTAAAAAGATTTTCCATAATATTTTCACTACTGTCAAAGATAACATTGAGAGATTCAAACCTCAGAAAAAAGCAATATCCTAAAAATGAAGAAGTCATTCTCCCAGATTGGAAAATTGATATTGGAAATATTCAAATACAAGAAAATGCAAGCATTGACAGGTCATTAATCCATTGGATTCCTCCTCCCAATTATTGGTACAAGATTAACTTTGATGGAACCTCCAAGGGAAACCTAAGTACTATAGTTTGAGGTGGCATAATAAGAGATCATAAAGGTTGTTTAATTGTTCCTTTTACTGGAAGAATGGGGGGCATCGAACAAATCATTATGTTGAAGCTTTGTCAGCTCTTTGGGGTTTAAGAATTGCTAAAGAATGCAACATTTTGAACATTATTATTGAAGGGGATTCAATGAATATCATCAACAATTAAAAACAAACTTACCCCCTAGCTGGAAAATACAAGATTTTATTCATGAAGCTATAAGTATTTGTCAATCTTTCAATAATTTCAAAATTGTTCACACTTATAGAGAAGATAATAGAGTTGCGGACTCTTTAGCCAATCATGGGATTAACAAAAAGTTTACCACTTGGTTTGATGATGACAATATTCCTATCAAAGTAAAAAACTCTATTCTTAATGACAAGTGTGAGAGATTACTTGCTATCCAAATTCCTTAATGATATCTTCCCCACTTTATTGGGAATGACAACTGTACCATGCAGGATCAGTACAAACACTTATTTCCCTTTTAATACAAAATTTTTCTGGGTATGTAGTGATATGGTTAAGAAGCAAATTGGGGATGTAAGAATCACCATTTTTAGCTAGTGCAAGAAATTAGAACACAATAGAGAAAACATGGTGGGGGGGGGGGGGGGGGGGGGCTCCCCATAAAATACAACCTTACTGCGACCCAACCTGGAAATAAGATGTAGTTATATGAATTTTTTTTAATAGTTAGGAGGGGTTTCAAACCTCATTGAGAAGATTCAAGGTTATGATCAAAATATCTCCTTAAAATTATCCACCAATTGGAAAATGAGAATGGTGAATTATGGTGGGCATGCCATTCAGATCATAGAGGATATGGTCTTTGAAGTTACTAGTCTAAGCATGGAAGGGAGAAGATTTTTTAATAAAAGAATTTCCAAGAATACAGAAGTAAGGAAATTAATGAAGCAATATAAGAGATTTAATTTTTCATTGCGGGTATTAAGGAAAGCTCCATTGCTACTCCTTTTGATGAGCTTGTAAGGATGATAGTTCGTTTCATCACTCTTGAAGGTAGGTATATCACGGTTCCAACTAAGCATTTGATTTTTCTAAATCATTTCCATAGTAAATTTCTTGTGTGTTTTCCTCATTACATTCTCAAATCCATGGAACACTCCATCCTTGAGTTTCAAAAACATGCCCATGCCATTCCACTTCACCAGGGCATAATTTTCCTCCTACACAAACATTGCCTTGACCATCACCCTACCATTCCCTCAACGCCTTTCATTCTGCACACCCCTGAATCCCTTAATCCTAACCTTGATATCAAGCCCACAACTACTAGGTAGAAAAAAACAAAAATACTCTTTACCCCTGGTTCCCATCCTTTTCTCTCCAACAGAGTCTTGTGCAGCAACAAGGAATCGGAAATTACATAGAGTCTTCTACACATTAGCACCATAGGGACCAACAGAGCTTCACAAGAGAAAAATGTGGATCTAAAAGCTAGAATTGATAACATGGAAAAGGAGTTGCAAACCTTAAAAAGGGACATACATCAGTTATCAAAGAAAAAGGGTAAGAGGAAGCTGGATGAGGATGCTGAACCGGGTAAAGGTCAAGTTAGTGAAATTTACAAGAAGTTGAATTCCCTTTATATAAAATTGGGGAACTCAAAGGTTAGGCATGAATTCATACTCTCTGTTATAAAGGACATTTATGAATTTTTAGAACATCGGGTAAAAACCATATGCATGCTTAGTGATATCTCTGATGCTATTTGGGGTAATTCTGCTGAAAGAGACAAGGTTCTTTTTCATCTGAATGCCACTAATCCTTCTCATACCACTGCCTTGGGTCTCTTCACTTCATTGCAAACTGTGAAGTCCAAAATTGATAAAGCTGCTAAGAAGTAATCCGTTGTGGAGCTGTCTTGTTATTGTTTAGTTGTTGTTTGCTCAATGTTGTTTCACATATTTGTCCCTATTTTTGTCTCCTTTTTGTAGTTTCTCTTTGACTACAGCTGGGCTATATTGCACTATATGGATTTTGATTTCTTTTTTTCTGATCTCACTTGTATTTCGGGATTTTGATCCTCTTTTTAATAGGGTATAGTCCTTTCAAAATTTTTTGCCAATAATAAAAAAAGTATTCATTTTTCAACAATTTAATATGCAAAGTTATAATTGAATTTTTTCTTTCTGTGATTTTTTTTATGTTACTATTTGGATATGTAAAAAAAAATGGTTTAAGACACTTAGTTTGTGTTTGTTTAAAAAATATTTACATTTCATGCAACTGTAAAAAATTAATCAATAATAAAAAAGGTGGATCCAAAGAAATCAGTTTTTATTTCAGTCATAAAACAAAGTATAAACTATGAATTTGATACAAGTAAAAAAAATAGTCTATTAGGACCATTCGATTATCATTAATGAATATGAAATATATACGAGTATATCAAATCATTTTCAATAGCGTCAACAATGTATACAAGAAATTACAACTATGACAATTGGAACAGTCTTGTAGAAACGCGTTCCTTCGTATTATGGAATTCAATTCAATTGGAAGAATTTTCTATGGATTTTTTTAGATCCCTCGTATCAGTCATAATTTTACCAACTCCTCTTCTTTATACGAGTGAATTCCATAATGCAAGTGCTATCTCATAAGGATAACTTTCCATAGAGTAACGTGATATATACAATCTCAAACATATTTCTAAATTCCTATCCAATCTGTTTTAGAGTTTTGAATTTACAAAGGATAATGCACTGAATACCCTCTCATCTTCGATATAACCCAAAATCATTGTTTGAAAAAGTTCATAGAACTGAATATACTTTCTCAAATCCTCTCACAAAATGCTACTCAAATAAATATTCTTCCAAAGTCTTCTAATGAAACCATTTTCATCTGGCTCATCCGAAACCTGATATTTCTTTAGCATAGTGGTAGTAAAATCAATTAAATGAGTACTAAGTATTTTTTTGTTAAAATACGTTCAACAAAAACTCATTTTATCTCTTCTCTCTTACAGAACTGGTCAGCTAGACTAGTCATGTATTTGATAGATAAATTATTGATGGATATATGAGGTATGCCTCTAGCTGTATTCCAAAAATGTGGTTTGAAAACTCCCATGGCTTCAAGTAATTTATCCTTTTTGAATCTTTCACATATCTTTGTAGATAAATATTGAGAAATATTTTTCAATTTATTTCAAGTTTCAGATAATGCTATTTTTAAAAAGTTACGTGTGACTCTTACTTCTTCCATTTTTGACCCAGCTAAATCTACTCTTTTCTAAAAAGTATGAAGTGATATCTCTTTTCCATGTTTTTTTATACAAAAACTATCAGGGATATTGAATTTTAATAAGAAAATAAGATTCTTAAGGTCTATTAATGCATTCTAGCTTTCAAAAGTGGGACCCTGAAAACTTCCATCTAAAAACTATAAATTATCTAGACTCAGGCACACACATTTTCTTAGTCTTATGAATTTTGTTATATACATACAACAATCTTGTGCATGCTTCATCAAAAAAATTATCTCCTTCAACATAGGAAAAATAACACATAGTGTGAGTAAAGTTTCAATGTTTGTTAGACGGTAAAACATATCTATAGCTTTATCTACATCCCTTCGGTATTTATACATAAAACCTATCAGTGAAGGATATTATTCAAATATTCTATAGGATGGTTCATACCTTGAGATTCATCTGGTATCTACATATTTGAGAAGATTTTTCCCATTTATCAATAAAAGGAACAATAACCAGATCATACCAAGCCAAGAACACATATGCTAATCAAACACCACGATCAATAAGATGAAAGTAATTTTCCAGAATAAATTTACATAAACCTTTGCAAAAAAATGAGCAGCAATATCATATATTATTATGGAACTCAATGAAATAAAATGAGAATGGGCCTTGCTTATATAGGTAAGGAATAAAAATCTAAGAACCAGTCAAGGTCGTAGATCAAGCCATAAATCATGAAAAGAATTAGTCATCAAAGAACAAGTTAAGTCCATAGATTTATGAGAGAATTAGACATCAAGGATCTAGTAAATAACATAGATCAAGGAAAGAGTTATTCAATACCATAGATCAAGGAAAGAAATATACCTAACAACTAGATAGTATCCTCCTAATATCTAAATAAATTAAAGGAAATATTCACACATATAAGTGGGTGAGGATAAATATAATAAAGGTAAATAAAGTACCTAGGTGAACATGAGATAAGGTAAATAACTACTCTAACACCCCCTGTCAAGTGAAGCTAGGGGCCAAAATAGAAGTGGCATGTCCAAAGTATGAGTCTCGGAAACTAGGCCTGATGAGGTACTAATGTACAATATATCCATGAAGAAATATCGAACCAAAAGAAGTGAATAATCCTGCTAGAAGGAAAGATAAAGAAGAAGAAGAAGGAAAATGTTATCACAAACACCCCCCAAGAACAACTTCCGAAACCCCAAGCATTCCACAAAACTCAAGGTAGTGAGGTGATGCAAAAGGCTTTGTAAATATGTCTGCAACCTGCTGCTAAGTTGGAAGGTACTCCAAGCAAAGAACTCCATCCTAATTGTGTTGACAAATGAAGTGGATGTGTATCTCAATACGATTGATCCATTGGTGCTCAACTGGGTTGCAAGAAATGTGAATTACACTTTGGTTGTCTCACCAAAGTACTTTCGGTGTATCCTTTGGGAATACAAACTCTGTTAGTAACTAAAAAATCAAAAGAATTTTTTGACTCGATGTAATCACTATCATGTAATCTACATCAGAAGATGAAAGTGCAATAGCCTGTTGCTTTTTACATGCCCAAGCAACTGGAGAAGAACCAAGATAGAAAAGACATCCAGAAGTGGAACACATGTCATCAATAGAACTTGCCTAATTTGAATATGTATACCCAACCAACTGAGTAGAACCTCTAGTTTAGTGTAGGCCAAAGTGGGAAGTGCCCTATAAATAGCGTAAAATCCTTTTAGCAGCTTGTCAATGACTACTATGAGGAGAATGTGCAAACTGAGATACAAGCCCTACTGCAAATGAAATATAAGGGTGAGTATGGTTCAAGTACATGAGACTCCCAACCAACTTCCTATACAATGTAGGATCACAAAGTGGTGTGGGACATGTGGAAATAAGGGTAACTCCATATTGAAAATGAGATGGACTTGGATTCCAATCGGCCATATCAAAGTGTCAAAGAAGATCATGGGTGTAATTTTTCTAACTCAAATGAATCCTTGAAATTTTCTAAGAAATATGCAAACCAAGGGAATAATGCAATAGCCCAAGATCTATCATGTCAAACTGTGTAGAAAGACCCCTCTGAATAGTATGAATGTGGGAAGAAGAGCTTCCAGTAAGTAACATATCATCAACATAGAAGAAAAGTATCACAATATCCTCACCAACATGCTAGAGATACACTATATGATCAGAGTGGCAATGAACAAAACCATTAGATAGAATAAAAGAATCCATCTTCTCATACCAATCCTGAGGGGCTTGTTTGAGATCGTAGAGATACCTTCGGAGCCTACAAACAAGAGAAGAATCTAGAAAAAATTAAGTCGGCTACTCCATGTATATTTCCTATTGTAGATCTCCATGTAAGAAGGCACTCTTCACGTCCATCTGGAATATGATCCATCACTGTGATGTAGAAATAGCAAGTACAAGCCATACAAAATCTATCTTGGAAATGGGTGAAAAAGTCTCAGAGTAATCAATACCTTCAACTTGTGAAAAACCCTTTGAAACAAGACAATCCTTATACTTGTTAATGGACCCATCAGCTGCATATTTGGTTTGGTATACCAACTTACACCTAACCATATTTCTTCATTTAGGAAGAGATACCAAATCCCAAGTATGATTATTCATCAAATAATAATACTTAGCTACCATCACATCATTGCACTCCTATATCCCATGAGCCTTTGAAAAAGATTGTGGATCCTCCGAAACTGTCTGGCACAAAATTCCAGAACCTGTAGAATGTGTGTGATGATTCCTAGTGGATGGAAGATCCTATATGAAAGGTGTTGCCTCAGAAATTGTAGTACGAGCCCTTTTAGGCATAGTGACAACATCAGTGGCAATAGGATCCTCAATGGTATCTATAACCTCCTCATCAATCTCCTCAAATAAATGATTCTCAAGATGAGATTAACAAATTGGCATGGAATAAGATGAATAATCACGAGGAGTGAAGTGCTCATCAAACTTAACATATGTTCGAAAAAGAACGTCATGTGTATCAGGATCTAAAAGATGATAAGCTCTCATTTCCTCATAATACCCTACAAAGATCAAGGGTTTACTCTTCTTATAGAAATATTTCCTTTTCTTCTTTAGCAAAAAGGCCCAAGCATGTTTCCCAAAGATTCAAAAAAATGAGACATTTGGCTTAGTGTCGGGCCAAGCTTCCTCTAGAGTCAAATGCTCAAGTGCTCTATGTGGTGTGTGATTTTGAATGTAGTTAGCACAATTAACTACTTCTACCCAATAGATAGGAAGTATATCTCTATAATGCATCATACAACTAGCCATTTCCTTCAAAGTTCTATTCTTATGTTTTGCTAAGCCTTTTTTTTGTGGAGTATGAGGAATAGAATGCTGGTGAATAATGCCTTGAGTTGGCAAAAATTCAGAAAAATCATTACTAAAGTACTCCCCCCATTATCAATATGAAGTTTCTTTATGCAACTAGAATATTGTTTCTCGACCAAAGCCTTGAAGACTTTGAAGTGTGAAAAAACATCACTTTTATACTTGAGAAAATAAACCCAAGTACGCCTCAAGAAACTATCAATAAAATTAAGTGCATACTTAGCTCCATTGAAAGAGGGGGTTGGAAAAACCATCAAGTCACTATGCACAAGCTCAAGTGGTGAAGAAGCTCTCTTATAAAAATTATGAGGAAATGGATCTTGGTGTTTTTCCCCTAATGCACAGCCAGAGAAAACTCCTTCAAGAACAAAAACTCTAGGAAGACCATCTACCATACCATGAGTACTCAACTCCTTCAAATATCTATAATTTAGATATCTAAATATTTCATGCCAAAGCTTATTCTCATAATATTCATGAGAAACCAATCCTATCCATATAGAAGAAGTGTTATCAAAAGCCTCAAAGTGATATAGTCTAGAACTATGATCAACAACACCTTGAGTAACAATACTTTTTAATGAGTTTATGTTACAATATGGCACTTTATAATTATAGTGTGATTTTCAAAATAAATAATTAAAATGGAAAGAGCATAAAAAACAAGTACTTTTGCAAAAAATGACACTCAAAATCGAGTTACCGATCAAAAGATACAAGTTTTTCAATATTATGCTCTACTATAGTTGCCACTAAAATACAATAAAATGTTCTTGCCTTCACCACACAAACAAATTGAAAGGGGGTTAGAGTTAAGCACCTAATAGTAAGAATCACAAGCTTTAACCCATCTTATGACCACACCATATGACCAGGGGCTAAGGATTTCAATGGGTGTGTGTAACTTACTATTCTGGGGTGTGCTGCTTGTTTTCGAGAAAGTCACATCCAACTGCTTCTTCTGGTACAAAATATTATTTCTGGATCCCAAAATAGTAGCCTGTGGAATTTTGCAAAAAAAAAATACCCAGGTCAGATCTCGAAAAACACAACAAAACCCTAAAAATAATTTCTCGTTTTCTTTGTTTTCTGGCATGAATCCCAAGGCAAATCAGTACGTTTCTTCGTAACAACAAAAAAACCAAAAAAATGACTGCCTCCAGAAATGGCTGAGTTTATAGTCAATCTTAGGGTTTTCCCACCTTCTGGATCCAATGGTCACCTTTGCTTTTCATAAAAATGCACACAACAAAAAATATGGACAAATCCCAAATATATGAATATTTAAAAAAAATGCTTGTGAAATGAAACTTACAGATGAATGTCAACAATAATCTCCTACTCTGATGCCATAAAAGGAACGATAACCAAATTATACCAAGCCAAGAACATAGATGCTAATAAAACACCATGATGAATAAGATGAAAGTAATTGTCTAGAATAACTTTACATAAACCTTTGCAAACAAATGAGAAACAATATCATATATTATTATGGAACTCAATAAAATACAATGAAAATGGGCCTTGTTTATCTAGGCAAGGAATAAAAATATAAGAACCCGTCAAGGTTGCACATCAAGCTATAAATCATGGAAAGAATTAGTTAATTCCATAGATTTATGAGAGAAATAGACATCAAGGATCTAGTCAATACCATAGATCAAGGAAAGAACTATACCTAACAACTAGATAATATCCCCCTGATATCTAAATAAATAAAAGGAAATATCCACACACATAAGTGGGTGAGGATAAATACAATAAACAAAATAAAGTACCTAGGTGAACATGAGCTAAGGTAAATACCTACTCTAACAGTCAGTCTAACTGTAATTTTTTGATATTCTAAAAATATTTTTGGACTACTAGAATAATAAGCATGCAAATCATGAGCCAGATCCTCCACTTTAGAAACATTTTCAAATGTGCTCACAATTTTGTAGGCCAGATTCATTCTGTGATCCATGTAATGAATTGCAATCATATAGGGGGAAACAATTTTCTATAGTCATACGTAGAGACCATTTCTGCCCCCTGTATTGTAGCTTCGATGTTAGTTCCAACACAAACTAACTTCGTTGCAATGGAAAATCATCCATACCTACAATATCTTTCAAACTTGACACAACCAATTTGTAAATGTTTTCAGAATTGTGATTTTCTCTCATTTTATGAACTGATAAGAGATGGGGAGTTCTGACTTCATTTGCAAATGTGTATACATGAATACACACCTGTGAAGTATTTTCCACTGATGTAACCTTGACAATTTAAAGGGAAATAAAATGTTGCTTTTGAATAGTCTCTTTTATATCCTCCTTTTCTACTAGATAAATACATTTTGCAATTTTCCAACCACTGGTATCTGACGAATGTGATTGAGAAATGCTATGTACACCAATAACCTGATACAAAGTTTTATTTTCCAAGAAATGTGAAATGGGTCTTCCCTTTTTCAATATATGGAATACAATAGCAAATTGAATACTTTTTCCATGCATTTCAGTCTCCATTGCTTTTCTCAAATTTTCTATAATTGTGCCACCTTTTTCATTTAGATTTTTCAAACATTTTTTTTCTTTTTCATATTATTTTGCATATTTTACATGTAAACAATATTTTGAGTTTTTCCACTTATGAGATCTAGCTATGATCCCATCCTTTTGTTTTTGGGAAATATATTTTCCCATAATGTTTTTCAATGGTGTCTAGTTTGAGTTTCATTCTGTGATCCTTCCCTTGTTTACAACTACATATTTTGCATCAAAAATGAGTTGGAACATAATTACCATTTTTCGGCCCCACAGGTTCAATAAAAGGATATTTGGCTACCCAATTGAACCTAAAAGTCCTTTTGATTATCTACTTTCTCCTCTTTCTTATGATATATTTTGTTTTATGTTCTTGGAATTCAACTTGTGCATCTGGGCTCTTAACAAGAATATATTGATCCTCACGTTTCCTTTTTCTGGAAATAGACATTGGAATAAAATCTTCCTCTATTGTTGGTGTTGGATGAGAATTCAATGAATCTTCTTCTAGATCAATGTCATCATGGGAAGGAATGTTTTCTTCAACATATAAAGGATCATCAATATCTAGAAATGGATTAATTTGTGAAGGTATTTGAGAAATGTATGCATATAATTTTATAAAAATGTTATAGAAATAATATTAATTATTTATATTATTAATATTGCCCACTAAACATAAAAAAATAATGTAAAGAGTTTGAAAAATAATATGAAAAATATAATTATAAAATTCTGTAAGACTATAAATCAGGAAACTGTTAATAGTATATACCAATATTTTCAACAGATCCAGATACAACCTTCCTTTTTGTGAGTCTCCAAAATTTCCAAACAATGTCTTGGCACCCTTTTTTGAAATGGCTATATTTGTAACCTTCTTACCCTGGTTTCTAGATTCCATGGATATGTTGCTAAACATGGAAAAATGGGTCTAGACTATGGAGTTTGAGAAACAATCTTGATGAATTACTTTTGACCAAATTAGGGAAGGACAAAAAACAACTAGGCACCGAGGTGGATGGAAAGGCATTGGACAAAAAATATAGAATGACTCTGTTGTAATTGGATGACTAGTTGTTGTGTATAAAAGAGTTAAACGACTATTGGTTGGATGAAAAGAAGTTGGATGATGAGGGGTTGGTAGGATTGCAGTTGGATGGTTAGGGGTACGATGGATTAGTGTTGAATAGAAATGAGTTGGATGACATATTATTGGACTACGACTAGTTGGACGATGATTAACTAGATTACTTATTAGAAAGTTTTTAGTTCCTTTGGTGGTTAGATGGATTAGCTTAGATAGATAGGACTATTACATTTGGATAACTTGTAGTTGTAGTTGGATGGGTAGGGTTTGATGGAAAACTTGTAGTTAGATAGGAAGAGGCTGGACTAGTTGATATTCGAATTTGACAGGAAATATTGAAAAAGAGGTTGGATGATTATCTATGTATACTTTGGTGAATATGTACATAGATTGATTCAAAAACCTTAGTGATTTACATGCATAAGTTCATTTATATATGTAAATACTAGGCAAAATGACCCATAATAAGGACTTCTCAGCTCAAATTGTTAGTGAATAAAGTATCCATAATTCATTAAAAATTCACCATTTCCAATTTCCAAAAAGCTATATATTCATAAGTTTACAAAAAATCACCACTAAAATGTTTCTTGTCAAATAAATAACCTTGGTAGTAATTCATAGGTCAAAGTACTGATTCAGATGGAAGATGATTTCTTTCATTTAGTCTAATGGTCATCTATCTTTGTATAGGAAATTTCCTCACACTTTTCTCTTAAGGAATTTGGGAAAGCCACATGATCTACTCATTCAGAGGAATCTTCAAAGAGAAAACTCGTGGAAAAATAGTACACTGCAGTTTCTCCCCCTAGGAGGCTTTACAAAATAGAAAATATCATTGAAAATAGCATTGAGTACCTTGAATTAGGATAATTTGATCCATTGTAGTCTCCTTTCAATCCCTGTAATCTAAGTGTCACCTCCTTGGAAGCAGAATCACGTCATCTTGCACCTGAAAATTCTCATATGCATGAGTTTGTGTCCACATTTGTGGAAACCTTCTTATGGGTACAACTATTTCTTGGAGGAAATTCAAGAATATTACAACAAGTCACAATACCTAATTTTAAGGAAATCACAAAATACATTAAGACCAAGTGAAATTAAAAAGTACATAAAAATTCCCATTTCTTCACTGGATCATCTAGATTTTAGTATATGGAAGTTACACAACTGAAATTTGTGAAACCCATGGGATAAATGAAACATGATGACTAGGAGATGACTAGTTTTTTTTTTGGGAAATCTACACATGACAAAGATGCATACCTATTCAGAGAGTTTGTATCCCGCTTACTTTCCAGAAATGAAGGAAATAAGTAAAATGTGGAGCAACTGGTGGAACATGTGAGAACCTTCACTTCCTCTATACAATTCTTTTTGGAACCCAATGTAGTACAACTTCCTCTAAAAGAGGCCATATGTCCCATAAACAGTTTTAATCCTCAAATGATAAAAAAATATCAAGTTTACAACATCCAAAGAAGAGATAATGACAAAGGGGTGGAGAAGATTACACAAAGGATAAAGGTACTGCTACACATGGTTATCTCTTTATTAAATAATTATCTTGTTACTATTTCAAAGGTGAAAATGAATAAAGGAAGAGATTGAGAAAGAAAATGCCCACTAGGATAGTGTGTTCCCATTACTGTCATAGCTGATTTGTCTTGATTCTCAGTCCTTAGTGAGAATAAATTTATTCACGTCTATCTCTAAAAAATTGTCCTCTATATGGTCTAGAAAAATGAATGCTAGATATGATAAATGATGTTATATTAGAACTTGAGTCTTGTGGAGAGCATGTATTTGAGATCTTGAAAAGTTTCAGCAATAGTATGCAGAAGCTTAGATCATCTCTGCTCAATGAACAATCATCCCTGGAAGAGATCTTTAATTCTTTCCAAGATTTGGTCAAGAAAGAGGCAGGGGATCCCTTTTCTTTAAATTAAGACACTTTAGAATCCCTTGAGGAAATTAGAGGCTCAATCTCTAATACTGTAAGAAATCATCAATTCTATGTAAACCATTGTAAGACCCTTGGTAGTATTCCTGATACTTTGATCAGTTCTTTGGGTTGTGTTTACATTCCACAAGTATAGAAGGTGAAACTCACAACAAATCATGTTAGTAAGGAAGTGAAGGGCAAGGAGCTCATTCCATAAGCATTTCCTTAGATTTCACGAAGATATGTATCTTTATCATCGGAAGATTCTTTGTACTCAAATTGATCACTCTCTTCTTTTCTCTCTTCTTCCCTCTCTATCTATGCTCTTAGTCTTTATTGGGAAAGCAATTGTTGAAATTTTTATCTTATTCACTTAAGTGACCTTTTAATTTGACATTGTAAAATTTATCTTTTATTAGTAAGAAAGGGGATTTTTTTAATTCTTATTGGAATATGAAAGGTCACAAGTGATGGGAATGTGAAAAGTCATGTCGGAGAAGATGAAAATATATTTTGTTAAATTATATATTGGGGTGGATTTTCCTTTCCAAGGAGTTGATATCTATTGGTCTCTCACTAAAAGCAGGAAGTTGTTTCTTCTATTTTCTCTTCAATGTTCCTCTACTTCCTATTTTCAACTCTGTAGATCATTGTAATCTTGTACAAAAAAGAAGGAAATTTATATATTTGATTAATGAATACATGGAACTTTATGTCTCTTATTTATTAGTCTTGCCATTGCTTCCATGATTATTTTATTCCTGTTGGATGTGGACCTACTTTGGTTAATGTCATTGAAATTTACAACTTCATATTCATTACATTAATGTAGACACTAAATCACACACTTTGGATATATTACTAGTCCTGATTACATACCACTATTATTATGATTCATAAGCAAGAAAATTACTAACTGACCACTATCTTTGGAATGTATACCTTCTTTCTGTTTTCTCTCTTGGTCTTACACTCTTTCTTTCCTACTTTGTCTTTTCATAATTTGAAATTTTTGAATCTGGACACCAGTGGTCAGCCAAGACGCCAGTGCCCAGGTGCTCCCATCCTCTCTAGGCACCTTAAACTCTTTGTACTTGGATCACATCTTTTGGGTCTTTTCTATCCATTTGGGCATCTTATTTTCTTACTAGTCATCCTTTTAGTGGTTAATTATGAAATTTGAAAAAGGGAATCATATAAATACTAAGTTATGTGATCATAATAAGATACTTAACAATAAGTATTATCTATCACCACCTAATGTTTCATACAAGAGAATTCTAAGAGCATTCAAGTATCCATCTAGCTTTACACAAGGGATAAGGGACTACATTATTTTGCATTCACTTCATAGCACAAGAAATTAATTTTTTCATGTACACATCTATCTACATATTATACATCTATATGTTTCCCACTAGCAAGTTTGACTCACACAAGATCCACCTAGGGCATGATTCTACACACACAAAAAAAAAAAAAATACATGGAGTCTAAAATGTAGTGCAGTTCCCAGATTATAAGTTCACTCAATCGGGTGACTGTTGGGGTCATTCCGACTCCCTATTAGTATATTTTTATTTTTAGGATTTGATGTGATTTTGGGTTTTGCAGGTTCTTTTTTCTTATTAAAATTTTGAGGAGAAATACAACGAGGTCCAATGAAGTAGAAGAGATGAAAGAAAACAACCAGTGAACATCTCACGACCCTATGAAATTGGGTTTCACAGCTTATGAGCAGTCACAGGAACCTATACCAGGTATCTAATGTCCTTGACCCTACGTATGAGCCATGGTCTTGGCATTTCAGAAACTCATGTCTGATTTTGACATCCTACTTCTTTGTTCAAGTATTTATATAGCTTGGCACAACTTCGACATCACTACGAATCAGATAAGCCTTTTATCCCTTTCATTTATAACTAAGGTTTTAAATTTAAATTGATTATCTGCTTGGGAAAAATATGTACTTAATTGTTTATATTATTGGACTGGTACATATTTATATTAAAATTTATTTATTTCATTATTTTCTTAATCATTTGGTGAACCCAACCGTTCCAACCCTTCCTTTTTGATTATGTCTTCATATTATTGAGTCATGGATCAATCTTATTTTCCTTTTATCACTCCAACTAAGGTTTCTGACATGGTTAGTACTGCTGACTATTGCATGCAAGTTAGTAATTTTCATCCTCCTCATTTTATTATGCCTATGATTGATCCTACTATTAATTCAGTAACCACTCACCACATTCCTCCTCCTACGGCTCCGCCCATTTCCATCCCACCACCTATCACTTCTATGGCTCCTACAACTTCTAAGGGATATGATATTATTAAGTAAATTAAGATTACACTGGCCAAAATATCTCTCTAGGAATTATTACACAAAGCACTTGATTATCATCATATATTAGAGGCCTCCCTTCATTCCATTCATGTTGAAAGTAATAATTCAACTATGGTATTCACACACCTCATTCGGTCTCTAAACAATATGCCACGTGCTATATCATTTACTAATGATGACATATCACCATTTAATTTTGACAATCCATGTGTGCCTTTTCTTATCACTTCTATCAATGGAACCATTTGTATCAAGCATGTACTCATTGAAAATGGATCTACCATTAATTTATGTGCTCATTCCCTTTTTAAAAACATTGGCATCATAGACAATCAAATTGATAATAATTCCACTCTTATTCGTGGCTATGATTCAACTACTCTCACATGCTTGGGCACTATCACATTACCTATATAATTCAGGCCTTATACTATCCCTACAATATTATTAATTATCAATACCTCATTTCAGTTCAATATTTTTCTGGGTAGACCCTAGATTCATGAAATGCATGCAATTCCATCCATTGTGCATCAATGCGTCAAATTTCTACATGATGGATATGAACATACCATTGTTGTGGACCCCAATCCATTTAAATTATGTCACATAGAACATGTTACTACTATGAATATTCCTCCATCACAACCTATTCCATATAGCAATATTGATACCTATGATATCAATCAATCTAATGCTTCGTAGTCTTCTCCTGCTGATCCAAGCACTCCATCTATTACCACTCATACTAATTCTATCATTTCACCCAAAATGTATAATCTTATAAACACCACCACCCCACCTATTGATCCTCCTCTTACTCTTAAATATGGTGCACCTTCTACCAATATCCTTGATATTTCTATGCAATATGAAAATGCCAACACCGATGATGAGGTTGATGCCATTGAAATTAATGATGACAAATTGTACAATATTAATTTTACTCCTTTTGAGGTAGATGATTCATATTTCAATAATACTTTAGTTGTTGTCAGCTCCAGTGAATATCAATTCAAAACAACCCCTCCCTCTACTAATGCTATGGTACTTTATCGGGGGTCTGTACATAATCTGGATGTTGTTGCTCCTTCTTATGGGTAATTCAAATCTGCACTTCCTCCTCTCACATGCAAAATAATTCTTACTGGAATCATATTCTGTTGGATCTCAGTTGCACCGATATTATTTTCACATATGATGGCTTGACTCAGATTGGATTTACACTCAATGATATATTACCGTTGCCTCATTCCTCCTATCTCTATCATGAACATGTCCATATTACAGTTTCATATGGTCTTTGTGTCTTCTATCTAACAATATTATGGTATGTGTTCATTGCACTTCTCCACTAACACTTGGGAAATATTGGCTAGATTACATTCAAGGCACTTTGGATCTAAATCATTCTAGTATCATATTCCCTATGCCTTTCGGCTGAATTTCTATATGCACATGATTCATCTCTCGGATATTCACAAAATCTCACTCATTGGTATACACATGGATGTCCACCAAGACCTTTCATCGATGAAGAGTACACAATTCACAAGCATAATTTACACCGCAATGGCTCATTATATGATCCACCACACACTATTTCTTACCATGTTTCTAATGCATCTCCATTTGGCTTCAATCAAGACAATGATGATCTTTTAGATTGTTTCACTTGATCATTCTCATCATTTCATACTTAGGGTGCATCCTAATTACTCTTCCTTTCTTCTAGCGTTCTCAGGTGTCTTACATACTCTACACTTCACATATAGTCTATCACACACATCATACACATCTTGATAAAATATTACATTGTCATTACCCGATGACATACTCTTGTGCTATGGTTCACACTTGGCTGCTGAGGTCTCACTACACACATGAAACTCATCACATTACACACTACACACGTCACACTCAGTGCATTCATGACATATCTCTCTCGTGCATATTCAATGCGACTAGCACTTTCCTATTACACACTCTATTACATGGTTCATACTCAAATTTTAAATTTTTAAATCTAAAATAAACCTCACCGCACTCATTCACTCACTCAATATCTAGTATCAATGCTTTGATGATCATTTATTTCTAGAACACAATTCAAAACATTTATTGATGATGAACTCTTGTTCTATGGTTCATTCTTGACTGATTATGGGTCTTTTATCAACAAACCTCATCTCATGAATCCTCATTCACATTTAATCGGGGAGCACGTGGATCCTATCACACTCACTTTTCATTCCATTCCATCTCGCTCATCCACAACATACTACATATCTTGGTTCCACATTGTTCTCATCTAATTATGCTCGCATATTCCCATATTTCTTATTGTGTTAGCCATATACATTGTATGTCATTATATTTTCTATATACACATACACATTCAATTTCCTTCTAGTTGTGATAAAAAAACTTTACACAGATCATTACACATAACATGGATGTTTGGCACTGTACCTCTTAATAGTCTCACAGTAGGATCCTAGGGGCATCAACTTTCGTACATATCATAGGTGATATTGTTTAAATTTATAATAATTCCTATTCATATTAGCACACTACATCATATTAGATGATACACATTTTGACATACTTTCTAAGTTTCTAAAATGCTAACGGGTGCTTCATGTGTAACACTTGTCTTATAGGAACTGTTTGCTACCATGGTTGTCTACTACTATTGGATTTCTATTGTTTTTCATTGTATACCATTATTTGTGGGATTTTCCCTATGTATTTCTTTCTTTATGATTTCTTGTATATTTTTGGCCACATCTACCTCTATTTTATTGTGACATCATGAGTGATGTCCCATGTTTGCAACCCGCTTATCATAGTCTACATTATCTTCTTTCTTTCTAGCCTACGTTTTTCTTCTATATTCTTGTTTATATTGTTTGCAATAACACTTGTTTCCTATCCAATTTGTTTGCATGTTCCTTGGTTTATACCAAGTACACTCCCTCCCCATGTAGGGAATGAGTTCAGCACAACATAAGATCCTCCTTTGAGCCACATACTCCTCAAAATGTTGTGTGTACCCCAAACAAGAGGAAATCATTGGGTGAATCATTCACCCCACATACAATAGTGTAGAATCACAATAAAACATAGTTCAGTATCAGTACAACACAGTCTTGAGTCTCCGTAATGGCCCAAAACCTCACTTGGGTCCTCACCATAACATAACCACTAGCGCCCGAACATAGAAAATAGTGCCTAGGTGCCCCTAACCCTTCATGGACACCAATGATCATGGGAAGTTACATTTTTTTTCTCAATTCAGTACAATTTTCAGAATTTTACACAAATTTTATAGGACACACAATCCTTCAACAGTAAACATGCATGCATTACACTTTCTTTTCTACTTTCATGTTGGATAGAAATGGATTGGATTTACACACACCATCTACAGTGGTGTTTATTATTTTGGAAGCACTCAAATGTTGGAGAATAACACTTGAATTTTCTCCCTACAGTTAATCCATACTTAATGTAGCTGGCCTGAGATTGCCAAAAAATTTGCACTCAACGCAATTGACATGAGATTGCCTAAAAACTTGGTCTTATACAACATATTTAGGATCATTTCTCTCTTTCACTAATCACAGATTAGGTGTACATGTTATTTTTTCACCTTTTTACATACTTCCTTACATACGTTTTACATGTTTTGATCAAATTTTTCATATACATGTATTTGACTACTTGTTCTTTCTTCTCTTTTATAGGTCTATTCTTATGAAAATTGGTATTCACATTAATCAAACATCATCAAGCATATAACAACATCAAAAATAGGTACAAACATGACATCTACACATACACTTTCACCCCTAGGGTCATCATCATTTTCACTTCCTCTTCTCCAGCTTCTATGCTTCACTTTTTATCAGTCAACACTTTTTCTTGTCTCTTAACAAAATTTTCACCATCAATCTACATGGTTATCTTACACATCTTCTATCTACTTTATGTTATCAATAATTATCTCAACAACATAAAGTGGGGGTAAATGTAGACACTAAATCAAACACATTGGGTATATTTCTAGTCCTATTTACGTACCACTATTCATATGATTCCTAAGCAAGAAAATTACTAATTGACCACCGTATTTTCCCTCTTTGATTGCATTATATTTACTCTCTTGATCTTACAATCCTTCTTCCCCAAGTTTTCTTTCATACTTTGACATTTTTGAATATGGAAACGAGCTCCTAAGCGCTCTTGTCCCTTTTGGACGCCCCCTGACTTATTTGTACTTGGATCACATCTTTTGGGTCTTCTCTACCCATTTGTGTATTTTATTGTCTTACTAGTCAACCTTTTAGTGGTTAATTATGAAATATAAATAAGGTAATCATATAAATACAAAGCTATGTGATCATAGTAAGGGATCAAGAACTAAAAATAATCTATCACCACTTAAGGTTACATCCAAGAGCATTCTAAGAGCATTCAAGTATCCATATATATTCACAAAAGGGACAAGGGAATACATTCTTCTGCATACACTTCATAGGAGGGGAAGTTCATTTTCCCATGCACACATCTATCTATATCTTCTATATCCAGTTTTTGCTCGCTATCAAGTGTGATTCGCATAAGAGCGACTTAGGGTATGATTATACACATACACATAGAGAAATACATGGAGTATGAAATTTAGTGTAGTGTCTAGATCATAAGTTCACCCCAGTCGGGTGATCACCATGGTTAGTTAGACTCCCCATTTGCATATTTTTATTTTTAGGATTTTATATGTTTTGGGGTTTTGCATGTACTTCTTTCTTATTGCAGGTTTTAGGAGAAATACGGGGAGGTCCAGCGATGTATAGGAGATCAAAAGAAATAACCAAAAAACATCTCACGACCCTATGAAATTAGGTTTCACATCTTCTGAGTAGTCACATACACCTAGAATAGGTCTCTAGATTTTATGGGTCCTAGCATTTCTGACACTCTTGATTGTGACTTCCTTTTTCTTTATTCCATCTCAGCACATATTTTACATGAATTTGAATCAACTAATTCTTTTATCCCTTTCATTTACAAATAGAGTTTTAAATTTAAATTGATTCTTTTTTTGGGAAAAATCTATACTTAATTGTTTATATTATTACGCTGGTACATATTTAGATTAGCATTTATTTGTTTCAATATTTTCTTAATCAATTAAATCTCTCTGTATATATTATTGTCTCCCCCTCCACCTCTCTCTAAGTTAATTATTCCCTTGTATCCTATAAAAGTAAATTTCCACAGGTTTAGTGTAGTATTCTTGTGTGCTCCCTGGCCTAACAACCCCCAAAAGTTTTACATTTATCATATTCAATAAATGGGAGCCTCCCCATTCCTAAGAGGAGGGACTCTAAAATGACTTTTTTTTGCAACAAATTATTTTGCCAAAATATTAAAGAGTCAATAAAAACATCCTTACACCATTGCACCTTAATATAAATAAATAAAACACAATAACTTTCTAATATCCATTTTTGATATAAATATTGGAATCCCCGTGTCTCTTTTGGAGAAAATTAATGAGGATATGAGGGGTTTCCCGCATCAAAATTACATGTTTTTCTCCACGTTAGCTAGTATCAATCTTGCATTTTTGTATATGGGTTTTGAGTTACTTCAGATTTTAGATTTCCTCACATGTACTGCCAGTGTAAATTTTTATTCATCTTTGTCAGATGGATGAGGAAGTGTAGACTATGTTGTTTGGTATGTATTTGGAGTGCCTAACAAGAAATATCTGACCTATCATTAGTTATTAACTTTAGATAAATTGTCTATGATGGAAAATAAATCCTCGAAGAGATTTATTGTTGAAAGTTTGCAAGTGCACAAGGATAAAATTTGTACTATACAATCAATTCCAGTACAATGTAAAGTGCACAAGCATGGGATTTAAGAGTGTTAAGGCTATGACCATGTCTTTAGAGTCTTAGAGGAACATAAATTAGACTAGTATGACATGTTTTTTTATCGATCTTCCTGAAGATTTTAAAAACATAGATATGCAGGTGATTATACATAAAACACATATATATGTAGGGTATTGTACATATAAAGCAAAATTATGCAAGGAAATGCACATATAAAACATAGATGTGTAGGGTACTGTACATAAAAAACATAGATATGTAGGGGAATTTACATAAGAAACATAAATATGAAGGGAACTATACATATAAAATAGAGATATATAGGGAGTGCCTAAAATTTTGAAGGGGAATGTGAACAATTTAACATGGAAACCTTGGTTGTCAAGGTTGAGTTTTATTAATTATGAAGGAAAATGGATGCAGGGTAACCATATGAACATCAATATAAGGTTCCAAATGTTAGACCTTTTGTTAGAAAAAACCATTATTTGGAATCTCAAGTGGTAACTATGAATGAAAAAATTAAGAATTTTCTAACATGTGAATACAAAAAATTTGATATACGAGTGGCCTACATGGAAAATATAAAACATTACCTATATATCATGTTGTAGGATTACGTGAAGAATCATCCATATGATAGAGGAAGAGGAATATCCATTATTCTATGTGAACCCATCTAGGCATTATGGAGTACAAGTGAGGTGTAAAATTTAGGACTAAAAAAGGTGGCCCTCTCCCTAGAAATTGGAATTATTTGGTGCATGACACATGTTCATTATTTATTTAGCACATGGAAAAATGGATACCATTTAAAAACATGATGAAAGGGATATGATGAGGTAGGAATAGCCTTTCTTTGTAGGTTCATACATGTCACGAGTTGATTTCTTTGCATTTATGTGGTTCGTGCATTTTAATGGAGTCATAATTTGATGAAATTTGGTCACTCCATTTGGTCACAAGGAAGGATGGTAGGACCAAAAATACACATATTTTGGTGTGTTATTTTTATAGTCAACCATATGTGAGTGAATCATTAGCATCGTGATTGTATCAATTACATTTAGTGTAGACCATGTAACAACAATCACACCATTAAGATGACCTATGTGCTTGACATAGCCTTTATGCCTGACATAGCCTATATTCTTGGAAAAAATTATCTTAAATGATTTCCACCATAGTGGGGATGATTCCATCACTAAACACATGAAAAATTACATAGAAAAAATTAGGGTTAGGGTTTTATTATCTTTTAAAGCCTTATGGATGGTTCCCACACACACATACATAAAAACAAAACTAATAACATCTCCACCATTTGTGTATCTTACACAGATTAGATAAAGACATCTTCATTCCAACTTGGAAACACTTTTTGGTGTCAATAGTAATTGAGTGGTAAATTGTACGTGTTGATAGGGAATTTATTGAACAAGATAAAGTTAAATGATTTTAGATGAGACATTAGAGATGGAAGCGGTGTGCAACACATGGATTGAAAGACATGATACTATGTGATTGAAATATATAGAAGATGCAAGTGGTGAAAAATGATAACGTACATATAGGGGAAGTTAAACAAGAGAAAAAAGTGTCTGCCACCACAAATGGGAAAACATTGTTGATATTCAGATCTAAGGTGTTATTCTTCCTTCCAGCAAAAATGAAAAAAATGAATTCATTATTATTATTTATAGTCATGATATAATTTTTCATTCAATAAGGGGACCTCAAATTATATGGATTGTTTTAAAACATGCATTGAAATTATAAGGATTTTTCATTTCAAATTGTGTCCTTAAAGTGTACGAGTGGATTTTAATAGCAATACCATTCATGGAAAATTTCAAAAACTAGAAAATTGAAATAATTTACTTGGCCATGTGAAATAAAAACATGATGTAGGAAACATCTTCAACATCACACCATTTTTTTGAATTTGAAAAGTAAACATGCATAATCCTAAAGGGACTTTGGTTACAGATGATGACATATATTTTTACATAATGCCCCAATTTTTTTCCTCTGATTATATTTCTAACAAATAATATCATATGTGGTATGAGGTGAATACAACATGGTTAGAATTGAATGATTTCAAATGGAAGAAGATAGAATAGATTGTCAAGCATGTTGAAATTTCCCAAAAAACTTATATTCCCCCTCTTTTATATCTTAAAGAACACACAAACACATAATACTTAAGAGAAAACATTAATGTGTAAACACATAAACAATAGTGGGGAGGATATCTATTTTTTTTTAATAACTACAATCACTAAATCATTTTAATTTTCCTATAATAAACATAAATATTAATAATATTTTTATAATGACCCAGTCTTATACATGATTATTATTAATAATAAACATATAATCATACACCCATGATTATATTTCTAATGAAGACTGTAATGTATAGTATAAGGTAGACACATCCTGAGTGATTTCAAATGGGAGGAAGTAATGGAAGATATTGATCTTAAAAAACACATAAATACATAAAAATCAAGAGAACATATTGATGTATAAACATATAAAACAAATTTGTGAGTCTATATAAACATATGTACACTTAATAATTTAAAATCAATCTTCAAAATATAATTTCAATTTGAAATATTACAAATTTATGGAAAAAATGAAAATTTAAAAAGGCTACAAAAGTTGAAGGCACAAACACATCAAATCAAAAGAGGTATATTGACAATAAATTAGTATATCTATAAAAAAATTGCAAATAAAAATCAAATCAAATCATAAGATAGAAAAAAAATTATATACATGTTGATGGAAAATGACATCATGGAAACATCATCACAATATGGAAAAAATATCTCTCTCCTTTCCTGGGTCGTTATTATCCTTATAAGCCCCATGATTAACTTCTACAAAAGTAACAAAGATAAGACAACACTGCATTACCTTAACAAATTTTTATTTTTATTTTCAATAAGGCAGCTAAAAACCTTAGGGATGATGCTCATAACCATACTTTTGGATAGTTTAGGGTATAAATACATAAACATGTGTAGAACATTATTGAAATCAAAACCATTAAATTTGAATAGAAAAATGGGAAGTGATTTATGTAGAAGAGTAAAGTTTTGACCCATGTTGGGAAAAAATGAAGACATGCACAAAAGGGGAGGAGCCTCATGTGATCGACCCTAATGTTCACATGATCCTTGCCCTTGGAGATAAGGAACCTCTTTGTTCATATTTTCTATGGTGATTGCCAAATGATAACTATATTATAATCAACTCTAAAAACCTTGTTTATATATTTACCCTTTAACATTTCCATTCTAATTTGTAATTCTTGGCATCATGTACGTGCAATAATATGTAAATTAAAACTAATTCATAATTTTACCAATACATGATTAGATTTTAATAACTGATACTGATGATTTCCTAATTTAATGTAAATTTTTTTAATTATTAAATATTTCATAACAATATCCAACCTAAAAAGCCTCATTTTAATGAATTTTTATCTATATGGGATTACTAAAATTACAATATTATATGGTTTAATAAAATACATTTAATTAATACAAAACAAAAAATATTTCAGAACAAAAAAAATGGTATATTAAGAATAAATTTTAACACATACTGTAAGATTTGTAACAAGTTTGATAAATCTAAACATCATTAATAAAAAAATATGTCAAACACATTGGAGTGTGTTGGGTTTCAAAATGGAACATGGGTTGAAACCACAGTCAGGGGAAAACAAGTCCCTCCTCTTTAATGGGAGAGGTTCCCTTATTGAAAGCAGGAAAAACAAATGTACAAATCTACAACTATAAATGTTTGGACTCTGGTAGCCTGGTGTGCTTTCATACTCAAAAGATTATAAATCAGAAGGAATTGAAGAATAAAGAGATGGGAGAAGGAAGAAAAAAAATGCTTTTGGGAAATATAGATAGCATAGTATCTCCCTACTCACATTGAACCAAGAAAATATAGAAAATGATCAATTACTACACCACTGATTTAAATCTACAAACATAAAGTTCTGAAGATTACATAGACTAGAACACAAAGTTTCTATCAAATGTAAAACAAATGATCCATTGAATCGAGCCAGGAGAGAGAGATATAACAAAGGAAAATAAGAAAAGAAAGCAATTTTGTATTGAATCACTTTATAATTTAAAACCTTCCCATAAAACAAAATCTAAACATTGATAGTTGTAGATTTATACATTTGTTTTCCTAGCTTCTCAGTGTTTTTCAGTTTGTCAAGCATACCTTGCTTGCCAAATTTCTTTTCTTCCTTTTGCTACGCTAAAGATTACTCTCTCATCCCCTAAATGGATTACCTTATAACACTCAAACAGAGGCCACTGAATGCTCCCCCTTTCAAGCTCAACCTTTCACCAACATGGATGGCAACATGGCTTCCGCTAAAACTAGGAAAGTCATCATTCCTTCTTCTATGGTCTCCACTACATGTCAAACTAGTCACAACTTTTACCTACTGGGGATCTAGAGCATGAGGGTGAACAAGAAGACTATGACAACATCACTTCGGAAATGCAACAATTCATAGTAGAAAACCCTCAATATCAAAGATAAACTCCAGATTTCATCAAAGCATGCATGAGTTCTCTTCTAAAAACCCCTCATACCTCAAGAATGGAAAACATTTTTGCAAGCATCAGGGGAAAAAAAAGTGTGACTTGCCCCACCTCTCTTCATCTACAAAAGCATCTAGAACCACAACCATGGTTGGTGCTACCCAATAGTACACTCCTTTGAACCAATAATACAAACACTCTAGTACATCAAAATCCTCGAACAAATTCCACACAAATGATAATATAGTTTTATTTCGAATGGCTAATATGTAAACATCTAGTGCCAACCAATTCATGCAAAGGAAAGCTCAATTGGTTTAAATGACTAATCGAACACAACGAATTTAGGGGGGATTGCCAAACTAGTGTTCTTCTATTGCACTCTTGTGGATAATTATGGGAACCCAATCCCACAATCATCCATTTATAACAAGGTACTTCAAAACCTTCAAAATGTGCTCATAGCACCTTACATTTCCGCTATGGACATTGAGGGGACTAAACCGTCAACTATCACCTATGACGGGTTGACTAGTCTTGCACTATGGATCTCAACGCTTTTGGTGATTGCTAGAAAGATTCGAATAAAATAATTCTTATGCTACTACCAAATCTTTAACAAAAACCCTTACTGGTGATGCTTTAGAATGGTATAATCAACTTAAAGCTAACTTAATCTTTGAACTAGAAGGTTTAGTGAATTCTTTAGTTCAAGAGTTTCAATATCATGACTTACCTAAGGACAACTTGGGTAACTTCATCAGCTACAAGCAATCAAAACACAAGATGGAAATCTTTAGCCTATAGAGCTTATCATAATATAAATAAAGAGAGCCTCTTCAAACTCTTCACAATTTCCTTAAAACCTCATCTCCAATGGAAGGTTAGGTCCTTATGTCTAAAGATTTTTTTGGAAGAATCTTTCAAACAAACTAAAAGATAAGAGCATCTTATGTGTCGATTTGAGATAGCTTGACCAAAACAACCAATTATAATGTTTATTAGACCCAATAAATACCACTACGCTAACGATGATGGTACGCCCAAGATCATAGCTTCACATCCAAGAGAACCATTCATGAAATCCATGTGTAACAACTCACAATAAGCATCACCTTCCCAACCTATGAGAGGCCCATTTCAACCACTCCTCAACTAGGGGATTGCAATCACCAACCTTTGACCAAAGTTGGACTCAAAAGGTAGTTGCGTAGAACTCAACCAAGAGAACGAGATCCTACAAAACCAATCCCCCAATGGTAAGACAACCAATTTTTGTTGGTTCCATGCCAGTTGGAGCGAATCTCATGAAAACTGCCAATCCCTTAGATATCTTGCATATTCCTTCCTCCCTAGTCATAACTACGATCCAAACATTATGGCTATGGAAAGGTACTAATGCTCTTTCAATGATTCTAAGCATAATGAAAATTGTAACAAACACGATGTTATTCACCAAGCTAATGCATTAATTTCTAGGTTGTATTGTTGTAATTAAAGTTTGTGAAAGTTTATAAAGTCGTGTCATGTTTAAAGTTTTGTTATCAAAAATTTCATGAGTCGGTTTTATAGTCTTGTCGAGAGTAATAGTCGATACTCTATTTCTTGCATTTTGTTTCCCATGTCAATTATTATTAGTCTAGTTTCAATAAAATTGTAATTAAATCGCAATTATTTTTTATATTAAGTCAATTGTAAAATTTATAATAAAGTGTTATAAGGTCAAGCCTAGTCGATTTGTGTTATTTTGTAGTTGTATTAAAAAAGTAATATTTAATTACTTTTTAGTTATCATTTTGTATTATAAAAGTGTGTCTATATGTCAAGTGAGTCATTGTAGTAAGTCCAAAAAAAAATTAAAAATAAAAAAAAAATTGCCTCACTTTTCAATAATTGGACGCATTTTCACTTGTACACAACGTCCATCTTGTGGGTGTGAATTGTTCAAAGAGCCTCAAAGTCAAGTCGAGTTAGCAGCCTAGGCAGAGGAGGATGGAGGACAAGTAGAGTCCTCTCATCAGTCACCAACGACAAGGCCACATAGCAGATGTGGTGGCATTTATATAGTGTGAGTATATGCTTTTCAGTGTGCTTCAGTTTGCAATGTTCCTGGTTCAATAAGTGGAAATTTCACATTGAGGGGGGAACATGAGCCTCCTATGGTCATTCCAGTGATTACAAGGAGAGGAGCTCCTATTCCAACTTCTTCCACACCCAAGGTAAGTTCTATTGTTCCTTCCTCCTCTGTTTCTTATATGTAAATGTAAATAGTAAATGTAAAATGTGGTTAGTATGTGGTAAGTTAGTAAGTTAGAATAATAAAACAATTAGTATTGTTTTATTATTATAATGGTGAGAGGTTGAAACCATATGGGTGTATGGTTGTATATGAAGACAAATGTTGTTGTAAGGATTGTTATTTTACATCTCCTATATAATGGAGTGTATTGAAATAGTGAATTAATGAAAATATAATATAGAGTTGTTGATTTCAATTATTGTCTGTGTATCTATTTCATGGATTCTTTGTATTAGATCAGATTAATTTCTACATTTATGACTCATGAGCAAGCCAATAAAAAGGAGAAAGTGGTGCAGCTTGCTAAAATATCTAAGGAGCCTCCTATGGTCATTCCAGTGATTACAAGGAGAGGAGCTCCTATTCCAACTTCTTCCACACCCAAGGTAAGTTCTATTGTTCCTTCCTCCTCTGTTTCTTATCCTAAAACTTCTTACCCTTCAAATGATAGAGTTGATAAGTCAAAATTTTTATCTACTCCTATTAATGATGCTCCATCTACCTCTAGTTCTTTTGACATTATTGGCCATCTCAAGAAAAATAAGGTCCAGATCTCAGAAGTCAAATTCTACCAAACCCATCCCAAGGCCTTTACTAGGATGGTAGACTTTGTAAAGTCCAAATCCAAGCCTTCATCCCCTAGTTCCAAAGGTATCTTTCCCACTTCTTCTCCTTCATCTCAACCAAGCCTTGTTGTAGCAGTCGCTTCATCTGATGGGAAGATCGAACCATTTTATGTCACTCTCCTCATAGCTGGCCACAAACTAAACAATTGTGTTATTTATTCTGGTGCTTTAGATAATGTGATGCCTACTAAGGTAGCTCATGCCCTAGGCTTATCTATAACCCACACTTTTGGTTCATGTTACTCAATGGAAAGTAGAGAAGTGCTATTGGTTGTAAGGATCACGAATGCATAAGTAGCCTTTTCTTCTTTGCCAGAGAAGAGAGTTATAGCCACCATTTTGGTAGCTGATATTCACCCTTCCTACGACATACTGCTGAGTATAAATTTTTACAAAGATGTTGGATGAGAAATCATGATGGATTGGTCACATGCTATTATTCTAGTGAATGGTAAAATGAAGAAGCTACTGCTTGAGAAAGAAACTGAATATATCATGTAAAAAACAGATGACCCAAAGGCACAAATACTTTATGCGGACATTAGTCATGGTAACTACATGATCATGTCACAATATCAGGCTAATCATCCTAAGAAAGTTATTCTTGATCCTAATGGCATTTGGATTTTGGAATTTGATGGGAGCTACTCCTCAGCTGGGTCTAGAGATGGTGTGGTGCTTATTTCTCCTAAAGGGAAAATTCATCCTTTCTCCTTAAAGCTCCAATTCAAAAACAAAAATAATGTAGATAAGTATGAGGCTCTCATCCTTGGTTTAAACATGGAAAAAGAGATGGGGATCAAGAATCTCCTTGCTCATGGAGATGCAGAGCTGATTATAAAACATGTCAGAGATCTTTTTCAAGTGAAGAATAGAAGGTTGAAACATTACACGAATCTAGTTTGGGATTCCATTGAGTTCCTTGATGCCTTTTCAATTGAATCCATGCAAATGGAAAGAAACAACAGGGCTGATTCCTTGGCTGTCTCCGGGTCTCTACTAATCCCTCATCCATATTTCTCCCAAGATAGATTCACCATTGAGATGATTCATATGCTTAGTGTGTTTGACAATGAAAATAATTGGAAAGTCTTTAATGATCATCAACACTTGCTTTCCTTCCTTGAACTTAGAGATAATTTTGACTAGTTGTACTTTGAAGGAAGTGGGAATCTTCCTAGAGAGTTTGTTCCTCCAAATGAAGAAGATAACCAAGAAGAAATGGATCATGATGGCTACATAAAACTAAAAGGTAATAATATACCTAAAGCGCTGGTAAGTTTGAAAGAGTTATTTGATAAACATGATAGGTAAATCAAGTCCAAAACTTATAAAGGAGCTTAGAAATCTGCTAATTATAAAAATATAAACATTGGGAGTCTTAATGAACCCATGCTGGTAAACATTGGAAAGTGCTGCACACAAGAGGAGAGGAAAAAAGTAGCAAATCTGTCGAAAAATTATGCTGATGTTCTTGCATATTCTTATGATGATCTCAAGTTTTTTCAGCCAAAAGAGATGCAACATTTCATTCCTCTAAATCCTAGGATCAAGCCCTTCCAGCAAAAGCAGAGGCAATATAACCCTAAAATTACTGAAACAATCTTTCAAGAGATCCATTTTTTTTAAAGGCTAAGATCATTTTCCCCATTCACCATTCAACATGGATTGATAATATTATACATGTCAGGAAGAAGAATGGCAAGATCCAGATTTACGTTGATTTTAGGAATTTGAATCAAGCCTCTTTGAAGGATAATTATCCTCTCCCCGTAATGGATCAAGTGTTGTAGGCTATTACAGGTTCATAAATGTTTTCCATGCTTGATGGATTCTCAGGATATAATCAAGTAGAAGTAAGTGTTGTAGATCAGTGTTAGACTACCTTTACCACTCCTTGGGGCATCTTTTCTTACATGATAATGCCTTTTGTCCTCATCAATGTTGGTGCCACCTTTCAGAGGGCAATGGACCTGGCCTTTGGTAGTCTCAAGGGAAAATGCATAGTTGTATACCTTAATGATCTGACTGTGTTTTCAAAAACCAGAGTTGATCATTTCCAACACCTTGAAACTGTCCTCCAAAAGTGTAGAGAGCATGGAATCTCCTTGAATCCCAAGAAATATGTATTTTGTGTCACTGAGTGAAAATTATTGGGACACATTGTCTCTAAGGAAGGAATAAATATTGATCTAAAAATATTCCAGGTAATTCAGTAGATTTCTCTCCCCACAAGTAAGAAGGGTGTGCACTTTTTCTTTGGCAAGATCAACTTCTTAAGAAGATTCATACCTGATTTTATTGAACTTACTTTGAACATATCCCACATGATGAAAGGGAAGAAAATTTTTGGTTGGTCCTTTGAAGGAAAGGTTGCATTTGAAGACATCGAAAGAGCTATAACAAAGAATCCAATCTTGGCATGCCCTAATTATAGCAAAGAATTCATTATCTATTGCTATGCTACTGGAAGTACTCTAGCTTCTATGTTAACTCAGGATAATACTAAAGGTCATGAACTCCCCATTGCATTCATGAGTTATATTTTGAAATCCCATGAGCTGAAGTACACCATGATGGAGAAACATGCTTTTGCTATGGTCAAAGCTATGAAGTCGTTTCATTTTTACATCCTCAACACTCATTCTATTGTGTTTGTGCCTGATACAACTATTAAATCCATTCTTACAAAGCAAGAATTTGGAACCAAGAGAGGCAATTAGGTAGCTAATGTTCAGAAGTATGATATTTACATCAAACCCACCAAGCTAGTTCAAGGAAAGGGCTTATGTGAACTCATTGCTGAAGAAGCTAATGCCAAATTGTCCAAGGAAGAAGTTCATATCCCTGTTGTTCTTTTCCTCAACTCAACTGATGAATGGTATGTTAGAATTTCACATTATCTTACTTATGGAAAATCTCCATCTCATTAGAGTGCCAAGGATAAGAGAGCCATCAAATTAAGGTCTGCGCAATATGTGTTGTGGGAAAATGCATTATTCAAACGAGGCATAGATGGAAGGTTTTTGAAATGTGTTGATAATGAGCAGTAAATTTTTTTTTCTCAGCCTTTCATGACCAGGCCTGTGGAGGCCATTTCTCTTCTGCGGTCACAACCGACAAAATCCTCTGTGCTAGATATTATTGGCCTACTTTGTTTAAAGATGCATCAAAGTGGGTAGGCAAGTGTGAAGCATGTCAAACCTTTATTGGAAGACCGAAATTGGTTGCTTCACCTCTCAAACCATTGGTGATTGAGGAACCTTTTCAACAATGGGGTTTATACTTCATTGGGACACTCAATCCACCTTCAAGTGCATGACATATTCATGTTTTGACTATCACTGATTATTTCACCAAGTGGGTGGAAGCCATTCCATCTAAAAGTACTACTTCTGAAGTAGTATGCAACTTCATCAAAGATCACATATTAATAAGGTTTTGGATACCAAACAAGATTGTCACTTTCTAAAAGTGGATCTGAAACAAACATTATTCCTTTTTGGATATTATTTTCTTAGGGACAAAGTATTGATGTATACAAATTGTTATAAGAACATGGTTTTGTCCATGGAAAAGGGGATTCTAGTTTTTCTGGGAACGTTGTAAATTATGAGTTGATTCAATATAGAAGTGATTTCTTTTTTTATTTTCATCAGTTATACCTCTCTCTCCTCAATCGATTCAATGGATCATTTGTTTTACATTCAATAGAAACTTTGTGTTCTAGTCTGTGTAATCTTCAGAACTTTGTGTTTGCAGATTTGCATCGGTGGTGAAGTAATGGATCCTTTTCCATATTTTCTTGGTTCAATGTGAGTAGGGAGATACTTTGCTATCTATATTTCCCAAAATCATTGTTGTTTTCTTTCTTCTCCCATTTCTTTATTCTTCCATTCCTTCTGATTGATAATATTTTTAGTATGAAAGCACACCAGGCTACCAGGGTCCAAACATTGATAGTTGTAGATTTGTACATTTGTTTTTTCCTGCTTTCAATAAGGGAACCTCTCCAATTAAAGAGGAGGAACTTGTTGTCCCCTGACTATGGTTTCAACCCATGTTCCATTCTAAAACCAAACAGAGTGCAAGGGACATGAAATCCCAACACACAACCAAAAACATTGTCTATATGTTGCAAAATCAAAGATGAAAGAGAATTATTTAAAAATTTGAATTTAATTGTTATTCAAAGATTCAGAAGATAAAAAACTCCTATACAAATTCAAGTGCTACCCCAAGAACTAACATAAATACATTAAAGTGAATAAATAATGTGGAGTGGAGATGCCATATTATAAGGTAGTTGGAGGGCCTTAAATAGATCCACAAGATGTTATAGATGGGGAATCCAATGGAAATGATGTGAAACCCAGAGATGAGTATATGAAAAGCCGAGAAAATTCCAACAACCATATTCATGTCCTAGGTTGATATATGGGACCATGAAGGGATGAGACCATGTGAATGCATTCCTATCTACTCCCTCATCAGTGACCATGGTTTCTATTATTTTGAGCTTTTGTTTTTATTTCATGGAAACATCAAACATGCTACCAATCTAGTTGGAATATTTTCTTGAGGATTATCTAGAGAGAGAGTTTATGAGTAAGGTGATGGGGAGGTCAAAGAAAATGGTGGCACAAAGGAATTACGTGAGCTGGTAGTCCCATTGTTGATCACCAATTCCTGATGGTGTCATTGTGATTTTATGGAATAAGTCCTTTATCCTTTATATTTTTCTTCTAAAGTATTTAGAGTTAGGTTTGTTGTTGAAGGTATCATAGGTTGTTATTAATAAAATACACATTAGATACATGGCAGTGTAGGGTACATTAACGCTCAACACATAATACAAAAATTTACTTTGGCTATTTAATAAACAAAAACTTTAAACCATTATTTAAAAAATTTAAACTTCAACATTTCTGAAATATATAGAAAATAAAACATATGTACACATATTTAGTGCCACAATAACTTTAAAACATATTGTTTTAAATAAACATTAAATTTATATATTTAAAATTCCCTAATACTAAAAGAACACAAAATGGAGAATAGTGAAGGAACAAGGTGAAGTAGAGATGCCATCTCAAAAGGTAGCTATAAGGTCTTCGATAAATCCATAGGATGCTACAGATGGGGAGAGAAACATAAATGATGCAACACTGAAAGGTGATTTTTTTTAGTTTGAGAAAATTTTATCATCCACATAAGTGTCCTATGTGGAGAGGGAGGTCTATGCTTTGGTAGTGGTTCCTTCATCACCGCCTAGATATGGAAGCTTTCATGTTGATACAGGGGCATCCTTTTGTGGATAATTAGAATTTTGGGTTGAAGAGGTATTATACAACATTTTGATCAATAAACCTTATTCCTCATGAATTTTTCTTGTGTGGTAGCTCCTTCAATAGTTAAAAACAATTTCTCTCCAAAAACATGTAATTTGAAAATTAGAGTTGAGAATGAGGGTTTACTGTTGCCTTGGAATAAAAATCATGTTTGTTTATCTATGAACCTTCATGGGAGGCACAAAGAGATCTAATATAATTTTAAGAAGGTGTCAACTATTTTATATCCTCTTCCAAGAAGTGTAACTTAGGTTAAAAAAAACTCCACCTTCACTATTTTGGGTTAGTTAACTCAAGTTTTACTCGTATCACAAAATATGGACAGGGAGATAATATTTAATTCAAGAGGGAAAATAAGATGTAAGAGGTAGTTAGAGGTGTAAATAATATAAAGAAGATGTGACGGAAACCTGTAGCAGGGCATGAAATGTAAATGATACTAGATTGATTGTCAAATTTTGAGATCATTTGTTAGCATTGTCCTAGACTCGAGAAACATTTAGAAACATGATATTTTAATGATTATTTTTTTTCTTAATTTCTTATAGACGAGATGAGGAGTTTTAAATTTATCAAGAATGGATACAAGTCGCTCATCCTAGGATGATTTTATTTGGTTATGTACGGAATTTCTGATATGATTGACACCCTGTATCCTAAAATATTAGTTTATGCAATGTTTTCTTATCTTTATTGAAAAATAACAATGTTTGTGGTTATTTAAAAACATGTCAGGTGTATTAAAGCATGAATATCCTGATAGGTGTCCTATGATACTCTAGAAAATGAGATCCATCAGCTTTGTCCTATGGTATTATGTAATAATCTGTAACTATGTAATTAGGGTCCTATGATATGAAGTGAGTATAACTGTAATTAGGGTCGTAATTAGATATATATTTTCTAAGAGGAAGAGTGTTGCGAAATGATCCAAGTGTTATAAATAACATTAGTCTAACAAGAACCCTGACCCAAATCACACACTGACTATATCAAAGCTATCCAAATCGTAACAATGATTTCTTGATGTTCCTTATTAAGAATTTATGTATTTTGAATTGTGATAGTGAAAAAGTAAGGAATGTAGAAAATCTGCAGTCTTAAATAATGAACAACATAAAATAAATAATATAAACTTGTATAAAATCAAATTAAACACCAATCCATCACTTCTGTGCATAATCTATTAATTTATTCATACTTAGAGCTTCGACTCAAATTAAAATCAAGTTATACAAGCAACTGTTTGCATTTGAATCTCATACATCTACAACTTTAGTTGTCTATTTCTTTGCATACAAAAAAATAAAAATTGCTGCTAATTAAATAGAAAATAACTGCACCTAGACTCAACCTTGAACTGATCTTCAAATGAGCTTTCTAAATCATAACTATTGCTTTAAATCAGCCGCATGCTATGCATGCATTAAAAAAACTGCCTTTGTTTTATTTAATTTAATTTATTCCTAAAATTAAGAATCTAACTTAAAGCTACAAACTATATCAAATAGTCAAACTACAGTTAACTAAACTAGACTCAATCTATGGGAGAAATTATATGCAACATACATTCATATTTCCAACACTCCCCCTTTAATTTAGAACCTGTAGATTTCACTATTCTAGATCTACATTTGTATTTCCATATCTTCCATATGCAAGATCACAAAATCCCAAACAACCTCTTAAATTTTCAAAAAAATCCTTTTCAAAAGCCTTTGTAAAAATGTCTCCAAACTGATCTTTGGATCTATAAAATTCAAGATGAATTTCTTTGTTGTTAACCGATTATATGATTAAATTATACCCCATGTCAATGTTCTTGATCCTCTTATGAAAAACATGATTTTTGGACGACACAATTGTTGAGTTGTTGTCACAAAAAATATGCGTAGTGTCCTCTTGTTTCTACCTCAAATACTTCAACACTCTTCTCATCCAAACAACTTGACATGGTGCTCCTATTGCAACTACATACTCCACTTCTATTGAAGATAATGTGATAATGGTATGATTATTTGATTCCCATGAAACCACTCTTGTTCCAAATTAAAAGTATAGATGAATGTGCTTTTCTGATCATCTATACTTCCAACATTTTCACTATCTATATAACCAATGAGTTTGACCTCATCTGAACTTGAATAAAGAATTCCATGATTCTTTTTTCCACACACATACCTCAAAATATTTTTCCATCTTGCCAATGTGAATATTTTGGAGATTCCATGAACCTTGACATGAGGCTCACACCATACATAATGTCAAGCCTTGTGGCCATCAAATACATAAGACTTCCAACCAATGTTTTAAACAATGTTGGATCCACCAATGATCCACTATCCTATTTTCTCAACTTCAAACCTACTACAATTGGTGTTGGCGCAAACTTACAATTAAACATGTTAAACTTCTTCAAAACATCATTTGCATACTTAGTTTTTGAAATAAAAACTTCACCTTCTGATTGTTGGACTTTAATGCCCAAAAATTAATTCATAAGACCAATATCTTTCATCTTAAATTCCTTCTTCATGGCTTATTTGAATGACTCTGTAGATAGATTTCCAATAATGATCAAATCATCTATGTATCAAAAACAATTAGAATTTTACCTTTCTCATTTATCTTGGTGTATAGATTAGGCTCATTGTTGTTTCTACTGAAACCATTATAAAAAAATAAGAATAAATTCTATTGTACCAAGTTGTAGGTTCATGCTTGAGACCATAGAGCACTTCCTTCAATATGTGTACCTTTCCTTCATGACCTTAAATATCATAACCTTCTGGATGGTTCACATAAACTTCCTCTTCAAGGAAACTATTCAAGAATTCTAATTTAACATCCATCTGATAAATAGGCCATTTGTTTTGAGATATAATTGCTAAAACTATTCTTATTGTATCCAAACGTGCTATTGGTGTAAAATTTTCATTGTAATCAACTCCATATTGCTGCATAAAGCCTCTTGCAACAAGTCATGCTTTGTGTTTTTGTGATTTTCCATCAACATTGTGTTTGGTCTTATATAACCACTTCACTCCTACCATGTCCTTTCCTTTTGGAAGATCCATCAGCTCCCATGTGCGATTCTTCTCTATAACATTTATCTCATCATCCATGGCTTGTGCCGAAACTTCATTATTTATAGCCTATTAAAAATAAATTGGATATGAAGCTTGAGAAAACAATGCAAAAAATAAACAATGAATTAGTTGTATAAAAATTATAAATCTCACTAAGAATTTGTGTTTTTTCACTGCACATGACTATTCAATGATCGACTGCTTTGTGGTGATGGAGTTGCTACTTGTGTTCTCTATGTTGTCTCTTTCATGAATGAAGATTGATGAAATCTTGGAGACCTTCTAAGTTGTGGTGTATGTTCATGATTTGAAGATGTATTACCTTGTTGCTCTAAAGTTTCATCTACCATATCATCATGTGGAATAATTGTTGCTATACTCACTATTTTCTCTATACTTTCATCCCATGCTTCATTCTCAATGAACTAAACACCTCTACCGATCACAACCTTCCCAGTGACTAGATTGTACATCTTGTATGCTTTTTTATTCTCAGAATACCCAATAGATATACACTTTTCTTCTTTTTTGTCTAACTTATTCCTTATCTCTTCAAGTACATGTGTATACACCATATAACATAAAAATTTGTAATGAGAAAAACTATGTTTCATTTTTTTCCATGATTTTTGAGGAATCACGTTTCCTAACAAGTTTTGTTGAATACCTGTTTAAAATGTAAACAAAAGTTGTTATTGATTTTCCCAATATTCATTTGGAGGGTTTTTTTCCTTCAACATAATTCCCACCATCTCCATGATGGTTCTATTATTCCTCTTTGCAACACCATTTTGTTGTGGTGTATACCTGGTAGTAGAATTCTTGTGTATACCATGATATTTGTAAGACCTCATAAATTCATTAGAAACATAGTCACCTCCTTTGTCCATCCTTAGAACTTTGATGTATTATCCACTTTAATTCTCCACTAATGCCTTGAACTACTGAAATGTATCAAAGACATATGATTTACGTCTTAGAAAATATACCAATGCATTCCTTGTGTAATCATCAACGAATGTCATAAAATAAGAAAAACCTCCAATATAAGTTGTTTGCATAGGTCTACATAAATATGAATGTACAATCTCAAGAGGTGTACTTGCTCTTACCATTTTTCCAACTGGGAAAGAATCTTTGTGTTGCTTCCCAAAAATGCAACCTTCACATACCCTTTCTGGTTTTTGAATCAATGGAAAAAATTTAACAACATTCTTTCTATGAATTACATTTAAACCTCAAAATTTTTTAATTCCCATACCTTATATATGTCAAATCCATGATTCATCTTTCATGACTAAATGAAAAGTTGATTGTGTTCCTTCAGCGCAAGACTCAATTGTATTAGTGCAGGAACCGGTGTAGGACTCGCTTGCATTAATGCATACCTCTCTTACATTAGTGCATGACTCTGTTACCTCAATGTAAGACTAATTTACATTATCATTCATGACTCATCTTCTTAAGAGCTAGACTCAGTAGAAGGTGAACTAACTTAGTGCAGGACTTGCCTGCAAACCGAGCTACTGATTTTGCTGCAAATAGATTTGATTTCTTCTTTTTTAAGGTTTTAATATCAAAGGAAACATCCTATTTATTTTCATATTCACTTTTTCAATTAACTGAGAGCTAGGAGATTTTTCGAAAATCATGCACTCATTTTCCTCCATATAAAATCTGTATCCTTTCTGTACCAGTTGTCCAATATTTATTAGATTTTTCTTTAAAATTATAATATAGTAAACATCATGCATATTTATTTTCTCCCCCTGTTTAGTTAGAATACTAACCATGCCTTTTCCTTTTACAAACACAATATTTTTTATTTCCAATAGTGTAGTGCCCATATTTTACACACACAATTACAACAGTAAAATACCAGGATAATTTTTTTTTGACTTACATTGCTCACTACACACAACACAGTAAGGGCTCCAAGAACAAAAACTCGACTCACCTACGAAAATCACATAATTCATCGACTTACATAGACATATGAAAACAACATAGGCATGCCGACGCCACACTTTTCCCAATGAACGAATAATAGCAATGCCCCAACCAAAGAAAGAAGACTCAAAGATAGGAAAACCCACAAAACATCTTTTCTTTAATTGTATTTTAGTTACGATTAACATTCCAAGAACATTATTGTGCAAGGATAAATTCCTCGTTTTTCCATCTATAAAAACTTTTATTTCATTACACATTTAATTTGCAGCTCGACCATTTTAAGTTGGATTCTTATTCTTTACAAAATTTTCCATAACTGGCATACTTATTTGGAATAATTTCAAATGCATATAAAGTACTTAATTATCTTATTATTATGTTAAGAATATTCTTCTCCAACATTTATTCGATGTCTAAATTTTTACCCTTATAACTCAAGTGAAAGTGACTTGATGTCCATAACACAATATTAGGATTTAAGGGAGATTTAGATACAAGATGGATTTTATTTTTTCCAAAATCATTCTTCAATCGTGGTATAGTTATTTCACTCCCATAGTTATTCTAATTCAATGACTTGTGGAATTCCATTTTGATATATATATATATATATATATATATATATAATATATATATATATATATATATTATTTTAGTTTTCTCAAAGTTGGTCACACCAAGGCAATTAATATTCTTTGTAACTCATGAAAATGTTTACTTAAGTTATAATGACTCCAAGAGTGGCATTATTCCACTCCTCAAATCTCGTTTTCACTCTTCTATGCTTTACTTTTTCATCGCATTAAGGTCTCATTATTACCATTGCATTATAACAATAGAGTTACAAAAGTACTTATCTGACATCTCAGGGAAATACATGGTTAGAAACATTATAACTACACATGAACCACAAGTGATTTGTTTTCAAGGTAAGGTCCCATGTTTCTGCATTTCACGATTCCACATGTGAAATATTATTTATTCCTTAATGCCGTAAAAGGACATAACAAGGTATTACGAGACAAAATTCCAATTTATTGGGTTCTTTTAAGTCAACATCTTTCAAATAAATTTTGTTTGAAAATAGTTATAATTTTCTACCTACATGTTAATCTCCTATTCAACTAAGGTTTAGTTTAAATCCCAATTTTCACTCAGGGCTTTAATCCCTATTATAGATTAATTTAAGGTTAAATAGTGTTTACTCTATGAACCCTTCATGAGAGATCAAGGCACTATATTGTCACAAGCTAACGATAAGACATTTAGCTGTGAGGGACTAAAGAGTTCACTAACAAGAATGCAAGACATAGAACAACTATATCATGATCTCCATTTATGTCGTCTAAAACCAACAGGGATTTCATTTGATGAAGAAATTTATTTTTAAATCTATCTTCGAAAAAACAAGGTAATCCACTACGGTACGAAGGAGGAGTTAGCTCTACACACTCCAAGAATTTTTTGACTGTGTCACTCTTATCAGATGGGTTTATGAAAATTTCATTAAACATACGGACTAAGACGATAAGCCCATTCTTGGGCTCTGATTTTCCTAAATTAGGACGTTCCATCGAGCACAAAGTTTAAGTTCATTCTACGATTTTCAATGTCTTCTACGGTAAGGAGTATCACACATGAAAAACAAGTTATGTCCCGATATTGAACAAGGGTAGAGTGTTTTCAATTTAATTCTCTTTATTACATTTACAAAGTATGAATGCACAAGATGACTCATTAATCATTTATTGAACACTAAAATTGCACTACAAGATATCACTTCACATTCATTTACCTTATATAAATATCAAACCTCCCCTTTTTTTTTCAGGTGTACTATAAGTCAAATTGATCCTAAGATTAAATTCACATTTTTTAGATGTCCTTGAAACTAGCATCTCATACATATCAACAAATTATCAAATATAACCTTGTGTAACATGAGACTACTTTATACATTTATTCATTTAACAATGAACTATAAAAAATTATTGCATGTGGTGTATTAGTTGTGTATTGGTACAAATAGGTGTAGCCTTTATTTTCTATGGGATAACCTATATTATTCCTGCAATTACCACGTGGGTTTGCAAAGGGATTGATAAGGGTTATCTAGCTCTTTAATCCTTACCACTAGTGTACAAATAATTATCATTTGGTGAGAATTGAGAACATTATTTGGGCTTATAATAATGTATTACATTTTGCAGAGTGAGATAAAATGTGTAGATACATGTATTCAATGCATTTCATTTCACTTCAGTTGTTGTAACTCCATTTTGAGAGTATGTTCTCTGACTTTGGTGAAGAGTTAGAGGAAACACTATTTGTGAATAATGGTGTCTATTTCATACAACTTGTAACACTATCTAAAGTTTCAATATATGGTATTTGCAGTGTGGTAAAATTTTCTTTGGTTCAAAAATAGTGTCAAGATTCTCATCATCTAGTTCACAAAACGTTTAAAATGGGCCCGGAGGCTAAGAAACCACTTCCAAAAGTTATCATACTGATATGTGGCCTAATCAAAACTCATGGGTAGATCACCTTTCTCTTTAGTTCCCAGACATACCATGTTGTTGGAGATAGCAACAGTTCTTCCCGTGGGCCCCAATAAGTTGAACGGTTAGCGAATGGTAACTAGTTTTCTAATGCCACTGGTCATAATTGGCCTCAGAATCGCAATAATAAGAAGTATGAATATAAAGTTAGCTCGAAATGAAATCATGCAAAACACGAAGACTAATATTTAATGTGGTTCACCCAATGTGGGCTGACATCCACCAACGAGGACACTTGCTACAAATTTCCCTTATATTACAAGAATTCAACAGAGTCTTCGATAATTACAATAACTAGATCAACAGTCTTGGAGTTATGCTCAACAAACCCTCCCGAATTCACACTAGTCACTATTCACCTTCACAATTTGACACTCATATCAAACTGTGACTATTGTATGTCCATATATATATAGGTACATCGTAATAGGTAGCTAGAAGAGGTTTTTTTTCCCAAAACAATGAAGGTACCATGAAAATGTCATGGGCCCAAGAACCAGCCCATAGATGGTTACCCATTACCCATGGGTTAATAATTTCACCCATGTAAATTTTATTCACGGTGCTTCACCCCCGAAAGCCAACCATCAGGGGGGATTTAACCCCCCAAACCCCCTACTGACTGGCTAAACCAGTGTAGCAGGGACTACCGTATATGAACATATCCAAGTGTAACACATGTTCATTTGGTGTACCAAACTCTAACATGAAAACATGACTCCACAAACATAACAAGGTGGATGGATGAAGCTTAATCATCTTCAATGCTTACAGATGTTAGGAAGGATACTTAGTGAGTCTCCGAAAAATGGAAGAGATTAACTGTTGTAGACCGTGAGATGTTCAACGTTAGTAATAGTTAGTCAAGCCCACCTAGTTGAAAGAGGGTAAGTATTGTAGTGATTCTAGTTAGAGTAGGAAGTTTACTACCTTAAGGCTCAAGAATGAGGGTGGACCAGCTCATAATCCTAACCCAACATGATTTGGGGGATCTATAAACCCCTATAGAATGAATTACGACACGACAATAAAATGTTTGGAACAAAATAAAGGGCTTGATAAATAGACAATGAGATTGTAAAATATTCCTACATCGGGTTCACCATAATTATATTACAGTAGCAAAAAATGAGAAGGGATTTTCTTTGCACTTGAATTTTTGAAGGTTGAGGATGAGATGATCCAAAATGCCTGGGAGATGAACTGTGCGATAGGTATAAATGGTAAACATTCCTAATAGGAGTTGGGGATAGTTGTAGAGATCAATATGCTGCTGAAACTTCCAAGATAACATTGCTAATCAATCAAATAGCAAGTACAAAACTTTCACTATAGTAGTGTGTACAATCACTTCAGAAGGCTCGTTTGATCATCTGTAGTAATCTTTACATTCTAAAATAACAAGGATAATCACTACATGTAAGCTCCCAATTCCATTGATGTCAGTGAAACCAAATATGTTTCTTCCTGGATGATGGAATCTTGGAAATTTCCCATTCATCTCTAAATATTCCTCTTCAGAGAGAGTCATCCAAATATGTAGATGATGGAAAAAGAGAGAAAAATAAGGGTTAGGACATCTAGCTTGGTTCACTTGATTGGCCCAAAATTACTTACCTATAGATAATTGTTCATTTAGAGCACCAAGTTGGTTGATAATCTGTGGGGGGAAAGGAGTATATCAAAAACTAGTACCCATAATCCTAAATCTATGTTTCCTTGGTTTTATGTCAATGTCTAGTGGATTGATATTTGGTTTGAATAATCCTTCTACAAGGTTGGGCCAGATTGGAAATGGTCATGTATGGTTATCAAATTGTGAGTAAGGATAAAGGAAACCAAATAAATAATCAAAGGATAGTCATAGGATATGAACCGGTGGCATGAATTCCTAATAACTAGGTTTTTTGTTTTGATTTGGGATCCTAAACTATAGTAAATTGTAATATCAAATAACTAATAAAAAGAAATCTAATTTAAAAAAAGAAAAGTAAACTTAATATTTTAATTTATTAAATTCTTTCCTATTTAATAAAATAAAATAAATAAAACTACCTATTCTATGTTTTGGTATTTTAACGAGATTTTTGAAAGAAGAGATTTAAAATTAACTAATTAACTAATGTTTTTGTACTTTCCTAGAATATTAAAAGAAAATGAAAGATCCAAAATGAAGGAGACCAAATAAATAAATAAAATGAAATGGTGCGACTGTCTTCTAACTGAAATCCACTGCATTCCATGCACAACCAATATTAATCCATGGGTTATGGCTGTATTCCTATATTGCAGGGATGATTTGCAATTCTAAACACTATAAGAACAGGAAGGGTTCATAACCACCGCAGGATGAAATAAGATTATTCTTGATAGACATAGATCCTACCTGGGGTCTGCTAGGAAATAAATCTTCTCAAAAGAAATGTTCCTCAAGTTTATGGGACAAACTGATGTCCTCGATAATATTCATATTTTAACTAATATATTAGACATGATAAATTAATAAGCTTGGAATTCACGCATCATGGTAGTGATTGGATTGTGACATGAGGGAGGCGTGGAGGATCACTTGTGGATAGTTCCCTTAGAACAACGTGCAGGAGGTTCACTGCAATAACCACTTACAACTAGATTTACCCGTTGACTTAGGTTTTGACTCTTTTGTAGTAGGCATTAGATCCCAAATAGAAAAATCATTAGTTGATTAGTGCAGACCAAGAAATGACAGGTAAATGTGATATATATTGGTAGCTAAGACAAGGTCTACTTTTTAGATAAAGCACATGTAGAATGAAGAGAAAGGGACTATGCATGGTTCAAGATTTTAATAGGGTTAAGATAAAATTTATTATTATTAGGATCTGTCTATTATTATCTAGCATGTACAAAGAGCATACATGTCAGTCTATCACAGATTCATGCAAACTAGATTATTAGTGTAGATTACTTATCATGTGATTACTGAAACTAGAAGGGAAATTCCATACATCCCCTGTATATATCTTATTGTATAGTCATTGCAATCAATTTGGGTTAAACCATTGTATTCATTAAGTATATACTTGTGCATGCAATAAACATAGTGTTTATGTCGTTATGTCACTATTGAAACACTGATTTTGATTTTTCCTGTCTTGATCATAAAACACTTATTTCACTAAATTGGGACATATTCCAGTAAATTGAGACTCCTGCATATCAAGTATTGGAAGAAATACATCTCCATTTTTTTGTGTATATCAGATTCCATTTTTGTCTATATCGGATTCCATTATTACTATTATTGGAATCCATTAGTAAAAATATTGGATTCCAATATTGTCATTATTGGAATTATTCTAGTTCCAATTTTACCATTATTGGATTCCAATATCACTATTATTGGATTCCAATATCACTATTATTGGATTCGAATAACGCTAGTATTGGATTCCAATTTGGCTAATATTGGATTCCGATAACGCAATTATTGGATTCCAAGTTCACCACTATTGTAATACAATTTATAAATCCTGATTTTTGGATTTTAGTTTCACTATTTTAGGGATTTCTATTGTTGTTATTATTTGAATACCTGACATAAGTGTTTGTGGCTGCTATCTTACATAAGTGTTGTGGCCACTATCTTTACATAAGAAAAACATGGCTGCTATCATACATAAGCCAAGTGGCCTCTATCTTACATAAGTCCTTGACAACCGTTATCTTCAATAAGCCTAACGGTTGCTAACTTACATGATGAAAGCACATCTAGGTGAAATCAGCTTAGCGGGGTCAAAGTTACATATTTTTATTCAGTTGATTTGTACATGTGACTTGATTGTCACCTATGTTATTGTCTACCTTTTTTCTAAATTTTTAGTACAAAAGTTATAAATGTTGAATTCAATTTTTACAACTAGTGGTCCTATCCCTACACATTACCTCTCACAGTCATTGAATTATGCACAATCATTGGATTCTTTCCCTTATGGATTTCAAAATTTGTATAGCCTAGTGATCGCATTGTGACATATTTTTTTTTTCTTACATGCTAAAATTCAAATATTGACTCCAATGGGAGGTCATAAGTTGGTGATCACACTTCAACGTGCATGTGAGCAAGTGTGTAATTTCAAGTTTGATAAACTTACACTTGGATGTGACAGTGATAGCTCATCGTAGTGTGAGAGAGTCTGTGGTCCTCATACATCTTACCAAGTGCGATTCATTGCATGAAAAAGTGTGATCCATCGCATGAAGAAGTGTGATCCCTCTCATGTCGAAGTGTGATCTCTCATGCACATCAAAGTGTGATCCCTTGCACATGCCAAAGAATGTGATGGACTGCACTTAAAGGTGCGATCTCTCGCACGATGATGTTTAATCCATCTCACATGACAAAGTATGATCATTTTCAAGATGAAGTGTGAGAATTTGCAATTGGAATAGTAAGTAATAAGGTAATAGATTTCAGAAATAGGTTTGCATGGAATAAATCCTTTCCAATCTATTATAACCACTATTGTAATCTAATTTATAAATCCCAGATGTTTGGATTTTAGTTTCACTATTTTAGGATTTCTAGTTTGTTATTATTTGAATCCCCCACATAAGCCAAATGACTGCAATATCTTACATAAGCCTCTTGCAGAAGCTATCTTCAATAAGCATAGTGGTTGCTAACTTACATGATGAAACTTCACTTGCTAGGTGAAATCAGCCTAGCGGGGTCAAAGTTACATTTTCCTTGCAGACCATTAAGTTATATTTTCCTTATGAGCCACTAAAATACATAAGACTTATGGCCTCTAAGTTACATGATACCATGATAATCCTAGCAGTAACTATCTTACATAAGTGTATTGGTTGTTAACTTACATAAGCATAGTGGCTGCTAATTTACAAAAGAGTAGATTCATCTAGGTGAAATAATACTAGTGGATGGAAAGTTACACCAGCCTACCCTGTAGTAAGTTCCATAATCCTACCAACCACTAAGATACGTAGAACTAGCGACCGCTAAATTACATTACCCTAGGTGCCACAAAGCTACATTAGTGGCCTTGGGGTTAAATTTTATGGCCACTTATGTCAGTCAAGCAATTTTTAGATGACAATAATTTTATAATATTTCCCTTTACAAATATTACAAAACAATAGTTATTAAAATTCTTCAAATTTATATTCATTTAATATTTTATGTATATTATATATTGATATAATTTTTATATAAATCTATATAAAAAATACCGTGATATTGTAAATATGCAAGTTGCGTGTGATAAATTCAACTACTTTTATGCTTTTCCATTATGTAAATTGTAAAGAATGACAAAGAGTTGAGATTTACATAAACAAGTTGTTTTGAGGAAATGGATTTGAAAATGTATTTCCATAGGCAATCAATCCTTCAGGAAAATTACATAAGAATTGATCCCTCACAAAGGTATTAATTATTTTTCTTGAATTTGTGTAAGGTATTACTAGATAGCTTCATGACCCCAATTCGGTATTTTAATTTTAACTCCTTTCCAAGTTATGCTTGGACTCCATGCCCAGATGACGTTGTCTCTATCAATATTTGATGTGTCCCTTGATTTTCACCACCATTTCTTTTTCAACAAGCATTCCTCGTACCTTTATTTTTTTAATTTCATTTTCTTGTGGGTTCTCACCAGTGTACCCTTATCTTTTGAGTGTTTTTGTGAATATCATGTATTATTTTTAGTTCTGCATTTCCCATCCATATAGGTACATTATCTTCAGCCGGTCTTTTTAGTATCATCTACCCAATATTCACATCCATTACTAGGTTGAATTCCTCTCGAGGTCTATCACAAATAGGTCCAACATTTATATCCTTATTTGAAAGGAAATTTTGACAATAATAACTATGCATGTGAAGATGTGGTGCACCCACTATCTAATCATACATTGCACTATCCTAAAAAAAATTTGGCCAAAAACTATCGCTTCTTGTCATGTTACTATTGGCAAAGGGATTCTCTAGGGCACGTAGAACATTTTTCCAATATGCAATCTTTGGAACATAGTATGCTTCTCCACCATATTTTGAAATATTTTCCTGGTGTGTGATGTATGCTTGAATTCCTCTCTGCATGTTTGTCATCTCTTTGGGTTCTTTGAAGGGTTCCAATGGAGGATACCCTTCAAGAAATAAAGGTTTCCCATTCACTTTTTTCCATATCTCAATTGAGTGTGACTAGAAGGACTCCAAGATTGATGCCTTGAACTCCATGATGAGATTGTTTTATTTGACATAGAACTTAAACACCTTTGGTTTGTTGATACCCATGATCTTGTGGTTACCATCTAGCAAGTGTGATTCCAAAAATGCCTTAAAGTCAAATAATTCCTCGATAAGGTATGGAGTGAATGTGTTGGACTGATCTTGGCATGTTCTATAAGTGTCCATTATTTGTGGCAAAGGAAATGTATCCAATTTTCACAATGTTGTTGATAATCATCTAAATGTCCCATCTATGTCTTCATGCATGTGACCCAATAGAAGGAACCTCACATACACTATGTTGAAAACCCCTCTAGCTGTCAGCATGGATGAAAATGCAAACAATGTGTGATTTTTGTTGTCACTTGCAACATTATCTAGCTGCAAGTAGAGAGTTGGTGGTTGTTTTCTAAATGAACTTGAACAACTACTTACAATATTAATTATATGAGAACCCTCATTTTTCTTCTTGTATTCCTTGCACTTTTCATATGAATCATTTTGCAACACCTTTCAATTTTCATGTGGGGGGCACATTTGATGTGTACATGTCTTAATTTTTCTTCTTGTGGAGGCACCTTTGGGCACGTGCATACTTTATCTTTTCAGGTATGAAAAATTTGTGTATATTAAGGTAATAGCTTACATATTGAAATATGATAATGTGATCCTCCTCAGTAAGGTATAAGGCATCATTACACTCTTCACTTGGTATAGTCACCTTGGCATATACAACATTTTTACTTTGGTTTCCCTAGTTTGATTGCATCAAACTTGGAATTTCAATAACTAGCCACTTTTGATCATTGACATCACATAATATTTAGGTCCTTTTATTACATGTATAATTTTAACCCCTTTCGGTTAATCATGGCATCTATTTTTAACCACCTTTGATTAAAAAATTATGGTAAAACATGGGAAAATATAAGGTTTACTTTTTGGTGATCATTATCGACATGTGTATGGTTCAGACCTTATTCAGTCAATGTAATGATATTTTTTTGAGTGATGTGGGCTAGCCCCCTTCCATGGTGACTCACCCCTTGAGCTTTATTGGCGATTATTCTTTTGAGGTTAACTTGGCTGTGGTTAGGGTTTTCCATTGAATTTGGTGATTATTATGTGGCCATTTGATCTCATGTACATTCAGATCTTCACCGCTGATGTTGATCTATGGAGTTAACATTATGGATCATTTCTCAATCTTTAATCTTCATAGTGATTAATTCTCATCTGTCGATTCTTTAACTCAACTTGAGTTAGATTTACATGAGGTCGAGTTGGGGTTATTAAAACAACTCAACCCTAAATCATCATTTACTTTCATTTCTCATTTTGTGGGTGAAGCCCTGATAAATTTTTTTCAAGCCACCATTAATTTAATACCCAAGCTTAGAATATTGTGCATTTTGAGAAGTTTACGAAGTTCTTTCTCATATTTATTGTTCATGAGAAGGTTTTGCAGCCATGAAAGTGAGCTTTGGATCTCTGCAAATTATAATTCCTAAGATTGTTTCATCATCTTGGCTGCTCTACTTGGTCTATGGACCTCTGGTAGCTTTGCTTCTTGGTCACTGCTCATTTGATGGTCTTCTGCATAGATTATATTGGAAACTTTGGCCATTTAAACATATCTGCAATGCATCGTTTCCGTTCGGCCATCATATTTGAAGGTATATACACCTTTTTTTACAATTCACTTTGTGTTTTAAATTATTCCCTGTGATCCATATTATTAGAAAGTACCTTTTGTTCTTTGTAATTCTGAAACACCTTTCTATGTCACGTTTTATGATCCTTTGACCTCTATTATTTTTCTTTAGTGCCATGAATGGGTTGCGAGGCATTTACGACCACAAGTTTTTTATTTCTTTTATCTGCATGGGCTATTTGGAAGGTTTGGTTGAGATTTGTTCTTATACAACATAATTTTTGGATGCCATGGTATTTAATATTGGAGCTGGCTCTTGTGTAATTTTCTTCTAATCTCATCATTTAAGCTATGATTCTCCCCTTGTGCTTCAAAATTTGCAAGAAACCTGAATGGAAATACAAGTTAAGCTTGTATTTTAACGTTTATTCGAATCTCTTTTTTGAGAATGACTTTGAAATTTGGCTCCTTGTTCAACATGCTTTAGCTTATGTGGTGATTTGTATTTTTGTCTGGCATCGTTGTTTTTGGGTATGATGAAAAGAACACTTTTTCTTTATCCTTCTGATATTTCATTTTCAACCCTCACCACCACTATTCCCGTGGAAAAGAAGTTCTTTGATCCTTTTCAACCCATGACACCATCTGGGTTTGTATGATTTCTCAGGATTTAGTGGGCATTGAAAATTTGTTTCTCTCCTTGCCCACCATGTAGTCTAAGGCTTTACCATTCTAATCAAGCTCTGAAGTTTGTTGAGGGATTGATTTTTCTTTAACTATTAACTAAGTATCTGAAACTATTCTTTCCCAAAATCTAGGTGAATTTGATTCTCCTTAACCCTTGGCATGACTGTAATTATCTCATTATTGTAGGACTATTGCATGAATATTGTACTTTCTGAGTTTGTTGTTGCTTCAATGCTCCCATTTCCAAATTGAGGTCTGTGGATTTTGGTAACTACTGTACTTTTAGTTTTGGTGCTCTGACTTAAAATAGAGTCAACCATGGCTCGAATAAGGGACCTTGTGTTTGAAAAATGGCTACCATTATTTTGTTGAGTTGCCCATATTTGTTCATATTTTATTGGAATAGTTATTTGATCATGTTCAAAAGTATTTCAAAACCACCTACTCTATCCTTTGCATGACTTTTATCCATGTTTTCTAGTTCAAGGCTTTCTTTTGAACAATGTGAGCTTATATATACTCCTTAAGCTCTAATTTTTAGGATAAGTATATAATTTGAAAGCTTTGTTATTTCAAATACTTGTTTCATTTTCAAATAAGCTTTGTACTTAGTATCCTCTAATTCTTGCATTGAGATGTATATTATTTATTAAACATTGGCGGATACTTGGATTGTTGCAAGCCTGTATTTGAGCTTATTTTAGAAAAGTGACTTCCAGACTTCCTCAAATCTGGAACAGTGAACACACAATCATAGTTATCCTTTTGATCTTATGAGATTCTGTTAGTACTTCTATGATGAACCTGTTACCCATAATTTCACACTAACAGAACCTTAGAAAATGCATACTGAAATTCATAAAGGATCATTTATTGCAACTGTATAGATGTTCTTTTGGTTTTTGATCATATTTTGTAACATTTGACCTTGATCATTTTGCTTGTAACCTGATGAAGAGTTGTTCTTACTGAAATAATCAATGATTTACTCTTCTTTCTGTGAAAGCAACTCACTTCCTTCTAAAATTGGAGTTTGAGAAATATTGTGCCTTTTATTGCAATCTCATCTTCATTCTAATATTTATAACTCTTGCCATCTTGAGCTCATATTTGTTCCTTTTCTTCTGTTTTGCATTGTCTATATGATTTGAGTTCCTTAATAATGCATATGTGCAAGTTTTCCTCAATTAATGATTGTAACTTGATCTGTATTTTTTTACATTTTAAGGCTGACAATCAATACTGTACTTCTTCTTTTGATCTAGGGAAAAGCACAAGTATACTTCTGTGTTGAAAAATATAAATATTCATGATTTATTTGCAATGATTTCACTTACTTTGATTTATCCTTACAAAATATGGAACCCTCTTATCTTAGTTGTATTATATCATGAAGTAACTTGTACTTATCTGAATCTGTATCTTTGACTATACCACGTATTATCTCCTTTCGTTATTACTATTTGATTTTTCTACAGCTTTCAAGCATGTATCAATTTGAACTAACATTATGGAAATATGTTAAATGTCCATTTTACATGGCGAATCCTTGTCAAATTTTTCTCAGATTTCCTTTTCCATTCTGTTTCAGCTCCAACTTTATCTCAATTTGTGAGTTGATATTTTAAATATGAGCATGGAAATTGTATTTCAAAACAATGCTAAAGCCATATGCTTCTTCTGTCTATTACTTGATCACTCTATAAGCTTCTTCTTCTGAGTTGTAACCTAAGGTAGTTAATTAATTAAATACCCTGCTTTCTCAAGTAACCTAAGGCAGTTGCTATTGATGAAAGTATCACTTTAATATATTTTTCACTCTTTACTTGCATTAACTGCCTCTTGTGTACTCATATTTCTTTGTTATTTAGTACTTTAGCATTTCCTTTATTGCATACATTACATCTAAAACCTTCAATATCACTTTTTCATTTCTTTTCTATCCTTGCTTGACATGATTAGTTGTTTTCCTTTGTTGCAACATGTACCTGCACATCATAGATAAAATAGTTAGAAAACATTATGATTTTTGGCCTCTCTTCTATTCCATAGTTTTTCCTTCTTCATTTTGCTCTCTGAAATGACTGTGAGAATATTATGTTCTAATGTAGAACACTGATGCTTACCTTCTATGCATTTATATTTTATGTAATCATACTTCATAATATCATAAGATTCATTTGCACAAAGATAGATAGTATAAGAGTTTGATTTAACCCTAAGCTCGTGACTAACAGTCTATTAACTTTTAAAATACCTATAACTTTAGCAATGAACCTTGACTACTGCAATATGTAACTATGATTGTTGTTCCAAAACTTAACACTTCATCTATTGTGTATTTTCAGTCTCCATCAAGTTTACACATCTGTCCTTTGGGGCTTTGTGTTCTTTTGCTGAAGATAATCATGAAATTGTAGATTATGTGATTTGTTATAGTTTGTATCAACACACATAGCTGTAAGTTACATGTATTCATTAATTAATTGAACATAAAAAATATTGAACTGAAAAAATCTCCCCTAGAATAGGTTCATTTCACCAATGCCATCCATCGTAACAATGTTTCGATTTTCCCATTTTGACACAAGTGAAAAATTTGTCAACATGTACTATACTACACATTACCACTCACAGTCATTGGCTTATGCATAGTCATTGCCTTCTTTCCCCTATGGCTTTCAATAATTGTATAACCTAGTGGCTAGTGTGATGTAATGATTTTTTTACATGCTAAAATTCAAATATTTAATAGAATGGGAGGCCAGAAGTTGGTGATCACACTTCAATGTGTGAGCGGGCACAATTCCAAGTTCAAAAACTCTCACTTAGACATGACAATGATAGTTGATCGTAGAGCGAGAGAGTCACAACCTCGTACATCCACCAAGTTTGATTCCTCGCATGAAAAAGTGTGATCCCTCACACTTGATCTTATTTTTAGGGCCATTAATATTGCATCAAAGTAAATCATTCATGTATTTAATTCTCTTATTGTATAGCTATGCTTATTTTATGGTATATAGTTCAAGTTTTAGTCTTTATTTGATTAACGATGGTGGTATATGATTTGATTCAATTATGTGTATTAATTACTTCGAATAATATACGTTTATTTTTAATAATTTAGACTTTATTTGATTAACGATGGTGGTATATGTTTTTTTTCAATTATGTGTATTTAATTATTTCTAATCTTTTTATTTCTTTGTTTTTAATAATTGTATATACTATTGAGTAGAAGTAACACATGTTACATATTTTTTTATTAATAATTCTCAATATTAAGGACTTAATTTCAATTAAATTTTGAAATTAATTCTCAAACAATGTCAAATTGTAGTTTTTATACATTAAAAATTATGTTATAAAAATGTTACCTTAATTTTAGATTGCACTGCCACGTGTATAAGTTTATCCATAAACCTCATAGTGGAAGGGAAAGATTAAGATTTTTATAATACAATAAAAATTACACTTTTTTGTAAGGTCAAATGTTACATAATTAATATTGCGCTTCCCTAAACATTAAATTTCCATTAAACTGTGTAATGTAAAATCTGCCACTTGAGAGTATGTTTTTATTTTTTTGCACTGCATTTAATATTCAGTGGTCCAATATTAAATTTTAATCCACAAAAACTCTTCTAACGTCTTTATTTAATGTAATAAAATGGAAAAATGTATACTCATTTTGAAGGTGACCACACCAAAAAAAGGAGCACATACACAAATGGGGGAAGAACAAAGTTACACAAAATTAAAAGAAGTAAAGCATAGTTATTTTATTTTAAATAATTTCAGCTTATAGACCCATTTCACAGTGATTATAAATATTACATTTTTTAGTAGGTAATTAACTAATTTTCAATGGTTCTCCACATGTTTTGATTATGTGATATTACAGAGCGCAGGATCCCTTGTATATTTATTTTTAGAAAATGGAAAATGAAATTAAGTTTAGATAAAATATGGAGTACGTAAATTGTTTCCTTTGTGATTGTTTATAGTAACTAATAAATTTGTAGGACATGGAAATATCACAATTTTACTTGTTTTCATGTTTCGAATCAAAAGTTTACAAATAAACTCCAATTAACTATGCAGACAATATGGTTTGTTCAAAAAAACTAAGAAACTTTCATGTAAAGGAATTCTACATGTAAACATAAATGGAAATAGTGTCTCAAATTTGCAAGAGAATACAAGTAGTGCACAGAAATTGGGTCCTTGCATTCCAAATTCACAAATCGATCTAAATTCTCCATATATTGTTGATGATTCAAAAATAGAGTAAATATTATCAATAACTGATGCATATGAAAGAGATAGAAATAAAGAGGAGCTAATGAAAGAATAAAAAGAAGATTTGTGGTTAGAATCTGATGTGAAAACATTTATTTCAAAACATGAAGAGGTGTATGAACATTTAAATCATGGATATATTGGCAAGAAACATTGGGATAATATAACAAATGCATTGAATTAAGTATGTGGAAAAACATTCAATGGGAAGTAATGCAAATGCATGATGAACGGGTTGAAGAAAACCCTTAAGAAGGAGAAACAATTGGAAAACAAAACATGGACTTTATATGAAGATATAGACCACATTACATAGAAAACACACAAGGTTATTGGTTCTATTGGAAAAGAGAGGGTTAATACAACCACTTCTACTTTTGAAAAAGACACGAGAGAGCAATCAGAAATCCCTTTTATTAACATTGAAAATTTGGAAGGATCAAAGATAGAAAACCATTTGAATAAAAATGGAATTCAGAGAAAATATGTGAAGATAAAAGGAAATTTTTATGGAGATTTGAAAGAGGTAATCGAAAATAACATACATTTATTGTGTTAGACATTGAAATAAACTTACTAGGGAAGGATTCAATAGGAGAGTGAAAGAATGGAACAAGAGAGAAACCTAATGGAGAAAATATTAGATATACAACTTCATGTCACAAGTCATTTTACCCAGGTAAATTACAATTTTTAAACCTAATTAATATAGTATTGTATCATTCATTCCATCTTAAAATAAAAATATCATGCATTGAAGTTAGTTAGTACTTATCTATTTTTCATTCTTCCTTTTTATTTAAGAACAATGCCAATAATCAACATCTTGAGCACCACCAAGATCATTGACACACACATCCGAAGATATTGTTTATGTAACTAAAGAAAATAAAAAAGGATGTTGGTAAACATGTATATTTTTGCTGAGGATAATATGATAATTCAATATGTGAGACATGAATTGAACCACATATCACTGGTAGTATAGTCAAAGTATGGAATACTTATATACTCACTATGTAATTTAAAGATGATAAAATCAACATTGAGCATGTTGTTCTTTTGATGATATTGTTGTTAATATTGATATTTTTGTGTCTGGCATATATGGTTAATATAGTGGTTCCATTAAAATTAATTTGCAATTAACTAAAAAAATTAAATTTTGAGTGATATTCAAAATATTTGCACCATTTGATAGCCATTAATTTGTTATTAAATATAAAGAAAATTAATGACACCCACATATCTTTTGTAATTCGTGCACCAAAGAAAGTGATGGTTGGAAGTTTATGTTCCATATTAATTATAGATTGTTATTCATTAATATATTTCAAGAAAATTTAAATTTGTGAAGCTTCATGCGAGAACATTGGCGTAAGGTAAAAAATCTGTAAGTGTAATAGTTCATTGAAAAATCAGATCACGGTTCGATTGGCAAAATTCTGAGCACCGTTTGTTTTCATGAAGGCGTCAAAAATTGGTATGCATTATCACCTTTTCTCCTTCCAAATTTTAAAATTATATGTATGTAGAATATTATGTAGCCTTTTCAACAAAACCCTAATTTCTTTGCTTCTAGTAGTCGAATTTGTCTATTCTTTAACACTCTTTAACAAACACTTCTCAGCTAATAGGCTTTGACATTGTTTTGTCATTATTTTTTCCAATCCCTAACTGATTTAACCCCTCTTGAGAATAATGTAAAACATGTTATGGGTTTTTTTTCGCAAGAGGACTAAGAAAATATTCATAAAATACTTGAGATGGACATCAATGATTATTGGAAGTGAACAAAATGGGTGTTGCTGAAAAGGTTGATGAAAATAGATTTTTCTCAGTTAAGGATGTTAATCATTTACGGATTTTGGACCATTAGTGTATGGTTTCTATATGAATTTAATTTTAAATTAAATTATAGTAATGCAATAATGATAGTAACTTCTAGTAGATGAAATAATAATATTAACACAAATAATTGTTTGCTTGTTTACAATAGTTTATAGATTAAAATTACAGGCTGTGGTTTTTTTAATTAAATTAGCTAATGATATATCAACAGTAAGAATTATAAAATTTCATTGCTTTTCTTTCTTAATGTGACAATAGGAATATGGAAATAGGGAGATGTAATATAAGGAAAAGTTATGTTTTTTAATAAGAAGAGAGATTATACATAGGGTTCAGATTATTTATTTTCATACTAACACTACAAAGAGTGTGTTCATTATATTTATTAGAATTATATCATATGGCCTTTGAGACTTAATTTACTAACTAATTATAGATCATAATATCTTTTGAGATTTCATTTTTAATAAAAATGTGGAATTTTTATCTTCCTTTCAATAACTTATAGTAAATAGTATGAGAACTAGTTAAGGGTTGATCCCTCACGAGGGTATCCAGTGCAACACTTGGCTCAAAAAAATTCGTGGAACAAACTAATGAGATATAAGAAATGTGTGACCCGTGAAGAAAACAAGTAATATAATTCCTTTTTCAATTCAATAATAGATATCTAGTAAATGATGCCTTACAAACACTAAGTTTGAAATATTTTTTTGATGTTGATCATAATGATCGCTTAGCTTGTAAATATTTTGTTGTGGATGACCTTAGAGACTGATAGGAAAATAATTTTGTATGTTTTGACTACTCATTGTGATATTAAATGATCTAGGAGATTATACCATTATAATTAATAGGTCGTTGTGGCTGAACATAATGACCGCTAAGATCAACACTACGTATATATTGACCCCTCACCAGTTCAAAGAATGTAGAAAATTTTCTCATTCTAATAATAGTTTTCTTGTGAATAAATTCTTGGACACAGAAAATCTATAAATATTTCATTGTTGATCAACTTAGCAACCGCTAGGATCTAAACTACATAATACTTGAAGCCTCAAGAGTTCTAGTATTGACATAACTTGCTCATTGCATTATTATTTTTTATTAGAGTGATGCCTAGCGAATGCCATGGTTAAAAAAAAGTATATCTTGACCCCTCAGTGGTGCTTGTACAATAGTTCTTTGGTCATTCCATTAATGGTATATCTATGAATGATGTCTAGCAACGACACATATTCATGATCTTGCAATGAAATAATAAGACATAAGTAAATTTTGATCCCTTACGTATACATGTAATACAATAATTTTCTTAATTCAATGATAGATGTCCATTGAATGGTGTTTTGGTAACCGTAATATCTAAATATTTTTTTAAGGTGGATTTTATATACCATTAAGTTTTATTTATTTTCTTGTTAATGCATTAGTAGTTTTCCTATAAATGATGCCTACCGATCACTAAGATATAGGTATATCATTGTGGCTGATTGTAGTAATAGCTATGATAAGAAGTATGTATTTATTTGTTAATGATTCTTATAAATCGTTAAGCTCTAAAACATATGTTGCAGCTAACCCTAGTGATTGCTAGCATAAAAAATACTTGTGCATACCCATCAATAGTGAAATGATTGGCGTTGTATTGCGCATCACAATAATAGTTGGGATTTGAAATAAGCTTAGATATAAGGAATATCTAAATACTTTGTTGTTCTTGAACATAGAAACCGCTAACATCAACACGACATATATTAATATAATAGTTGTCTAGTGGATAATACATAGATACAACCAATCTCTAAATATTTCATTATGGCTGAACGTAAGTCTTGAAGCCTCAAGATCAATTCTATTGACACACTTAGGTCATAATTAGATCTACGAAATGTGGATGGTTTTCATACAACGGATAATCCTTCCAAAATATGTTGAGTGTGAATTTTCAAGAATAATTTTGCATATTTTATGAACTTAGCGATCCACAGTTAAATAAATAGTGATTACAATGGAAAATGTTAATGATAGGAGCCCAGCAGCCGCTAAGCTAGACTAGTATGGAGCTTAGTGGTCACTAAGAATTTTATTTGATAAGAAGAGAAATTATTGATCCCTCTCGATGGAAATTAGTGCAAAAACTGGCTCCACTAGGTAACGTGTGGCTAACTTGATACAATTATAGTCATTGAAAATTACAATCATTCTAAATCTGTACAGCCAGTGATTGCTATGAAAAGAGGTAATGAAAGTATCTATCTTTTTAAATTAACAACCGAAAAATACTAGCAGTCTTTAAGTCATTCCTTTCAATTATTAATGGAGTTTCTAGGTTGCGAAGCATTTTTTTTGATACAAATAGATGTGAATTACAACATACTCTAATGCTCGATTTCAAATAAAACTAGTTAGGTATTTGGGGGTCCTACGTTATTCGTTACAAAATGTGTTACGGGAAAACTAAACATTTTTTTTAATAAATTATTTTTAGTGAATGTTGGACACATGATTGTGTTTTTTTTCACACACACTCTTTTCAATATTTGAAAAATTAAATCTTAATGGCCTTTACGCTAGTCCATTCAATTGTTGTTAATTACCAACAAGTAATTTTAAAATTGTACATTCATATGTAGACTTAAATTATCACTCTCACTAACATCTTTGTTTTCAAAATTTCCTTTCATGCTATCTATGCAATGTGGATGGTTGTTAGAAAATGGATAATCCTTCAAAAAAATATTACGTGTTAAATGTTATGAACAATTTTACATAGTTAATGAAATAAATGATTGCTAGGATCTGAACTATGTGCCTTAAGAGTGCTTCTATTGAAAGACTTAGACCTTTTCATTAATATTTTTACTACCGTGATGTCTAGTGAACACCATGGCTAAAAATATGTATATCTTGAACCCTGAGTGGTGCATCTACATCCACACTTTACTCATTACATTAATAGTAAGTCTGTGAATAATGCCTAGTGACCACTAAAATCTGAATATTTTATAATTGACGACTCTTGCGACCAATAGGATCAACACTTATTTCAATTATTTGGAAATTGTTTTCTAATCTTACCTAATATTCATTAGAAGGGACATATGAATGTTTCCATAAAATCAATTTCATCATTTTTCTTAGAATTTGTTTCTGTTAATGATGTATGCAGCGTTCCCGGCCCTTAAATTTTTCAACATGATGAGAAAGTGGGCAATGGTGATGGTAGATACTTTTTTTATATTCCGATGATAACGAAAAAGTAATAATTGATACCATGTTCGATCCAACAACCTTGGATGATCATTGAATTCAATCCAAGGACGAGAACCTTGAAAAGGGTAACCAAAAAGAAGATGTCAACACAAAAATCCATCGTTTGGCATGAAACTTTAGAAGACCTATTCACTCTTACAAAGAAAAGGAAAACTAAAAGATCTCATGTAATGCAAAATAAGGAATACTGAGAATCCTTTATAAGGGACAAAACAGAAGCACCCTTAGAAGTAGTGAGGGGATTACGTGCCAGAAATACAGAGCTTGAAACTTAGTTAAAGGACATAGTTCCTCCTAGCACAGTTTCTGATAAACAAGAGGCATTGCATGGCTTGTATAATAATATAAATAAGTTAATCCATGCAAAGAAGGAGGTAGAAGAGGGCTTGGAAAAAATGAAAAAATCATTACAAGAGTGACATTGTTACAGAAAAAATTAACATATATGGGGTAGGCCATTCAAAAAGGAATTTATAAAGACCCTACAATAATGACCATGGATGATATTGGTATATGCCACACATATGCTAATTATACAAAGAAAATACTAAGGGAATGGAATGAATAGGAAATAAAACTTTCTTTGCAGTTTGATGACATTAAGTCATGGAAATATTTAGAGGAAACCATGCATTGGTTTCTAGTGAAGAGTTCACGATATCCCTTCAATAATTCATGGTTAATTTTTAAAGGATAATAGCTGAGGCAAACGAAGGAGAAACATGTCATTGAGATTGTTTCCAAAACAAGGGAAGAGATACAAAAAATAGAAACTCTGAAGAAAATTGCAAAAAACACATATGGTAGTCAAAAGGATTTGCTTGACAATTATTCTATGTTATATAGAAACATGATTATGGATATGGATTAGATAAAAAGAGATTCTCATATTTGCAAAAAAGCATTTGAGGATGCATGAAAACAAGATGGTAAAGCATGTCCCAAATGAGGGAAATAAACACATGAAGAAACTATACCCGTCGGCTCGGTTCAACAGTAGCCCATAGTTAAGGAAGCAACCATGCCCGCAGTCTCAGATCAACAACACACCGTAGTTAAGGAAGAACGATAGTGAATCATATATTGTAGTATGTGAGATAGGCGCGAAACAAATGTGATATTTATGCCATGTTAATAGATGAATATTTGTAAATGATACAATGATCGTGTATATATTCCAAATGTTATAGTTATCTAAACATGAATTTTTTGTTTTGATATATTCTTGAGACAAATGTTCCAAATCTATTGTTGTGGCATAAACTACAAATAATATGGTGCTGCATTACCTAGTGACAACATATCTTCAAATCATATGTTGCAAAATAAGATTTTAGACACCAAGTTTAAAAATTCACTCTTTGTCTTCTTATATGTTTGAGACACCTAAGAATGAAATATTATATTGTGGAAGCACCTAGATGTCGGGTAGCTCAAAACTATAGCCACTTAGTATATTAATGTAATGTGTTTAATCCTTTCAAACACTATGCTCCAAATTATGTGTTAAATACTAACGAATGTTAAATGCAAATTTTTACATTGAGGAATTACATAGAGGCCACTAATTTCATACTAATTTAATTAAATGAGTGAAATTCTAGTGATCACTAAGATCTAACTAATATTTTCTAGCGGAATCTAATTTTTAAATATCTTACTATATTTCGTTAAATCCTAACAGCTGTTATGTTCCAAATATTATGATGTGGTAGTGTCTTAGGGGCATATCACTTCATGATATCCATTTTTGGGAACCTAATGTTAAGCTCAAAAATTGTTTTTGAGCCATAACCCAATGGTTGCTAAGCTTGTAATATCTGACATGTTTTTTCTTGAATCCTTGTGAAAAAATATCTTCAAATAATATGTTGCAACATAAGATAGTGGACATCAAGATAAAAATTTCATGCTTCATATTTTTAAATGCTCGAGACATCCAAGCTCATAATATTCTATTCTTGAAGCAACTAGATGTCGTGTAGCTCAAAACTTGTTAATTTGATTTGTACACATACCGCAGACAACTTGCAAACAATACAAGGTCACATATTCTAGTAAAATCTAGCCTTCTGGAATCTTATGTTAATGTGTTAAATTCTTGTGATCTCTATGACCCAAATCTTATGTGTTAAATCCTAAAAAATGCAAAGCTTAAATTGTTACATCATTATAAAGGCTAGCGACCACTCATCTCAAATCAATTTCATTTAAAATTCTAAATATTGTAGATTTTTTTTTTTAAATATTATGTTGTTGCAGTACGTAGAGGAAGCTAATATCATACTACTTTAATTTGAATTTTGAAATCATAGCAACTGTTAAGGTATAAATAATATGTTGTGGAAATACCATTTGATGATAGACTTCTAATATCTTTCTTTATTTTATGAAATCCTAGCAGCCGCTAAGCTTCAAATAATATGTTGTGGCAATGTCTTAGTAGCCTATAACTTCATGATATTCATTGTTGAGTACCAATCCCTAAGCTCAGAAAATTGTTTCAAGCCATAACTTGGTAGCTGATAATCATGCAATATCTGACATGTTTTTAGTTGAATCCTAGCGACAACATATCTTCAAATAATATGTTGCAACATAATATAGTGGACGCCAAGCTAAAAATTTCACACTTTGTCTTGTTAAATACTTGAGACATCCAAAGCTCGAAATATTCTATTGTGGAAGCAACTAGATGCCATGTAGCTCAATTTTTTTTAATTTGATTTGTTAATGCATACCGCCAACAACTTTTAAACATTATGATTGTGCATATTCTAGCAGGTGCTAGTCTCCTAGAATATTAATTTAATGTGTTAAATACATGCAACTGCTATTATGAAAATGTTATGGATTAAATCCTAATGAATGCTAAGTTTAAATTATTGCATTGTTGTAAAGGCTAGAGGCAACTAAGTTCAAATTAATTTCATTTAAAATGTTAAATCATGTCAAAATAATTTTTTAGTATTACGTTGTTGTAATACATATCGGCTGCTAATTTCATACTAACTTAATTTAATTTTTGAAATCCTAGCAACCACTAAGCTCCAAATAATATGTTGTGGAAATACCTAGCAGATGCTAGACTTCCAATATTTGTCTTTATTTTTTGAAATCCTAGTGGCCGCTAAGCTCCAAATAATATGTTGCGGAAGTGTCTTAGCGGCCTATAACTTCATGGTATCTGTTAATGAGTACTGATCACTAAGCTTAGAAAATGTTTTCGAGAGTGGCCTTTAAGATTGCAATATCTGACATGTTTTTAGTTGAATCCTAGAGATACCATATCTTCAAATAGTATGTTGTAACATAAGATAGTAGACACCAAGCTAAAAATTTCATACTTCATCTTGTTAAATGATCGAGACATGTAAAGTTTTAAATATTCTATTATGGAAGCAACAAGATGTCATGTAGCTCAAAACTTGTTAATTGTATTTGTTAAATCATACCACCCACAACTTAAAAACATTATGAGTACACATATTCTAATGAATGCTAGCCTCCTGGAATCTTCTGTTAATGTGTTCAATTTTTAGGACCTTTATGATCCAAATCTTATGTGTTAAATCCTAATGAATGTAAAGCTTAAATTGTTTAATCATTGTAAAGGTTGGCGACCACTCAGCTTAAATAATTTTCATTTAAAATGATAATGTTTTTAGAAATATTTTGTAAAATATTATGTTGTTGTAGTACGCAGAGGCTGATAATTTAATACTACTTTAATTTAATATGTGAATCCTAGCTAAAGGTACAAATAATATCTTACAGCAATACCTAGTGGAAGATAGAATTCTAATATATTTCTTTATTTTGTGAAATCCTAGAGGCCACTAAACTCCAAATGATATGTTATGACAGTTTCTTAGTGGCATATAACTTCCTAATATACGTTGTTGAGTACCAATCCCTAAGCTCAGTAAATGTTTTTGAGGCATAACCTAACAACAATACCTAACAGACGTTAGACTTACAATATCTTTATTTTATTTTTGCAAAACCCTAGCGACCGCTAAGTTCCTAATAATATGTTGTGGCAATACCTAGCGGATGCTAGAATCGCAATATCTTTTTGTATTTTATTAAATCCTAGTGATAACTATGTTCCAAATTTTACGATGTGGCAGTGTTGTAGCAGTGTACGACTTCATGATATGCATTGTTGTTTACCAATCCCTAGGATACAAATATGGTATTAAGATATACCCTAGCAACCGCTAAGATTGCAATAGATTTATTTATTTTGTGATACCCTAGCAACCACTAAGTTCCAAATAATATGTTATTGCAATACCTAGTGGACCCTAGACTTGTAATATATTTCTTTATTTTTTAAAAATCCTAGTGACAATTATATTACGATGTAGTAGTGTCTTAGTGGCGTATGGCTTCATGATATGTGTTATTGAGTACTGATTGCTAAGATAGAAATATGGTATTAAGTTATACCCTAGTGGCCTCTAAGATTGTAATAGATTTCTTTATTTTGTGAAAACCTATGGATAACTAATATCCAAATAATATTAGTTTGTTTCCTTGTAGACAGACAAATAATATTGTGGCCTTCCACAACAACCCTAATGAATTAATATATATGCCAAAACTCTATCTACTACTAATAATACATGGCCTATTGATAATTTTGTTTTAAAAGAATTAAATATATAAATATTTAATATATAAATTTAAATACATAGTGATCATACTATTATATATATATATATATATATATATATATATATATAATTTAGGTGTATATATAATATTTTTAACCTTTCATTGCACAAAAAAGTATCTCACACTTGAAAACCTAATATGATTTTACTACGACAACCATATAAAGAATGCACAATGAAATATTTACCTCGATTTGTTTCTATCATCATATTAAAAGGAAAAAAAGAATACATAACAAATACCAAAACAATATTTCGAGTCTTGTTAAATAGTACAATTTTTAAAAACTAGTATTTTTACCATTAGCCATCATTATCGAGAAAAATAATCCAGAGAGGGAGATAGATTAGTGGAAACTTGAAAGCCTTCAAATAAAATAAAAAAGATAACTAAAATGGGATTAATGTTTCTTCAGTTGTGGCCCAACAGATTTCGTGTTTTCTTTAAGAACAAGGTGGTGCGACAAAATGATCAAAAAGAACTGGTAAGTAGAGATGGCCCATGGATCGCATTTTCGTAGGGAAAAATAGGGCTGAACTGAGGTGAAAAAGACATTAACTAGTATCGAAAAGGCATTTTCAAAAAATGACCAGAAGGAATCAGTAACTAGAATTGGTCCGCTAAGCATGTTTTTGTAGGGCAAAGTAGGGATGGACTAAGGCTAAAAAATACAGGATTCGGTCGAAGACAGAACGACTGTATAAGCCCATAATAAAAAAGGTGCACATTTACTATAATATATGTTTTTGATGAATACCTTATTTAGATCTGATATTTTTTTGTGCTTGGCGATGCCATTCAAACCATTGACTACTGCATCGAGCTAACTATCCATGTTATTTTTCCGCAACACTTTTTCTTTCATAGTGTGTGAGACCCCTTTCTGTTACTGCTTGATTATTCACTTTTTTTAATCCACAAACAAGATTATAATCACTGTTTGATTGTTCCCTGGGTAAAACAACCATAATTCTTACATTTGTCCCTACAATCTATGACTTTCTTGTATTGTTCTATGATTTCACGAGTTGTTGTTCCGCAAGACCAAAAAATAAAAACCCCTAAAACTTAGTTCTCTGGGGTATTTAATATTTTTTTTTGGCACAGTCCACATTAGAAATTTTGAAAATATAAAAAAGTGCGGGATATGGAAATTTTAAAATCAAAGTGGGGGTAATTGTGTAAATATTGAAATTTCCAATTCTCAAAAATGGAGGGGGGGGAGTTCACATTTCGAGTTTTGAATTTTCCACTCATTGAGAAAAGGTGTGAGATATTGAGAAAATAAAAATATTGAAAACAACACCTTTTAATATTGGCTATAGCCTAAAATAGTTGAAACGTAATGAAAAATATAATATTATAATAAAACAGTCGAAATAAATTACAAGAATTTATATGTACATTTAGTTTTTCTTTTATTTTATCAAAAATTGCCTATATAATGTTAGATGTAGTGCACTAATGAAATATAATTCTCCAATTTCTTTGTGCCACGTGTTAAGTTTGAACCTGATAGTTAGAAAATATTATAGTTTACACATTTATTAAGAAATTAAAATGTAAAGAAACTAGTATAATATGAAACCGCCATATTATAATATAACTAACTAGTGAAATGACAACACGTGGCTATACCTCAAAATAATTGAAACACAACTATATAAAAATAATAAAAAAAATGAAATAAAGTGTACGAATGTATAGGCACAATTATTTTTACTAATTATTCTATAATTATTATATCTTTTAGAATATAAAGTTACATATTTTTTTTATAATATTTATACAAATCTATATAAAAAATGATGGTCATGTTTTAAATATGCAAGTTGCATGTGATGGTTAGATTAGATATTTACAAGTATTTTACATCAAAAATCACAAAAAAAAATGTCTAAATGGCCATCAAATTTAACACATGGATGTAGTGCGCAAATGAAAAATATTTATCTAATTATACTATGTGTGTGGCATGTTTGTAACCTAGTAGTTAGAAAACATTATAATTGACACATTTATTATGAAATTATAATATAAATAACTACCATTAAAATTACAACATGCGGCATGAAATTCTCAAATCCTAGAAGCTGTTTTTTACACGAAAACAACGAAAAGCACTAGCGCCTCAAATTTATAAAGATAGTGTTTACAATGACAAGACGTATTGGTATACAACTAGCAGTTGCTAGGCTATATCATGATTTTTTATTCTATCGCTATTTCCAAATTAAATAATTGTTTTGCAATGATTTATCTTATCAAAACTACAAAAAAATATCACTTACTTTTATCAGTATATATGGATTCCAATTTACAAATATATATCTTGTACGAGATAAATATGTAGTGCAATAATTAGGGCTGCCAATTAAATTCCACCCAAAATGATACAATTACAATGACAACTGATATTGATAGCAGCCTAACAGCTAAACCATTGTTTGTTATAATATAGCTATTCAAAAATTAGAATCTGTTGTGTCTAGCAACCGCTGCATTAATCCTTTCAAATAGTAATTGTGCTTAGTGGTCATTAAACCTTTGCTTTGATACAAACTGAGAGTCATGATCCCTCTCGATGGAATATAGTGGAAAAATAGGCTCCACCAGGTAACGTTTGGATGATTTGAAACAATTATAATCATTGAATATTACAATAAATCTAAATATGTAAAGATAGTGATTACTACGACAAGAGGTAATGAAAGGATCATGGCGGCCTCAAAGCTATATCACGAGTTGTTAATCAATAGCTGAAATGGAAATAGAGAAATTAGTAAGCCTAACGCTTGCTAGGATTTTTACTTGATACAAAAAAATATGGATTATAATTTACAAAGATACATCTTAGGAGAAATAAATCAGTATTAAATCCTTTAAGCATTTACGAATAATGAAGGCTAGCGGTCGCTAATCCTTTTCTTTGATAAGAATAGAAAGTATTGATCCCTCCTGATGGAAAGTATTGCAGGAATTGGCTTCAAAGGTAACACGTAGAAAATTTGTTAACATTTTAATCATTTACAATTATAATTGATCTAAGAATGTAGATATAGTGATTACTATGAGAAGAGTAATGATATGGTCCTAACGACCACTAAGCCATTCCATGATTTGTTATTCAATGGGTATTTTGAAATTAAGAAATTATTGAGTGTAGCAGTTGATACCCTTTTATTCTAATACCATTGAATATGGATTACAATTTTGAAATATATATCTTAGGAGAAATAAATAATACTAGATGCCTCTCAATGGAATGTAGTGCAGTAATTGGGTCCGCCATGTGAAGTTTGGCCAATATGTTACACTTATAATCAATGAAAAGCACTAACCATCCAAATTTGAATAGATAGTGATTAAAATGGAAAATGGTAATGATAGGAGCCCAGCAGCCGCTAAGTTTGACCATTTATATATATATATATTCTAAAATTTAGAAATTTTTGCACCTATCAACAGCAATTTTATTCCTTTAATATGAAGATAAAGTCTCAACCCCTCTCAATGGAAAGTAATGCAGAAATTAGATGCACTTGGTAACGTGTGGCTAATTGGATACAATTATAGTCATTGAAAATAATAATCATTCTAAAGTTGTACTTATAGTGACTTCTATGAGTAGAGGTAATGAAAGTAGTGCAGAAACTGCTAAGCTAAACCATGATTTTTTATTCAATAGTTATTTATAAATTAAGAACTTGTAGTGGTCACTAGGATTTTTCTTTGATACGAATGAATATGAATTATAATTTGCAAAGATTTATTTTAGGAAAAATACATAAGTCTTTATTCGTCTTGTTGAAATGTTGTGTTACAATTGGGTCCTATATGTGAAGTCCGACCAATACGATATAATTACTATAACTAAAAAAATATTAGTCCACAGAGGAACATCAACTGCTTACAATGAAAAATAGTAATAAGAGGAGATTAATGGTGGATAATATTGACCATTGTTTGTTATCATATAGCTATTTTCAAATAAATAAAATTTTAAGCCTAGTAGCTGCTATGTTATTATTTTCTACTAGTTATGGAGATTAAATCTTAACGAACTTTAAGCTAGTCCATTCAATTGCTGTAAATTACCAACAAGTAATATTAAAAATTGTCCATTCATATGTTGAATTTAATCTTCTCTCTTGCTAACATCTATGTTTTTAAACGTTTTCTTACATGCAATCTATGCAAACTGGATGGTTCTAGGACAACAAATAATCCTTCCAAAATATGTTGTGTGTTGATTTTCAAGAACAATTTTGCATAGTTTCTGGTATTAATGTTGTGATCCACAAAATATGATTTATAGTAACTAGTTGAAGGTTAGATGTCATGTTCGGTCGAATCCTAACAATATCTAACGTTTACTTTGATTTTTCACCAATGATAAAAAAAGTAAAGTATTATAGAGATTGGTGATCAAAAAGGCTAATACATGCATTCATAAACAAATGGTGAGAACAAAAAATAATCCATATGTGAATTAATTTTTAATATATTCTACTCCAATTGCATATACAATGTCTTCCATTGGTTGCAATGCATTCTGGTAAATTCCATTCATTGAAGGCGTTGAGAGCAGGAAAAAAAGAGATGAGGACTGGTTTATTGAAGTTCATGGCCCTAACAACTAGTACAATGACCTGTGGTTTTTTTGTTATATATTAAAGACATGAGGAATTTGGAATGTTTATATCCTCTCCAGTCGTATATTCTAGTACACTGTTTATTCTGGTCGAACACATTAACTATGAAAATAATAAGTGTCTTATTGTGGATATGGATTCAGATGTTTCTTTATTCACGAAATAGGAAATGCAAGCTTCAGAAGACAAAATAAAATTCCCATGTTCAACACATGGAAGGGATTTGGGGTTGTTAGTAGATAAATATAAAACTGGCTATTCAAATGCCGAAAAAATTCATAGTGGCAATCTTGCAGGACATAGAAAATTTTATAGAGGTGATATAACCTCTTCCATTTATCATTTTTTGAATAGAAAAGGTTCACTTTCACCACCTAAACATACAAAGTTGTTTACTATGCTGAGGAGAACATATTTGGCTAAATTGGAGCTCGATATTTCCTGATCAAAGTTTCATGGGTTGAAAAGTAATACTAAATCAGTTGTATTATTGATGAAGGAAACCACTATATTCATGAAAACAGAACCTTCAACTAAGTAGTAGTTTGATTAATTTTTGTTAAATGGTGAATTATCTTCAATTGATGTTTCCAGGTTCCATGTAGCACCTCCAGAGTATCAATATCATCTCATTGATGACAAGAATGTTGACCTTCTTCTGCACTCCATGTTCATAAATATTATTCCCATACAGAGGGACACAATCCTTATTTCCTTCTTGTAGTCTACGAATAAGGTTGTGGTTCTCCAAGATCTGAAATAATTGGAAAGGGACGGCATTAAATTTTATATAATTGATGGCCAACATTCAATATGTGAACAAAAAAATATTTTGGGCTCAGATACTTACAAGTCTTTACATCCGAGGCTATGGTTTCAAAGGGCTCACATTCTTTCTACAAATGTAACTAATGAAGCCATTACTAATATTTGCAAACAATATAATGAAGTGAATAGAACTTGGGTAGAAACCAATTTTATTGATTTGTTGTACAAATTTAGATTGGTTTGGAAATTGGTTGGATGTCCTCAACATCCCGGATTGGCAAAACAAAAAAAAGAGGAATGGAAGGTAATGTATTTTAATTTTATTGCATTTTTTATTAATTTTTTTCTTCCTTATATAAAAATATAAAACAAACCTATAATTTTCCTTTGAATGAAAAACTTTAAGAGTCAATTTAATTTGATTTTAAAAATTGACACAACCATTAATCTATACGACAAATAGAATTTTATATTATTGTCAGATGATATATGGACTAAATGGACTACAACATTTGAGTTGTTTAGATCCAATGGCCTTGCTTTTCCACCTATTAAAGATAATCAAGATAAATTCCAGCCTAATTCATTAGCAAGATTCATAGACAATTCATTCATGGCTACTAGGGGAATGAACAAAGAAGAACTGTCAGTGCTAGCGGATAAAATACAATCAGGGGATGTCTGGTTAATTGGCTCTTTTCACGAAGGCGTAAATTTGATTCTTACTGCCGGAGAACAAAAGGAGATAGAAAAATGAGACAAATTTTTTTACAATATTTTAAACACAACCATCCAAATATTGATTTATTGACATCATGTAGTGAATCCAATGTAGTTGAAAAATTTAATTTCTTGAATCACACTACCATAAGTTGTCTTTACTATTGGGTGAAGAGAGAAAAGGAAAGAGAAAATTTGATTCCCACATAGGGGGGAAGAAATCTAAACAAAAAAAGGACCAAGTGGTGGAAGACAATCTTCCTGTCAAGGCTCATACAATATTAGACAACTATGCAGTGTCAATGGATGACAATATACCAGAAAGGATGGAAGACATAGATGAATTTACTTGTCAATGTGAATACTTGTTCCATCTTTCATCAACTGTATCAGCTATTCTTGCCACAAATCCTTTCGATGTAGAATTTTTTTATCACCGAGTTTTGTAATTTGTCTGGCAATATTTCTTCTGAAGAAATAATAGAGCTGTTAACGGTTATTAGAACAAGTGCACTGGAATGTATTATTATTGTTCTCATACCAATTGAATATTCAAAAATGTTGAGAGCAACAATAAAAAATACATGGAAAAGGTTAAAGACAGTGAAGAATCAATCCTGGATGGATGCTACAGACTCTATGATAGTAGTGGGAAATTTAAAAGTTTGTATCTGATGTACACAATAATTGGACTTCAAAAATATGATTAAATAAATGATGAAAGAGAAGAAGTCACTAGGGATTGTATGGAAAAATTTCTGCCACAATTGATAACTACAAGTGAAATTGGCCTAAAAGGAACCAAACACCCTTTTCCTTTTGAGAAATCATATGAGTTTCGATCTGATATGTTCACTCGATGTTGTTCCTAGGATTCTATAGTATTAGTGCTATATGGCCACAGTGTCGCACTGCATGCATTATTTGAATCTAATCAATCTGTTATTTTTATTGTTGAGACACATAGTTATACATTTTTTTTGAAACATACTATTATCATATGAAGAAAGGTTCATACTGGAATATAACTCGAACATGTTATTATGTTAAAATTATTTCAACCAAAAAAATCTACTTACACATTTCTTATTTACGCAAAAAAATAAATAACAATAGGAATCAATGTACAAACCTCTCAACTTGAAACTACATAACCAACTCATCATGGTGATTTTTCTTCAATCACTTTATAAATATGTTTAATTATCTCTATTTTCAATTCCCATTTTTCTCATTATGTTTACAATAGTATATGCTCACCCGCTCTGACCAAAAATGAAGATAACTCAACCACATCATACACGAATATGCAAACAAATCCTAGTATGTTATTCATGTGCATTTATAAATAAGAACCTCTACTAAACCCCCAAAATTTATAAAAAATTAATGGTTTATGTAGACCACCAATACCCAGAGAAAGTAACAATGGAGTGCGTGGCGGTAGCCAATGTGAATATGTAGATAGAACCAAGTATGTTAGCCATGTGTAACTTTAAACATAGCCATTTCTAAGGATCACATAGTTATAGAAAAAAATTTCAGCTAATTCTAGAAGTGGATTCATTTTAAAATAAGGAATTATCAAATAACCTATTTCAAAAGTTCATGGTGGTATCCAACGCTACATAGTTTGTAGTTTCTAGGTTGTTGGATGGCTGCATAAACCATTAGTATCAACATAATGATATAGAAATTAGAATCTATGCTTATTCCATCAAATGATTGCATAACATAATTGTAGCTAATCCACATCAATATCTCAAATGTGTTGTCCGCCAATGGGTGGTTCAATGAATATAAAGAAACCCTAATGAATACTATGATTCATTCAAAAGACATAGACCATTTTGATTTGTACTTACCATATTACCACGGAGACCAGTATTATTTTCAATTATGCTTTCATTTGCGATAACATGAAATTTATTTTGAATTTATTATTATTGTTTATAACACATATTACATCAAAAAAACCAGTCGCTAGTAAGGTTTGTGTAAGCCAATCCAGAAGCTCAGTTGGTAAGTGGTAGTTACCTAAAGTGCTAATATTGAATTTATCATTTTACCACGTAGTTCAGTATGTTTTTTTAAAATAAGCGTTCATTTTCCATATAAATAGCTATATTAGTAATATTTATATTGTTTGAAACAAATCATTCATCAAAGGATCTAGCTGCGGATAAAGAAGATGCAATCCTACATGTAAGGCCCAATGGTAAGTGGTATCCGGAAGATAAAAAAATTATTTTTTCCATTGGTTAGAATTGATATGAGACCGATGAAATTTTTTTTTTTACTTCCTTGTAGTTAGCCACATGAATTCCTTGCTTATTTTATATTTGGAGGGCTCGGTATATGAGAAAAAAAAATCTCCCTCTATGGACATCACATTTAAGTTATGTAGGGAGAGAATCAAAATGTGAGGTGTCCTGAAAGAGTTTATAAAGTCATTATCAACAAAATTTAAAATTTGATTCTAGTCAGACAAACTCACTTCAACAGATGTTGAAAAGATGACAAAGGCCTTCAATAAAAAATTATTGACTGGCTTGAATCCTTTAATCACCTGGGGAAAATAACATTACAAAATGGTCTATGGAGTTACAATAAAATATCTAGAAAAGGTTTGGAGTAGAAGCAATGTCCCCTACAATTCTGAAGACACAATGTGTATTACATTAGGTGCAAAGAGAAACCCTCCAACAAATTTTATGGTTGGGATGAAAAGAAGAGGAGAAAATTTCTCAAAAGATATGTTGTTGATGGCAGATTTGCACAAAGAGTTATCACTAATAGTGTCAAAGGAATTGAATGTGGTAGAGGAAATCAAATATTTTGAGCGAGCAAATGCTAAATAAAGAGTTATCATTTCAAAATGTTATTTTGATGATAAAGCTTAACATTGTAAATAAAATATATTCATATGTTTTAATGATGGTTCTGCATAACTATTTAAATTACGATTGTATGATTATAAGTTGGGAGAATTTAATTATTTCCTGATTATAAGTTCAAATTATGAGTGTATAAGTTGAAAATGTGAATTAATAGAAAATATTTAATGTAAAAAATATTTGATCAATTATTATTAATGAAATATGTATTCCTAAATTTATTTTGAGCATGCTTAGATACTAGTTTTTTCTTCAATATTAGAAAATGTATACATCTTTACAATGCAATGAAATAACAACAATACAGTATGTAAAGACTTGTCATGCTGAAACATTACATTATATTTGAATAAATTCTTCACAAAAAAATTATTCTTAATATAACAATAAGAAATGAATAACGCCCTTAGATTTTACCTTTGTCACCACCTACAACCATTTGATTTTTGATATAACAATATTGAAAGGGACTTGTTTTTTATTTTAAAATTGATTCACCACCATCAACCATTTGATTTTGTTTCTTTTCATTTTTAGATAGGAACACATGCAACATGAAACTAATCATATTTGATATAAACAGTGTTAAGAACACACCCTCCACAAGGAATCTTTGGCATTTAAATAGTTAAATAAAATTGATGGCATCAAGATCGAAAATAAATATATTTTTTCACAGCTAATGTGAAAGAGTTCTTGCAATGGTAGAAATTTTTTTTCAACATATCAATATGGACATTGGAAAGAAAGTCAAATGTTGATGACATGATGCCTTCATTCCTTCAAAACATCGGTTTGGAGGTTGCAAGCTTCAAGTTCATATTTACACAGGAAGATTGCATCAAGACCAAACGCTTTGATTATAAAGGCTTTGGGAATCCCAAATTATATCTAAAGAATCTTAACTCCATTTGGTTGCGGTTTAATGAATCATACAATTGTAAAAATGCAGTACTTGTAAATGACTCTTTAGAGAAAAACAAGTTAATTGATGTTGCGAACTACATTATTGTTGAAACATTCAACATAGATTCTAACTTAGAATACACATACTTGTTAGATTTTTTGTGGCCTTTTTCGTAACCATTGAAGGACATCGAAGATGTTTGGGATTATGTTAAATCACTAAAACAATTATAGGGATCTTTTTATTGGATCTTTACTATAATTTTTATTGTTGATCTAGAAGGCCAACTTCAGGAATAGTGTTACATTACAAATTCAAATTATTCATCAAATGTTTTACTATAATTCTAACTACCTTTACTAAAGGAATATAAATTTATTTTATAGGTATATTTAAATGCTAAAATATATATGGGATAGTTTTACAATTAATTTTAAATAAGTTCATATCCATATTTGAATATGAAATTTTTTATGTCATGTTTCTTATAGTTTATTTTATATCTGAATTTAAATATGAAAATATATATGGTATGGTTTTACAATTAATTACCTTCTCTTACACTGGATCGTCGCCCTCTGCTAATTTATTCATAACATCTTAAAAAATTCTCTGGTTGCGATGAGATTCGATCATACCATTATAAATGAAGTAAATATGATCTCTAACTTTAAATATGAAAATATATTTGGAATGGTTCTATAGTTAATTACATTCTCTTGAATTGAATATTTTCCCTCTTTCAGTTTCTTCATATAGGGGTTAAATTTAACATCCATTTAGACATTTTTTATGATTTTAGTCGTAGACTACTTGCAGATATTTGAAAAAATTGTCACATGTAATTTGTAAATTGTAAGTATAAACGTTATTTTTTATATATATTTATTAGTAAAATATACAAATATATATTAGAAATAGTGAAATAAATATAATATAATCTTTTATAAATATTATTAATAGTATAAAATAACACTATTTTACATTTTGGAAGGGCAAAATTTGAAAATTTCTGTCAGCTAAAAATTGTTTGACAGGCATAGGTGGCCGTCAAATTTAACCCATGTTTAGTAGTTCTCTGATTACCCCAAGGTTCAATCAAACCATAGTAATTGAATCTAGAAGTGTCTCCACCTCGTGAATGTCAATAGCCTAGTGGTCACTTGGTCAATGGCATTTGAAATATTAAAATTTATATATTTTAATCTTAAAAACATCTTAAAAGTGATAAGAGAAGTATTCCAAAGATTAAGCCTTGCCGCCACTAGCCCTTATAAAACAGAACATATATCTATTCTATATGGGCTAACAGACGCTAGACATTATTTCTCAGGTCAACGTTTGATTCCTTGAAATCATTAAACATTATTTCATAGATTCATAAATTTAAATCATGACCAGATATATTGGAATTCGGAAGGAGAATTAATGGATTCCAATATTTTGATTTTTGAATTCCAATATATGTGATTTTGGAGTACAGTTAATTCCAATATAGGTAATTTTGGATTCCAATATAGGTGATTCAGGATTCCAATATATGTGATTTTGAAATCCGATATATGTGATTCTAGAATCCAATATGTGTGATTTTGGAGTGCAGATAATTCTAATATTTGACATTTTGGAATCTGAAAATAAAAAATATTAGATTCTGATATAGGCTATATTTTTTAGGTGATAGGACTAGAATAAGTCCCAATTTAGTGAACTAAACGTTATATTTATTTTTCTTGCAATCATAAGCATAATGTCCATACTTTTTACAATAATGGCACTAAACATGAGACTTATATAGTCTCTAAACATAACTGTGTTCATGAATTTGTCCTCTTCCACCTAAGTTTGATTAATTGTTGTTTCGTCCTCTAGATTGAATAATTCCTCTGACTCTTGGGCTGAACCTTCCTCTTCCTCTTCCATGTATACATATTTTCTTAGATGCAAAATATTTATCTACAACTGCATGTGATCTATTCATCCTCTGTTCATGATTGATTAGTGATGCATGCAATTCATCAATAGAAAACTGAATCAGATCCTTAGTTTCTTTAATATCAACAACTAAAGGATCAAATTTCGTAGGCAAACTCCTAAGAAAAATTTCAATAATCCTTCTATATTCAATAGTCTCACCATGGTATTTTATTTTATTGACTAAGCCAACTACATAAGTAAAGAACTATTCTACAAAATATGAATATTTCATTAACATATTCTAAAAATATCTATGAAGTAACTATAGCTTGGTGTTTTTTACTTTCTCCTTACCTTGATATGTAACTTGTAGTGTGTCCCATGCAGTATTTACTTGATTGGCTACTGCCACTCTCAGAAAGATGATATCATGCATTGCCTCATGAATCTATAATCTCCCACACTTCCTGAGATCTGAATAACGCCTTCATGGTAAACGGCCAGTACTCATAGTTCTTTCCATTAAATTTTGATGTCTACATACCGGATGTAGAAGATATTTATTGCCACCAATTTAATAACCTGCTACAAAAATAATACTCTGATACTAATTTGTAGAAAATATGCAGTCTTAAACAACAAACAACATAAAAGAAATAATGTAAACTTTCATAAAAATAGATTAAAAACCAATCCAGCACTGTTGTGCTTAATCTATTAATTCATTCATACTCGGAGCTTCAGCTCAAATTACAATCAAGTTATATAAGAAAATGTCTGCATTCGACTCTCATACATCTACAACTTCAGCTATGTTCTTCTTTGCATACAAAACAATATAAATTGATCCTAATTAAATAGAAAATAACTCTACCTAGACTCAACCTCAAACTACTATTCAACTGAGATTTCTAAATCTGAACTACTTCTTTAAATCAGTTGCATGTTATGCATGTATAAAATAAACTCCTTTTGTTTCATTTAATTTAATCTTTTCCTAAAATTAAGACTCCAACTAAAAGCTACAGACTATATCAAATAGTCAAATTGTAGTTAATTAAACTAGACCTAATCTACGGGAGAAATTATGTGCAACATACATGCATATTTCCAACAAGGAAATAATATTAGGTCCAAGTTTTAGAAACCCAAATTTCTCACATTTTCCCTACTATGAGACAAAGAATCTCTAAATTAGTCTTAAAATCATATCCAATAATTGCCAAGGGAAGAAAATTTGAAGATGAGTGGTTGTATTTTAATCTTCCATTAAAGGATTGAAAGGAGACTATAAAAATGTGTGTGTGTGTGTGTGTGTGTGTGTGTGGTGTGTGTGTGTGTGTGTGTGTGTGTGTGTGAAAGAGAGAGTAAATGTTTGCATTATTTTCTTAGTTTTCTATTTTTTAAAGACAGTGAGACCCTGATCTAACAGTTCTAAACTATATTATTTAAACAGGAGACAACAAAAAATATATGTTAAAGTATTTGAATCATTTCAAATAATTACTAGTAAAATAAGGTAGTGACTACTAGATGATTTCACCAATGATTCCATTAGGAGATTGCAAAATCATAATAGAAAGGTTAGCCAACTAAAAGAGAACTGTAAAAGTATGAATAAACTCATTTAAAGTAGGTCATTCTTTGTAACATTTACATGTGGATATCCAATCTTATAATTTTTAAAGTACAAATAGTCCATGACATGGTTAGTTTATGATATATACACACTAGAGGACCCGAACCAATTGTTTTGGGGAAACCTATAAAACACCAAAAAACATCTTTAGAAAATAACAAATATGGCAAAAATAAAATCACTGAACCTCACTGAAATGAAGGTAGGAGGATTACTTTCCTAAAATTGATAACTAAACTTTTACTTGGTAAGTAAAGTTAAACATTTGAGCACATATATTCTCATGAAACATTAAACTATACCCTTTAAAAATAATAATAATGATATACCTAAATATTTTTATCAGAAACCTATTTATTTTCATTTTCAATGGAAGACATTTAAAACTTATAATAGAAAAAATATAAAAAGACTTCCATGTTAATATGTTGTCATTGATACTATGTATAATATCATGTTTTACTGTTATATTTTTATGAAAATAAAGACTTATTATTCAAGAGTAAGAAATTTTGCATCTACAAAGAAACAAACCCAAATTAATATAGTGTGGGTTTTTGGGTCTTGTAAAGAAATCCCTTGAAATGTAATCAAGAAGAGTGTGTGTTACTCTATTTTTCAATTCATTAATCTTGAAACATCATATACATGTGAATGATATGAATGATCTATAAAGTAGGTATGTTTCATTATTTTTTTATGAGCCCATGTCAAAAATACGCCCACGTCACAAATATGTTGATAACTTTGTTAACAAAACTAATATCTCTTAAGACTTGTTACTAGAACATCAAGGAAAATAAAGAAAGAGTGAAGAAAAATTTGACCAACCATGAAGGATTGGGCAGATGAAAGTGTAAAATATTTTAATATGATTTATCTATGGTCTTTCAATGCAAATAAAACTAGAAAGATACCTACATATATGATTAGTGTATGTTATGTATAGTTAGTATTTGCTTTGGCCTGGGGATTCAAACATGTACTAACCAATTGAAGCATGGAAGCATTAAATAACTATGAGTATTAAATGTTTTCAAATTGGAAAAAAAACATACGTATGTTGTAGGTATTATGTGACTAGAATGATAGGGTGGGATGACCGCCTCCCATAGGAAAAATGAAAAATATGGGTTTGCAATATTGAAAGAGGCATTTTTTAGGGTTTACAACATTAAGGGAGGCTACTTAGGGTTTCAATTGTGGATGGCCATGATCATGATGTGTATCAATGACCGACCATGTGCCATCTCCATTGTCCACTTACTTATACGTGTCAAATGTGACCACCTGAATCCTAGTTGGGAAATGCCTATTAGTGCAATAAACATGTCAATCATAGCTGATGTACATAAACAAGGAAAACAAAATGGAATGAAATATTTTAATGATGTACACTCCACGGGTCCAAGAGTAGATTTTAAATAAGACGAATTAATACAATGCTCACATTTTATAAAATTATGGTGATTGGGAGTCCACATTAGCATGCAGTCACCAATAGGGCTCACTATTTCCGAGGCCAACAAAGGGATATTTGTATATTTTTCACAAGTATGTAAAATTTATTAGGCATATTTATATATAAATTGTTAATAAATTCATAGTTTCCATCGAGTTAATATAAGAAAATTGAACCATGACCACAAACCCTAAACTTTTTTCCCCAAAACGAACCCTAAAAAATTCCTGAAGTGGATTATCTGGCAATGACCATGGGAAGTTTGAGGGAAGCCAAGCTGAATGGAAAACATGGCTTGGAGGAGGCAATGATCCATAATGATCTATTAGAGATGATTTTTATTGGATTGGTCTCACTTTTTTTATGAACTAGAGAAAAAGTGGATGAGGTACTGACCCTCCCAAACTTAGAATTATTGATGGTAATGGTGGTAAGGAGAACAAAAAATATAATCTAGGGAGTAGAGGCTCCTCTAATGCCTCTTACCCTCTTGCTAAGGTGGACGTGATTCTAGATATGGGCAACGCTTCTAGATATGTTCACCTTAACTAGGGGAATTAGGACATCAATGCTAATCGATCCACATATTATGCTGATGCAGTCTCTAAACAGATGAAGAATGACAAAAATGTTGATAAGTTATAATAACCATCACAGAAGACTCTTGTGCTAAAGATAGAAGAGGATTTAATGCAAAAGGTTCTCAAGGAGGAAGGAAATCTATCCTTGCTTGGACTCATTTATAGGTTTCACAAGTTTTGTCCTAAGCTCTCTCAACTCCATGATTGGATTTACAAAGTTGAAGGGAAAATATTAAGGGTAAGATTGAACTCTACCCATGTGCTAAAGCCTATTTTATTACTATTTTTGAAACCCCTGAGGACAGAGATTTAATTTTAAATAAACATTGGGTTTAGGATAACATGGACTCATGTTCAAGCCATGGTACCCATCATTTGACCCCTTACAAGACTCCTTTGATACCTACCATGTCTGCATCCGCTTGTCATGACTCTCATTGCAGCTCTGGAACAGATCCTACCTCATTGCGATATGAGATACCCTAGGATATTTTGTGAAAGATGATGATAAAACCTCCCATCAAACACATAAATTACGCTAGAATTTTGGTTGATATTGACACCTCTCAAGCCCTTCCAATAGAGATTCATTTGAAAATATGTGAAAGGAAGTGGGTGCAGAGGATTGACTATAAGGGTTTCACTTTCATATGCTAAAGATGATTTCAAACGAGGCACATTTCTGATGAATTTGAACATTCCAAATGCAAGGAAAAACCTGTGTGGTGGAAGGAGTCTCTTCCAGATCATTTTATGGCTAGCCCCCATTTAGAATCGGTTGTAGATTCATAAAACCCCTCAAAGGTATATGCTCCCCATACAGACCCAATTTTGGAACTTAGCGCTCCCCACAAGTAGGCTCTCCAACCATGGAAAGTCTTCCAAACAATACATAAAATATACCTCTAGATTCTACTTTTTAGGGAAATGATTCAATGATAGATTGTGCTTCAACCCCCTTGTTGAGGGTCAAATCCCTATCAAGTCACTTGAAGTTTCTCTTCCAATTTTAGTGGAAGAACGAAATGAGGAATGGACGGTGGTGGATATTAAAAAGAAGGGATACACCAAATCTAAATCCCCCATCATCTCAGACAAGACATGAATTTTATCAGTTTATTTTCTTTGGTTGCTACATCTAGGATACTGACCTCCTATGTTGCTGCTGGGAAGTTATGTTTTTAAGTTATTTTTTGTTTTTTGTTTTTGAGTTATAGGATTATTGGTTACAGGTTATGTTCTTAGTATACTATCCTCTATTGTTGGGCTTATTGGTTAAATCTTGATTTTGATCACTTTTTGTAATGTTGATATGATAAAATCTAGATTTTGATCCCTATTGTACAAGGGTATAGTCCCTTTTTAAAAAATATTTACCAATAATAAAAAAAAAAATTCTTCCCTGTCATTTTATTCCAATTCATTCTTCAACCACTATAATAAATTGAACTATAATAATTCTTAATAAATATGCAAAAAATTAATAAAATTAGAACATTATGGGGGAAAAACTACATAGGAGAAGGAAATTATCGTATCATTGAATGGCTAGGTAATCACTCAATATTTTTTACAAAGCTTGCCATTTTGAATAGATGTTAAAATGAAATTTATTTATTTTTTGAATAACTTCATGTTTTCCAGTGTTGAAAACTATTTTATTTCCCAACATTAATAAGATAAAATAAATAATAATTTTTTTGTGTTTTCATTTATCAATAACTTTGTTAATGACTATAAATTTTTATTTATAAAATACTTGAAAGAATATTTTTGAATGATCCCATAGGCAAATGGGAACAAAATATTGAGGTGGAGAGTTCCCATTTTTTTGCGGAAAGTGTAGGAAGGTCCAATATGATGGAAAAACTTGATGTGTAGAGGTGTTCCTCTTGGAGCCTGAAATAACCTAGCTGGTGAACGAGCTAGAGGAGATGGAATCGCTGCCTGACAACACTTTAGTTGTGGGAGAGGGAAACAAAGTGAATAGCTCCATGGAAGATTCGTCCATTGCCACGTAAGATGTTAGTGTTGGGTTGGAAATGCAGGTGACATTTGGGGATACTCCAGGTGATGGTGATTGGCCACATAGGTTCAATGGATGGGAGAGCCCAAATTCAAAATTTTAAATTGATCGGGCAGTGGTTGACAATCATGACAGACAACTTGAACATAAACTTAGATAACCGGAATTTAGGTAGCTTAAGAATGATGTGGAAGAGGGTTTGTTTGTTAACCTTCACTCTTGTGATATGATCCATGGGGGTGGGATGAGGGGATCAAAGGATCTCTTGAATGGGGATGGGTAAACTACATTCCTCCCCAAAAATCATGCCCATTGTGTTATGAGGAGTATCTATAGGAAAAAATCTTGATTTGACTTCGATCAAGTCTCCTTGACCTTGCTTTTGTAGTTGCGAGAAAAGGTTGAATCGCTTGTGTTTCTATTTTTGTTTCTTTTATCCATTGGTATCTATCGTTTCTTTTTGTTTCTCATTGTTCTATATTTCTCTCTCCATTTTATTTAATGGGTTCCTTGGGCCCCTTAACACCATTTTTATTACCTTATCTAATAAAAAACATACAATTAATATCAAATTGTTTTACATCTCATTCACACTGGAAATCACTTGTTAGAACACACTCTAACTAATTTCATGTGGGAATCATTACTTTATTTTCTATATGTAGTTGCAGACACAAAATTTGGGTCACACTCCCCTTGTTCCCCTTTGATTAACCAATGTAACTTATTCACCTAACCATGACCCCTTGCCCCAAATTCATATTAATTTAACCCTCACATTATTCATTTAATTACTTTAACTAAATTAATTTAATCTTCACACATCCACCTCATCATTACACCTCACCCTAAACCCATTTTAGGGGCAGTTAAATCATGAATGACCAAGTCATCACTCTCAGCACCAAGTCATCACCCATAGTGCTGAGTCACCACTTAACCTAACTAGCTGAGACTTCTTCCTAAACCTAATTGGACTTATTTTATGATCTTCCTACATTTTCTAATGAGAACTCTACTCTCCTAAGTGGATTCAACTTGGAAAGCATGCAAAATATCAAAAGATCTACATATTTTGGTAAAAAGAACTATTTCAACCTAACTGACGTAGGTTTATCCTCAATTGGCATCGGTTACCTAACCAATATCGGTTACTTTATATACAATTATATAACTCTTCACCCAGGTTGTTCATTAATTTATTGGAATTCTATTACATTCAAGTTTGAATATTCAAACCTTCTTACATCCAAACAATGAGCACACACAACCAGTGTTGTAGAGAAGCATTCAATTCTCCTTCTAGAGCATAGAAGTATTCACGAGAGAACATAGGTTGCAATGCCATGGCACGGGACCCAGTCAACTGTTCACGGATCAACCACCAATCATCTCCATTCACATGATCTGCAAAACACCATGTAATTACAATGATTTCATTAATTATACTTATTCCATTGTAGATCACTTGCTTCTTTCAATGTTTTCATTCCTTTTGTTACCTGTATATCACCCTCTTTCCACTAACCCACTATTCAACCATCCCGAGCCTTTTCACCTCTCCTAATCTCTTTGTCAACATTCTTGAGTCTTCTCATCCATATTACAACCTTAACTACATCACCCTTACTCTCTATGTAATCACAGAGAGACCAAAAACCCATTTTTGATAGTTTATCACCTATTTCCCCTACTGACGTCAGTTACCTAATTATCATCATTTTTTCCCTATGCCAACACCAGTTACTAAATCGATACCGATCTTTGTGTTATTTTATATTCTTAAACCAGAAATCTTACCCTTCAACCAAAACCTACCCAGACCTCAACCAATCAACTCCAGACCCTTACTAGACCTATGACAGACTTTCTTGACCTAAACCAACCTTGGTTCTAATTAGATTTAGTGTTAAATTTCATATTTAGCATTGAATCTAGTGTATTGTGTGTGTGTGAAGCCTAAATCATTACATTACAATAGGACCTATTTTGTATTCACATTAAATTATTATTAAACAGTGGATTGATAACCTCTCTAGGAAGTATAACGCTTCCTGGATCTAGCATACACTACGTAGTCCACTGTCATATGTTATTTAATACTCCTTTATGGTCTTCCTTTCCATTTACGAGTATTCCTTCCTAGACAAAAAGGAGTTCTCTACGATGAGCTTGTATAATGTTAACAATGCGTGCATTCTACCTTCCACCTTTGCTTCACAAGTATTCCTCTTTAACCATTTAAACTCTATTTATTTCATCCTAAAAAGCTTAAACTTATTGGGAAAACATTTTGGCATGCCCGGTGGGACCCCATTTGGGTTATTTTGCATTGTTCATTCTTAGAGAATCATTGAGTGTTTATTTCATTTTTAAAAAGTTCACATTAAACTTTATCCCTTAGAACATTCTTTCTCTTCTACTTGTCTCAATGAAACTCTTTTTTTTTTGACTAAAAAGAATGCTTCTTTTTAGTATGTATTGCATTAGTGAAATTAGTAATCTTACCTATTCATCATTTCTATCATCGAATTTCATTCTGGATTTGGGTTTAAAATATTTGCATCTCATTTATGTCTGTTGCATTCTAGCTCTATTAAATTGTGTGTAGCTTATATGCTCGAAGTCATGATTAATTAATGGTTGAAAAAATGAATCGTAGTTCACTTTGTGCACACACACCCTAAACAAAATAACTTGAACAAATTACACATCACTTAAACATATTCTTTCTCGTTATTTACCATTAACTACTAACAATCAGAATAGCAGTGAAGCTAGTTGGTGTTCTGGCCTGTCATTATATCAGAGTTATATCATACGTAGTGAAAGGTATATCAGGTCCGTTTATCCAAAACATACCTGAAACAAGCCATAAAACTATTACAGGGAACCTTCGATAATGAAAATCTCCATTCTAATCATAGTCAGTCCTAAATGGCCTAAGCTACAACATAAAACATACAACATAGGATTTCATGTTTGTTAACTTTTGCTTGATTTGTGATTTGAGATGTGGGTTCATTTTCTCAAATTTTCTCTCCCTACATACTCCACAATTATAGTTAGTGTATTATGACTATTTATGAGTGTGTTAGGGTCTATCATTGCCATACTCAGTCTCTGGGTTTGTCATTTTATTTAATTTAAATCACCAAAAATTATATTTTCCATATTTTCACAAATTTCATAGTAAGCAGTATCGGTCCACTGAGCACGATCGGTTATATCATCTCATCATCATCGGTTAGTTGACTGCCATCATTTTTATGATATTTTAGTCATTTCTGTCAAAGTTGAATTTAATCTACATTTTGGTTCTTTTTGTGACTTGTTTTGTCACCTTATCATCTTTTCTATGTTTTTTTATCTCCTACAGAGTTCAAATCCATCTCATTTATACCTTTTTATCTCCAAATTTTGATCGGAATATTCATTCATAGCAAACGATATCGGTCTAGCAACTGCCATCAGTTATATCAACATAACGCCATCAGTTTACTGATCACTGCTAGTTTAGTAATTTTTTGGTCATTTTCCCAAAACAGTGTTTTATTCACATCCATCACTTTAAGTGACTTCCTCTATCACTTTATTACATTTTAATTCTTTGATATCACCCTCGGAGTCTAGTTTCACTTCATTTCCATTATTTATTGCCATATTTCAAAATCCTTCATTTTTCTAAAGTTACCGGCATTGTTCTAGTGACCAGCGGAGGTTAACCTCTTATACTGGTATTGGTTACCCAACTGGCATCAGTCTCTATGTTCATATTTTTCAATCAAAACAACGACCAATTCCCACCTTCTAGATCCATTATGTCCCATATTTCTATGTTTTTGTATCATCAACAGAGCTCAAGTTACAAGTTCTATTATCAGTCACATGGTTTTAAAACGTAGACAAGGTAACACTCTTGTGTTTCATGCTAGCCACTAGCCTCTTCCACATAGACCATCACCACCATCCATATTATCAACTATTGAACCCAGCAAACCTATTACCATTAGTACTAGTGAAGAGGAGCCCGTTGCCTTATAGAATTACCTATCTCACTCATATACTTGAGATTCCCTAGCGAAACTTATCTATTCCCCTTGCTCTGGTATCTACCTCTACATTGGCTACTAGTAGTACATCATTACCCACTCCTTCCTCATCGCCTATGGTTTCTGTTATCCAAAATTCACCCTTAAGGTAATTTTGATAACATGCATCAAATTATTCAGTCCTGAGCAAGTAGATTGATTCAAGGCCTGAAATCATGTTTTTGGGGGCCCTTCGGCTTCTCTCTAACTCTCCCATCTAAGAAGAAATCCCAACGAGTTAGAAAAAGGCAATAAATGCAAAAAATATGGTTGCAGGATTGTTTTAAAGAATTTCAGGTCTGAAGGGTTCAAGTCATACCAATGCGGGTCGTACCAAGGTTTGTCGTACCAAGCTTGGGGCCGAAATACAAAGAAAATCAGCTCAGTCAGACATTTTTGTCTCAGGCGGTCCACGGGACAGTTGCGATGTCAGCACGCGAGGGACGGGAAAAACCGAATCACCCGAAAGTAAGGAAAATCGTCAAGTTTTTGTTTCGCACGGTTTTGGGACAGCCGGGACAGAAGTACGCACGGGACACGAATCGGCCGATTTTCTGACAGACAGTCCATTTCAGGTGGTTCGGAGATATTTTTCCCAGGCAGTCCAGGACAGTTGGGACAAAAGTACATGAGGGACACGTGGGACGTGAAAAGGTGAAAAATCCACAAACAGAAACAAGGAAGCCCGAATCGGCCAAAGTAGGAGATTTTCATTTGGGACAGTTGGGACAAAGGTACGCGCAGGACGTGAGGGACACGAAAAGCCAAATCGGTCGAAGGAAATGAAGAAAAGTCAATGTTTGACCCGTGGAACTTCCAATGGACATAACTTTTGACTCCGACCTCCGATTTTCACAAAATTGGACTTTTTGGAATGAGCACGACATATTCCCCTTGCTCTGGTATCTACCTCTACATTGGCTACTAGTAGTACATCATTACCCACTCCTTCCTCATCGCCTATGGTTTCTGTTATACAAAATTCACCCTCAAGGTAATTTTGATAACATGCATCAAATTACTCAATCCTGAGCAAGTAGATTGATTCAAGGCCCGAAATCATGTTTTTGGGGGGCCCTCGGCTTCTCTCTAATTCTCCCATCTAAGAAGAAATCCCAACGAGTTAGAAAAAAGGCAATAAATGCAAAAAATAAGGTTGCGGGATTGTTTTAAAGAATTTCAGGTCTGAAGGGTTCAGGTCATACCAATGTGGGTCGTACCAAGGTTCATCGTACCAAGCTTGGGGCCGAAATACAAAGAAAATCAGCTACGTCATACATTTTTGTCTCAGGCGGTCCACGGGATAGTTGGGACGTTAGGATGTGAGGGATGGGAAAAGCCGAATCGGCTGAAAGCAAGGAAAATCGTCAAGTTTTTGTTTCGCACGGTTTTGGGACAGCCGGGACAAAAGTACGCATGGGATGCTTATCAGCCAATTTTCTGACAGACAGTCCATTTCAGGTGGTTTGGAGATATTTTTCCCAAGCAGTCCAGGACATTTGGGACAAAAGTATGCGAGGGATGCGTGGGACGTGACAAGGTGAAAAAGTTGCAAACAGAAACAAGGAAGCCCGAATCGGCTAAAGCAGGAGATTTTCATCCGGTACAGTTGGGACAAAGGTACGCACAGGACGCGAGGGACACGAAAAGCCGAATCGGCCGAAGGCAAAGAAGAAAAGTCAATGTTTGACACTTGGAACTTCAAACGGCCATAACTTTTGACTCTGAGCTCTGATTTTCACAAAATTGGACTTTTTGGAACGAGAACGACATATTCCCCTTGCTCTGGTATCTACCTCTACATTGGGTACTAGTAGTAAATCATTACCCACTCCTTCCTCTTCTCCTATGGTTTCTGTTATCCAAAATTCACCCTCAAGGTAATTTTGATAACATGCATCAAATTATTCATTCCTGAGCAAGTAGATTGATTCAAGGCCTGAAATCATGTTTTTGGGGGCCCCTCGACTTCTCTCTAACTCTCCCATCTAAGAAGAAATCCCAACGAGTTAGACAAAAGGAAATAAATGCAAAAAACAAGGTTGCAGGATTGTTTTAAAGAATTTCAGGTCTGAAGGGTTCAGGTAGTACCAAGCTTGGGTCCGAAATATAAAGAAAATCATCTAAGTCAGACATTTTTGTCTCAGGTGGTCCACGGGACAGTTGGGACATCAGGACGTGAGGGACATGAAAAGCCGAATCGGCCGAAAGCAAGGAAAATCGTCAATATTTTGTTTCGCACGGTTTTGGGACAGCCAGGACCAAAGTAAGTGCGGGACGCGAATTGGCCGATTTTCCGACAGACATTCCATTTTAGGTGGTTCGGAGATATTTTTCCCAGGAAGTCCAAGAAATTTGGGACAAAAGTATGCGAGGGACGCGTGGGACGTGAAAAAGTGAAAAAGCTGCAAACAGAAACAAGGAAACCCGAATCGGCCGAAGCAGGAGATTTTCATCCGGGACAGTTGGGAAAAAGGTACGCACAGGATGCTATGGAGGAGAAAAGCCGAATCGGCCGAAGGCAAAGAAGAAAAGTCAACATTTGACTAGTGGAACTTCAAAAGGCCATAACTTTTGACTCTGAGCTTCGATTTTTAGAAAAATTGGACTTTTTGGAATAGCACGACGTATTCCCCTTACACTGGTATCTACCTCTACATTGGCTACTAGTAATACATCATTACCCACTCCTTCCTCATCGCCTATGGTTTCTGTTATACAAAATTCGCCCTCAAGGTAATTTTGATAACATGCATCAAATTATTCAGTCCTGAGCAAGTAGATTGATTCAAGGCCCAAAATCATGTTTTTAGGGGCCCCTCGGCTTCTCTCTAACTCTCTCATCTAAGAAGAAATCCCAATGAGTTAGAAAAAGGAAATAAATGCAAAAAATAAGGTTGCAGGATTGTTTTAAAGAATTTCGGGTCGGAAGGGTTCAGGTCATACCAAGGTTCGTCGTACCAAGCTTGGGGCCGAAATACAAAGAAAATCAGCTAAGTCAGACATTTTTGTCTCAGGCGGTCCACGGGACAGTTGGGATGTCAGGACGCGAGGGATGTGAAAAGCTGAATCAGCCGAAAGCAAGGAAAATCGTCAAGTTTTTGTTTCGCACGGTTTTGGGACAGCTGGGACAAAAGTACGCACGGGACGCGAATCGGCTGATTTTCTGACAGACAGTCCATTTCAGGTGGTTCAGAGATATTATTCCCAGGTAGTCCAGGATAGTTGGGACAAAAGTACGTGAGGGACGCGTGGGACGTGAAAAGGTGAAAAAGATGCAAACAGAAACAAGGAAGCCTAAATCGGTCGAAGCAGGAGATTTTCATCTGAAACAGTTTGGACAAAGGTACGCGCAGGATGCGAGGGACGCAAAGAGCCGAATCGGCCGAAGGTAAAGAAGAAAAGTCGACGTTTGACCCGTGGAACTTCAAACGGCCATAACTTTTGACTCCGAGCTCCGATTTTCACAAAATTGGACTTTTTGGAATGAGCACGACGTATTCCCCTTGCTCTGGTATCTACCTCTACATTGGCTACTAGTAGTACATCATTACCCACGCCTTCCTCATCACCTATGGTTTCTGTTATCCAAAATTCACCCTTAAGGTAATTTTGATAACATGCATCAAATTATTCACATCTGAGCAAGTAGATTGATTCAAGGCCCGAAATCATGTTTTTGGGGGCCCCTCGGCTTCTCTCTAACTCTCCCATCTAAGAACAAATCCCAATGAGTTAGCAAAAAGGAAATAAATGAAAAAAGTAAGGTTGTAGGATTGTTTTAAAGAGTTTCAGGTCTGAAGGGTTCAGGTCATACAAATGCGGGTCGTACCAAGGTTCGTCGTACCAAGCTCGGTGCCGAAATACAAAGAAAATCAGCTAAGTCAGACATTTTTGTCTCAGGTGGTCCACGGGATAGTTGGGATGTCAGGACGTAAGGGACGCGAAAAGCCGAATCGGCCGAAAGCAAGGAAAATCGTCAAGTTTTTGTTTCGCACAGTTTTGGGACAACCGGGACAAAAGTACGCGCGGGACGTGAATCGGCCGATTTTCTGACAGACAGTCCATTTCAGGTGGTTCGGAGATATTTTTCCCAGGCAGTCCAGGACAGTTGGGACAAAAGTACGCGAGGGACGCGTGGGACATGAAAAGCTGAAAAAGCCACAAACAGATTCAAGGAAGCCCGAATCGGCTGAAGCAGGAAATTTTCATCCGGGACAGTTGGGACAAAGGTACGCGCAAGGCGCAAGGGACGCGAAAAGTCAAATCGGCCGAAGGCAAAGAAGAAAAGTCAATGTTTGACCCATGGAACTTCAAACGGCCATAGCTTTTGACTGCGAGCTTCGATTTTCACAAAATTAGACTTTTTGGAATGAGCACGATGTATTCCCCTTGCTCTGGTATCTACCTCTACATTGGCTACTAGTAGTACATCATTACCCACTCCTTCCTCATCACCTATGGTTTCTGTTATCCAAAATTCACCCTCAAGGTAATTTTGATAACATGCATCAACTTATTCAGTCCTGAGCAAGTAGATTGATTTAAGGCCCTAAATCATGTTTTTGGGGGCCCCGCGGCTTCTCTCTTACTGTCCCATCTAGGAAGAAATCCCAACGAGTTAGAAAAAAGGCAATAAATGTAAAAAATAAGGTTGCAGGATTGTTTTAAAGAATTTCAGGTCTGAAGGGTTCAGGTCGTACCAATGCGGGTCGTACCAAGGTTCATCGTACCAAGCTTGGGGCCGAAATACAAAGAAAATCAGCTAAGTCAAACATTTTTGTCTCAGGCGGCCCACGGGACAGTTGGTACGTCAGGACGCGAGGTACGCGAAAAACCGAATCGGCTGAAAGCAAGGAAAATCGTCAAGTTTTTGTTTCACACAGTTTTGGGATAACTGGGACAAAAGTATGCGCGGGACGTGAATTGGATGATTTTCTGACAGACAGTCCATTTCAGGTGGTTCGGAGATATTTTTCCCAGGCAGTCCAGGACAGTTGGGACAAAAGTACGAGAGGGACACGTGGGACGTGAAAAGCCAAAAAAGTCGCAAACAGAAACAAGGAAACCCGAATCAGCCGAAGTAGGAGATTTTCATCTGGGACAGTTGGGACAAAGGTAAGTGCAGGACGCGAGGGACACGAAAAGCCAAATCGGCTGAAGGCAACGAAGAAAAGTCAACATTTTACCAGTGGAACTTCAAATGGCCATAACTTTTGACTTCGAGCTCCGATTTTCACAAAATAGACTTTTTGGAATGAGCACGACGTATTCCCCTTGCTCTAGTATCTACCTCTACATTGGCTACTAGTAGTACATCATTACCCACTCCTTCCTCATCACCTATGGTTTCTGTTATCCAAAATTCACCCTCAAGGTAATTTTTATAACATGCATCAAATTATTCAGTCCTGAGCAAGTAGATTGATTCAAGGCTCGAAATCATGTTTTTGGGGGCCCCTCGGCTTCTCTCTAACTCTCCCATCTAAGAAGAAATCCCAACGAGTTAGCAAAAAGGCAATAAATGCAAAAAATAAGGTTACAGGATTGTTTTAAAGAATTTCACGTCTGAAGGGTTCAGGTCGTACCAATGCGGGTCGTATCAAGGTTCATCGTACCAAGCTTGTGGCCGAAATGAAAAGAAAATCAGCTAAGTCATACATTTTTTTCTCACGCGGTCCACGGGACAATTGGGACATCAGGACGCAAGGGACGCGAAAAGCTGAATCGGCCTAAAGCAAGGAAAATCGTCAAGTTTTTGTTTCGCACGGTTTTGGGACAACCGGGAAAAATGTACGCGTGGGACGCTAATCGGCCGATTTTTCGTCAGACAGTCCATTTCAGGTGGTTCAGAGATATTTTTCCCAGGCAGTCCCGGACAGTTGGGACAAAAGTACACGACGGACGCGTGGGACGTGAAAAGGTAAAAAAACTGCAAAGAGAAACAAGAAAGCCCGAATCGGTTGAAGCAGGAGATTTTCATCCGGGACAGTTGGGACAAAGGTATGTGCAGGACGCGAGGGACGCGAAAAGCCGAATCAGCCAAAGGCAAGGAAGAAAAGTCAATGTTTGACACGTGGAACTTCAAACGACCATAACTTTTGACTTTGAGCTCTGATTTTCACAAAATTGCACTTTTTATAATGAGCACGACGTATTCCCCTTGTTCTGGTATCTCCCGTCTACATTGGCTACTAGTAGTACATCATTACCCACTCCTTCCTCATCGCCTATGGTTTCTGTTATCCAAAATTCACCCTCAAGGTAATTTTGATAACATGAATCAAATTATTCAGTCCTGAGCAAGTAAATTGATTAAAGGCCCGAAATCATGTTTTTGGGGGCCCGTCGGCTTCTCTCTAACTCTCCCATGTAATAATAAATCCCAACAAGTTAGAAAAAAGGCAATAAATGCAAAAAAAAAATGGTTGTAGGATTGTTTTAAAGAATTTCAGGTCTAAAGGGTTTAGGTTGTACCAATGCGGGTCGTACCAAGGTTCGTCGTACGAAGCTTGGGGCCGAAATGAAAAGAAAATTAGCTAACTTAGACATTTTCATCTCATGCGGTCCACAGGACAATTGGGATGACAGGACGCGAGGGACGCAAAAAGCAAAATCGGTTGAAAGCAAGGAAAATCGTCAATTTTTTGTTTCGCACGGTTTTGGGACAGCCGGGACAAAAGTACGCGCGGGACGTGAATCGGCCGATTTTCCGACAGACAGTCCATTTCAGGTGGCTCGGAGATATTTTTCCCAGGCAGTCAGGGATAGTTGGGACAAAAGAACGTGAGGGACGCGTGGGACTTGAAAAGGTGAAAAAGCCGCAAACAGAAACAAGGAAGCCCGAATGGGCCGAAGTAGAATATTTTCATCCGGGACAGTTGGGACAAAGGTACGCGAGGGACGAGAAAAGCCGAATCAGCCGAAGGCAAAGAAGAAAAGTCAACATTTGACCCATGAAACTTCAAACGGCCATAACTTTCGACTCCGAGCTCCGATTTTCACAAAATTGGACTTTTTGGAATGAGCACGATGTATTCCCCTTGCTCTGGTATCTACCTCTACATTGGCTACTAGTAGTACATCATTACCCACTCCTTCCTCATCACCTATGGCTTATGTTATCCAAAATTCACCCTCAAGGTAATTTTGATAACATGCATCAAATTATTCAGTCCTGAGCAAGTAGATTGATTCAAGGCCCAAAATCATGTTTTTGGGGGCCCCTCGGCTTCTCTCTAACTCTCCTATCTAAGAAGAAATCCCAACGAGTTAGAAAAAAGGCAATAAATGCAAAAAATAAGGTTGCAGGATTGTTTTAAAGAATTTCAGATATGAAGGGTTTAGGTCGTACCAATGCGGGTCGTACCAAGGTTCGTCGTACCAAGCTTGGGGCTGAAATACAAAGAAAATCAGCTAAGTCAGACATTTTTGTCTCAAGCGGTCCACGGGATAGTTGGGATGTCAGGACACGAGGAACACGAAAAGCTGAATCGGCCGAAAGCATGGAAAATCGTCAAGTTTTTGTTTCGTACGGTTTTGGGACAGCTGGGACAAAAGTACGTGCGGGACGCTAATCGGCTGATTTTCTGACAGACAGTCCATTTATGGTGGTTCGAAGATATTTTTCCCAGGCAGTCCAAGATAGTTGGGACAAAAGTACGTGAGGGACGCGTGGGATGTGAAAAGGCGAAAAAACCGCAAACAGAAACAAGGAAGCCCGAATCAGCCGGAGTAGGAGATTTTCAACTGGGACAGTTGGGACAAAGGTACGCGAGGGACGCGAAAAGTCGAATAGGCCGAAGGCAAAGAAGAAAAGTCAACGTTTGACCCGTGGAACTTCAAACGGCCATAACTTTCGACTCCGAGCTCCGATTTTCACAAAATTGGAATTTTTGGAACGAGCACGACGCATTCCCCTTGCTCTGGTATCTACCTGTACATTGACTACTAGTAGTACATCATTACCCACTCCTTCCTCATCGCCTATGGTTTCTGTTATCTAAAATTCACCCTCAAGGTAATTTTGATAACATGCATCAAATTATTCAGTCCTGAGCAAGTAGATTGATTCAAGGCCTGAAATCATGTTTTTGGGGGCCCCTCGGCTTCTCTCTAACTCTCCCATCTAAGAAGAAATCCCAACGAGTTAGAAAAAAGGAAATAAATGCAAAAAATAAGGTTGTAGGATTGTATTAAAGAATTTCAGGTCTGAAGGGTTCAGGTCATACCAATAGGGGTCGTACCAAGGTTCATCGTACCAAGCTTGGGGCCAAAATACAAAGAAAATCAGCTAAGTCAGAAATTTTTGTCTCAGACGGTCCATGGGACAATTGGGACATCAGGACGCGACGGATGTGAAAAGAAGAATCGTCTGAAAGCTAGGAAATTCGTCAAATTTTTGGTTCACACGGTTTTGGGACAGCCGGGACAAAAGTACGCGTGGGACGCAAATCGGCTGATTTTCCAACAGATAGTCCATTTCAGGTGGTTCGGAGATATTTTTCCTAGGAAGTCCAGGACAGTTGGGACAAAAGTACACGAGGGACACGTGGGACGTGAAAAGGTGAAAAATCCGCAAACAGAAACAAGGAAACCTGAATCAGCCGAAGCAGGAGATTTTCATCCGGGACAGTTGGGACAAAGGTACGCGCAGGACGCGAGGGACACGAAAAGCCGAATCAGCCGAAGGCAAAGAAGAAAAGTCAACATTTGACCTGTGGAACTTCAAACGGCCATAACTTTTGACTTCGAGCTCTGATTTTCACAAAATTGGACTTTTTGGAATGAGCATGATGTATTCCCCTTTCTCTGGTATCTACCTCTACATTGGCTACTAGTAGTACATTATTACCCACTCCTTCCTCATTTCCTATGGTTTCTATTATCCAAAATTCACCCTTAAGGTAATTTTGATAACATGCATCAAATTATTCAGTTCTGAGCAAGTAGATTGATTCAAGGCCCAAAATCATGTTTTTGGGGGCCCCTCGGCTTCTCTCTAACTCTCCCATCTAAGAAGAAATCCCAACGAGTAAGAAAAAAGGCAATAAATACAAAAAATAATGTTGCAAGATTGTTTTAAATAATTTCAGGTCTGAAGGGTTCAGGTCGTACCAATGCGGGTCGTACCAAGGTTCGTCGTACCAAGCTTGGGGCCAAAATACAAAGAAAATCAGCTAAGTCAGACATTTTTGTCTCAAGCGGTCCACGGGACAGTTGGGACGTCAGGACGCGAGAGACGCGAAAAACCGAATCGGCCGAAAGCAAGGAAAATGGTCAAGTTTTTGTTTTCCACGGTTTTGGGACAGCCGGGACAAAAGTACACGCGGGACGTGAATTGGCCGATTTTCTGACAGAGAGTCCATTTCAGGTGGTTCGGAGATATTTTTCCTAGGCAGTCCATGATAGTTGGGACAAAAGTACGCGAGGGATGCGTGGGACGTGAAAAGGTGAAAAATCCGCAAACAAAAACAACAAAGCCCTAATCGGCCGAATAAGGAGATTTTAATCTGGGACAGTTGGGAAAAAGGTACACAAAGGATGTGAGGGACGCGAAAAACCGAATCGGCCGAATGCAAAGAAGAAAAGTCAAAGTTTGACCAGTGGAACTTTAAATGGCCATCACTTTTGACTCCGAGCTCCGATTTTCACAAAATTGCACTTTTTGGAATGAGCTTGACGTATTCCCCTTACTCCGGTATCTACCTCTACATTGGCTACTAGTTTTACATCATTACCCACTCCTTCCTCATCGCCTATGGTTTCTGTTATCCAAAATTCACCCTCAAGGTAATTTTGATAACATGCATCAAATTATTCAGTCCTGAGCAAGTAGATTGATTCAAGGCCCGAAATCATGTTTTTGGGGGCCCCTCGGCTTCTCTCTAACTCTCCCATCTAAGAAGAAATACCAACGAGTTAGAAAAAAGGCAATAAATGCAAAAAATAAGGTTGCAGGATTTTTTTAAAGAATTTCAGGTCTGAAGAGTTCATGTCCTACCAATGCGGGTTGTACAAAGGTTCGTCGTACCAAGCTTTGGGCCAAAATATAAAGAAAATCAGCTAAGTCAGACATTTTTGTCTCAGGTGGTCCACGAGACAGTTGGGATGTCAGGACGCGAGGGACGCGAAAAACCAAATCGGCCGAAAGCAAGGAAAATCGTCAAGTTTTTGTTTCACACGGTTTTAGGACAGCCAGGACAAAAGTACGCGCGGGACGCGAATCGGCCGATTTTCTAACAAATAGTCCATCTTAGGTGGTTCGGAGATATTTTTCCCAGGCAGTCCAGGACAGTTGGGACAAAGGTACACGAGGGACGCGTGGGACGTGAAAAGTCGGAAAAGCCACAAACAGAAACAAGGAAGCCCGAATCGGCCGAAGTAGGAGATTTTCATCCGGGACAGTTGGGAAAAAGTTATGTGCAGGATGCGAGGGACGCAAAAAGCTGAATCGGACGAAGGCAAAGAAGAAAAATCAACGTTTGACCCTTGGAAGTTCAAACGGCCATAACTTTTGACTCCGAGCTTCGATTTTAACAAAATTAGACTTTTTGGAATGAGGATGACGTATTCCACTTGCTCTGGTAACTACCTCTACATTGGCTACTAGTAGTACATCATTACCCACTCCTTCCTCGTCACCTTTGGTTTCTATTATCCAAGATTCACCCTCAAGGTAATTTTGATAACATGCATCAAATTATTCAGTCTTGAGCAAGTACATTGTTTCAAGGCACGAAATCATGTTTTTGGGGGCCCCTCGGCTTCTCTCTAACTCTCCCATCTAAGAAGAAATCCCAACGAGTTAGAAAAAAGGCAATAAATGCAAAAAATAAGGTTGCAGGATTATTTTAAAGAATTTAAGGTCTGAAGGGTTCAGATCGTACCAATGCGGGTCGTACCAAGGTTTGTCATACCAAGCTTGGGGCCGAAATACAAAGAAAATCAGCTAAGTCAGACATTTTTGTCTCAGGTGTTCCACGGGACAGTTGGGACGTCAGGACGCGAGGGACACGAAAAGCTGAATCAGCCAAAAGTAAGGAAAATCGTCAAGTTTTTGTTTCACACGGTTTTGGGACAGCCGTGACAAAAGTACGCGCGGGACGCGCATCGACCGATTTTCTGACAAACAGTCCATTTAAGGTAGTTCTGAGATATTTTTCCCAGGAAGTCCAGGACAGTTGGGACAAAAGTACGCGAGGGATGCGTGGGATGTGAAAAGGTGAAAAAGCCGCAAACAGAAACAAGGAAGCCTGAATTGGCCGAAGCAGGAGATTTTCATCTGGGACAATTGGAACAAATGTACGCGCAGTACGCGAGGGACGTGAAAACCCGAATCAGCCGAAGGCAAAGAAGAAAAGTCAACGTTTGACCCATGGAACTTCAAACAGCCATAACTTTTGACTCCGAGCTCCGATTTTCACAAAATTGGACTTTTTGGAATGAGCACGACGTATTGCCCTTACTTTGGTATCTACCTCTACATTGGCTACTAGTACTACATCATTACCCACTCCTTCCTCATCGCCTATGGTTTCTGTTATAAAAAATTCATCCTCAAGGTAATTTTGATAACATGCATCAAATTATTCAGTCCTGAGCAAGTAGATTGATTCAAGGCCTGAAATCATATTTTTTGGGGCCCCTCAGCTTATCTCTAACTCTCCCATCTGAGAAGAAATCCGAACGAGTTAGAAAAAAGGCAATAAATGCAAAAAAAAGGTTGCAGGATTATTTTAAAGAATTTCAAGTCTGAAGGGTTCAGCTCGTACCAATACAGGTCGTACCAAGGTTCGTCGTACCAAGCTTGGGGCTGAAATACAAAGAAAATCAGCTAAGTCAGACATTTTTGTCTCAGGCGGTCCACGGGACAGTTGGGATGTCAGGATGCGAGGGACGCGAAAAGCCGAATCGGCCGAAAGCAAGGAAAATCTTCAAGTTTTTGTTTTGCACGGTTTTGGGACAGCCGGGACAAAAGTACGTGCGGGACGCGAATCGGCCAATTTTCTAACAGACAGCCCATTTCAGGTGGTTCGGAGATATATTACCCAGGCAGTCCAGGACAGTTGGGACAAATGTACGTGAGGGACGCGTGGGATGTGAAAAGGTGAAAAAGCCACAAACAAAAACAAGGACAGTTGGGACAAATGTACGTGAGGGACGCGTGGGATGTGAAAAGGTGAAAAAGCCACAAACAAAAACAAGGAAGCCCGAATCGGCCGAAGCAGGAGATTTTCATCCGGGACAGTTGGGACAAAGGTATGCGCAGGACGTGAAAAGCCGAATCGGACGAAGGCAAAGAAGAAAAAGTCAACGTTTGACCCGTGGAACTTCAGACGGCCATAACTTTTGACTCCGAGCTCCGATTTTCACAAAATTGCACTTTTTGGAATGAGCACGACGTATTCCCCTTACTCCGATATCTACCTCTACATTGGCTACTAGTTGTACATCATTAACCACTCCTTCCTCATCGCATATGGTTTCTGTTATCCAAAATTCACCCTCAAGGTAACTTTGATAACATGCATCAAATTATTCAGTCCTGAGCAAGTAGATTGATTCAAGGCCCAAAATCATGTTTTTGGGGGCCCCTCGACTTCTCTCTAACTCTCACATCTAAGAAGAAAATCCCAACGAGTTAGAAAAAAGGTAATAAATGCAAAAAATAAGGTTACAGGATTTTTTTAAAGAATTTCAAGTTTGAAGAGTTCATGTCGTACCAATACACATCGTACCAAGGTTTCATCATACCAAGATTGGGGCCGAAATAAAAAGAAAATCATCTAAGTCAAACATTTTTGTCTCAGGCGGTCCACCGGACAGTTAGGACGTCAACACGCGAGAGACGTGAAAAGACGAATCATCCGAAAGCAAGGAAAATTGTCAAGTTTTTTGTTTCACACGATTTTGGGACAGCCGGGACAAAAGTACACGTGGGACGCGAATCAGCCGATTTTTCGACAGACTGTACAATTCAGGTGGTTCGGAGATATTTTTTCCCATGCATTCCAGGACAGTTAGGACAAAAGTATGCGAGGGACGGGTGCGACGTGAAAAGGTGAAAAAGCCATAAACAGAAACAAGGAAGCTCGAATCGGCCGAAGCAGGAGATTTTCATCCGGGACAATTGGGAAAAAGGTACGCGCAGGACGTGAGGGACGCGAAAAACCCGAATCAGCCGAAGGCAAAGAAGAAAATTCAACGTTTGACCCGTGGAACTTCAAACGGCCATAACTTTTAACTCCGAGCTCCGATTTTCACAAAATTGGACTTTTTGGAACGAGCATGACGTATTCCCCTTACTCTGGTATCGACCTCTACATTGGCTACTAGTAGTACATCATTACCCACTCCTTCCTCATCGCCTATGGTTTTTGTTATTTAAAATTCACCCTCAAGGTAATTTTGATAACGTGCATCAAATTATTCAGTCCTGAGCAAGTAGATTGATTCAAGGCCAGAAATCATGTTTTTTGGGGCCCCTCGGCTTCTCTCCAACTCTCACATCTAAGAATAAATCCCAACAAGTTAGAAAAAAGGAAAAAAATGCAAAAAATAAGGTTGCAGGATTTTTTTAAAGAATTTCAGGTTTGAAGAGTTCAGGTCGTACCAATACACATCGTACAAAGGTTCATCATACCAAGATTGGGGCCGAAATATAAATAAAATGAGCTAAGTCAAACATTTTTGTCTCAGGCGGTCCACCGGACAGTTAGGACATCAACACGCGAGAGATGCGAAAAGTCGAATCATCTGAAAGCAAGGAAAATCATCAAGTTTTTGTTTCGCACGATTTTGGGACAGCCGAGAGAAAAGTACACACAGGACGCGAATCAGCTGATTTTCTCGACAAACTGTACAATTCAGGTGGTTCGGAGATATTTTTCCCAGGCAGTCCAGGACAGTTAGGACAAAAGTATGCGAGGGACCCGTGCGACGTGAAAAGGTGAAAAAGCCGCGAACAGAAACAAGGAAGCTCGAATCGGCCGAAGTAGGAGATTTTCATCCGGCACAAGTTGGGAAAAAGGTAAGCGCAGGACGCGAGGGACGCGAAAAGTCGAATCAGCCGAAGGCAAAGAATAAAATTCATTGTTTGACCCGTGGAACTTCAAACGGCCATAACTTTTAACTTCGAGCTCCGATTTTGAAAAAATTAGACTTTTTGGAACGAACATGACGTATTCCCCTTGCTCTGGTATCGACCTCTACATTGCCTACTAGTAGTACATCATTACCCACTCCTTCCTCATCGCCTATGGTTTTTGTTATTTAAAATTCACCCTCAAGGTAATTTTGATAGCGTGCATCAAATTATTCAGTCCTGAGCAAGTAGATTGATTAAAGGCCTGAAATCATGTTTTTTGGGGGCCCCTCGGCTTCTCTCCAACTCTACCATCTAAGAATAAATCCCAACAAGTTAGAAAAAAAGTAAAAAATGCAAAAAATAAGGTTGCAGGATTGTTTTAAAGAATTTCAGGTTTAAAGGGTTCAGGTTGTACCAATGCGGGTCGTACCAAGGTTCGTCGTACCAAGCTTGGGGCCGAAATGATAAATAAAATGAGCTAAGTCAGACATTTTTGTCTTAGGCTGTCCACAGGATAAATGGGACATCAGGACGCGACGGATGCGAAAAGCCGTATCAGCTGAAAGCAAGGAAAATCGTCAATGTTTTTCTTTCTCACGGTTTTTGGACAGCCGAGAGAAAACTACGCGCACAGGACGCGAATCGGCCGATTTTCCGACAAACAGTCCATTTTAGGTGGTTCGGAGATATTTTTGCAAGGAAGTCTAGGACAGTTGGGACAAAAGTACGTAAGGGATGTGTGGGATGTGAAAAGGTGAAAAAGCCACAAACAGAAACAAGGAAGCCCGAATCGGCCGAAGCAGGAGATTTTCATCTGGGACAGTTAGGACAAAGGTACGTGAGCGACGTGTGGAACGTGAAAAGATGAAAAAGCCTGCGAACAGAAACAAGGAAGCCCGAATCGGCCGAAGTAGGAGATTTTCATCCGGCATAGTTTGGACAAAGGTATGCGCAGGACGCGAGGGACGTGAAAAGCCGAATCGGCCGAAGGCAAAAAATAAAAGTCATTGTTTCACCCGTGGAACTTCAAAAAGCCATAACTTTTGACTCCGAGCATCCGATTTTGAAAAAATTAGACTTTTTGAGAACAAACACGACATATTCCGCTTGCTCTGGTATCTACCTCTACATTGGCTACTAGTAGTACATCATTACCCACTCCTTCCTCATCGCCTATGGTTTCTGTTATCCAAAATTCACCCTCAAGGTAATTTTGATAGCATGCATCAAATTATTCAGTCCTGAGCAAGTAGATTGATTAAACACCCGAAATCATGTTTTTGGGGGCCCCTCGGCTTCTCTCTAACTCTACCATCTAAGAAGAAATCCCAACGAGTTAGAAAAAAAGCAATAAATGCAAAAAATAATGTTGCAGGATTGTTTTAAAGAGTTTCAGATCTCAAGGGTTCAGGTTGTACCATTGCGGGTCATACCAAGGTTTGTCGTACCAAGCTTGGTGCCCAAATGACAAAGAAAATAAGCTAAGTTAGACATTTTTGTCTTAGGCTGGTCCACAGGATAAATGGGACGTCAGGACACGACGGACACGAAAATCCGTATCGGCCGAAAGCAAGGAAAATCGTCAATGTTTTTCTTTCGCACGGTTTTTGGACAGCCGGGAGAAAACTACACGCAGGATGCAAATCGGCCGATTTTCTGATAGACAGTTGATTTTAGGTGGTTCAGAGATATTTTTGCTAGGAATTCTAGGACAGTTGGGATAAAAGTACGTGAGGGATGCATGGGACGTGAAAAGGTGAAAAAACCGCAAACAGAAACAAGGAAGCCCGAATCGCCGAAGCAGGAGATTTTCATCTGGGACAGTTAGGACAAAGGTACGTGAGCGACGTGTGGAACGTGAAAAGATGAAAAAGCCGCAAACAGTAACAAGGAAGCCCGAATCGGCCGAAGCAGGAGATTTTCATCTGGGATAGTTTGGACAAAGGTATGCGCAGGACGCGAGGGACGCGAAAAGCCGAATCGGCCGAAGGCAAAGAAGAAAAATCAATGTTTTACCCGTGGAACTTCAAAAAGCCATAAATTTTGACTCCGAGCATCCGATTTTCACAAAATTGGACTTTTTGAGAGTGACGCATGACGCATTTCCCTTGGTTTGGTATCTACCTCTACATTGCCTACTAGTAGTACATCATTACCCACTCCTTCCTCATCGCCTATGGTTTCTGTTATCAAAAATTCACCCTCAAGGTAATTTTGATAACATGCATCAAATTATTCAGTCCTGAGCAAGTAGATTGATTAAACACCTGAAATCATTTTTTTTGGGGCCCCATCGGCTTCTCTCTAACTCTCCCATCTAAGAAGAAATCCCAACGAGTTCTAAAAAATTCAATAAATGCAAAGAATAATGTTGCAGGATTGTTTTAAAGAGTTTCAGATCTCAAGGGTTCAGGTAGTACCAATGCGGGTCGTACCAAGGTTCGTCGTACCAAGCTTGGTGCCCAAATACAAAGAAAATCAGCTAAGTTAGACATTTTTGTCTCAGGTGGTCCATGGGACAGTTAGGACGTCAGGACGTGAGGGACACGAAGAGCCAAATCGGCCGAAAGCAAGGAAAATCGTCAAGTTTTTGTTTTACACGGTTTTGGGACAGCCAGGACAAAAGTACGAGCGCAGGATGCAAATCAGCCGATTTTCTGACGGACAGTTGATTTCGGGTGGTTCAGAGATATTTTTCCTAGGCAATCCAGGACAGTTGGGACAAAAGTATGCGAGGGATGCATGGCACGTGAAAAGGTGAAAAAACCGCAAACAGAAACAAGGAAGCCCTAATCAGCCGATGCAGGATATTTTCATCCGGGACAGTTGGGACAAAGGAACGTGCAACACGCGAAAAGCCGAATCGGCCGAAGGAAAAGAAGAAAAATCAATGTTTTACCCGTGGAACTTCAAACGGCCATAAATTTTGATTTCGAGCTCCGATCTTCACAAAATTGGACTTTTTGGAACACGCATGACGTATTTCCCTTTGCTTTGGTATCTACCTCTACATTGGCTACTAGTAGTACATCATTACCTACTCCTTCCTCATCGCCTATGGTTTCTGTTATCCAAAATTCACCCTCAAGGTAAATTTGATAACATGCATCAAATTATTCATTCCTGAGCAAGTAGATTGATTCAAGGCCTGAAAATCATTTTTTTGCGGGCCCCTCAGTTTCTCTCTAACTCTCCCATCTAAAAAGAAATCCCAACAAGTTCTAGAAAAAAGGAAATAAATGCAAAGAATAAGGTTACAGGATTGTTTTAAAGAATTTCAGGTCTGAAGGGTTCAGGTAGTACCAATGCGGGTCGTACCAAGGTTCGTCGTACCAAGCTTGGGGCCGAAATACAAAGAAAATCAGCAAAGTCAGACATTTTTGTCACAGGTGGTCGATGGGACAGTTAGGACGTAAGGACGCGAGGGACGCGAAGAGCCAAATCGGCCGAAAGCAAAGAAAATCGTCAAGTTTTTGTTTTACATGATTTTGGGATAGCCAGGACAAAAGTACGAGCGGGACGCGAATCGGCCGATTATTCCGACGGACAATCCATTTCGAGGTGGTTCAGAGATATTTTTCCCAGGCAATCCCGGACAGTTGGGACAAAAGTACGTGAGGGAGGCGTGGCATGTGAAAACGTAAAAAATACGCAAACAGAAACAAGGAAGCCCGAATCGGCCGAAGCAGGAGATTTTCATCCAGGACAGTTGGGACAAAGGAACGTGCAGCACGCGAAAAGCAGAATCGGCCGAAGGCAAAGAAGAAAAGTCAATGTTTTACCCATGGAACTTCAAACGGCCATAACTTTTGATTTCGAGCTCCAATTCTCACAAAACTTGGACTTTTTGGAACGAGCACGACGCATTCCCTTTGCTCTGGTATCCACCTCTACATTGGCTACTAAGTAGTACATCATTACCTACTCCTTCCTCATCACCTATGGTTTCTGTTATCCAAAATTCACCCTCAAGGTAAATTTCATAACATGCATCAAATTATTCATTCCTAAGCAAGTAGATTGATTCAAGGACCCGAAATCATGTTTTTGGCGGGCCCCTCTGTTTCTCTCTAACTCTCCCATCTAAAAAGAAATCCCAACAAGTTAGAAAAAAGGAAATAAATGCAAAAAATAAGGTTGCAGAATTGTTTTAAAGAATTTCAGGTCTGAATGGTTCAGGTCGTACCAATGCGGGTCGTACCAAGGTTCGTCGTACCAAGGTTGGGGCTGAAGTACAAAGAAATTCAGCAAAGTCAGACATTTTTGTCACATTCGGTCGATGGAACATTTGGAACGTAAGGACGCGAGGGACGCGAAAAGCCGAATCGGCCGAAAGCAAAGAAAATCATCAAGTTTTTGTTTCGCATGCTTTTGGGATAGCCGGGAAAAAAGTACACGCGGGATGCGAATACGGCCGATATTCTGATAGATAATCCATTTGAGGTGGTTCGAAGATATTTTTTCAAGGCAATCCCGGACAGTTGGGACAAAAGTACGTGAGGGACGCGTGGGATGTGAAAACGGTTAAAAATACACAAACAGAAACAAGGAAGCCCGAATCGGCCGAAGCAGGAGATTTTCATCCAGGACAGTTGGGACAAAGGTACGCGCAGCACGCGAAAAGCTGAATCGGCCTTAGGCAAAGAAGAAAAGTCAACGTTTGACCCATGGAACTTCAAACGGCCATAACTTTCGACTCCGAGCTCTGATTTTCACAAAATTGGACGTTTTGGAATGAGCACGACATATTCCCCTTGCTCTGGTATCTACCTCTACATTGGCTACTAGTATTACATCATTACCCACTGCTTCCTCATCACCTATGGTTTCTGTTATCAAAAATTCACCCTCAAGGTAATTTTGATAATATGCATCAAATTATTCAGTCCTGAGTAAGTACATTGATTCAAGGCCCGAAATCATGTTTTTGGGCGCCCCTCGTCTTCTCTCTAACTCTCCCATCTAAGAAGAAATCCCAACGAGTTAGAAAAAAGGCAATAAATGCAAAAAATAAGGTTGCAGGATTATTTTAAAGAATTTCATGTCTGAAGGGTTCTGGTCGTACCAATGCGGGTCGTACCAAGGATCGTCGTACCAAGATTGGGCCGAAATACAAAGAAAATCAGCTAAGTCAGACATTTTTGTCTCAGGCGGTCCACGGGACAGTTGGGACATTAGGACGCGAGGGACGCGAAAAGCTGAATCGGCTGAAAGAAAGGAAAATCGTCAAGTTTTTGTTTCGCACGGTTTTGGGACAGCTGGGACAAAAGTACGCGCGGGACGCGAATCAGCCAATTTTCTGACAGACAATTCATTTCAGGTGGTTCGGAGATATTTTTCCCAGGCAGTCTAGGATAGTTGGGACAAAAAGTACATGAGGGATGCGTGGGACGTGAAAAGGCGAAAAATCCACAAATAGAAAAAAGGAAGCCCGAATCGGCCGAAGTAGGAGATTTTCATCTGGGATAGTTGGGACAAAGGTATGCGAGGGACGTGAAAAGCTAAATCGGCCGAAGGCAAGGAAGAAAAGTCAACGTTTGACCCGTGGAACTTCAAACGGCCATAACTTTCGACTCCTAGCTCCAATTTTAACAAAATTGGACTTTCTGGAATGAACATGACGTATTCCCCTTGCTCTGGTATCTACCTCTACATTAGCTACTAGTAGTACATCATTACCCACTCCTTCCTCATCGCCTATGGTTTCTGTTATCCAAAATTCACCCTCAAGGTAATTTTGGTAACGTGCATCAAATTATTCAGTCCTGAGCAAGTAGATTGATTCAAGGCCCGAAATCAAGTTTTTTGGGGTCCCTCGGCTTCTCTCTAACTCTCCCATCTAGGAAGAAATCCCAACGAGTTAGAAAAAGGGCAATAAATGCAAAAAATAAGGTTGCAGGATTATTTTAATGAATTTCAGGTCTGAAGTGTTCAGGTCGTACCAATGCGGGTCGTACCAAGGTTCGTCGTACCAAGCTTGGGGCCGAAATATTAATTTGGATCAGACTACAAGAATTGTACAAAACAATTACAGATGATATTCTATTCATCATACTATTTTTTAATGCAATACATAAGGCTATTATATAGCCAATACAATAGACAAACCTCTTCCTATAAAATAGGAACCCATACAAACAAATAACCTGTTAATAGATTTACAGGTACAACAATACTCTATGAATAATATATTGTTGAAACAATATATTCTTTCAAACGTAATATTTATAATGTAAATATTAATAATTAATTTCCTAACATTCCCCCCTTAATGTTTACATGGTAAAAAAAGAACTTTCACACTTCCTTTGTAGCCTGCCGCCTCTGCGCGCTCATGATCTTGGCACACACTCGAACTGAAGGTAGAAGAAGGAACACATCAACTTCTTATCAACCAAGCACTGTCGGGAACACATCTGACCAACGAGGATGGGAACACACTCAGGAATCATCTACTTATCAACCAGTCACTCTAGGGAACACATCTGACCTTGCAGTGTGGGAACTCAAGCAGGAACACATCTGAACAGCCTTCAATGGTTTTCAAGAGGCTAACCACAAACCTAGGTACGAACAGGAACACATCTGATTGTTCTACCTCATCAAGCCTCATGATGCTGCATTTCACTGTGTTATTTGTTCTGTACTATGTTTTTTTTCATTTGGGGAAATAGGAAAAGCCACATACTCAACTGAAAAATTTAAAAACTGAAAAATTGAACATTGGATCATGCTGATCATGTTCCCCCCTCAATGTGAACATTTCACTTATTCAACACACAACAGGAACTCTGAAAAAGAATCACACCAAGCTGAAATTCACACCACACAACTGAATCTGGAACTCTGCAAAACTCAAAAACAAGTACTCACACTACACACCTGTGCCACTAAATCATTCTGTGCAGCCCCGTCATTGGTGACTGACGAGAGGTCATTGTTTGACCTCCAGCCTCCTGTGCCTCCATCCTCCAGTCGTACATACCGCTTAGGTTAGAGAAATGTGCTCAGAATTTTTTTTCTGAACTTCTCATCTTTTGTAAAAGATGGTCTTTGCATTCTTTAGCTGTCAACCTTTTTCTTTTTAAAGATCTAGGTGGTTCAAATTCATTGTCACCTTCATATCCTTCTTCTAAATTTAGCATAGCTGAATTTTCTTGATCTTGTATATTTTTTATATCTCTCTCCATGGTAATTGGTTCCATGAGAATACATTGTTTTCTTATTTTCTTGACCATTGTGAGATAGGTGTCGGATACAACCGAAAATGCACCCTCTTTTTTTTTTTACAAAATTATTGACCTAGACAGACTGACAATAAATAACGACACTATAAAGACTAAAATAAAATGACATCTAACAATGACACACTCTTCTTTATTTATTTATTTTTTGACACAAGTTTTCTAATACTCTAAACAATACTAACCAAAGACATTGACCACTTAATTAAAAAAATGGATGACAAAGAAACTTAAATATGTTATCACTTAAAATGTAATATTTAATTACATTTTATAACACAATGACATATACGATTGACCATATTTTAATTCTACACACTTAAAAGGACTAAACTAAATGAGATGTGTGGATTATATAAAACTCGCTGAACATTAACGATGGAACAAATTAATTAAAGACTTTAATTCAATGGGACAGTATGTTTTAAGAGAAAATGTATGGAAAACTGAACGGACTCGTGAAAATGGTATAGATACGACCTGAGTATGACCAAACAACTACATGGCGATTGGAACTCTGCGTGAATGTTGACAATAACAAACAACATACCCTGAGAATCTTCCGCAACATCCATTCATCAATTTACGCAGAAGATTGAGGAAGAAGTACTTCGCTGGAGAATGAGATAACAGATCTGAGCCAAAAAAATATACAGAAATACTTGAGTGTAGATCGAACCAGCTCCAGCAATGCACTTTTGTTTGATCAAATCTTCCATGCACGAATTCCCATCAAACTGTTCACTCTGTTGCTCAGTTGCACGTGGAGACGTGTCAAAATTGGAGAAAAAATTGGTGAATCGAATCTTTGATAAGGTCATTGTGATCTATTAGCGTGGGCATCCAATGTTGAAGGGAAAACCGCTGATTTGAAATGGTGAGAAAATCCATGACAAACAGCTATACAAATTTAATTGCTTGACAGTGATCCAACATATCTCATCACCCGCAATTTGTGGCGACCCGTGAATGGATGTTATGGACCAGTGAGAGCTCACCAAACTCAGGCCAAATTACTCGATTCAATAATTGATGGAAGGCCAATTGAATACCAAATCAAAGTAATGAAAAATGGATCAAAACAAAACTGATCCCCCAAGCAATACGCTCAGATCTTGGAGACGTCTTTCAGCAATTAGAAATAATTTGTTGGAACTCGTGAGTAGTTAAAAACAAGGCATCAAGATAACATGTAGGTACTTAGAATTCAATGCATGAGTATAGCAGGCTGAGACATAATTTGAAATGAATGAATCCAGATATAAATAATTGATTTTAATTGCTCCTTCTCTGGTTTTGAATAATACACCTGAATGAAGTGCATGGATCTAGATATAACTCATCAAGCTGCAAGTACTAAATGATCCGCCCCTTTTGAATATTATTTTTTCACGTAACAGGCATAGGATTCATCTCGCTCTGATACCAAATATTAATTTGGATGATTTGGTAAGCATTTTACAAAACAATTACAGATGATATTCTATTCAGCATACTATTTTTTAGTGCAATACATAAGGCTATTATATAGCCAATACAATAGACAAACCTCTTACTATAAAATAGGAACCCATACAAACAAATAACCTTTTAATAGATTTACGGGTACAACAATACTCTATGAATAATATATTGTTGAAACAATATATTCTTTCAAACCTAATATTTATAATGTAAACATTAATAATTAATTTCCTAACACGAAATATAAAGAAAATCAGCTAAGTCAGACATTTTTGTCTCAAGCGGTCCACGGGACAGCTGGGACGTCAGGATGCGAGGGACGCGAAAAGCCAAATAGAATGAATGTAAGGAAAATCGTCAAGTTTTTGTTTGGCACGGTTTTGGGACAGCCAGGAAAAAAGTACGCACGGGACGTGAATTGGCCGATTTTTCGACAGACAGTCCATTTCAGGTAGTTCTGAGATATTTTTCCCAGGCAGTCCAAAACAGTTGGGACAAAAGTACGTGAGGGACGCGTGGGATGTGAAAAGGCAAAAAAGTTGCAAATAGAAACAAGGAAGCCTGAATCGGCCGAAGCAGGACATTTTCATCCAGGACAATTGGGACAAAGGTATGCGAGGGACACGAAAAGACGAATCGACCGAAGGAAAAGAAGAAAAGTAAACGTTTGACCTGTGGAACTTCAAATGGCCATAACTTTAGACTCCGAGCTCCGATTTTCACAAAATTGGACTTTTTGGAACGAGCACGACGTATTCCCCTTGCTATGGTATCTACCTCTATATTGGCTACTAGTAGTACATCATTACCCACTCCTTCCTCATCACCTATGGTTTCTGTTATCCAAAATTCACCCTCAAGGTAATTTTGATAACGTGCATCAAATTATTCAGTTCTTAGCAAGTAGATTGATTCAAGGCCCGAAATCATGTTTTTGGGCTTCTCTCTAACTCTCCCATCTAAGAAGAAATCCCAACGAGTTAGAAAAAAGGCAATAAATGTAAAAAATAAGGTTGCAGGATTGTTTTAAAGAATTTCAGGTCTGAAGGGTTCAGGTCGTACCAATGCGGGTCATACCAAGGTTCGTCGTACCAAGCTTGGGGCCAAAATACAAAGAAAATGAGCTAACTCAGACATTTTTGTCTCAGGCGGTCCACGGGACAGTTGGGACATCAGGACGCGAGGGACGTGAAAAGCCGAATCGGCTGAAAGCAAGGAAAATCGTCAAGTTTTTGTTTCACACGGTTTTGGGACAGCCGGGACAAATGTAAGCGTAGGACGCGAATCGGCTGATTTTCCGACAGACAGTCCATTTCAGGTGGTTCAGAGATATTTTTCCCAGGCAGTCTAGGACAGTTGGGTCAAAAGTATGCGAGGGACGCGTGGGACGTAAAAAGGTGAAAAAGCCGCAAATAGAAACAAGGAAGACCGAATCGGCTGAAGCAGGAGATTTTTATCCAGGACAGTTGGGACAAAGGTAAGCGAGCGACGTGAAAAGCTAAATCAGCTGAAGGAAAAGAAGAAAAGTCAACGTTTGACCTGTGGAACTTCAAACGGCAATAACTTTCGACTCCGAGCTCTGATTTTCAAAAAATTGGACTTTTTGGAACAAGCACGACGTATTCCCCTTGCTCTGGTATCTACCTCTACACTGGCTACTAGTAGTACATCATTACCCACTCCTTCCTCATCGCCTATGGTTTATGTTATCCAAAATTCACCCTCAAGGTAATTTTGATAACATGCATCAAATTATTCAATCCTGAGCAAGTAGATTTTTTCAAGGCCCGAAATCATGTTTTTGGGGGCCCCTCAGCTTCTCTCTAACTCTCCCATCTAAGAAGAAATCCCAACGAGTTAGAAAAAAGGCAATAAATGCAAAAAATAAGGTTGCAGGATTGTTTTAAAGAATTTCATGTCTGAAGGGTTCAGGTCGTACCAATGCGGGTCGTACCAAGGTTCGTCGTACCAAGCTTGGTGCCGAAATACAAAGAAAATCAGCTAAGTCAGACATTTGTGTCTCAGGCGGTCCACAGGACATTTGGGACGTCAGGACGTGAGGGACACGAACAGCCGAATCAGCCGAAAGAAAGGAAAATCGTCAAGTTTTTGTTTCGCACGGTTTTGGGACAGCTGGGACAAAAGTACGCGTGGGATGTGAATCGGCTGATTTTCTGACAGATAGTCCATTTCAGGTGGTTCGGAGATATTTTTCCGAGGCAGTCCAAGACAGTTGGGACAAAAGTACGCGAGGGACGTGTGGGACGTGAAAAGACGAAAAAGCCACAAATTGAAAAAAGGAAGCCCGAATCAGCCAAAGCAGGAGATTTTCATCCGGGACAGTTGGGACAAAGGTACGTGAGGGACGCAAAAAGCCGAATCGGCCAAAGGCAAAGAAGAAAAGTCAACGTTTGACCCGTGGAACTTCAAACGGCCATAACTTTCGACTTCGAGCTCCAATTTTCACAAAATTGGACTTTTTGGAACAAGCACGACGTATTCCCCTTGCTCTGGTATCTACCTCTACATTGGCTACTAGTAGTACATCATTACCCACTCCTTCATCACCTATGGTTTCTGTTATCCAAAATTCACCCTCAAGATAATTTTGATAAAGTACATCAAATTATTCAGTCCTGAGCAAGTAGATTGATTCAAGGCCCGAAATCATGTTTTTGGGGGCCCCTCGGCTTCTCTCTAACTCTCCTATCTAAGAAGAAATCCCAATGAGTTAGAAAAAAGGCAATAAATGCAAAAAACATGGTTGCAGGATTGTTTTAAAGAATTTCAGGTCTGAAGGGTTCAGGTCGTAACAATGCGGGTCGTACCAAGGTTCGTCGTACCAAGCTTGGGGCCAAAATACAAATAAAATAAGCTAAGATATACGCTTTTGCCTCAGGCAGTCCATGGGACAGCTGAGACGTCAGCACGCGAGGGACGTGAAATGCCGAATCGGCCGAAAGCAAGGAAAATCGTCAATTTTTTGTTTCGCACGGTTTTGGGACAGCCGGGACAAAAGTACGCGTGGGACGCGTATCGGCTGATTTTTTGACAGACAGTCCATTTCAGGTGGTTCGGAGATATTTTTCCCAGGCAGTCCAGGACAGTTGGGACAAAAGTACGAGAGGGACGCGTGGCACGTGAAAAGGCAAAAAAGCCGCAAACAGAAACAAGGAAGCCCGAATTAGCCGAAGCAGGAGATTTTCATCCGGGACATTTGGGACAAAGGTACGGGAGTGACGTGAAAAGCTGTATCGGCCAAAGGCAGAGAAGAAAAGTCAACGATTGACCTGTGCAACTTAAAACGCCCATAACTTTCGACTCCGAGCTCTGATTTTAACAAAATTGGAATTTTTGGAACGAGCACGATGTATTCCCCTTGCTCTGGTATCTACCTCTACATTGGCTACTAGTAGTACATCATTACCCACTCCTTCCTCATCACCTACGGTTTCTGTTATCCAAAATTCACCCTCCACGTAATTTTGATAACGTGCATCAAATTATTCATTCCTGAGCAAGTAGATTGATTCAAGGCCTGAAATCATGTTTTTGGGGGCCCCTCGGCTTCTCTCTAACTCTCCCATCTAAGAAGAAATCCCAACAAGTTAGAAAAAAGGCAACAAATGCAAAAAATAAGGTTGCAGGATTGTTTTAGAGAATTTCAGGACTGAAGGGTTCAGGTCGTACCAATTCGGGTCATAACAAGGTTCGTCGTACCAAGCTTGGGGCCGAAATACAAAGGAAATCAGCTAAGTCAGACATTTTTGTCTCAGGCGGTCCACGGGACAGTTGGGACGTCAGGACGCGAGGGACGCGAAAAGCCGAATCGACCGAAAGCAGGGAAAATCGTCAAGTTTTTGTTTCGCATGGTTTTGGGACAGCCAGGACAAAAGTAAGCGCAGGACGCGAATCGGCCGATTTTCTGACAGACAATCCATTTTAGATGGTTTGGAGATATTTTTCCCAGGCAGTCCAGGATAGTTGGGACAAAAGTACGCGAGGGACGCGTGGGACGTGAAAAGGTGTAAAGCCGCAAACAGAAACAAGGAAGCCTGAATCAGCCGAAGCAGGAGATTTTCATCTAGGACAGTTGGGGCAAAGGTAAGCGAGGGACGCGAAAAGCTGAATCGGCCGAAGGCAAAGAAGAAAAGTCAGCGTTTGACCTGTGGAACTTCAAACGGCCATAACTTTCGACTCTGAGCTCCGATTTTCACAAAATTAGACTTTTTGGAATGAGCACGACGTATTCCCCTTGCTCTGGTATCTACCTCTACATTGGCTACTAGTAGTACATCATTACCCACTCCTTCTTCATCACCTACGGTTTCTGTTATCCAAAATTCACCCTCAAGGTAATTTTGATAACGTACATCAAATTATTCAGTCCTGAGCAAGTAGATTGATTCAAGGCCTGAAATCATGTTTTTGGGGGCCCCTCGGCTTCTCTCTAACTCTCCTATCTAAGAAGAAATCCCAACGAGTTAGAAAAAAGGCAATAAATTCAAAAAACAAGGTTGCAGGATTGTTTTAAAGAATTTCAGGTCTGAATGGTTCAGGTCGTACCAATGCGGGTTGTACCAAGGTTCATCGTACCAAGCTTGGGGCCGAAATACAAAGAAAATCAGCTAAGTCAGACATTTTTGTCTCAGGCGGTCCAAGGGAGATTTGGGACATCAGGACGCGAGGGACGCGAAAAGCCGAATCAGCCGAAAGAAAGGAAAATTGTCAATTTTTCGTTTCACACAGTTTTGGGACAGCCGGGACAAAAGTCTACGTGGGACGCGAATCGGCTGATTTTTCGACAGACATTCCATTTCAGGTGGTTCGGAGATATTTTTCCCAGGAAGTCCAGGAAAGTTGGGACAAAAGTATGTGAGGGACGCATGGGACGTGAAAAGGTGAAAAAGCTGCAAACAGAAAAAAGGAAGGCCAAATCGGCCAAAGCATGAGATTTTCATCCGGGACAGTTGGGACAAAAGTACGCGAGGGACGTGAAAAGCCGAATCGGCCGAAGGCAAAGTAGAAAAGTCAATGTTTGACCCGTGGAACTTCAAACGGCCATAACTTTCGACTCCGAGCTCTGATTTTCACAAAATTGGACTTTTTGGAATGAGCACAACCTATTCCCCTTGCTCTGGTATCTACCTCTACATTGGCTACTAGTAGTACATCATTACCCACTCCTTCCTCATCGCCTATGGTTTATGTTATCCAAAATTCACCCTCAAGGTAATTTTGATAATGTGCATCAAATTATTCAGTCCTGAGCAAGTAGATTGATTCAAGGCCGGAAATCATGGTTTTGGTGGCCCCTTGGCTTCTCTCTAAATCTCCCATCTATGAAGAAATCCCACATGAGTTAGAAAAAAGGCAATAAATGCAAAAAACAAGGGTTGCAGGATTGTTTTAAAGAAATTCAGGTCTGAAGGGTTCAGGTCGTACCAATGCGGGTCATACCAAGGTTCGTCGTACCTAGCTTGGGGCTGAAATACAAATAAAATCAGCTAAGTTAAGAAATTTTGTCTCAGGCGGTCCCACGGGTCAACTGGGACGTCAGGATGCGAGGGACGCGAAAAGCTGAAATCAAGCCAAAAGCAATGAAAATCATCAAGTTTTTGGTTTCGCACTGTTTTGGGACAAGCTGGGACAAAAGTACGAGCGGGACGTGAATCGGCTGATTTTTCGACAAACAGTCCATTTCAGGTGGTTCGGAGATATTTTCCTAGGCAGTCCAGGACAATTGGGACAAAAGTACGCGAGGGATGCGTGGGACGTGAAATGGTGAAAAAGCTGCAACAGAAACAAGGAAGCCCGAATCAAGCCGAAGCAGGAGATTTTCATCTGGGACAGTTAGGACAAATGTACGCGAGGGACGTGAAAAGCCGAATCGGCTGAAGGCAAAGAAGAAAAGTCAACGTTTGACCCGTGGAACTCTAAATGGCCATAACTTTCGACTCCGAGCTCCGATTTTAACAAAATTGGACTTTTTGGAAGCAACACGACTTATTCCCCTTGCTCTAGTATCTACCTCTACATTGGCTACTAGTAGTACATCATTACCCATTCTTTCCTCATCGCCTATTGTTTCTGTTATCCAAAATTCACCCTTAAGGTAATTTTGAAAACGTGCATCAAATTATTCAGTCCTAAGAAAGTAGATTGATTCAAGGCCCGAAATCATTTTTTTGGGGGCCCCTCGGCTTCTCTCTAACTCTCCCATCCAAGAAGAAATCCCAACGAGTTAGAAAAAAGGCAGTAAATGCAAAAAATAAGGTTGCAGGATTGTTTTAAAGAATTTTCAGGTCTGAAGGGTTCAGTTCGTACCAATGCGGGTCTTATTAAGGTTTGTCGTACCAAGCTTGGGGCTAAATACAAAGAAAATCAGCTAAGTCAGACATTTTTGTCTTAGGCGGTCCACGAGACAGTTGGGACGTCAGGACGTGAGAGACGCGAAAAGCCAAATTGGCCGAAAGCAAGGAAAATCGTCAAGTTTTTGTTTCACACGGTTTTGGGATAGTCGGGACAAAAGTACGCGCGGGACGCGAATCGGCTTATTTTCCGATATACAGTCCATTTCAGGTGGTTCGGAGATATTTTTCTGAGGCAGTCCAGGACAGTTGCGACAAAATTATGCGAGGGACATGTGGGACACGAAAAGGCGAAAACCCGCAAACAGAAACAAGGAAGCCGGAATCGGCTGAAGCAAGAGATTTTCATCCGGGACAGTTGGGACAAAGGTACGCAAGGGACGCGAAAAGCCAAATTGGCCCAAGGCAAAGAAGAAAAGTCAACGTTTGACCCATGGAACTTCAAAACGGCCATAACTTTCGACTCCGAGCTCCGATTTTAACAAAATTGGACATTTTGGAAGGAGCACGACGTATTCCCCCTTGCTCTGATATCTACCTCTACATTGGCTACTAGTAGTACATCATTACCCACTCCTTCCTCATCGCCTATGGTTTATGTTATCCAAAATTCACCCTCAAGGTAATTTTGATAATGTGCATCAAATTATTCAGTCCTGAGCAAGTAGATTGATTCAAGGCCGGAAATCATGGTTTTGGTGGCCCCTTGGCTTCTCTCTAAATCTCCCATCTATGAAGAAATCCCAATGAGTTAGAAAAAAGGCAATAAATGCAAAAAACAAGGTTGCAGGATTGTTTTAAAGAAATTCAGGTCTGAAGGGTTCAGGTCGTACCAATGCGGGTCATACCAAGGTTCGTCGTACCTAGCTTGGGGCTGAAATACAAATAAAATCAGCTAAGTTAGAAATTTTTGTCTCAGGCGGTCCACGGGTCAACTGGGACGTCAGGATGCGAGGGACGCGAAAAGCTGAATCAGCCAAAAGCAATGAAAATCATCAAGTTTTTGTTTCGCACTGTTTTGGGACAGCTGGGACAAAAGACGTGAAAAGCCGAAACGACCGAAAGTGGAAAAAATCGTCAAGTTTTGTTTTCGTGCTGTTTGGGACATCCAGGCCAAAGGTATGCGGGGATGCGAATCGGCTGATTTGCCGAAAGATGGTCCATTTCAGATAGTTTGGGGATTTTTGTCTGAGACAACCGGGACAAAAGTACGCGAGGGACGCGCGGGACGCGAAAAGGCAAAAAGGCCGCAAAAGAGACAAGAAATCCAAAATTCACCCTTCGAGGTAAATGTGTTGGGAAAACATGCATCAAATTATTCAGTCCCAAGCAAGTAGATTTATTCAAGGCAAAGAAGAAAATCATGTTTTTGGGGCCCCTTCAAACGGCTTCTCTCTAACTCTCCCATCACAAGAATTGGAAATCCCAACGAGTTTTTACGCCAAAAAACTAAATGCAAAAAATGAAGGTAGCATGATTATTTTAAAATAAATATTTCAGGTCTGAAGGTTCAGTTAATACTCATGCAGATCGTCAAATGTATATCATACCAAGCCTGCCAGGCTGAAAATACAAAGCCCACAATTAGCAAAGTCAGAACTTTTTGTCCTAGGGGTTCACACGGGATAATTGGGACGTTGGATCGTGGCTCTAAAGCCGAAATGGCACAAAAATCAAAAAAATTGTTATCAGAATATTTTTGTTCGGCATGATATTTGGGATTTTTCAAGACAAAAGTGGCCGGGACACGAATCGACAGATTTTCCAGAAGTCAGTGCATTGCAGGTGGTATGGTCATCATTCTTTTCTGTTGCAGTCCAGGACAGTATGGAGAGCCTTTTGTAAAAGTACGCGCGGGACATTTTACACCATTTAAACCTCTTAAAACCGCACAAGGACATATTTCGGGATTTCCAATCCCTCTCTCTCTCTTCTCATTTTTCTATAAATTGGACATGTTGGGACACACGAACCCGATTTTATCGCAATAGTTTTTGTAGCAAAGCTCTGCCAAAATTCAAAGTTTGACTGATGTGAACTTCAAAGGCTATAACTTTTGACTCCGAGCTCTGATTTTAATAAAATTGTGACTTTCATGGAAGCAAGCACGACTTTCTTAATTTTAAAAATGGTATATATCTTCCAATACTGTGAAACATATTCAGATGCAGTCAATTAATTTTCCTTCAACCTTCATTACAAGAATATTGTGTCTATTATCAAAATAGCTTCTCGCACTCAGAGGTTATAATTTTGCATGTTCTCAAATATTGTAGTGAATGCAAAATTGATACCATGGAGAACTGTCATCACCTCTTCTTGTGGCTCCTTTGCTTTTGTATTTCATGCAAAAATAAGAAATCTCATATTTGATTAGATATCAATGGGAGTGTATCATAAAATGTGTCTAGGTTCAGGATAGTCATTTTATGCATTGGTAGTCTGGGGTCCCTTGGAAATTTATATCAGAAGGCATGGTCATCATTCCGCTTCACTACTGCAGCATTGGGGCAGTATGAGGAGACTTTTACAAGTAAGAATACAACTTATTTCACTCCATTTAGTGCCTCTCAAGTAGTGGTCCAAGGACAGATTTGGGATAGTACCCATGTTATCCCAATCTCTCTCGTGAGTTCAAATATTTGCACTTGTATAAACCATAGAAGGTGTTGGGCTCATTTGGAGAGAGTTTTAGTGGTATAAAAGTATGTGCAAAATATCTTTGTGAAGCCAAAGTTGTGCCATGACAGCCCATGTGGTGGACTTCCTTTCATGGTCTTCCCAGGCCCTTAGACTTGTCAAGCAACTTCCTAAAGGCTTGGGACATGTCATGAAGGCAATAAAATGCCAAGTTTGGGGATGCATCTGATCCCCTAAGGTTTTATTTTGAAGTTTGCACAAGAGGACACTTGGAGGCTTCCGCTCACTCTGCCCTTTGCTTGGACTTTTCAATGCTAAAGAATATTGTGTCTATCTTGGACCCTAGCTCATGTAGGGATCCTTATCATTGTGTATGTTTGAGATTTTTGTGAATGCAATTACTAGAAATGAGACACATGTCATCACCCTTCTAGTGTGTACCTCTACTTTCTGTATCTCATCATTAGGACTACTCTCCATGCAGGCCTGTTTTCTGTGGCATCCTGATTTCACTAAGTAATTTTCAAAGGCCAAAATTCTCTTCTTGGTCCCTGAGAAAGTAGATTGGAAGTTTTTTCTGCATTATAATAGATTTGGCAGGTAGTTTAGGAGCCTCAGTGCTTCTCTCTGGAGGTCTATCTAAGAAGCAAGTCTCACGGTTGGAGATATAAATGTTGATCTAAGGGGCACGATCAATGATTGCTCAAGTGTATTTCACCTATTTTAAACATAAGGGTTGTGATTCGGTCCAAGACTCTCTGGAGCCGATAATACAATACTATTTTTCAATGAAGCAGAACATTATTTGCCCTAATCATTTTAGTATCTGTAAAGTGATGAAAAAATAGAGGATGCAGAAGCAAAATTATGAGTCCAAATTGTTAAGCTTCAAAATATGCTTAAAGTTGGAGTTTCTCAAGTCACTTGCAAAAAGGGGAATTAAAATCAGGAGATAATCGGGGCAGAATTTAGCATCGAAAGATTTCAGGGAAAAGGGGTTTGGATGAATTTTTAGGTGTAAAGAGGTGACCAAAATTCACGTTGGTTTTCGAGTGCAAGAAAGAGGAATTGACTGTAGCAGCCCTAAGTCACATCTATGCAAAGGCTTCAAAATATGATTAAAAAGGAAGTGATTTATCACATTGGAAAAATCAGAATGATTATAAAGTACATCCGTCTATCTAGTTGTGGACATTACTGGTTTCTCTAGTCATGTAGTCGATGGCCCAAGAAAAAGGAAGCTCATTTTGGTCCATTTGGCAGATTTCAAATCTGGTTTTGTTTAACATAATTTTGAAACAAATTGGTAACAAGCAAAGGCTACCTCGAATATTATTCTCCCTTGGGGGGGAAAGTGCAGATCATGCACATTGTAGCAATGTAATTTCAATAACTGCTTTCATGGTTGATGTTTGAATTCTTAAGAGTTTACCATAAATTCTTCCCAACTTTACGAAATTTTAAGATAAGTTGTCCTTTTCTTCAGTGTTAGGAATATTATATTGTTCAAGTTGCTTTGACATCCATGTATAGCCAATTGACTAGAGCAAGGAACTAGACTTATTCTCTAGGCAACTTTCCCACAGGATTGAATCCAAGTAATTTTGAAATTAATTTGCAATGTGCTAAAAATTTGTGTCGAAACTTTGTTTTAAGAATGTCTGAACAGAATTAATGGAAGTTCCTAGTTGCAATGTACATTAAATTTTTATTGAAATGCCACATAGTAATCAACTGTGACATTTTTATTCTGGTATTCACAATTTCATTCATGATAGAAGGAGTCATCAAATTAGCATGCAGGTGAAACAAATGTAAAATCATTTAGGACTATCATTTGTTGAAGTAACTTTTGCTATATAGTCTCGGGTGCACCCTTAGGTCTGATTAGGAATTTTTAGACATAAGTGTTGGCATATTTTTTAATTTTTTCTTTCAATGGGAGACTAGTTGTTGGAGTCTCAGATTATGATAGTGGCGTCAAAACGTGCTATTAATTCTTGGAATGTTAATTCGCTGATTAATTATCTTACCTTCAAATTTGAAGTAACATCTTAATAGTCTAAAGCTTTCTGGATGTTGAATTTTTCATGTTGTTGTGATTTAGCCCCTTCAATAGATTGGTATAATCAAATTTATCCTTGAGTTTCATCTTAAAACCAAATTGGTTTCAAAAAATCATGTAATCCACCTTGAACTCAATTTTATTTGCCCTGTGTATTTAAAAGCCCTCATTAATTTCTACTGTGTCAAAAATTTCAGAACAATTAGGAGTCATTTTTAATGTCTTGAGTAACCTTCCCCTTGTAGTTTAAGATTATCTCCATCGTACCCTAGAAGTACTAGATCTTACCACAATGTTAGATATTATGAGGTATTTGACTGTATTTTCCGGAAGTGAGAAGGTTCACACTTCATAGAACTCCTGTTTTTCTTAAAGAAGGATATTATGAGAGATCAAATAGATTTTTGACTCAGTAAGGCCTACTCACCATGTGTTTTAAAGATTGGGATCGGCTTACTAAAGTTGTGTAGGACAGGTCATTTTACATCCTTTTAAAGAAAGAAATCTCTCAACAAATCTAAAGATACAAGCATCACATGAAGAAAATTAGATTCATTTCATAATTATAAAGTAACTGTCCACACAAGCCGTGAGAGAGAACTCTAAAAGAATTGTGAAATTAGTGGAGGAAGAGGTAGATCATATATCTCATATTATTCTGTACTAACACAAATCATACGTACAGTATTTATAGGAGAAATAACAACTGGAATTCCCCTAAAATGAAATGGAGAATATCCTCAACAGAGCAGAGAATGATGGAATAACAGAAGAAGAAGATAAATGATAAAATTCACACCTCCTGACATAATCTAATATTCAACGTATCCTAACATTCCCCCCTTATTACATTATTCTTACAAATGTGACCCCTGAAAAGATTCAAATTTCACTTTTCCAAGAGATTTAGTGAGAATGTCAGCAACTTGTGCTTCAGTAGGACAGTACTGGAGCTGAATTTGATGGTTCAAGACGTGCTCTCGAATGAAATGGCAGTCAATTTCAATATGCTTTGTTCGTTCATGATAAAAGATGGATTCTACACGAGCTTCAACACACTCTGATTGTCGCAATAAAGAATAGGTGACTATTTTTCAGGAATTCCCAGGTCATCCAAAATGTGACGTAACCATATCACTTCGCACACAGCTCCTTGTGCGGCGTGATATTCTGCCTCTGTGGATGAGATAGAAACAACATTCTGCTTCTTGCTTATCCATGAGATAGGTCCAGATCCGAGATGAAATATGTATCTTGTAGTTGACTTCCTATCATCAATAGATCCAGTATGGTCCGAGTCGACATATCCCTGTAGGAAGAATTGATCATTCTTTTTATATTCCAGACCATAATCATTTGTTCCTCAGACATATCTCAAAACATGCTTTGTTACATTCCAGTGACATTTCTTTGGCTCTTGCATGAACCTAGAAAGATAGCTGACAGCATAGCAGAGATCTGGTCTGGTGTATGTCAAATAGATGAGCCCTCCAACAAATTGCCTGTAGAGAGTAGCATCTACTTGAGGTGAGTCCTGGAATCTTGAAAGTTGCAAGCCTTTTTCCATGGGAGTGGATATAGGTTTACAGTCAGACATTCTATACTTTTCCAGGAGTTTCTTGGCGTACTTTGTCTGGGAGACAAAGATGTGATGCTCCTTTTGCCATATTTCCAAGCCAAGACAGTAATGTAGTAGCCCCAAATCTGTCATGTCGAAGGTTCTTTTGAGATCATTCTTTACAATATCAACTTGATCTTCTGAACTACCAGTGATCACAAGATCATCTACATAAACAACCAGAATGATAATTTCTTTGCCTACCTTCTTTATATACAAATTTGAATTTGAGGGACTACGAGTGAACCCATGCTGCAAAAGGTGATCGTTGATCTTGATATACCATGCCCTGGGAGCTTGTTTCAGTCCGTAAAGAGATTTGATGAGACGACATACCTTTTTAGGCTGTTCTTCATCAACAAATCCTTCAGGTTGGGTCATGTATACTTCTTCTTTCAGATCACCATTTAGGAAAGCACTCTTGACATCCATCTGCTGAAGTCTCCATCCTTTCTGTGCTGCAAGTGCGCAAACTACTCTGATGGTCTTCATCTTTGCAGTGGGTGCAAAGGTTTCTTCATAGTCGATGCCTTCTTTCTGAGCATATCCTTTTGCTACAAGTCGTGCTTTATGTTTGTCGATGGATCCATCTGCCTTATATTTTGTCTTGAAGACCCATTTGCAGCCTATGGGTTTCTTTCCTGTAGGCAGATTGACAAGTTCCCATGTCTGATTTTTCATGAGCGAGTCATATTCTGTTTCCATAGCTTCCTTCCACTGAGGTTGACTGAGTGCTTCATGAACATTATCTGGCTCGGAGCTATTCATCAATGAACTCATGAGTGCAAAGTTTACCTCATTTCTTGTTTGACTCCTTGTTTTGACTCCAGATGATGTATCTGGGAGTTGTTGCAAATTTGAGTCCTTGATAGTTCTTTGTACCCACTTCGGATGAGAACTTGATACTACTTTTGAGAAGAACTGTGTCGTTGCCGTGAGGATTGATGTGGAGTCACATTCTGCAGTTCTCCAAGGTCAACAAATAGTTCTCCTGGTAGCATTTCTTTTCTCTGAGTAGTCTCCTCCAGCTCATCATCTGATTCAGAGACTAATCGGTGAGATGTGTTTGGAAGTGGATCTTCTGTTGATACTATTGAGTCAAAGGATGACTCGTCACAAACCACATCCTGACTCTCGTATATTTTCTTTGTCTCAGGATCCATGAGACGATATGCCTTCGAGGTAGTACTGTAGCCAAGAAGGATACATGGGAGTGTTTTTGGCTCTACCTTCTTTCTCTTCTGAGCTGGGACATGCATGTATGTTGTGCAACCAAATACTCGCAAATGAGAAATTGATGGTTTTTTACCACTCCATACCTCTTCTGGTGTTTTGTTCAGTAGAATCTTTGTTGGTGCCCTATTGAGAAGATATACAGCCGTTTGTACTGCTTCAGCCCAATAGCGTTCTCCTAGCTTTGCAGTTGATAGCATGCAGCGAGCCATCTCCATCACTGTGCGATTGCGACGCTCAACAATGCCATTTTGCTGGGGCATGTAGGGAGCAGTCAGGTGCTGCTTAATGCCGTGATGGTTTAGGAAGGCCAAGAACTTCTTTGATGTGAATTCCCCCCCTCGATCTGAGCAGAGTAGAAGAAGTGGTTGTCCAGACTCTTTGACAACATGATGATAGAAGTTCTGAAAGTGTTGAAGAGCCTCACTTTTCTGCTTTAGGAAATATACCCACATCTTGCGAGAGTGGTCATCCACAAACAACTGGAAGTATTTGTATCCTGAAAATGAAGCAGGCAATGGGCCATTCAGATCGGTATGAACTACCTCCAGACACTTCTTGGCATGGAAGGTGCTCGCTTGAAACGGATCTCTATGTTGTTTTCCTGCAAGACAACCAGGGCAAATAGGCAAGGAACTGGACAATTTGGGTAGTCCACGGACCATTGCTTTTGAACTCATCTGGTGCAATGAACTGACCGACAAGTGTCCATATCTAAAATGCCATAAGGCAGTTGATTCTATTGTTGAAGCAGATAAAGCTACTGCAGAAGATGAAACAGTATCTAAAGCAAATAACTTATCTTTTACAAAAGCTTTAGCAAGAACCGTACCTTATCTGGAGATTAAGCATGATTTAATGCCATTTTGAACAAGAAATTCAACCTTAAGGTGATGATTCAAGAGCTGAGTAACTGACAAAAGGTTGCTAGTCAAGCCAGGAACATATAGTACCTTTGTAAGTGTACATTTTCGTGGCCCCAGAGGAATGGTCACATTCCCTATTCCTTCTGCAATGTACTCTTTGTCATCCACTATCCGAACTTGATCTCTAGTTGGCTCTTCGTGTAGTGAATCAAACAGCTTCTTGTCACCTGACATATGCTTGCTTGCACCAGAGTCTATCAACCAGACTTTCTTTGTGGGCTGAGAAGTTTGAGAGATGAGTACAAGATTCTTACTACAATGGGCTCCTTCTGATGTCTCCTCATCAGAGTCATCATCTTCTTGTTGGGCTGCAAGATGTCCTTTTTGCTTTCTCCAGCGGGGACGTCATTTGGACTTTTGAAAATATTGCGCCCGGATGTGCTCCCGGATGTTCTTGTATGGCTTGAAGGCCCTTGTTTCAGGCTATTGTGCCAACAGTGATCAGTGTCGTGAGTATTGGTTCTGCAAATGTGACACCATCTCTTTGACTTTTGATCTTTCTGTTTGGGTTGTGCTGGATTTGGCTTCTCTAGGGGGCCTTTCTGATTCTTCTAAAATCATAGCAGGCTTTGAGAACAAGGCTTTAGGTCCTGAGACTCCATCCATGTGATGAACTGGATACCTCTTCCAAGACTGCAGTAAATTCACAAGCTCTTCGAATGTCACTGTTTGTTTAGACACATTCAGTGTTGTAACAAACACTCGAAATTGAGAAGGGAGTGCTCTCAAGGTGATTGAGAGACAAGAGAGTTTATCATCACCATTTCACCAAGCGCTAATAACGGTCCGATCTCAACTCAGCCACGCGACGGAGGAATTCCACCACTTTCTATCAAAACCCCATAGAGAGGGTGTGCAGCTTCGACTGAAGATGAAGAATATTTGTCCAATTTTTGGCTTCATAAATGGTTGCCAACTTGTCCCAGGCCTCCTTGGGTTTCTCCGCATTCCAAACATGCGGTTGCACATCATCACTGATACTGAGCATTATCAGCATCAAGGCTTTAGCACTAGCCATGTCATATTTGATTAGTTCAATGAGGGATGTGGGAGCAAGCACAGACCCTTTGACAATTCCCCATAATCCTTCAAACTGAAGGATTGTCTTCATTTTTGTCTTCCAGGCCACAAAATTACGCCATTACAGAGCAAGGGAGGAGGTTCGAACTCCATTTTTAACCCTAGAAGTAACTTCGGAGTAGACATTGTAATAAATTTTTTTTATTTATTTGAAAAAATTATTACAATTTGGACTCACTGTCGAGAATTACTAGCTCGTAGATGCTCGTGAGCCCATTCCTCATTGACTGTGAGACGGTGACACTTAATGTCAGGGCGTGGAGGATCGTCGTCACAAACGGTGTCGTATCCGGCTATCTAATTCTTTCTGTACTCGATTTGGAGGAGAATGCTGACCCATTTGCATTAATCTGGTACTCAAGGATGTCACTTCTCGAACAAGTTTGTCAGAATGTAAGAATTCGACGCCATTTCGAAGCTCATTCAGCAAACAGGCTGTTGAACCTGGTCGCTTCTTAGGAGCATTACCACACGTCAGAGCTCTGGTTCTCGAATTGATGTCTCTGGCTTTCAGACTGTGGCGACCAAAACTCGAGATTGATCGCTTTCAGAATCGAGTTGTAGAGCATCTCAACAGCTTTCTGTTGATATAAAGAACGTGGAAATCCGAGACTGTTGTAGACTCAAAAGATACCTGGCGATCTGAACGATTTGAAGGGCACCGAACAGATCAAAACGAAATAAGTTCTTTCTCCTAGTGAGATCTCCACGTCCAGCTTGTGGTCTTTTGAAATTGTTTGTCCAACACACTCAGATTTCGAACATGGCTCAGCTGGTCATGAGTTCGATGTAAATCCATATCGCATGCAGTACCGTTAAATATAAAAGCCATTGCATTTCATTGGTTTGGTTCTAGCGCTCCGGGGGATAACTTCGCACCCTCTTACACCTTTTGACTTTTTCTCCTGTGAGGACACGTGGAGTTTCTGATTGGTCTTCTGGCTCCTTCCATGCTTCTGATTCCATTTGATCACTGGGATGTCCCATTTGACTCATGGACCTTCTGGACTTATTGATCGGTTGGTTCAAAGCTCTTCACTTGGCCTGATTGTCCCAGCTTTTGAAATCGGACTGACAATTGACTCTTTTCGGCCGAGTTCGCACCTTTTCAAGCAATGATTGTCCCATTTGCGTCAGACCTGGGTCGGAGCAGTGTAGATCAGATTTCTTTCTCAGTGTCGAACCGGCATGTCTCGAGCAGGATCCTAACAGCAAGCGTAGCATGCGAAACCTGCAGGGAAATTTGCTTCATCTCTGATGATGTGGATCTGGACGCCGACAACTACAAAGTGCTTGTGAACATTGAACAACAACAGTTCACCACGCATTTTTACGATTGTTTTCCTGGATCAACCTATTTGCCTTTCTGTAATTTTTTCCTCTGCATTTTCTGCAGCAGCTTGTCTCCACGTGATTTCTTCGGCCAGGGGAGTTAGAAAAATACTTGAAGGGACCCTAGAAACCTGGATTTTGCTCTGAATCAATCACCTTTGCTTGGGATTTGAATCTTCACCATGCATGTTATCAAAATTTACACCTCCAACTGGGGGTAAATTTTGGAGTAACAGTCCAACGCCTTTCTGATTCTTCTAGCCACGATTAGGCTTTGAGAACAAGGCTTTTTCCTGAGAGCAAGGGAATGCGAAATAGAAGTGATAGCTTCTTCCTGCTGCAGCATTATTCACAAGCTCTAAAACAAATTCACATGTACAGTTGTTATAGGACTGACATTCAGTACTTGACTCCCTAACTAAATGGAGAAGATCCACAATAGTAGCAGAGAATGATGGAAGAAGAGATAATGTGATAAGATAGACACCTATGACACATCTAATAATCACCGTATCCTAACAAAGCGGTTCAGGTCATACCACTTTCTCGTCAGTACCCCATAGAGAGTTCGTCGTACCAAGCTTGGGATTGAAGATACAAAGAAAATCAGCTAAGTCTAGAAATTTTTGGCTTCATAAATGGTTACCAACTTGTCCCAGGACTCCTTGGTTTTCTCCGCATTCCGAGGGACGCAAAAAGTTGCACATCATCACTGATAGCTGAGCATTATCAATCATCAAGGCTTTAGCACTAGCCATGTTCGCACGGTTATTAGTTCATCGGGGGCAAAAGTGGGTGCAGGCACGCGACCCTGCTGACAATTCCGACATACAGTCCATTCAAACTGAAGGATTGTCTTCGAAGATTTTTGTCTTCCATGCCAGTCCAGGACAATTAGGCCCTTTGACCAGTACGTGAGCGACGCGTGGGACGTGAAGTAACTTCGGAGCAGACATTGTAACAGAAACAAGGATATATTTATTTATTTGAAGTAGGAGATTATTACAATCCGGGACTCAGTTGTCGAGAATTAGGTAGCTGCGTAGATGCTCGCGAATAGCCGAATCGGCTGAAGGCAAAGAATAAAAGTCAACGTTTGACCTGTGGAACTTCAAACGGCCATAACTTTCGTACTCCGAGCTTCTAATTCTTCACTATACTCGAAATTGCTTGGAATGAGCACGACGTACTCCCCCTGAAAAGGTAAGTACCTCAAGCAGTCCTGGCTCGAACTAGTTTGTCGACATGCAAGATTGCCGCAATCCTTCCTCATCGCTCTATGGTTTCAGCAAAGCAAAGTAGAACCTCAAGGTAGCTCTCAGGAATGTTCTTCAAATGTATCTCAGTCGCTGAGCGAGTTGATTGATTAAAGGCCCGAAATCATGTTTTTGGCGACCGTGTTATTGACTTCTTTCTAACTCTCCCATCTACACTCGACATTCCAACGTAGTGTTGAAGAAACTGTTATAGACTCAAAGAACTAAGGTTACAGGATAGCGCTAAAGAATTTCAGGTCTGAAGGGTCTCCGCGCACAGAAATAAGGTTCGTCGTACTCAAGCTTGGTGAGCCGAACTACCATGAAAATTTGCTTTCCACAGTCAGACAGTTTTTCTCCATGCACGTGCTACCTTCCTTCAGTAGGTGGCTGAGTAAGTCTGGGACGTTAGGACGCAAGGGACGCGAAAAGCCGAATCGGCCGAAAACAAGGAAAATCGTCAAGTTGTCTTGAACACGCTCAGGTTTTCGAACATGGCTCGGCTGGCAAAAGTGACGCGCGGGATGCGAATTGGCCGATTTTAGTGCCGACTGACAGTCGCTTTTATTACAGTTAATATGGACCGATCGATGAATCCTAAGCAGGTTACTCAATGACTATTGGAACAAACTGTATGAAACAATATCCCAGCGTTTCGGATCGTCAAAAGGTGAAAATGCCTCAAATAGAATCTTCGAAGCCTGAATAGTGCCGAAGAGGCGAGATAGTCATCTTCGATTGTTGGGTACAAAGGTACGCGAGTGAAATTTCAAGCCAAATTTCTGGTCGAAGGCAAAAAGAAAAGTCAGATTTTTGACCCGATGGATACCTTTCTGTTTACATCGGAGTCTGTTAACTTTCGACACCCAGACAAGCTGTGTGATCAGATTTCTGACGCACTTGTTGGAATGCATGTCTCGAGCAGGATTCCTAACAGCAAGATAGCATGTGTATCTACCTGTACTATTGACTACTAGTATACCAAAACTTCACCCAGTTCTCCACGTGAACTTCCTATGGTATCTGTTAACAGGCTTATTTTCCTCCACTCAAGTGATAATGCTTGATAACGTGCAGCGGGTACTCATGCCTGTCCTGGAGCCAAGTAGATAGATTCAAGGCCTGAATCACTTCATGTTGTTGGTGAATTCCGTCACGCTCCACTTTAGTGCTCCCTTCAAACCACAGGAATCCCAACGAGCTAGAAATTAGTTGCAAGAGATCTCCAACAGTAAGCATTGCAGAACCCTCTTCCATGAATGGCTAGGTGTGACCCGCATCACGGAAAATACAAGACTTGCGGGTCTAATGTACCAGAGGCGACGTCGTCCTAACTCGCTGTGGTCACCATCAAAAACAAGAGAACAATCGAGCTAAGTCATGGACATTGGTGTCTCAGGCTGGATTCAAATGTGGAATCAATTGGGATCTGCAGTCGACTCTGAGGGACGCGAAAAGCTGAGAGAGAGCCGAAAGGAAGGAGAAATAGTCAGAGATAGTTGTATCTCATGGTTATTCTGTCTAACAAAAAGCATAACTACAGTATTTATAGGACAGTAATCTGTACTGGACTTCTCTAAATGGATGGAGAATATCCTCAACAGAAGCAGAGAATGATGGAATAATAGAAGAAGATAGATAGAATGATAAGATTGACACCTATGACACATCTAATAATCAACGTATCCTAACAAAGGGTTCAGGTCGTACCAATGCGGGTTGTACCAATGTTCATCGTACCAAGCTTGGGGCCGAAATACAATGAAAATCAGCTAAGTCAAACATTTTTGTCTCAGGCGGTCCACGGGACAGTTGGGACGACAGGACACGAGGGACGTGAAAAGCCGAATCGGCCGAAAGCAAGGAAAATCGTCAAGTTTTTCTTTCGCACGTTTTGGGACAGCCAGGACAAAAGTACGCACGGGACGTGAATTGGCCGATTTTCTGACAGACGGTCCATTTTAGGTGGTTCGGAGATATTTTTCCCAGGCAGTCCAGGACAATTGGGACAAAAGTACGCGAGGGTCACCTGGGACATGAAAATGTGAAAAAGTTGCAAACAGAAACAAGGAAGCCCAAATCAGCCGAAGCACGATATTTTCATCCGGGACAGTTGGGACAAAGGTACGTGAGGGACGCGAAAAGCCAAATCGATCGAAGGCAAAGAATAAAAGTCAACGTTTGACCCGTGGAACTTCAAACGGCCATAACTTTCGACTCCAAGCTCTGATTTTCACAAAATTGGAATTTTTGGAAGGAGCACGAGGTATTCCCCTTACTCTGGTATCTACCTCTACAATGGCTACTAGTAGTAGATCATTACCCACTCCTTCCTCATCGCCTATGGTTTCTGTTATCCAAAATTCACCCTTAAGGTAATTTTGATAACGTGCATCAAATTATTCAGCCCTGAGCAAGTAGATTGATTCAAGGCCCGAAATCATGTTTTTGGGGGCCCCTCGGCTTCTCTCTAACTCTCCCATCTAAGAAGAAATCCCAACGAGTTAGAAAAAAAGGAAATAAATGCAAAAAACAAGGTTGCAGGATTGTTTTAAAGAATTTTAGGTCTGAAGGGTTCAGGTTGTACCAATGCGGGTCGTACCAAGGTTCGTCGTACCAAGCTTGGGGCTGAAATACAAAGAAAATCAGCTAAGTCAGACATTTTTGTCTCATGCGGTCCACAGGGACAGCTGGGAAGTCAGGACATGAGGGACGTGAAAAGCTGAATCGGCCGAAAGTAAGGAAAATCGTCAAGTTTTTTTTTCGCACGGTTTTGGGACAACCAGGACAAAAGTATGCGCGGGACGCGAATCGACCGATTTTCCGACAGACAGTCCATTTTAGGTCGTTCAGAGATATTTTTCGCAGGCAGTCCAGGACAGTTGGGACAAAAGTACGCGAGGGACATGTGGGACGTGAAAAGGTGAAAAAACTGAAAACAGAAACAAGGAAGCCCTATTTGGCCGAAGCAGGAGATTTTCATCCGGGATAGTTGGGACAAAGGTACGCGAGGGACTCGAAAAGCCAAATCGGCCGAAGGAAAAGAAGAAAAGTCAACGTTTGACGCGTGGAACTTCAAACGGCCATAACTTTTGACTCTGAGCTCTGATTTTAAAAAAATTGGACTTTTTAGAACGAGCACGATGTATTCCCATTACTCTGGTGTCTACCTCTACATTGGCTACTAGTAGTACATCATTACCCACTCCTTCCTCATCGCCTATGGTTTCTGTTATCCAAAATTCACCCTCAAGGTAATTTTGATAACGTGCATCAAATTATTCAGTCCTGAGCAAGTAGATTGATTCAAGGCCCGAAATCATGTTTTTGGGGGCCCCTCGGCTTTTGTCTAACTCTCCCATCTAACAAGAAAATCCCAACGAGTTAGAAAAAAGGCAATAAATGCAAAAAATAAGGTTGCAGGATTATTATAAAGAATTTCAGATCTGAAGGGTTAAAGCTCGTACAAATGCGGGTCGTACCAAGGTTCGTCGTACCAAGCTTGAGGCCAAAAAAACAAAGAAAATCATCTAAGTCAGACATTTTTCTTCTCAGGCGGTCCACAGGACAGCTGGGACGTCTGGACGCGAGGGGACGCGAAAAGCCAAATCGGCCGAAAGCAAGGAAAATTGTCAAGTTTTTGTTTCGAACGGTTTTGGGACAGCCGGGACAAAAGTAAGCGTGGGACGTGAATCGGGCCGATTTTCTGACAGACAGTGCCATTTCAGGTGGTTCACAAGATATTTTTTCCCACGCAGTCTAGGACAATTGGGACAAAAAGTACACGGTGGGACGTGAAAAGGTGAAAAAGCCACAAACAGAAACAAGGGAGCCTGAATCGAGCCGAAGCAGGAGATTTTTCATCCGGTGCTGTTTGGACAAAGCTACGCGAGGGACGCGAAGAAGCCAAATCGGCCAAAGGCAAAGAAGAAAAGTCAACGTTTGACCCATGGAACTTCAAATGGCCATAACTTTCGACTCCGAGCTTCGATTTTCACAAAATTGGACTTTTTCGAACGAGCACGACGTATTACCCTTGCTCTGGTATCTACCTCTACATTGGCTACTAGTAGTATATCATTACCCACTCCTTCCTCATCACCTGTGGGTTTTCTGTTATCCAAAACTCACCCTCAAGGTAATTCTTGATAACGTGCATCAAATTATTTCATTCCTGATCAAGTAGATTGATTCAAGGCCTGAAATCATGTTTTTTGGGGCCCCTCGGCTTCTCTCTAACTCTCCCATCTAAGAAGAAATCCCAAAGAGTTAGAAAAAAGGCAATAACTGCAAAAAAATAAGGTTGCAGGATTGTTTTTTTAAGAATTTTAGGTCTGAAGGGTTCAGGTCGTACCAATGCGGGTTTGTACTAAGTTTCGTCGTACCAAGCTTGGGGCCGAAATACAAAGAAAATCAGCTAAGTCGGACATTTTTGTCTCAAGCAGTCCACGGGACAGTTGGGACGTCAGGACGCGAGGGACGCGAAAAGCCAAATTGGCCGAAAGCGAGGAAAACCGTCAAGTTTTTGTTTCTCACGGTTTTGGGACAGCCGGGACAAAATTATGCGCGGGATGCTAATCGGCCGATTTTCTGACAGACAGTTCATTTCAGGTGGTTCGGAGATATTTTTCCCAGGGTAGTGCAGCACAGTTGGGACAAAAGTACGCGTGGGACGAGAAAAGGTGAAAAAGCCGCTAACAGAAACAAGGGAGCCCGAATCAGCCGAAGCACGGGATTTTCATCTGGGATAGTCGGGACAAAGGTACGCGTGGGACGTAAAAAAGCCGAATTGGCTGAAGGCAAAGAAGAAAAGTCAACGTTTGATCCGTGGAACTTCAAACGGCCATAACTTTCAACTCCGAGCTCCGATTTTCACAAAATTGGACTTTTTGGAACAAGCACGACGTATTCCCCTTACTCTGGTATCTACCTCTACATTGGCTACTAGTATTACATAATCACCCACTCCTTCCTCATCGTCTATGGTTTCTGCTATCCAAAATTCACCCTCAAGGTAATTTTGATAACGTGCATCAAATTATTCAGTCCTGAGCAAGTAGATTGATTCAAGGCCCGAAATCATGTCCTTGGGGGCCCCTCGGCTTCTCTCTAACTCTCCCATCTAAGAAGAAATCCCAACGAGTTAGAAAAAAGGCAATAAATGCAAAAAATAAGGTTGCAGGATTGTTTTAAAGAATTTCAGGTCTGAAGGGTTCAGGTCGTACCAAGGTTTTTCGTACCAAGCTTGGGGCCGAAATACAAAGAAAATTAGCTAAGTCAGACATTTTTGTCTCAGGCGGTCCATGGGACAGCTGGGACGTCAGGATGCGAGGGACGCGAAAAGCCAAATCGGCCGAAAGCAAGGAAAATTGTCAAGTTTTTGTTTCGAACGGTTTTGGGACAGCCGGGACAAAAGTAAGCGCGAGATGCGAATCGGCCGATTTTCTGACAGACAGTCCATTTCAGGTGGTTCGACAGATATTTTTCCCACGCAGTCTAGGACAATTGGGACAAAAGTACACGTGGGACTTGAAAAGGTGAAAAAGCCGCAAACAGAAACAAGGGAGCCTGAATCGGCCGAAGCAGGAGATTTTCATCTGGCGACTGTTTGGACAAAGGTACGCGAGGGACGCGAAGAAGCCAAATCGGCCAAAGGCGAAGAAGAAAAGTCAACGTTTGACCCGTGGAACTTCAAATGGCCATAACTTTCAACTCCGAGCTTCGATTTTCACAAAATTGGACTTTTTGGAACGAGCACGACGTATTACCCTTGCTGTGGTATCTACCTCTACATTGGCTACTAGTAGTACATCATTACCCACTCCTTCCTCATCGCCTGTGGTTTCTGTTATCCAAAACTCACCCTCAAGGTAATTTTGATAACGTGCATCAAATTATTCATTCCTGATCAAGTAGATTGATTCAAGGCCTAAAATCATGTTTTTGGGGGCCCCTCGGCTTCTCTCTAACTCTCCCATCTAAGAAGAAATCCCAACGAGTTAGAAAAAAAGACAATAAATGTAAAAAATAAGCTTGCAAGAATGTTTTAAAGAATTTCAGGTCTGAATGGTTCAAGTTGTACCAATGCGGGTTGTACCAAGGTTCGTCGTACCAAGCTTGGGGCTAAAATACAAAGAAAATCAGCTAAGTCAGACATTTTTGTCTCAGGTGGTCCACGGGATAGCTGGGACGTCAGGACGCGAGGGACGCGAAAAGCCGAATCGGCCGAAAGCAAGGAAAATCGTCAAGTTTTTGTTTCGCACGGTTTTTGGACAGCCGGGACAAAAGTACGCGCGAGATGCGAATCGGCCGATTTTCTGATAGACAGTCCATTTCAGGTGGTTCGAAGATATTTTTCCCAGGCAGTCTAGGACAGTTGGGACAAAAGTACGCGTGGGACGTGAAAAGATGAAAAAGCCACAAATAGAAATAAGGGAGCCCAAACCGGTCGAAGCAGGAGAATTTCATGCAGGACAATTGGGACAAAGGTACGCGAGGGACGCGAAAAGACGAATCTGCCGAAGGTGAAGAAGAAAATTCAACGTTTGACCCGTGGAACTTCAAACAGCCATAACTTTTGACTCCGAGCTTCGATTTTCACAAAATTAGACTTTTTGGAATGAGCACGACGTATTCCCCTTGCTCTGGTATCTACCTCTACATTGGCTACTAGTAGTAAATCATTACCCACTCCTTCCTCATCGCCTATGGTTTCTGTTATCCAAAATTCACCCTCAAGGTAATTTTGATAACGTGCATCAAATTATTAAGTCCTGAGCAAGTAGATTGATTCAAGGCCCGAAATCATGTTTTTGGGGGCCCCTCGGCTTCTCTCTAACTCTCCCATCCAAGAAGAAATCCCAATGAGTTAGAAAAAAGGCAATAAATGTAAAAAATAAGGTTGTAGGATTGTTTTAAATATTTTCAGGTCTGAAGGGTTCAGGTCGTACCAATGCGGGTCATACCAAGGTTCATCGTACCAAGCTTGGGGCTGAAATACAAAGAAAATCAGCAAAGGCAGACAATTTTGTCTCAGGCGGTCCACGGGACAGCTGGGACATCAGGACACGAGGGACAAGAAAAGCTGAATCCACCGAAAGCAAGGAAAATCGTCAAGTTTTTGTTTCACACAGTTTTGGGACAGCCAGGACAAAAGTATGCGCGGGACGTGAATCTGCCGATTTTCTGACAGATAGTCCATTTCAGGTGCTTCGGAGATATTTTTCCCAGGCAGTCTAGGACAGTTGGGACAAAAGTACGCGTGGGACGAGAAAAGGTGAAAAAGCCACAAACAGAAACAAGGGAGCCCGAATCGGCCAAAGCAGGGGATTTTCATCCAGGACAGTTGGGACAAAGGTACGCGAGGGATGCGAAAAGCCGAATCGGCTGAAGGCAAAGAAGAAAAGTCAACGTTTGACCCGTGGAACTTCAAATGGCCATAACTTTCGACTCCGAGCTCCGATTTTCACAAACTTAGACTTTTTGGAACGAGCACGACGTATTCCCCTTGCTCTGGTATCTACCTCTACATTGGCTACTAGTAGTACATCATTACCAACTCCTTCCTCATCGCCTATGGTTTCTGTTATTCAAAATTCACCCTCAAGGTAATTTTGATAATGTGCATGAAATTATTCAGTCCTGAGAAAGTAGATTGATTCAATGCCCGAAATCATGTTTTTGGGGGCCCCTCGGCTTCTCTCTAACTCTCCCATCTAAGAAGAAGTCCCAACGAGTTAGAAAAAAGACAATAAATGTAAAAAATAAGGTTGCAGGATTGTTTTAAAGAATTTCAGGTCTGAATGGTTCAGGTCGTACCAAGGTTCGTCGTACCAAGCTTGGGGCCGAAATACAAAGAAAATCAGCTAAGTCAGTTATTTTTGTCTCAGGCAGTCCACAGGACAGCTGGGACGTCAGGACGCAAGGGACGCGAAAATCCGAATCGGCCGAAAGCAAGGAAAATCGTCAAGTTTTTGTTTTGCACAGTTTTGGGACAGCCGGGACAAAAGCACGTGCGGGACATTAATTGGACGATTTTCCGATAGACAGTCCATTTCAGGTGGTTCTGTCGACACTAAAATTTTCCTCCAAAATTTCTATTTCGTTAATGTATGTATTAGGAATAGGATGTTGTTAAGTGTAATTAGTAGTAGCGTCCGATAGAAGATAACGATGCTGTCAGTACAGTGCCGCCAATAATGTGGAGTACGGTAACAGTCAAAGTACAATAGGAATGTTGTAAAAAGTAAATATTTGTCATAAGTGGTCCGGTAATGTTAAAATGTCAAAGTTTGGGTAATTAGAGAAGTAGGGTCTACATGATTAGGAATTAGAAATATTATATTGGTAATAAGGACAAGGAGTGAGGTCATAAATATTTTGTGTATTTTATTTGTAAAAAGTCTAAAAATGTGGAACCCATGTAAAATGATAAGGTTTATCTTATCTTAACAGATAAGCTTACATGTACAGATAAGAGTTAAGGTATGGAATATGATTCGTCAGAGTGGATTTCTTATCCTATCTTAGAGATAGGATGGATAAGCCTGGAAGTTCTATAAATAGAGAGGCCACCCCCCCATTTAGCATAGAAAGAAGTAGTGAGAAATATTGTAGGAAGTGTGCGAAGGAAGCCATCAGTTAAAGGTGTGTTGAAGAAGCCATCAAGAAGTGTAATTGTAAAGTTTCTCCCATAGTCTTGTTGAAGTATCTCATGGGTGAGATTGTAACAGTTTCATGTTAATATTATAATTTATTTTGATATTTCAGATTTGTTGTCATTCTGACTTATCATAGTCAATGGTATTCTTGTGTTTGGTTGTTGTTTTGCTTCCAGATTACATCCACCAAACTAAAGTTAGTGCATTAGTAAATAATCATAGCATGAGGAGTTCCCGGTGAAGAATTATCATAGTGCCGGATTGGTGATGACATTTTGGTTCCGTTGCCAGGACCATTCCTCGTTGGTGGATTTTCTGGAGAGATATTCCCACTTAGGCAAAAATTAATTGGAGGGTAACCTTGTTTTTACTGTGCATAGTAGTTACCATGGTAAAGTCATTTTTATCGTGAATAGTAGTTACCATGTTAAAGTCATTTTTGCCATGAATAGTAGTTACCCTGGTAAAGTCCTTTTTGCTGGGAATAGTAATTACCGTAGTAAAGTCACTTTTTACCGTGAATAGTATTTACCACAGTAACTTCATTTTTTACCATGAATAGTGTTTACCACAGTAAAATCAGTTTTTACTGTAGTAAGTCAAGTTTTACCATAGTTTACCGTGGTCATTTCTATAGTAATTCCAATTATTTGTGCACATAAGTCTTGTTAATTGTACTTGTGGGTTGGTATTTCACGGTGGTTACTTTTGAAAATGGGAAAGATTCCTGTTTTTTCAGCTCAATCTAATGAAGATGCTTCTTCTTTCATTCAAGAGTTTAAACGATCTTGTATTTTTAATGGCCTTATAAGAAGGGAACAATGGACTGAATTTTTTCCTACCTTTTTGGATGGTTCAGCACTTAGGTGGTTTGAAACACTAGGTGATAATGTGAAAAATTCATGGGATTTATTAACCGAAAGTTTTCTTGAAGAATTTGGTGAACAACAGAAATATGCAGATCTCATGATCGAGATCACAAAGCTATCCCAAGGAGAGAAGGAGAAGATAAGGGATTATCATGCTCGTGTTCTAGAGCTAAGGAGGAAGCTCGATGCCCAGATCCGGAAGGAAGGACTAGCGGATGGGTTGATGAATGGCGTGGATAATCTCCTCTGTAAGCACTTCATTCTTGGGATGAAGCCAGAGATCAGACAACAAGTGAAGTATGACTGCCCAGCTACCATTGAACAAGCAAAGGAGATTGCAAGAAGGCAAGAAGAAAGCATGGAAGAGGAGCCCAAAGAAATTGTTGCTAAAGTAGAGCCTACACCAGCACCTTTGGTCCTGAATCCACAACCACTCCCAGTGAGCACAAATATTTCTCCTAATACATCTACTGAGTATGAAGATCTGCTAAAAAAGATGGGTCAGTTAACTATTAATCTTCTTCAAGGAAAGGAATTTAGTTCTCAGGGAGGAGATAGAGGTCCAAAGAGAAATATTTCTGAAGTTGTTTGTTATGGTTGTTATAAAAAGGGTCATTATAAGTATAATTGTCCAGATAGAGCTTCTACATCTGGTAAGGGAGATAATGATAAAGGAAAAGCACCTGTGAATTCTTTTGATGTAGTAGATAAGAGCAGAAATAATGAAGTAGATGTGTTTGTAACAAAAAGAAAGAAAGAAAAAGATAATCAAGATGGAAATGATCTTAAGAAGATGAATGAAGAAACTAGTAAGAAACATAGGAGAAGAAAGTTGGGTGTGCAGGATTTTCTGATTTCACAAGGGCAAGGACCATACTCCATCTTGGAAGATCTATCCAAAAGGCCTGCAAATATTACATATGGTCAACTCTTGGCTATGTCTTCTGAGAAGAGGTGGGAGTTGCGAGGTGGACTCAATGCTCGAAGAAGGAAGGAGGTTGAGGTCCCTGTTTTGGAGGCAGAGGCAGATCCCTATGCTCCACAAGCTGAGGTATTATGTAATGGTATTTCAATTCATGATGTCTTAGTTGATGGAGGTGTTGCAGTTAATGTAATGACCGAGTCTGTAATGAATATGTTGGGTTTAAAAATTGATCGCCCTTCAACACTTATGTTAAGGTCATTAAATAAGGGAAAAACTAAACCAGAAGGTGTAGTTTCAAATGTGGCAATATCTTTTATGGGTGTTGTATGTGTGGTAGACTTTCAAGTGATGAAAAATGGTACTGTTACGTACCCAATGCTGCTGGGAAGACCATGGCTAAGGAGATTTCATGTAAGAAACTACTGGAATGAAGGTTTCATGACACTTGGACATGGTAGAGAGAGGGTGAAGATAAACGTGATCCCTCGACATCATAAAGTAGAACCTATGGATTCAAGTGATGAAACTGATGATTGGACATCCTCTGATTACTCTAGTACCAGTGAAGTGGACACTGAAGATGAAGAAAGCGTGGTAGATGTTTCAGTCATGGATATCCTGCCAGTCACACCAACTCATGACCCCATAAAATTATCTGAAGAAGAAGTTGATGATCGTCTTCAACAAATAAAGATTGGTGATGCTGTGATGGAGAGTGAGAAGGAATCCTACCTCCAGCTATTTCGAAGGTACATACACCTATTCAATTTTGATTACAAGGAACTCCGTCAAGTAATTTGGGTAGAACATTGTATTGAGCTGGTAGATGGTGCTAAGCCTATAAAGCAAATGCCATATAGAATGAATCCTAACTTTTCCAAGACTGTAAAAGAAGAAATAGATAAGTTGCTTGATGCAGGATTCATATTTGCTATGGAGAATTCAGAATGGGTTTCTCCCATTGTGATCTCAATAAAAAAGAATGGGAAGCTACGCATTTGTGTTGATTACAGGAAGCTCAATAAGGCAACAAAGAAGGATCATTACCCTCTTCCATTTTCAGATCAGATCTTGGACGAAGTAGCTGGCCAGGAGTGCTATAGTTTTGCTGATGGATATAGTGGCTACAACCAAGTTCGTATAGCAGAGAAAGATCAACTGAAGACCACGTTCACCACTCCTTGGGGAACGTTTGCTTATAGAGTTATGCCTTTTGGGTTGTGTAATGCTCCAGCAACATTCCAACATTTGATGAATAGAGTGTTTCGAACCCTACATTGGGACCTTCATCAGAGTATTTCTAGATGATTTTTACATCTATGGGAGCAAGTTGGACCACTTGCACCAGATGGAGACAACATTTCAAAGGTTAGATGAAGCACAATCCTCACTAAACCCTACAAAGTGTGTCTTTGGATGTTCTAAAGGCATTTTGTTAGGGCATGTTGTATCCAGAGATGGTATTGGTACTGATCCTGATAAAGTTTCAAAAATCAAAGATTTACCATTTCCTATGAATAGAAGTAAGTTGAGATCATTTTTAGGCCATGTGGGTTACTATAGAAGGTTCATCAAGAATTTCTCAAAGATTGCATAGCCACTAACCTAGTTCTTGAAGAAGGATGTTGCTTATGAACCAGGAAACAAGGCGCATGAAGCTTTTGGACAACTGAAGGAAGCCCTGGTGTCTTCACTAGTTTTGAAGAATCCAGATTGGAGCAAGCCATTCATTGTGTACACTGATGCCTTAGATGCAGCACTAGGTAGTACTTTGAGCCAAAAGGATGAAAATGGGAATGAACATCCAATTTACTTTGGGAGTAGACAAATGAGCAGTGCTGAGGTAAACTATACTGTAACTGAAAAAGAGGCTCTGGCTATCATTTTTGCTGTAAAGAAGTTTAGAAATTACTTTCTAGGGCAGAAATTTATAGTTGTAACAGATCATCAGGCTCTGAAATATATTTTCAATAAGCCTAACCCATCAGGGAGGATAGCAAGATGGATAATTTTGCTACAAGAATTTGAATTTGATATTATAGATAGGCCAGGAAAGAAGCATGTCAATGCAGATGCACTCTCTCGAGCCTATGATGGTTTAGGATCATCTTGTGATGATGATGATTTTCCCGATGCAGCATTGTTTTCCCTTGACACAATCCCTAGTGAATACATAGATATTTGGAATTATCTGAATGAATTCAAATTTCTTGATGGTGCCAATGCAAAGACTAAGAGAAAGATTACTCAAGCTAGTCGTCCATACTCTATTCTGCATGGAGCATTATTTCGAATAGGACCTGATGGACAGTACAAGAGGGCAGTTGGACGTGATCAAGGAAAGGATCTGCTAGAAGAATTCCACAATGGTACATGTGGAGGGCACTTCTCTGGACAACTTACAGCAAGAAGGATCTTGGATGCAGGTTATCACTGGCCCACTCTTTTTAAAGATTGTTATAATTATTGTAAGACATGTGATATTTGTCAAACACATGGTAACCGTAAGACTTCATCAGCTCCATTATTTCCTATTCTTCCCCTTGGTCCCTTTGAAAAATGGGGAATAGACATTGTAGGTCCACTTCCAACTACATCACGTCAAAATAAGTATATTGTAGTTGCCACAGATTATTTAACCAAATGGGTTGAAGCTAGGCCATTGAAAACAATTTCTATGGATGAAGTGGCAAGGTTCATATATGAACGCTTTGTCACTAGATTTGGTTGTCCATTAGAAACTATAACAGATCAAGGAAGCCACTTCATTAATGAGGTGGTAGAAGCCCTAGTCAATAATTTTTCCATCAAGCACAGGAAGGCAACAACATACAAGCCAAGCACAAATGGACAGGTGGAACAAACAAATTTTGTGCTGTGTCAAATTCTAGCAAAAGATGCAGCCTTGCAGGTACATAAATGGGATAAAAGGATTCATGTAGCATTGTGGGCATATAGGGCAACATCAAAGTCAGCAACAGGGTACTCCCCATTTTAGTTGGACTATGGCATTGATCCAGTTCTTCCTATTGAGTTTGATATTCCCACTGTGAGAGTTATGAAAAATGAAAGGATGGATGAAAGTGATTCAGTAAAAGAAAGGTTGGTACATCTTCATTTGCTAGAGGAAATGAGGGAAATAGCAAAGGATACAAGCCATAAGAATAAAATGAAGCAGAACGAATACTTTGATCAAAAGATCCGATGGTCTCCATTTCATGTGAATGACTTGGTCCTAGTATATGATTCCATATACAAAAAAAAGAAGACAGAGAAAATTTCTTCCAAAATGGATGGGGCCCTACAAAATAGCAGCTGTGCATGAAAATGGTACGTACCGACTGGAGGAATTGGATGGCACTCCCATTACAAAATGGGTCAACCATGACAAGTTGAAGATTTTTGAAGCACCAGAATAGTCTACTCCGAGGACGGAGTAGAAGCTAGGAAGGAGGAAGATGTCGACACTAAAATTTTCCTCCAAAATTTCTATTTCATTAATGTATGTATTAGGAATAGGATGTATTTAAGTGTAATTAGTAGTAGCGTCTGATAGAAGATAACGGCACCGTCAGTACGGTGCCACTAATAATGTGGAGTACGATAACAGTCAAAGTACAATAGGAATGTTGTAAAAAGTAAATATTTGTCGTAAGTGGTCTGGTAATGTTAAAATGTCAAAGTTTGGGTAATTAGAGAAGTAGGGTCTACATGATTAGGAATTAGAAATATTATATTGGTAATAAGGACAAGGAGTGAGGTCATAAATATTTTGTGTATTTTATTTGTAAAAAGTCTAAAAATGTGGAACCCATGTAAAATGATAAGGTTTATCTTATCTTAACAAATAAGCTTACATGTACAGATAAGAGTTAAGGTATGGAATATGATTCGTCAGAGTGGATTTCTTATCCTATCTTAGAGATAGGATGGATAAGCCTGGAATTTCTATAAATAGAGAGGCCACCCCCCTCATTTAGCATAGAAAGAAGTAGTGAGAAATATTGTAGGAAGTGTGTGAAGGAAGCTATCAGTTAAAGGTGTGTTGAAGAAGCCATCAAGAAGTGTAATTGTAAAGTTTCTCCCATAGTCTTGTTGAAGTATCTCATGGGTGAGATTGTAACAGTTTCATGTTAATATTATAATTTATTTTGATATTTCAGATTTGTCGTCATTTTGTCTTATCATAGTCAATGGTATTCTTGTGTTCGGTTATTGTTTTGCTTCCAGATTACATCAACCAAACTAAATTCGGTGCATTAGTAAATAATCATAGCACGAGGAGCTCCCGGTGAAGAATTATCATAGTGCCGGATTGGTGATGACAGTTCGGAGATATTTTTCCCAGGCAGTCTAGGACAGTTGGGACAAAAGTACGTGTGGGACGTGAAAAGGTGAAAAAGACACAAACAGAAACAAGGGAGCCTGAATCGGCCGAAGCAGGAGATTTTCATCCAGGACAGTTGGGACAAAGGTATGCGAGGGACGCGAAAAGCCGAATCGGCCAAAGGCAAAGAAGAAAAGTCAACGTTTGACCCGTGGGACTTCAAATAGCCATAACTTTCGACTTCGAGCTCTGATTTTCACAAAATTAGACTTTTTGGAACGAGCACGACGTATTCCCCTTGCTCTGGTATCTACCTATACATTGGCTACTAGTAGTACATCAGTACCCACTCCTTCCTCATTGCCTATGGTTTTCTGTTATCCAAAATTCACCCTCAAGGTAATTTTGATAATGTGCATCAAATTATTCAGTCCTGAACAAGTAGATTGATTCAAGGCCCGAAATCATATTTTTGGGGGGCCCCTCAGCTTCTCTCTAACTCTCCCATCTAAGAATAAATCCCAACGAGTTAGAAAAAAGGCAATAAATGCAAAAAATAAGGTTGCAGGATTGTTTTAAAGAATTCCAGGTCTAAAGGGTTCAGGTTGTACCAATGCGGGTTGTACCAAGGTTCGTCGTACCAAGCTTGGGGATGAAATACAAAGAAAATCAGCTAAGTCAGACATTTCTGAGTTAGGCGGTCCACAGGACAGCTGGGACGTCAGGATGCAAGGGACGCGAAAAGCCGAATCGGCCGAAAGCAAGGAAAATCATTAAGTTTTTGTTTCGCACGGTTTTGGGACAGCCAGGACAAAAGTACACGCGGGACGCGAATCGGCCAATTTTCTGACATACAGACCATTTCAGGTGGTTCGGAGATATTTTTCCCAGGCAGTCCAGGACAATTGGGACAAAAGTACGCATGGGACGTGAAAAGGCGAAAAAGCCGCAAACAGAAATAAGGGAGCCCGAACCGGCCGAAGCAGGAGATTTTCATCTGGGACAGTTGGGACAAAGGTACGCGAGGGATGCGAAAAGCCGAATCGACCGAAGGCAAAGAAGAAAAGTCAATGTTTGAGCCGTGGAACTTCAAACGGCCATAACTTTCCACTCCGAGCTCCGATTTTCAGAAAAATTAGACTTTTTGGAACGAGCACAACGTATTCCCCTTGCTTTGGTATCTACCTCTACATTGGCTACTAGTAGTACATCATAACCCACTCCTTCCTCGTCGCCTATGGTTTCTGTTATCCAAAATTCACCCTCAAGGTAATTTTGATAATGTGCATCAAATTATTCAGTCCTGGGCAAGTAGATTGATTCAAGGCCCGAAATCATGTTTTTGGGGGCCCCTCGGCTTCTCTCTAACTGTCCCATCTAAGAAGAAATCCCAACGAGTTAGAAAAAAGGTAATAAATGAAAAAAATAAGGTTGCAGGATTGTTTTAAAGAATTTCAGGTCTGAAGCGTTCAGGTTGTACCAATGCGGGTCGTACCAAGGTTCGTCATACCAAGCTTGGGGCTGAAATACAAAGAAAATAAGCTAATTCAGACATTTCTGTCTCAGGCGGTCCACGGGAATGCTCAGACGTCAGGACGCGAGGGATGCGAAAAGCCAAATCGGCCGAAAGCAAGGTAAATCGTCAAGTTTTTGTTTCGCACGGTTTTGGGACAGCTGGGACAAAAGTATGCGCGGGACGTGAAATCGGCTGATTTTCTGACAGACAGTCCATTTTACGTGGTTGGGAGATATTTTTTGCAGGCAGTCTAGGACAGTTGGGACAAAATTACGCGTGGGACGAGAAAAAGGTGAAAAAGCCGCAAACAGAAACAAGGGAGTCTGAATCGACCAAAGCAGGGGATTTTCATCCGGGACAATTGGGACAAAGGTACGTGAGGGATGCGAAAAGCTGAATCGGCCGAAGGCAAAGAAGAAAAGTCAACGTTTGACCCGTGGAACTTCAAACGGCCATAACTTTCGACTCCGAGCTCCGATTTTCACAAACTTGGACTTTTTGGAACGAGCACAAAGTATTCCCCTTGCTCTGGTATCTACCTCTACATTGGCTACTAGTAGTACATCATTACCCACTCCTTCCTCATCGCCTATGGTTTATGCTATCCAAAATTCACCCTCAAGGTAATTTTGATAACGTGCATCAAATTATTCAATCCTGAGCAAGTAGATTGATTCAAGGCCCGAAATCATGTTTTTGGGGGCCCCTCGGCTTCTCTCTAACTCTCCCATCTAAGAAGAAATCACAACGAGTTAGAAAAAAGGTAATAATTGTAAAAAATAAGGTGGCAGGATTATTTTAAAGAATTTCAGGTCTCAAGGGTTCAGGTCGTGCTAATGCGGGTCGTACTAAGGTTCGTCGTACCAATCTTGGGGCCGAAATACGAAGAAAATCAGCTAAGTCACACATTTTTGTCTCGGGCGGTCCACGGGACAGGTGGGACGTCAGGATGTGAGGGACTCGAAAAGCCGAATCGGCTGAAAGCTAGGAAAATCGTCAAGTTTTTGTTTTGCATGGTTTTGGGACAGCCGGGACAAAAGTACGCGCGGGACGCGAATCAGCGGATTTTCCAATAGACAGTCCATTTCATGTGGTTTGGAGTTATTTTTCCTAGGCAGTCCAGGACAGTTGGGACAAAAGTACGCGAGGGACGCGTGGGAAGTGAAAAGGTGAAAAATCTGCAAACAGAAACAAGGAAGCCCGAATCGGCCGAAGAAGGAGATTTTCATCTGGAACAATTGGGGACAAAGGTACGGGAGGGACGCGAACAGCCGAATCAGCCAAAGGCAAAGAAGAAAAGTCAACGTTTGACCCGTGGAACTTCAAACGGCCATAACTTTCGACTCCGAGCTCCGATTTTCACAAAATTGGACTATTTGGAATGAGCACGACGTATTCCCCTTGCTCTGGTATCTACCTCTACATTAGCTACTAGTAGTACATCATTACCCACTCCTTCCTCGTCGCCTATGGTTTCTGTTATCCAAAATCACCTTCAAGGTAATTTTGATAACGTGCATCAAATTATTCAGTCCTGAGCAAGTAGATTGATTCAAGGACCGAAATCATGTTTTTGGGGGCCCCCTCCGCTTCTCTCTAACTCTCCAATCTAAGAAGAAATCCCAACGTGTTAGAAAAAAGGCAATAAATGCAAAAAATAAGGTTGAAGGATTGTTTTAAAGAATTTCAGGTCTGAAGGGTTCAGGTTGTACCAATGCGGGTCGTACCAAGGTTCGTCGTACCAAGCTTGGGGGCCGAAATACAAAGAAAATCAGCTAAGTCAGACATTTTTGTCTCATGCGGTCCACGGGACAGCTAGGATGTCAGGTTGCGAGGGATGCGAAAAGCCGAATCGGACGAAAGCAAGGAAAATCGTCAAGTTTTTGTTTCGCACGGTTTTGGGGACAGCCGGGACAAACGTACGCGCGGGCCGCAAATCGAACGATTTTCCGACAGACAGTCCATTTCAGGTGGTTCGGAGATATTTTTCCCAGGCAGTCCAGGACAATTGGGACAAAAGTACGCGAGGTACGCGTGGGACGTGAAAAGGTGAAAAATCCGCAAACAGAAACAAGGAAGCCCGAATCGTCCGAAGCAGGATCATCCGGGACAGTTGGGACAAAGGTACGCGAGGGACGCCAAAAGCCGAATCGGGCCGAAGGAAAAGAAGAAAATTCAACGTTTGACCCGTGGAACTGCAAACGGCCATAACATTCGACTCCGAGCTCCGATTTTCACAAAATTGGAATTTTTGGAACAAGCATGACGTATTCCCCTTGCTCTGGTATCTACCTCTACATTGGCTACTAGTAGTACATCATTACCCATTCCTTCCTCGTCACCTATGGTTTCTGTTATCCAAAATTCACCCCTCAAGGTAATTTTGGATAACGTGCATCAAATTATTCAGTCCTGAGCAAGTAGATTGATTCAAGGCCCGAAATCATGTTTTTGGGGGCCCCTCGGCTTTTCTCTAAGTCTCCCATCTAAGAAGAAATCCCAACGAGTTAGAAAAAAAGCAATAAATGCAAAAAAATAAGGTTGCAGGATTGTTTTAAAGAATTTTAGGTATGAAGGGTTCAGGTCGTACCAATGCGGGTCATAGCAAGGTTCATAGTACCAAGCTTGGGGCTGAAATACAAAGAAAATCAGCTAAGTCAGATATTTTTGTCTCAGGCGGTGCACAGGACAGCTGGGACGTCAGTATGCGAGGGGACGCGAAAAGCTGAATCGGCCGAAAGCAAGGAAAATCGTCAAGTTTTTGTTTCGCACGGTTTTGGGACAGCCGGGACAAAAGTACGTGCGGGACGCGAATCGGCTGATTTTTCGACAGACAATCCATTTTAGGTGGTTTGGAGTTATTTTTCCCAGGCAGTCCAGGACAGTTGGGACAAAAGGTACGCGAGGGACGCGTGGAACGTGAAAAGGCAAAAAATCCGCAAACAGAAACAAGGAAGCCCGAATCGGCCGAAGCAGGAGTTTTTTCATCCAGGACCGTTGGGACAAAGGTACGCGAGGGACGCGGAAAAGCCGAATTGGCCGATGGCAAAGAAGAAAAGTCAACGTTTGACCTATGGAACTTCAAACGGCCAGAACATTCGACTCCGATCTCCAATTTTCACAAAATTGGACTTTTTGGAATGAGCACAACGTATTCCACTTACTCTGGTATCTACCTCTACATTGGCTACTAGTAGTACATCATTACCCACTCCTTCCTCGTCACCTTTGGTTTCTATTATCCAAGATTCACCCTCAAGGTAATTTTGATAACATGCATCAAATTATTCAGTCTTGGGCAAGTACATTGTTTCAAGGCACGAAATCATGTTTTTGGGGGCCCCTCGGCTTCTCTCTAACTCGTCCCATCTAAGAAGAAATCCCAACGAGTTAGAAAAAAAGGTAATAAATGCAAAAAAATAAGGTTGCAGGATTGTTTTTAAAGAATTTAAGGTCTGAAGCGTTCAGATCGTACCAATGCGGGTCGTACCAAGGTTTGTCATACCAAGCTTGGGGCTGAAATACAAAGAAAATAAGCTAATTCAGACATTTCTGTCTCAGGCGTGTTCCACGGGGACATGTTGGGACGTCAGGACGCGAGGATGACACGAAAAGCCAAATCGGCCGAAAGTAAGGTAAATCGTCAAGTTTTTGTTTCACACGGTTTTGGGGACAGCCGTGACAAAAGTACGCGCGGGACGCGCATCGGCTGATTTTCTGACAAACAGTCCATTTTAGGTAGTTCTGAGATATTTTTCGCAGGAAGTCCAGGACAGTTGGGACAAAATTACGCGTGGGATGCGTGGGATGTGAAAAGGTGAAAAAGCCGCAAACAGAAACAAGGGAGCCTGAATTGACCGAAGCAGGGGATTTTCATCTGGGACAATTGGAACAAATGTACGCGCAGTACGCGAGGGATGTGAAAACCCGAATCAGCCGAAGGCAAAGAAGAAAAGTCAACGTTTGACCCATGGAACTTCAAACAGCCATAACCTTTTGACTCCGAGCTCCGATTTTCACAAACTTGGACTTTTTGTAATGAGCACGACGTATTGCCCTTACTTTGGTATCTACCTCTACATTGGCTACTAGTAGTACATCATTACCCACTCCTTCCTCATCGCCTATGGTTTATGCTATAAAAAATTCACCCTCAAGGTAATTTTGATAACATGCATCAAATTATTCAGTCCTGAGCAAGTAGATTGATTCAAGGCCCTGAAATCATATTTTTGGGGGCCCCTCGGCTTATCTCTAACTCTCCCATCTGAGAAGAAATCCGAACGAGTTAGAAAAAAGGTAATAATTGTAAAAAATAAGGTGGCAGGATTATTTTAAAGAATTTCAAGTCTCAAGGGTTCAGCTCGTGCTAATACAGGTCGTACTAAGGTTCGTCGTACCAAGCTTGGGGCTGAAATACGAAGAAAATCAGCTAAGTCACACATTTTTGTCTCGGGCGGTCCACGGGACAGGTGGGACGTCAGGATGTGAGGGACTCGAAAAGCCGAATCGGCTGAAAGCTAGGAAAATCTTCAAGTTTTTGTTTTGCATGGTTTTGGGACAGCCGGGACAAAAGTACGTGCGGGACGCGAATCAGCCAATTTTCCAATAGACAGCCCATTTCAGGTGGTTCGGAGTTATATTACCTAGGCAGTCCAGGACAGTTGGGACAAATGTACGTGAGGGACGCGTGGGAAGTGAAAAGGTGAAAAAGCCACAAACAAAAACAAGGAAGCCCGAATCGGCCGAAGAAGGAGATTTTCATCTGGAACAATTGGGACAAAGGTATGGGCAGGGACGCGAAAAGCCGAATCGGACGAAGGCAAAGAAGAAAAGTCAACGTTTGGACCCGTGGAACTTCAGACGGCCATAACTTTTGACTCCGAGCTCCGATTTTCACAAAATTGCACTATTTGGAATGAGCACGACGTATTCCCCTTACTCCGATATCTACCTCTACATTAGCTACTAGTTGTACATCATTAACCACTCCTTCCTCATTGCATATGGTTTCTGTTATCCAAAATTCACCTTCAAGGTAACTTTGATAACATGCATCAAATTATTCAGTCCGTGAGCAAGTAGATTGATTCAAGGACCCAAAATCATGTTTTTGGGGGCCCCTCGACTTCTCTCTAACTCTCACATCTAAGAAGAAATCCCAACGTGTTAGAAAAAAGGTAATAAATGCAAAAAATAAGGTTGAAGGATTTTTTTAAAGAATTTCAGGTCTGAAGAGTTCATGCTTGTACCAATACACATCGTACCAAGGTTCATCATACCAAGATTGGGGCCGAAATAAAAAGAAAATCATCTAAGTCAAACATTTTTGTCTCATGCGGTCCACGGGACAGTTAGGATGTCAACACGCGAGAGACGTGAAAAGACGAATCGGCCGAAAGCAAGGAAAATTGTCAAGTTTTTGTTTCACACGATTTTGGGACAGCCGGGACAAACGTACATGCGCGGGCCGCGAATCGAACGATTTTCCGACATACAGTACAATTCAGGTGGTTCGGAGATATTTTTCCCAGGCATTCCAGGACAATTAGGATAAAAGTATGCGAGGGACGCGTGGCGACGTGAAAAGGTGAAAAAGCCATAAACAGAAACAAGGAAGCTCGAATCGTCCGAAGCAGGAGATTTTCATCCGGGACAATTGGGAAAAAGGTACGCGCAGGACGTGAGGGACGCCAAAACCCGAATCAGCCGAAGGAAAAGAAGAAAATTCAACGTTTGACCCGTGGAACTGCAAACGGCCATAACTTTTAACTTCGAGCTCCGATTTTCACAAAATTGGACTTTTTGGAACAAGCATGACGTATTCCCCTTGCTCTGGTATCGACCTCTACATTGGCTACTAGTAGTACATCATTACCCATTCCTTCCTCATCGCCTATGGTTTTTGTTATTTAAAATTCACCCTCAAGGTAATTTTGATAACGTGCATCAAATTATTCAGTCCTAAGCAAGTAGATTGATTCAAGGCCAGAAATCATGTTTTTGGGGGGCCCCTCGGCTTTTCTCCAAGTCTCCCATCTAAGAATAAATCCCAACAAGTTAGAAAAAAAGAAAAAAATGCAAAAAATTAAGGTTGCAGGATTGTTTTAAAGAATTTTAGGTATGAAGGGTTCAGGTCGTACCAATGCGGGTCGTACAAAGGTTCGTCGTACCAAGCTTGGGGCCGAAATATAAATAAAATGAGCTAAGTCAGACATTTTTGTCTCAGGCGGTCCACGGGACAGTTGGGACATCAGGACGCGAGGGATGCGAAAAGTCGAATCAGCTGAAAGCAAGGAAAATCGTCAAGTTTTGTTTCGCACGGTTTTGGGACAGCCGAGAGAAAAGTACACACAGGACGCGAATCGGCTGATTTTCTGACAAACAGTCCATTTTAGGTGGTTCGGAGATATTTTTCCCAGGCAGTCCAGGACAGCTGGGACAAAAGTACGCGAGGTACCCGTGGGACGTGAAAAGGTGAAAAAGCCGCGAACAGAAACAAGAAGCCTGAATCGGCCGAAGTAGGAGATTTTCATCCGGCACAGTTGGGACAAAGGTAAGCGCAGGACGCGAGGGACGCGAAAAGTCGAATCGGCCGAAGGCAAAAAATAAAAGTCATTGTTTCACCCGTGGAACTTCAAACGGCCATAACTTTTGACTCCGAGCTCCGATTTTGAAAAAATTAGACTTTTTGGAACAAACACGAAGTATTCCCCTTGCTCTGGTATCTACCTCTACATTGGCTACTAGTAGTACATCATTACCCACTCCTTCCTCATCGCCTATGGTTTCTGTTATCCAAAATTCACCCTCAAGGTAATTTTGATAGCATGCATCAAATTATTCAGGTCCTTTTAAAGAGCAAGTAGATTGATTAAAGGCCTGAAATCATGTTTTTGGGGGCCCCTCGGCTTCTCTCTAGGACAGTTGGGATCTAAGAAGAAATCCCAACGAGTTAGAAAAAAAGTAATAAATGCATTGAAATAAGGTTGCAGGATTGTTTTAAAGAATTTCAGGTCTAAAGGGTTCAGGAAACAAGGTAGCCGAATCGGCCGAAGCAGGAGTTCGTCATCCAGGACCAGGTTGGGACAAAGGTACGCGAGGGACGCGAAAAGCCGAATTGGCCGATGCCGAAGATGAAAAGTCAACGTTTGACCTATGGAACTTCAAACGGACAGAACATTCGTCTTAGATCTCCAATTTTCACAACATTGGACTTTTTGGAATGAGCACAACGTATTCCACTTACTCAGGTATCTACCGCGACATTGGCTACTAGTAGTACATCATTACCCACTCCTTCCTCGTCGCCTATGGTTTCTGTTATCCAAAATTCACCCTCAAGGTAATTTTGATAATGTGCGTCCAATTGTTCAGTCCTGGGAAAGTAGATTGGTTCAAGGCCCGAAATCATGTTTTTGGGGGCCAGCTCGGCTTCTCTCTAACTGTCCCATCTAAGAAGAAATCCCAACGTGTTAGAGAAAAAGGCAATAAACGAAAAAAATAAGGTTGCAGGATTGTTCCGATAGAATTTCAGGTCTGAAGGGTTCAGGTTGTACCAATGCGGGTCGTAGCAAAGTTCGTCGTACAAAGTTTGGGGACAAAATACAAAGGAAGTCAGCTAAGTCAGATAATTTTGTCTCGAGCGGTCCCACGGGACAGCTGGGACGTCAGGATGTAAGGGGACGCGATGTGTGGGATCGGCCAAAAGCAGGTGAAATCGTCAAGTTTTTGTTTCGCACTGTTTTGGGACAGCCGGGACAACAAGGATGCGCCGGACGCGAATCGACCGATTTTCCAACAGACATTCCATTTCAGGTGGTTCGGAGATATTTTTCCAGGCAGTCTGGGACAGTTAGCACAAAGGTACGCTGAGCGACGCGTGGGACATTGAAAAGGTGAAAAAGCCGCAAACAGAAACAAGGAAGCCCGAATCGGCCGAAGCAGGAGATTTTCATCTGGGACAGTTGGGACAAAGGTACGCGAGGGACGCGAAAAGCCGAATCGGCCGAAGGCAAAGAAGAAAAGTCAATGTTTGACCCGTGGAACTTCAAACGGCCATAACTTTCGACTCCGAGCTCTGATTTTCACAAAATTGGACTTTTTGGAACGAGCACGACGTATTCCCCTTGCTCTGGTATCTACCTCTACATTGGCTACTAGTAATACATCATTACCCACTCCTTCCTCGTCGCCTATGGTTTCTGTTATCCAAAATTCACCCTCAAGGTAATTTTGATAACGTGCATCAAATTATTCAGTCCTGAGCAAGTAGATTGATTCAAGGACCCGAAATCATGTTTTTGGGGGCCCCTCGGCTTCTCTCTAACTCTCCCATCTAAGAAGAAATCCCAACGAGTTAGAAAAAAGGCAATAAATGCAAAAAAATAAGGTTGCAGGATTGTTTTAAAGAATTTCAGGTCTGAAGGGTTCAGGTCTGTACCAATGCGGGTCATACCAAGGTTCGTCGTACCAAGCTTGGGGCCGAAATACAAAGAAAATAAGCTAAGTCTAGACATTTTTGTCTCATGTGGTCCAGGGGACATTTAGTATGTCAGGACATGCAAGGGACACGAAAAGCCGAATCAGCCGAAAGCAAGGAAAATCGTCAAGTTTTTGTTTTGCACGGTTTTGGGACAGCCGGGACAAAAGTACGCGCGGGATGCAAATCGAAACGATTTTCCAATAGACAATTGATTTTAGGTGGTTCAGAGATGTTTTTCCTAGGTAGTCTAGGACAATTGGGATAAAAAGTACGCGAGGGACGCGTGGGACGTGAAAAGGTGAAAAATCCGCAAACAGAAACAAGGAAGCCCGAATCGGCCGAAGCAGGAGATTTTCATCCGGGACAGTTGGGACAAAGGTACGCGAAGGACGCGAAAAGCCGAATCGGCCGAAGGCAAAGAAGAAAATTCAATGTTTGACCCGTGGAACTTCAAACGGCCATAACTTTCGACTCCGAGCTCCGATTTTCACAAAATTGGACTTTTTGGAACGAGCACGACGTATTCCCCTTGCTCTGGTATCTACCTCTACATTGGCTACTAGTAGTACATCATTACCCACTCCTTCCTCGTCGCCTATGGTTTCTGTTATCCAAAATTCACCCTCAAGGTAATTTTGATAACGTGCATCAAATTATTCAGTCCTGAGCAAGTAGATTGATTCAAGGCCCGAAATCATGTTTTTGGGGGCCCCTCGGCTTTTCTCTAACTCTCCCATCTAAGAAGAAATCCCAACGAGTTAGAAAAAAAGCAATAAATGCAAAAAATAAGGTTGCAGGATTGTTTTAAAGAATTTCAGGTCTGAAGGGTTCAGGTCGTACCAATGCGGGTCATACCAAGGTTCATCGTACCAAGCTTGGGGCCGAAATACAAAGAAAATCAGCTAAGTCAGACATTTTTGTCTCAGGCGGTCCACAGGACAGCTGGGACGTCAGGACGCGAGGGACGCGAAAAGCCGAATCGGCCGAAAGCAAGGAAAATCGTCAAGTTTTTGTTTCGCACGGTTTTGGGACAGCCGGGACAAAAGTACGCAGCGGGACGCGAATCGGCTGATTTTTCGACAGACAATCCATTTCAGGTGGTTCGGAGATATTTTTCCCAGGCAGTCCAGGACAGTTGGGACAAAAGTACGCGAGGGACGCGTGGAACGTGAAAAGGCGAAAAAGCCGCAAACAGAAACAAGGAAGCCCGAATCGGCCGAAGCAGAGAGTTTTTCATCCAGGACAGTTGGGACAAAGGTACGCGAGGACGCGAAAAGCCGAATTGGCCGAAGGCAAAGAAGAAAAGTCAACGTTTGACCCGTGGAACTTCAAACGGCCATAACTTTTGATTTCGAGCTCCGATCTTCACAAAATTGGACTTTTTGGAACGAGCACGACGTATTCCCTTTGCTCTAGTATCTACCTCTACATTGGCTACTAGTAGTACATCATTACCTACTCCTTCCTCATCACCTATGCTTTCTGTTATCCAAAATTCACCCTCAAGGTAAATTTGATAACATGCATCAAATTATTCATTCCTGAGCAGAGTAGATTGATTCAAGGCCTGAAATCATGTTTTTGCGGGCCCCTCAGTTTCTCTCTAACTCTCCCATCTAAAAAGAAATCCCAACAAGTTAGAAAAAAGGAAATAAATGCAAAAAATAAGGTTGCAGGATTGTTTTAAAGAATTTCAGGTCTGAAGGGTTCACGTCATACCAATGCGGGTCGTACCAAGGTTCGTCGTACCAAGCTTGGGGCCGAAATACAAAGAAAATCAGCAAAGTCAGACATTTTTGTCACATTCGGTCGATGGGACAGTTGGGACGTAAGGACGCGAGGGACACGAAAAGGCGAATCGGCCGAAAGCAAAGAAAATCATCAAGTTTTTGTTTCGCATGATTTTGGGATAGCCAGGACAAAAGTTACGCGCGGGACGCGAATCGGCTGATATTCCGAGAGACAATCCATTTGAGGTGGTTCAGAGATATTTTTCCCAGGCAGTCCCGGACAGTTGGGACAAAAGTACGTGAGGGAGGCGTGGGATGTGAAAACGCAAAAAATACGCAAACAGAAACAAGGAAGCCCGAATCGGCCGAAGCAGGAGATTTTCATCCAGGAACAGTTGGGACAAAGGTACGTGCAGGCACGCGAAAAGCAGAATCGGCCGAAGGTAAAGAAGAAAAGTCAACGTTTTACACGTGGAACTTCAAACAGCCATAACTTTTGACTCCGAGCTCCAATTCTCACAAAACTTGGAATTTTTGGAACGAGCACGACGCATTCCCCTTGCTCTGGTATCCACCTTTACATTGGCTACTAGTAGTACATCATTACCCACTCCTTCCTCATCACCTATGGTTTCTGTTATCCAAAATTCACCCTCAAGGTAATTTTCATAACATGCATCAAATTATTCAGTCCTAAGCAAGTAGATTGATTCAAGGACCTGAAATCATGTTTTTGGGGGCCCCTCGGCTTCTCTCTAACTCTCCCATCTAAGAAGAAATCCCGACGAGTTAGAAAAAAGACAATAAATGCAAAAAATAAGGTTGCAGAATTGTCTTAAAGAATTTAAGGTCTGAATGCGTTCAGGTCGTACCAATGCGGGTCGTACCAAGGTTCGTCGTACCAAGGTTGGGGCTGAAGTACAAAGAAATTCAGCTAAGTCAGACATTTTTGTCTCAGGCGGTCCACGGAACATTTGGAACGTCAGGACGCGAGGGACGTGAAAAGCCGAATCGGCCGAAAGCAAGGAAAATCATCAAGTTTTTGTTTCTCACTGCTTTTGGGACAACCGGGACAAAAAGTACACGCGGGATGCGAATCGGCCGATTTTCTGATAGATAGTCCATTTCAGGTGGTTCGAAGATATTTTTTCAAGGCAAGTCCAGGATAGTTGGGACAAAAGTACAGCGAGGGACGCGTGGGACGTGAAAAGGTGGAAAAGCCACAAACAAAAACAAGGAAGCCCGAATCGGCCGAAGTAGGAGATTTTCATCCGGGACAGTTGGGACAAAGGTACACGAGGGACGCGAAAAGCTGAATCGACCGAAGGCAAAGAAGAAAAGTCAATGTTTGACCCGTGGAACTTGAAACGGCCATAACTTTTGACTCCGAGTTCTGATTTTCACAAAATTGGACTTTTTGGAACGAGCACGACGTATTCCCCTTGCTCTGGTATCTACCTCTACATTGGCTACTAGTAGTACATCATTACCCACTCCTTCCTCATCGCCTATGGTTTATCGTTATCCAAAATTTACCCTCAAGGTAATTTTGATAACGTGCATCAAATTATTCATTCCTGAGCAAGTAGATTGATTCAAGGCCCAAAATCATGTTTTTGGGGGGCCCTCGGCTTCTGTTTAACTCTCCCATCTAAGAAGAAATCCCAACGATGTAAGAAAAAAGGCAATAAATGTAAAAAATAAGGTTGCAGGATTGTTTTAAATAATTTCAGGTCTGAAGGGTTCAGGTCGTACCAATGCGGGTCGTACCAAGGTTCGTCATACCAAGCTTGGGGACTGAAATACAAAGAAAATCAGCTAAGTCAGACATTTTTGTCTCAGGCGGTCCACGGGACAGTTGGGACGTCAGGACGCGAGGGACTGTGAAAAGCAGAATCGATTCGAAAGCAAGGAAAATTGTCAAGTTTTTGTTTCGCACGGTTTTGGGACAACTGGGACAAAAGTACGCGTGGGACGTGAATTGGCTGATTTTCTGATACACAGTCCATTTTAGGTGGTTCGGAGATATTTTTCCCAGGCAGTGTAGGACAGTTGGGACAAACGTACGCGAGGCACGCGTGGGACGTGAAAAGGTGAAAAAGCCGCAAACAGAAAAAAGGATGTCCAGAATCAGTCGAAGCAAGATATTTTTATTCGGGACAGTTGGGATAGAGGTACGCGAGGGACGCGAAAAACCGAATCGGTTGAAGGCAAAGAAGAAAACTTAACGTTTGACCCATGGAACTTCCAACGGCCATAACTTTCGACTCCGAGCTTCTGATTTTCACAAAATTGGAATTTTTGGAACGAGCACGACGTATTCCCCTTGCTCTGGTATCTACCTCTATATTGGCTACAAGTAGTACATCATTACCCACTCCTTCCTCATCGCTTATGGTTTCTTTTATCCAAAATTCACCCTCAAGGTAATTTTGATAACGTGCATCAAATTATTCAGTCCTGAGCAAGTAGATTGATTCAAGGCCCGAAATCATGTTTTTGGGGGACTCCTCGGCTTCTCTCTAACTCTCCCATCTAAGAAGAAATCCCAATGAGTTAGAAAAGAGGCAATAAATACAAAAAATAAGGTTGCAGGATTGTTTTAAAGAATTTCAGGTATGAAGGGTTCAGGTCGTACCAATGCGGGTCGTACCAAGGTTTGTCGTACCAAGCTTGGGGCTGAAAGACAAAAAAAATCAGCTAAGTCAGACATTTTTGTCTCAGAGTGGTCCACAGGACAGGTGGGACTTCAGGACGCGAGGGATGCAAAAAGCCGAATCGGCCGAAAACAAGGAAAATTTTCAAGGTTTTGTTTCACACGGTTTTGGGACAGCCGGAACAAAAGTATGCACAGGATGCGAATCGGCTGATTTTTCGACAGACAGTCCATTTCAGGTGGTTCGGAGATATTTTTCCTAGGCAGTCCAAGACAGTTGGGACAAAATTACGCGAGGCACGCGTGGGACGTGAAAAGGTGAAAGAGCCGCAAACAGAAACAAGGAAGCCCAAATAGGCCGACGCAGGAAATTTTCATCCGGGACAGTTGGGACAAAGGTACGCGAGGGACGTGTATAAGCCGTATCGGCCGAAGGGAAAGAAGAAAAGTCAACATTTGACCTATGGAACTTCAAACGGCCATAACTTTCGACTCTGGGCTCTGATTTTCACAAAATTGGACTTTTTGAAACGAGCACAACGTATTCCCCTTACTCTGGTATCTACCTCAACATTGGATACTAGTAGTACATCATTACCCACTCCTTCCGTGATCGCCTATGGTTTCTGTTATTCAAAATTCACCCTCAAGGTAATTTTGATAACGTGCATCAAATTATTCAATCCTGAGCAAGTAGATTGATTTAAGGCCCGAAATCATGTTTTTGGGCGCCCCTCGGCTTCTCTCTACACTCTCCCATCTAAGAAGAAATCCCAACGAGTTAGAAAAAAGGAAATAAATGCAAAAAATAAGGTTGTAAGATTGTTTCAAAGAATTTCAGGTCTGAAGGGTTCAAGTCGTACCAATGCGGGTCGTACCAAGGTTCATCGTACCAAGCTTGGGTCCGAAATACAAAAGAAAATCAGGTAAGTCAGACATTTATGTCTCAGGCGGTCCACGGAATAGTTGGGACGTCAGGACGCGAGGGACGCGAAAATCTGAATCAGCCGAAAGCAAGGAAAATTGTCAATTTTTTGTTTCGCAAGGTTTTGGGACAGACGGAACAAAAGTACGCGCCGGATGCGAATCGGCCGATTTTCCGACAGACAGTCCATTTCAGGTGGTTTGGAGATATTTTTCCCAGGCAGTCCAGGATAGGTGGGAAAAAAGTACGCGAGGGACGCGTGGGACGTGAACAAGTCGAAAAATCCGCATAATAGAAACAAGGAAGCCCGAATTAGCCGAAGCAGGATATTTTCATCCGGGACATTTGGGACAAAGGTACGTTAGGGACGCGAAAAGCCGAATCAGGCCGAAGGCAAAGAAGAAAAGTCAATGTTTGACCCATGGAATTTCAAACGGCCATAACTTTCGACACTGAGCTCTGATTTTCACAAAATTGGACTTTTTGGAATGAGCACAGTTGTATTCCCCTTACTCTGGTATCTACCTCTACATTGGCTATTAGTAGTACATCATTACCCACTACTTCCTCATTGCCTATGGTTTCTGTTATCCAAAATTAACCCTCAAGGTAATTTTGATAACGTGCATCAAATTATTCATTCCTGAGCAAGTAGATTGATTCAAGGCCCAAAATCATGTTTTTGGGGGCCCCTCGGCTTCTCTCTAACTCTCCCATCTAAGAAGAAATCCCAACGTAGTTAGAAAAAAGGCAATAAATGCAAAAAATAAGGTTGCAGGATTGTTTTAAAGAATTATCAGGTCTGAAGGATTCAGGTCGTACCAATGCGGGTTGTACCAAGGTTTTTCGTACCAAGCTTGGGGCCGAAATACAAAGAAAATCAGCTAAGTCAGACATTTTTGTCTCAGGTGGTCCACGGGACAGCTGGGACGTCAGGACGCGAGGGACGTGAAAAGTCGAATCGGACGGAAAGCATAGGAAAATCATCAAGTTTTTGTTTCACACGGTTTTGGGACAGACTGGAACAAAAGTACGCGCGGGACGCGAATCGGCCAATTTTCTGAAATACAGTCCATTTCTGGTGGTTCGGAGATATTTTTCCCAGGCAATCCATGATAGTTTGGACAAAAGTAGGCGAGGGACGCGTGGGACGTGAAAAGGTGAAAAAGCCGCAAACAGAAACAAGGAAGCCCGAATCGGCCAAAGCAGGAGATTTTCATCCGGGACAGTTGGGACAAAGGTATGCGAGGTACGCGAAAAGCTGAATCAGCTGAAGGCAAAGAAGAAAAGTCAACGTTTGACCCGTGGAACTTCAAACAGCCATAACTTTTGACTCTGACCTCTGATTTTCACAAAATTGGACTTTTTGGAACAAGCACGACATATTCCCCTTGCTCTGGTATCTACCCCTACATTGGCTACTAGTAGTACATCATTACGCACTCCTTCCTCATCACCTATGGTTTATGTTATCCAAAATTCACCCTCAAGGTAATTTTGATAATGTGCATCAAATTATTCAGTCCTGAGCAAGTAGATTGATTCACGGCCCGAAATCATGTCTCTTGTGGGACCCTCGGCTTCTCTCTAACTCTCCCATCTAATAAGAAATCCCAAGGAGTTAGAAAAAAGGTAATAAACGCAAAAAATTAGGTTGCAGGATTGTTTTAAAGAATTTCAGGTCTGAAGGGTTCAGGTCGTACCAATGCGGGTCGTACAAAGGTTCGTCGTACCAAGCTTGGGGCCGAAATACAAAGAAAATCAGGTAAGTCAGACATTTATGTCTCAGGTGGTCCACAGGATAGTTGGGACGTCAGGACGTGAGGGACGTGAAAATCTGAATCGGCCGAAAGCAAGGAAAATTGTCAAATTTTTGTTTCGCACGGTTTTGGGACAGACTGGAACAAAAGTACGCGCGGGACGCTAATCGGCCGATTTTCTGACAGACAGTCCATTTCAGGTGGTTTGGAGATATTTTTCCCAGGCAGTCCAGGACAGTTGGGAAAAAAGTACGTGAGGGACGTGTGGGACGTGAAGAGACGAAAAAGCCGCAAACAGAAACAAGGAAACTCGAATTGGCCGAAGCAGGAGATTTTCATCCGGGACAGTTGGGACAAATGATACGCGAGGGACGCGAAAAGCCGAATTGGCCGAAGGCAAAGAGGAAAAGTCAACGTTTGACCCGTGGAACTTCAAACGGCCATAACTTTCGACTCCTGAGCTCCGATTTTCACAAAATTGGACTTTTTGGAACGAGCAAGATGTATTCCCCTTGCTCTGGTATGTACCTCTACATTGGCTACTAGTAGTACATCATTACCCACTCCTTCCTCATCACCTATGGTTTCTGTTATCCAAAATTCACCCTCAAGGTAATTTTCATAACGTGCATCAAATTATTCATTCCTGAGCAAGTAGATTGATTAAAGGCCTGAAATCATGTTTTTGGGGGCCCCTCGGCTTCTCTCTAACTCTCCCATTTAAGAAGAAATCCCAACAAGTTAGAAAAAAGGCAATAAATGCAAAAAATAGGGTTGCAAGATTGTTTTAAATAATTTCAGGTCTGAAGGGTTCAGGTCGTACCAATGCGGGTCGTACCAAGGTTCGTCGTACCAAGCTTAGGGTCCCAAATAAAAAAAAAATGAGCTAAGTCAGACATTTTTGTCTCAGGCGTTCCACGGGACAGTTGGGAAGTCAGGACGCGAGGGATGCGAAAAGCTGAATTGGCCAAAAGCAAGGAAAATCATCAAGTTTTTGTTTCGCACGGTTTTGGGACAACCAGGACAAAAGTACGCGCAGGACGTGAATCGACTGATTTTCTGATAGAAAGTCCATTTCAGGTGGTTCAAAAATATTTTTCCCAGGAAGTCCGGGACAGTTGGGACAAAAGTACGCAAGGGACACATGGAACGTGAAAACGCGAAAAAAAGCCGAAAACATAAACAAGGAAGCCCGAATCGGCCGAAGTAGGAGATTTTCATCCGGGATAGTTGGGACAAAGGTACACGAGGGACGCAAAAAGCCGAATCGTCCGAAGGCAAAGAAGAAAAGTCAATGTTTGACCCGTGGAACTTCAAACGGCCATAACTTTTGACTCCGAGCTCCGATTTTCACAAAATTGGACTTTTTGGAACGAGCACGATGTATTCCGCTTGCTCTAGTATCTACCTCTACATTGGCTACTAGTATTACATCATTACCCACTCCTTCCTCATCGCCTATGGTTTCTATTCTCCAAAATTCACCCTCAAGGTAATTTTGATAACGTGCATCAAATTATTCAGTCCTGTGAAAGTAGATTGATTCAAGGCCTGAAATCATGTTTTTGGGGGCCCCTCGGCTTCTCTCTAACTGTCCCATCTAAGAAGAAATCCCAACGAGTTAGAAACAAGGAAATAAATGCAAAAAACTAAGGTTGTAGGATTGTTTTAAAGAATTTCAGGTCTGAAGGGTTCAGGTCTTACCAATGCGGGTCGTAGCAAAGTTCGTCATACCATGCTCGGGGACGAAATACAAAGTAAATCAGCTAATTCAAATAATTTTCTCTCGAGGCGGTCCATGGTACTGTTGGGATGTCAGGACGCAATGGACGTGAAAAGCCGAATCGGCTGAAAGCAAGGAAAATCGTCAAGTTTTTGTTTCGCACTATTTTTGGATAGCCGGGACAAAAGTACGCGCCGGACGCGAATCGACCGATTTTCTGACAGACAGTCCATTTCAGGTGTTTGGGAGATGTTTTTCCCAGGTAGTCCAGGACAGTTGGGACAAAAGTACGCGAGGGACGCGTGGGAATTGAAAAGGTGAAAAATCCACAAATAGAAACAAGGTATCCCGAATCGGCCGAAGCATGAGATTTTCATCTAGGACAGTTGGGACAAAGGTATGTGAGGGACACGAAAAGCCGAATCGGCCAAAGGCAAAGAAGAAAAGTCAATGTTTGACCCGTGGAACTTCAAACGGCCATAACTTTCGACTCTGAGCTCCATCTTTCACAAAATTAGACTTTTTCGAACAAGCACGAAAAATTCCACTTACTCTGGTATCTACCTCTACATTGGATACTAGTAGTACATCATTACCCACTCCTTCCTCGTCGCCTATGGTTTCTGTTATCCAAAATTCACCCTCAAGGTAATTTTCATAATGTGCATCAAATTATTCAGTCCTGAGCAAGTAGATTGATTCAAGGCCTGAAATCATGTTTTTGGGGGCCCCTCGGCTTCTCTCTAACTATCCCATCTAAGAAGAAATCCCAACGAGTTAGAAAAAAGGAAATAAATGAAAAAACTAAGGTTGTAGGATTGTTTTAAAGAATTTCAGGTCTGAAGGGTTCAGGTCTTACCAATGCGGGTCATAGCAAAGTTCGTCATACCAAGCGTGGGGACGAAATACAAAGAAAATCAGCTAAGTCAGATAATTTTGTCTCGAGCGGTCCATGGGACAGCTGGGACGTCAGGACGCGAGGGACGCGAAAAGCCGAATGGCCGAAAGCAAGGAAAATCGTCAAGTTTTTGTTTCGCACTATTTTGGGATAGCCGGGACAAAAGTACGCGCCAGACTGCGAATCAACCGATTTTCTGACAGACAGTCCATTTCAGGTGGTTGGGAGATGTTTTTCCCAGGTAGTCCAGGACAGTTGGGACAAAAGTACGCGAGGGACGCGTGGGAATTGAGAAGGTGAAAAATCCGCAAATAGAAACAAGGTATCCCGAATCGGCCGAAGCATGAGATTTTCATCTGGGACAGTTGGGACAAAGGTATGCGAGGGACACGAAAAGCCGAATCGGCCAAAGGCAAAGAAGAAAAGTCAATGTTTGACCCGTGGAACTTCAAACGGCCATAACTTTCAACTCCGAGCTCCGATTTTCACAAAATTTGACTTTTTGGAATGAGCACGCGTATTCCCCTTGCTCTGGTATCTACCTCTACATTGGCTACTAGTAGTACATCATTACCCACTCTTTCCTCATCACCTATGGTTTCTGTTATCCAAAATTCACCCTCAAGGTAATTTTGATAACGTGCATCAAATTATTCAGTCCTGAGCAAGTAGATTGATTCAAGGCCCGAAATCATGTTTTTGGGGGCCCCTCGGCTTTTCTCGAAGTCTCCCATCTAAGAAGAAATCCTAACGAGTTAGAAAAAAAACAATAAAGGTAAAAAATAAGGTTGCAGGATTGTTTTAAAGAATTTCAGGTCTAAAGGGTTCAGGTCGTACCAATGCGGGTCGTACCAAGGTTCGTAGTACCAAGCTTGGGGCCGAAATACAAAGAAAATCAGCTAAGTCAGACATTTTTGTCTCAGGCGGTCCACAGGACAGCTGGGACGTCAGGACGCGAGGGACGCGAAAAGCCATATAGGCCGAAAGCAAGGAAAATCGTCAAGTTTTTGTTTCACACGGTTTTGGGATAGCCGGGACAAAAGTACGCGTGGGACGTGAATCGGCCGATTTTCCGACAGACAATCCATTTCAGGTGGTTCGGATATATTTTTCCCAGGAAGTCCAGGACAGTTGGGACAAAAGTACACGAGGGACGCGTGGGATGTGAAAAGGTGAAAAAGCCGCAAACAGAAACATGGAAGCCCGAATCAGCCGAAGCAGGAGTTTTTCATCCAGGACAGTTAAGACAAAGGTACGCGAGGCATGCGGAAAGCCGAATTGGCCGAAGGTAAAGAAGAAAAGTCAAGATTTGACCCGTGGAACTTCAAACGGCCATAACTTTCAACTCCGAGCTCCGATTTTAACAAAATTGGACTTTTTGGAATGAGCACGACGTATTCCCCTTGCTCTGGTATCTACCTCTACATTGGCTACTACTCGTACATCATTACCCACTCCTTCCTTTTCTCCTATGGTTTTCGTTATCCAAAATTCACCCTCAAGGTAATTTTGATAACGTGCATCAAATTATTCAGTCCTGAGAAAGTACATTGATTCAAGGCCCGAAATCATGCTTTTGGGGGCCCCTCGGCTTCTCTCTAACTCTCCCATCTAAGAAGAAATCCCAACATGTTAGAAAAAGACAATAAATGCAAAAAATAAGGTTGTAGGATTGTTTTAAAGAATTTCAGGTCTGAAGGGTTCAGGTCGTACCAATGCGGGTCGTACCAAGGTTCGTCGTACCAAGCTTGGGGTTGAAATACAAAGAAAATCAGCTAAGTCACACATTTTTGTCTCAGGCGGTCCACGGGAGAGCTGGGATGTCAGGATGCGAGGGACTCGAAAAGCCGAATCGACCGAAAGCAAGGAAAATCGTCAAGTTTTTGTTTCACATGGTTTTGGGACAGCCGGGACAAAAGTACACGCGGGACGCGAATCGGCTGATTTTCCCACAGACAGTCCATTTCAGGTGGTTTGGAGATATTTTTCCCAGGCAGTCCAGGACAGTTGGGACAAAAGTACGTGAGGGACGCGTGGGACGTGAAAAGGTGAAAAAGCCGCAAATAGAAACAAGGAAGCTAGAATCGGCCGACGCAAGAGATTTTCATCCGGTGGCAGTTGTGACAAAGGTACGCGAGGGACGCGAAAAGCTGAATCGGTCAAAGGCAAAGAAGAAAAGTCAACGTTTGACCCGTGGAACTTCAAACGGCCATAACTTTCGACTCCGAGCTTCGATTTTCATAAAATTGGATTTTTTGGACCGACCACGACGTATTCCCCTTACTCTTGTATCTACCTCTACGTTGGCTACTAGTAGTACATCATTACCCACTCCTTTCTCGTTGCCTATGGTTTTTGTTACCCAAAATTCACACTCAAGGTAATTTTGATAGCGTGCATCAAATTATTCAGTCCTGGGAAAGTAGATGGAGTCAAGGCCTGAAATCATGTTTTTGGGGGCTCCTTGGCTTCTCTCTAACTCTCCCATCTAAGAAGAAATCCCAACGTGTTAGAAAAAAGGTAATAGATGCAAAAAATAAGGTTGCAGGATTATTTTAAAGAATTTCAGGTCTAAAGGGTTCAGGTCTTACCAATGCGGGTCGTACCAAGGTTCATCGTACCAAGCTTGGGGCCGAAATACAAAGAAAATTAGCTAAGTCAGACATTTTTGTCTCGAGTGGTCCATGGGACAGCTGGGACGTTAGGACGCGAGGGACGCAAAAAGCCGAATCGACCGAAAGCAAGGAAAATCGTCAAGTTTTTGTTTCGCACAGTTTTGGGACAGCCGGGACAAAAGTACGCGCGGGACGCGAATCGGCCGATTTTCCGACAGACAATCCATTTTAGGTGGTTCGGAGATATTTTTCCCAAGCAGTCTAGGACAGATGGGACAAAAGTACGCGAGGGACGCATGGGACGTTAATAGGCGAAAAATCCGCAAACAGAAACAAGGATGCCTTAATTGGCCGAAGCAGGAGATTTTCATCCGGGACATTTGGGACAAAGGTACGTGAGGGATTCGAAAAGCCGAATCGACCGAAGGCAAAGAAGAAAAGTCAACGTTTGACCCATGGAACTTCAAACGGCCATAACTTTCAACTCCGAGCTCCGATTTTCACAAAATTGGACTTTTTGGAACGAACACGATGTATTCCCCTTACTCTGGTATTTACCTCTAAATTGGCTACTAGTAGTACATCATTACCCACTCCTTCCGTGTCGCCTATGGTTTCTGTTATCCAAAAATTCACCCTCAAAGTAATTTTGATAACGTGCATCAAATTATTCAGTCGTGGGCAAGTAGATTGATTCAAGGCCCGAAATCATGTTTTTGGGGGCCCCTCGGCTTCTCTCACACTCTCCCATCTAAGAAGAAATCCCAACGTGTTAGAAAAAAGGAAATAAATGCAAGAAATAAGGTTGCAGGATTGTTTTAAAGAATTTCAGGTCTGAAGGGTTTAGGTCTTACCAATGCGAGTCGTACCAAGGTTCCTCGTACCAAGCTTGGGGCCGAAATACAAAGAAAATCAGCTAAGTCATACATTTTTGTCTCAGGCGGTCCACGGGACAGCTGGGACGTCAGGACGCGAGGGATGTGAAAAAGCTGAATCGACCGAAAGCAAGGAAAATCGTCAAGTTTTTGTTTCTCACGGTTTTGGGACAGCCGGGACAAAAGTACGCGCCGGACGCGAATCGGCTGATTTTCTGACAGACAGTCCATTTCAGGTGGTTCGGATTTATTTTTCCCAGGAAGTCCAAGACAGTTGGGACAAAAGTACACGAGGGACGCATGGGACATGTACAGGTGAAAAAGCCGCAAACAGAAACAAGGAAGCCCGAATCAGCCGAAGCAGGAGATTTTCATCTGGGACAGTTGGGACAAAGGTACGCGAGGGACACGAAAATCTGAATCAGCCGAAGGCAAAGAAGAAAAGTCAACATTTGACCCATGGAACTTCAAACGGCCATAACTTTCGACTCCGAGCTCCGATTTTCACAAAATTGGAATTTTCGGAACGAGCACGACGTATTGCCCTTGCTTTGGTATCTACCTCTACATTGGCTACTAGTAGTACATCATTACCTACTCCTTCCTCATCGCCTATGGTTTATGTTATCCAAAATTCACCCTCAAGGTAATTTTGAAAACGTGCATCAAATTATTCAGTCCTGAGCAAGTAGATTGATTCAAGGCCCGAAATCATGTTTTTTGGGGCCCCTCGGCTTCTCTCTAACTCTCCCATCTAAGAAGAAATACCAACGTGTTAGAAAAAAGGTAATAAATGCAAAAAATAAGGGTGCAGGATTGTTTTAAAGAATTTCAGGTCTGAAGGGTTCAGGTCGTACCAATGCAGGTCATACCAAGGTTCGTCGTACCAAGCTTGGGGCTGAAATACAAAGAAAATAAGCTAAGTCAGACATTTTTGTCTCAGGCGGTCCACGGGACAGCTGCGACGTTAGGACGTGAGGGACGCGAAAATCCGAATCGACCGAAAGCAAGGAAAATCGTCAAGTTTTTGTTTCGCACGATTTTGGGACAGCCAGGACAAAAGTACGCGCGGGACGCGAATCGGCCGATTTTCTGACAGACAGTCCATTTCAGGTGGTTCGGAGATATTTTTCCCAGGTAGTCTAGGATAGTTGGAACAAAAGTACGCGAGGGACGCGTGGGACGTGAAAAGGCGAAAAAGCCGCAAACACAAACAAGGAAGCCCGAATCGGCTGAAGTAGGAGATTTTCATCCGGGACAGTTGGGACAAAGGTACGCGAGGGACGCGAAAAGCCGAATCGGCTGAAGGCAAAGAAGAAAAGTCAACGTTTGACCCGTGGAACTTCAAACGGCCATAACTTTCGACTCCGAGCTCCGATTTTCACAAAATTGGACTTTTTGGAACGAGAACTTCGTATTCCCAATGCTCTGGTATCTACCCATACATTGGCTACTAGTAGTACATCATTACCCACTCCTTCCTCGTTGCCTTTGGTTTCTGTTATCCAAAATTCACCCTCAAGGTAATTTTGATAATGTGCATTAAATTATTCAGTCCTGAGCAAGTAGATTGATTCAAGGCCCGAAATCATGTTTTTGGGGGGCCCCTCCGCTTCTCTCTAACTCTCCCATCTAAGAAGAAATCCCAACGTGTTAGAAAAAAGGTAATAAATGCAAAAAATAAGGTTGCAGGATTGCTTTAAAGAATTTTAGGTCTGAATGGTTCAGGTCGTACCAATGCGGGTCCTACCAAGGTTCGTCATACCAAGCTTGGGGCCGAAATACAAAGAAAATCAGCTGAGTCAGATATTTTTGTCTCAGGCGGTCCACAGGACAGCTAGGACTTCAGGACGCGAAAAGCCGAATCGGCCGAAAAGCAAGGAAAATCGTGAAATTTTTGTTTCGCACGGTTTTGGGACAACTGGGACAAAAGTACGTGCGGGACGCGAATCGACCGATTTTCCGACAAATAGTCCATTTCAGGTGGTTTGGAGATATTTTTCCCAGGCAGTCCAGGACAGTTGGTACAAAAGTACGAGAGGGACGCGTGGGACGTGAAAAGGTGAAAAAGCCACAAACAGAAACAAGGAAGCCTGAATCAGCCAAAGCAGGAGATTTTCAACCGGGACATTTGGGACAAAGGTACGCGAGGGACGCGAAAAACCCGAATCGGCCAAAGGCAAATAAGAAAAGTCAACGTTTGACACGTGTAACTTCAAACGGCCATAACTTTCGACTCCGAGCTCCGATTTTAACAAAAATTGGACTTTTTGGAACGAGAACTTCGTATTCCCATTACTCTGGTATCTACCTCTACATTGGCTACTAGTAGTACATCATTACCCACTCCTTCCTCGTTGCCTATGGTTTCTGTTATCCAAAATTCACCCTCAAGGTAATTTTGATAACGTGCATCAAATTATTCAGTCATGAGTAAGTAGATTGATTCAAGGCCCGAAATCATGTTCTTGGGGGCCCCTCGGCTTCTCTCTAACTCTCCCATCTAAGAAGAAATCCCAACGAGTTAGAAAAAAGGTAATAAATGCAAAAAATAAGGTTGTAGGATTGTTTTTAAAGAATTTCAGGTGTGAATGGTTCAGGTCGTACCAATGCGGGTCGTTACCAAGGTTCGTCGTACCAAGCTTGGGGCCGAAATACAAAGAAAATCAGCTAAGTCAGATATTTTTTGTCTCAGGCGGTCCACGGGACAGCTAGGACGTCAGGACGTGAAAAGCCGAATCGGCCAAAAGCAAGGAAAATCGTCAAATTTTTGTTTCGCACGGTTTTGGGACAACTGGGACAAAAGTACGCGCGGGATGCGAATCGACCGATTTTTCGACAGACAGTCCATTTCAGGTTGTTCGGAGATATTTTTCCCAGGCAGTCTAGGACAGTTGGGACAAAAGTACGAGAGGGACGTGTGGGACATGAAAAGGTGAAAAAGCCGCAAACAGAAAACAAGGAAGCCCGATTCAGCCGAAGCAGGGGATTTTCAACTGGGACATTTGGGACAAAGGTACACGAGGGACACGAAAAGCCGAATCGGCCAAAGGCAAATAAGAAAAGTCAACGTTTGACCCGTGGAACTTCAAACGGCCATAACTTTCGACTCCGAGCTCTGATTTTCACAAAATTGGACTTTTTGGAATGAGCATGACGTATTCCCCTTGCTCTGGTATCTACCTCTACATTGGCTACTAGTAGTACATCATTACCCACTCCTTCCTCATCGCCTATGGTTTCTGTTATCCAAAATTCACCCTCAAGGTAATTTTGATAACGTGTATCAAATTATTCAGTCTTGAGCAAGTAGATTGATTCAAGGCCCGAAATCATGTTTTTGGGGGGCCCCTCGGCTTCTCTCTAACTCTCCCATCTAAGAAGAAATCCCAACGTGTTAGAAAAAAGGCAATAAATGAAAAAAAATAAGGTTGTAGGATTGTTTTTAAAGAATTTCAGGTCTGAAGGGTTCAGGTCGTACCAATACGGGTCATACCAAGGTTCGTCGTACCAATGTTGGGTCCGAAATACAAAGAAAATGAGCTAAGTCAGAAATTTTTGTCTCAGGTGGTCCACGGGACAGCTGGGACATCAGGACGCGAGGGACGCGAAAAGCCGAATCGGCCGAAAGCAAGGAAAATCGTCAAGTTTTTGTTTCACACGGTTTTGGGACAGCCGGTACAAAAGTATGCGCGAGATGCGAATCGGCTGATTTTCCGACATACAGTCCATTTCAGGTGGTTCGGAGATATTTTTCCCAGGCAGTCCAGGACAGTTGTTACAAAAGTACGCGAGGGACGCGTGGGACGTGAAAAGGTAAAAAATCCGCAAATAGAAACAAGGAAGCCCGAATCGGCCGAAGCAGGAGATTTTCATCTGGGATAGTTGGGACAAAGGTACGCGAGGGACGCGAAAAGCTGAATCGGCTGAAGGCAAAGAAGAAAAGTCAACGTTTTGACCCGTGGAACTTCAAACGGCCATAACTTTCAACTCCGAGCTCCGATTTTCACAAAATTGGGACTTTTTGGAACGAGCACGACGTATTCCCCTTGCTTTGGTATCTACCTCTACATTGGCTACTAGTTGTACATCATTACCCACTCCTTCCTCGTCACCTATGGTTTCTGTTATCCAAAATTCACCCTCAAGGTAATTTTGATAACGTACATCAAATTATTCAGTCATGAGAAAGTAGATTGATTCAAGGCCCAAAATCATGTTTTTGGGGGCGGCTCGGCTTCTCTCTAACTCTCCCATCTGAGAAGAAATCCCCACATGTTAGAAAAAAGGCAATAAATGCAAAAAATAAGGTTGTAGGATTGTTTTAAAGAATTTCAGGTCTGAAGGGTTCAGGTCGTACCAATGCGGGTCATACCAAGGTTCATCGTACCAAGGTTGGGGCCGAAATACAAAGAAAATCAGCTAAGTCAAACATTTTTTTTCTCAGGGGGTCCACGGGACAGCTGGGACATTAGGACATGAGGGACGCGAAAAAGCCAAATTGGCTGAAAGCAAGGAAAATCGTCAAGTTTTTGTTTCGCATGGTTTTGGGACAACCGGGACAAAAGTACGCAAGGGACGCGAATCGGCCGATTTTCCGACAGACAGTCCATTTGAGGTGGTTCGGAGATATTTTTCCCAGGCAGTGTAGGAAAGTTGGGACAAAAGTATGCGAGGGACGCGTGGGACATGAAAAGGTGAAAATGCCGCAAACAGAAACAAGGAAGCCCGAATCGGCCGAAGCAAGAGATTTTCATCCGGGATAGTTGGGACAAAGGTACGCGAGGGACGCGAAAAGCCGAATTAGCCAAAGGAAAAGAATAAAAGTCAACGTTTGACCCGTGGAACTTCAAATGGCCATAACTTTCGACTCTGAGCTCCAATTTTCACAAAATTCAGCTCCAGTCAGTTAATGCTCATTCCTGTCAAATGATAGAAAACGCCTGCCAGACCCAAAATAGCTGCCCGCACTCAGAAGGCCATAACTTTTGCATTTCTCAACGAAATCACACAAAATTGGTACCGTTGGAATCGTGGATCTGAGACCAATGCAAAAAAATCAATAAATTCAATATTTTATGAGATATTGATTGATATTTTTTATAAAATCTTGGCCGGATTCATAACAGTGTTGTATTTGGTGGTTGGGAGTGCAATTAAGAGGCATGGTCATCATTCTTTCTCTGCTACAGAACCTGGGAAAGTATGGAGAGCCTTTTACAAGTAATATATAATCATTTTACTCCATTTAATGCCTCTTACAAGTGGTTCAAGGACAGATTTTAGGATTTCCATTTTTCCCTTCTCTATTTCTTCTCATTTTTCTATAAATGGGAGTGTTGGGCTCATTGTAAAGGGAGGTAGTTTTTTGTAGCAGAGCTCTGCCAAAAATTGCTTTGTGAAGCTGATGTGTTACAGGCCCTTGTTGTGGACTCCTTGCATGGTTTATCCAGGCCCTTATCTTGTAATAGATTGAACTGTGCATATCATGAAGCAATAAAATATAAGTTTGTGGATATATCTTCCCCTGCTGTGTTTGCTTGCATTCCTCGTGCCCCTTCAACCTTGATTACAAGAATATTGTGTCTATTATTATGTTCACGTAGGGATCCATTATCATTTTGTATGTTTGAAATATTGTTGTGAATGCATTTTGCTAGATTATGGAGAACTGTCATCACCTCTTCTAGTGTACACTTTGCTTTTGTATTTCGCGCATTTGAAGGCTACTCTCACACCCTCCTTTTCTGGTGTATCACCACTTTAGTGTAGGATTTCATTTTATGCATTCTCTCTCCCTGGTCCCTTGGAAATTTAGATTAGAATAGTTAGTTTCCCTGCATTAGAGTAGATTGTGGCAGGTAGTTTAGGAGCAAAAACCAGCTTTCTCTTGAGGTCTATCTCAAGTAGCAAGTCCCACAACTTGGAGATAGTACCCATGTTATCCAATCACACCGTGAGTTCAAATATATGCACTTGTATAAACCATATAAGGGTGTTGTGATTCGGTGATAATAGTTTCTAAACTTCACCCCATATTATTGGTATATGTCAGACCTACGATGACTACCATGCCCTCAACGTCTTTCACTTCTATAATGTCCAACATGCCCTCATCTACTGACCTTAGTGTAGGTCTATTTGCATCATATACTACCCATATATCCATCACTTCTGAGCCACCCCTAGTGTCGGTAGCCCATACTCCTTTTGAAAACCTAGTCCTTTCTATCCCCCAGTCACTTCCCTTGATCACCATAAGAGTCTTTACATCCACTCCGCCTACTTACAACTATCATAAACAACCACCTATCTCATCTACCACCTATTTTGGGTATTTTCTAGTGATATTTATCCCATCTTATATCCCCTCATAACAATTTTCATACTCGGCACCACGACATATTGGAGTATCGTCCACATCATACCCACCTTAGATCCCCACTTATACTACAAGGGGTGCTCCATCATCACAACCTAAAAATAATCTTATCAAAATGATGATGGAAAAGATCTAGACATTAGAAGCATCTGTCTTTGGCCCACACACTCTCTGACATATGACGAGATTTGTAACAAGCCTATTAACTTTTTCTTTCTGTTTCATCCATACCCTATGTATTGGGAAATGAAAAAATTCAACTGATTCAATAGCAAAGAATCCCCATACCCTATGTATAAAGAGAATGATTACTGCAACTATCATCGTGTTAGAGGTCATAGTGACGGTAATTGTATAACTTAGAAAAACATTGTCCAAGAAATGTTAGATAACAGAGATCTCATCTTGGATAACCCCAATGCATCAGCTAACAAACAAACTCACATGTTTAAGAAGCCATTTCCAAATCATAGCCCATCATCTAACTGATTCAGTGAGACCTCAAACAATGATAACAATGTTTGTGAGGATCATGTTGTTTTTGATATCATACTGGCCCCTTTCGATCTTTTTTCTTCCATATCAACTATTGAGGAAATGTTTGCATGAGCTCCTTCATCTATAAAAGGACTAGTTTTGTCAACTCATCTACCCACATATGATTTGATCTCATCTTCAGATGCATTTATCCACTCACCTCCCTTCCTGTCGAGCAACCCGCATTATTCACTCTTCCACCCATAGAAGAACCTAACTTACCTTCCTCTTCACCAAAGGATGAGCCTATATAATCAACCATGCATCCTCCTCTTCCCACAGAGGACCCTCTCATGGCATCTCTTCCTATTGGTGACAATTCCCCACTAGATTTTAAAGACCTTGTTGATCTGTTATTGTTTCTTTTACCCATAGAGTCCAAAGCCAACCATTTCCTTATCTCATAGACATTATTTATAGGGATCACTACGAAATGAACATCACCCCCCTCCACTTTGGTGCCATTCTCACATTTGGTCGACCACTTAGATTATGTTGAAAATTCCATGCTTTGGGGATGCCTTTGACTCCCCATCTCAACTCAAATGAAAATTTTGTCTTCTGACACTTCCATGAGCAATCCAAAAGTGTTTAGGACAACCAAACTAACCATTCCTATTTTTTTCACCACTTCTTCATCACCCTCACCCACACGTAAGTTGTTATCATCCACCAAACTTTCACCTATTCCTAAACCCTTATTTGTGCATATACCTTCCTCTACACCCAAATCTATTACCACATTAGGAGTTATGCCGCCATCAAGCCTAGTCCATCCTCTTGTCAAATTATATTTAGCCACATCCTTACAAGCCATCGCTAAAAATATTCCCTCACCAAAGAGGAAGACCCAACCTCTTAGGTCGCATACACCGGCTTCACCCACTACCCCTCTGTCACATTATCCACTTCCATCTACCTAGGTTCGCACCAATCAACCTTGGCCAAGTGGCTTCCTACCCAAGCTAGACCAAAAACAAAACAACCCACCTCTTCATCATGATCTTCTATTCCACCTAAATTACCTACACAACCTACACCTATGTCATTACCTACCTCCTTTCTACCTCCAATACCTACACCACTTCCTATATCTGCATCATTAGCCATGTCATTCCATTAACTTCAACCAATCCTTTCTAAATTTCCACCTACCACCTTCTTCACTACACCTCTATTATTTCCTTGATTAATCCATCCCCTTCTATCGTCTGCCTTCCCTTCTACATCATGTACTCCTTCCACACCTTTACCCAAGAAAGTGCAACCCAAACCCAAAACCGTACTATCTACCAAATTGGTAGTCAAACTTACCCAACCTCTAGTCATTCCTCTTACATAGAAGTCACCCAAAATTCCATCTAGACCTACACTCACATCACATTGTGATCCATTGGTAGGGTCTTACGCTAATGTCCTCCTATCCTTTTAGAACCCTCCATCATCATAGTGCCACCTCTTAAGCCTTACAACCCACTCAAACCTAAACCAGAAGGGTTTGATGATTCTAACATTTGCACCTATCATCATGTGTCAAGACATTATGTTGAAAGATTTAAGGCCCTTAAGAATATTCATCTTCAATTGTGTTCTCTGGAAATGCTCTTAGAAGAAGACAATCTTTTGGATGAGGACCCCATTCCACCTTCTTCTATCACTACACTGCCTTTCCACATACCTATTCAGTGACCTCCATCTTCACCTTCAGAACCCTTTTACCATCCTCCAACATTTGAGATCAATATGGTCTGCATTAGAGAACTAGCCAACACTCCTCCAAAATGCCAGTGTTCCCAACTTATTTCACAAGACTCTTTTCCTTCACCACTTTTTTTCCCATCCTACTGTTAGACCTTTCATGACACAACATCTTCATCTCTCTCTTTTCCTTAGATTAACATGATTCAAGTTGTCACCCGCACACAAAAGGACAAAGGAAAAGAGAAGAAAAAAAAATTGTCCACTACAGCTTTACGTAACATTCCATCTGCACTTACGCCCAAATTCACCATCGATGGATCGATATACCCCATTTCTAACGAAGTTTCTCACAACACCATGCTTAAACAACTTCACTAATCACCCTTGAAAATGTCTCTATACGACCTTATCCAAACCTTTGATTCTCATAATCAGACCCTCATTAAGGTCTTGCAATCTATTAATGTTCCACTTAATGACCCTAAGCATGTTACCTCAATTATCACTCCTCATCACATTACCTCTCTCACCACTTTTCCCTTTCCTATGCTCCCACTACCACTCATAAAGTAGCCCCTCTCATTTTTTTATGACAATGAGATTATACCTCTCTAATCAAATGATCTTGAACCTGTCCTTTTCATATCCATTTATATTGAGAATACACACGTGTGACGTGTTATGATCAATGGGGTTGCTAGTATCAACATAATATCCTCCCATACATATCAATAAATGTGCATCTCTTCCAATAGCATACACAATAACCCAGTTATGTTGCATTCATTTAACGATTCCATGACTTCCACCCTCAACACTATCATTCTCCACATCCACATGGGCCCACGTACTATTCCTAAATTATTCTATGTATTGGAGGGGGAATTTCAATATAATATGCAGCTCTATTGACCCTGGATTCAAGCCATGGGTTGTGTTCATTCAACCTTTCATCGATGCTTAAAATTTAAACATGAAGGACACAATCACATCATTCTGATAGATCCTTCACCCTTCAAAACCTGTAACATGATCTACCAACATAATGATGTCCTTATCCATGTTATAGAATCTACCACAAAAATCACATATTCTTCATCCACTATCCTATCTACCACCACTACCACTTCTTCTTTAGTTGCTACCTCATCAACCATTTTTGTTTCTATGTCTTCCATAACCAATTTTTCTATTCCCCCTACTACTGTAGCTGTCCCATCATCTGACCCAGCTACTTCCCTAACACATAATGTTTCTTCTTCTCAAGCTTTTGGTGATTCTTCCATTCCCGCTACCTAAGTTCCAACTTCTGATCCCTGAGTAGATGTTTTTCAACACCTCACTTTGGGTACGTCCTCTATAATTTCAACACTTTCCTCACTCCTCAAGACTACAGAATCCTCCATCAACACCCACATTAAAATATTCAGGTAGGTGAGGTATTTCCATATGGTCCACCTCATCTTCACACTAATTTGATGTATGGAGGACTTGACGCTTCTTCAAATAATCCAGAACCACCTACCCAAACCATTTCATTCTCATCTGATTTCTAGTACCTCACCATTTGTAGTATTGCCCAAACGTTCCTCCATCCCTGTGCATGGAAAATGTTCTATTATGGTCTCTACAAACATGCTCATCACACAATAATTCCTTACACCACCTAGAAACACAAGGATCACCGTGGTCTTGGATTTTTTGAGAAGCCTTCCTCTAAGAAATCTCGTATTGATCTTGTAGAGGAAGATACACCTTCTCCCCATCCTTCACCAACCTAACCACCTTCACCTATGGAATCTATGGATCCAGAATCCATTCCTCCTAACAAAAATCATGAACACCATTTCCTTGGGTCTTATGACCTATCCCCACAATGGAAAGGCTCCCTCTTCTCTTCCCTTCCTATACCCTGACATGATCGCTGATGACATACCTTCTATCAACATCATTCAATTTAAGGACGATAATTCCATTCTCACCTATTTAGGTGCAGAGGACTCTTATATTCACTAGTTGTTACCTTCAGAGATGCAAACCATGTTGAATGAATCAACTATCAAAATAAAAATTCAAACTCAAGAAGACCCACACATCTTAAAGAAAGTCTAATATTTAGATGCTACTGAATAGGAATCTTTCACCACTTTCCTCCTGACATAGAAATGATTTCGCTTGGTCTAATGTCGATATGACCAATATTGACCCAAATATTTTGGTTCACAATATTGTAACCATTCCTGATTGCAAACCCATGAAACATAAGCTGTGAAAAAATGTATCCTCATATTTCCCTTCTTTTGATAGAAGAACTCCAACACCTCCTTTCTATTTCCTTCATCCAACACATTGATTATCCCCAATGTATTTCTAACATCATTCTTGTCACTGAAGCGATATGGGGACTCCGCATTTACTTGAATTTTTTTGACCTTAACCTATCTTTCCCTAAGGATGATTTTCCTCTACCTAGTATTGATGAAAAATTTGAACTCACAGCTGGCCATGATATGCTATCACTCATGGATGGTTTCTCAGGATACAACCAAATACTACTTGCACTGGAAGATCAACACAAAACCACCTTCATCACCCCCTAGAGGACCTTCTGATATCATGATATGCCTTTTTTCCTTAAAACCATTGGTGCTGCATACCATCGTGCTATGGCCTATACCTTTCATGACATCATCCATATCATATTATAATATTATGCCAACGATCTTCTTGCCAAATCCAAACAGCGGGCTGAACACCTTACAGTCCTTAAGCTTCTCTTTGAATGCCTCATCTAATATTTGTTATCCCGTAAAATTGACAAGGGCAATTTTACTGATAACCATATTGAAAATTTTGTTCCGATCCCTCGTCAGGGATCCCTTGCGTTCGGAACGTTGCAAAATCCCTTTTCCGGGAAATCTGGTTTTCCGAACTTAGCCATTTTTGGCACTTTTTGGTTGGGCGCACATAGTAACCATGCAACATCAACTTTTGGTGCGACCCCTTTAAATCCTTTGGCAGCATGGTTTTTCATGTCAATAGACCTTTTGGTGCACCTTGATATGTTGAGTCTTTCCTGTGTGCGCCGAGGCGCATGCGCCTTCGTGTTAACAACACTTTTGTTGTGCCACTTTATCGGTGCACCAAAGGCGCACATATTCTTGTGTCGACATCACTTTCGGTGCACCAAAGGCGTGCATAATTCCGTGTTTTCATCGCTTTTGGTGTGCCAAAGGCACATGCTTTCATATGTCGACATTGCTTTTCGTGTGCCACTTAAAAGGTTGGTGGCGCATTTATTGCCTTCCCGCCTATATATAGGCACATCTGCGCTGTCATTATCACCAATGCAAACACATGATTTTTCTCTCTGAGCTTGTCAGTACACCAGCCCCATCACTTTCGATCGACACCGTGGACCCATCTTTCGTATGCTTTTTCATCGTTTATATCCTGGGTAAGTGGTCCTCGCTTTCGTGTATTTTTGTGTTCTTTGGTTTTGCTTGGGTGTTGGTTGGTTTTGCTTGCTAGGTCGTTTCATGTATGGATTGATCCCCAACCTGAATCATGAACTTGTTCTATCCGTTTTTCCCCCTGCTATCTTTCCATTTCCTCCTCTTTCCAAATCTGCTGGTAGAGGAAGTCTGTCCCAAAATAATAATAGCCTGGAACCCCTTTTGGTATAACACCTCTCCATATCCCACAATGAAACTTGCAAAGAGAGTTTCAACCTGATGTGGAAACCCTCTGAGAAAGATCAAAGCTAAAAAGAAAACTGTTTTCTCCTTTGGCGCATGAGCTCGCCATGCAACATTAAAAATAGTTGCGCCCTTTGGCGCACCCACCGCCCCTGTTACACAAAGAGCAGCCGCGCTATTGGCGCGCATTTCCTGCCTGTTACATCATAAAAAGATGCGCCCTCATGGCGCACTCCCCTCGCCTGCTGACAAATGGTTCCCATGCGCCCCTTAGTGCATCAAACTTGGATGCAACATAATATATTCCTGCGCCCTTTGGCGCACCCAGCATCCATGCAACATTCATTTCCCATGCGCCAAGTGCAAAGCTATACAAGGCGCAGGCGCGTTCCTCATCGCAGCAACATCATGTTGTGCAAACCCTCCATACGCCGCGCCAAGTCCCCTTAAGCGCGCCAAAAGCATATGTTACACAAACCTTTCCTGTGCCTTTGGCACCAAATGACTATGCAACATGAAAAATACATGTGCCACGGGTGCATTCTGTCCCCGTGTGACATAAAGATTTCATGCGCCCCTTAGCAAAACGCATCTACATGGTGCAGGCGCACTTGTCCTTACAACAACACAAAATGCATTATGTAGTGTCCATGCGCCATGCACCCTTTGGCACCGATTTAACCCTTGCAACACCCTTTTCCTGTGTGCCTTACCTTTTTAGCTCTGCAAACTACAATATCCATGCGCCATGCACCCTGAGGCCTTTAAATTGCTAACTCTTTCTTCTGTTAGCATTTCGATGGAAAATCAAGCACATGACACGGCTTTCTCCGATTGGGTTTCTCGTCTTATTCTTGCAGATCAGCAATTAAAATCAGAAGAACATATGTCAACATCAAGCAAGAGACCCACCAAATCCAAAGGCAAGGCCAAGCTTACAGAGGAAGAAATGAAATATAAGTATCAGAGGGTCAGAATGCCTGACTCCCAGGCCGAGTGTGACCTGGACATCAGAGATTCAGAGTTGGGGCATATTGATATGGAGGAATTCTGGGTCAGGACTCAGAAGGTACAAGGAGTCCATGGATGGACAAACTAATAGGCAGTGCCCTGCACTTCACGTTGGAGGAATCCCAGTCAGCGCCGTTAACAATGAATTCATGATGGTGGTTGCCCGGTGCTACAACAAAGACACAAGGTGTGTCGTAAATGACAAGGGCGAGGTCGTCATTAACCTCACTGCCCGTCACTTTGAAATAATACTCGGCATTCCTCATCACCGGCACTTTGTGGCCGTCAGCCAAGATGAGTGCATTAAGGCATGGGACGATAATGAAGATCAGTGCATGCAGCTGATGAACGAGGTCTATCTTAAGAATAAAAAGGTGGTGACCCGTTGGCCACAAGTTATTCACCGCAGTGATTTTTCAGAGGAGCTCAGCGACACTATCAGGTTCCTGAGCAGAGTGTTTGGGCTTCCTGAGGCCCACTTTTTCCACAAATGGATGTTGCGGTACTTAGAGACTATGAACAAGAATGTGCCCGATCAGCGCTTTTGCTGGGGAGAAATAATAAGTAGCACAATCTCTGAGCAGCTACAACAGTTTACCACAACTAGGAGATTCTATATGAATTCCTATGTTGTTTATGCTGCAGCTTCAGAGAGAGACTACCCAGGCCTGATGCGGAGTGGGGTTTGGCCCTAGGTCAAAATATATGAGTACTACCCAGAGTTGAAGCTGGAAAATAGCATCCCTCAATTCACAAAGATCAATGATGTATTTTTCTACCACATCATCTACCTGTTGAGGCCAAATATGACTGTACGGTCACACGACCAAGAGCATAGTAGCTGGCCACTGAGAAATGGGGGGCCCTGTTCACCCAATTCCCCACGTTCACCTATCTGAGGGCAGCTAACTTCTTGGGAGAGCCAACTAGATTGCCAAGGTATGCTGGGCCCAAGTTGATTCTACTGGAGCTGTCAAGACAGCTAATCACCTACCATGAGAAGTGCCTCAAAAGAAAGAAGGGTGGAACTCCTTTCCCCCTCACAGTGGGTAGGTATACATGTCATACTCATCATAAGGCAAAAGACATGTTTGTAGAGCTGGAACTGCTTAATTTGAAACATGATTTCCCAGCCAGGCCTACCTTTGACCCAAGAAGTTGTCTGTCAAGGGCTAAGCTCGATCTAATCCACATCCCTCAGATCGAGGACATCTACATCGACGTCATTCATGAGGTGGAGCTTAGGAGGAAGGACCATTCTCAGTTGGCCTTGGCAGAAATCATCCAATACGGGGTAGCCATCGTCCCCAAAGGCTACCAAACCACCGAAGAGGAAGTGGATCAAGTATATCTTGACACAGGTGGAGACGATTGGCCTTTTGCTGCCATTGACAGGACCAAGGCACCTCAGACTATTGAGGAGAGGATCAAGGAAACTCTGCGCAGAACAGAGCATTGGTGCCGAATGAACGGATTAATCTACCTCGGGGTTGATTTCACAACCTCCCCATTGGGTAACGCACCTACTCGATCTAAACAACAACCTAAAGGCAAGGGTAAAGGCATAGAGGGTGAATCCAGCACTACTCAGGAAGAAGCTCCAGCAAGTCCTCCTTCCGCCACACCAGAACAGTTTGTAACTCTGGCTCCTCCAGAGAAAGAAGCAGAAGAGGATGTTCTGATAGGCCCATCCACTCAGGATGTCGGCACTGCTACAGCACTTGAGGTCCCTTCTGTCCCTTCTTCTTCTCCTCCTTCCCCTCCTCGAGTGACTCAAGCAACCATCCCTTTGGTTGTGTCCTCTCCCCCTTCTTCTATTGTTCCCCCCGCTTCTTCGTCTATCTTCTCTTCCCTCGCGGATCTGTCCCCCTCCATTTCTTCCCTCATCTCTGAGCTCCCTTCCCTTCCTATGTCTTCCTCTCCTGCAGTATCTGTTCCTCCCGTGAGCACTTCTTCAGCTTCCCTCTCGATGCCGCCTCCAAGTGTCTCTACTTTTCTCCCTTCTACTACTGCAGCTGCCCCCTTCTCTTTTTCCAGCCCTTCTCCCATAAGTCCAGCCTGGATCTCCCAGCATTTAAATCAGTAGAAAAGGAAAGTTCCCATCGCTCTGATGGACTTTTCCGTAATCCCGTCCAAAGGGGCAAAGAAGCAGAAGCCTGTCACACACTTCTCTCAGAGTGCTTCGGGAGAGAGGGTAATGGAGATCGCATACCCCAATCCCCTCAAGGACAAAAAGGATCTGTCTCCAACAGATTATACACTGACCCGAGTCACAATGGGTACATATTCTGAAAGCCTTCAGGGAGAGGCCCTATCTGCAGTTGACGCCCTCTGTAAGAAGCTTCAGGAAGCAAAAGAGGAGAAAAGGCAATTGAAAGAGAAAAATAAATATCTGCTCCAAGCCTTACAGAAGATGGGTAGTGCACATCACACAACTGCCACTGAGACTCCTGAGCCTCTGAGCCAGGAGAAAAGTAATAAATATGCAAAGATCGGTGAGCAGGGTATGGCCGTTTCCACTTGGAGGAGCCAGATCCTCAAAGATAGTGAAAAAGTAATCGCCAAGTTCTCTGACTTGTATCTGAACATCAACAAGGTGAATAAAGAGCTCCAAGCGTTAGCAGGACCCATATCGGAAGAGCTGGAACATGCTAGACTGCAACACGAGACCTTTGAACAAATGTTTAACTGTTTAGTCGAAGATCTGGTCAAGTTCAGTTTCTTCGGCCATCCCAGGGCCCTTAACAAAGTCACGTCCACTCTAGATTACCGAGTGGATCAGTTGGAATTTGTCCTTGAAAAGATTGACAAGGTGAAGGAAGTAGCCCTGGACGTGATGCACCAAATGGAAGGAATCGTTCTCAACATGTCGTCAGGGTTGCTTACTCCTTCCTTCACTTTAAGAAAAGCTGATGAAACCATCCAGATCTTCAAGGAGATCGTTTCTCGAGGGTTGAAGCCAGAGGTCACTTTTGACGCAGAGTCTATCAACAACCTGCTGGCTTATCGGGACTTCATTGGGTCCCTCATTGAAGCAGAGAAAGACTATTCCAAACTCCCCGAGAAGCTCATAGACGAGCATGAGACTTGCGAGGTGATCAGTGAGTGGCACAAGGATCCTTCCTAGGATCAACTTGGGCCCATGATCAGAAAGTTCATGAAATACTGCTCTCAATTCCACATCTCGTCGCTTGAGCAGCAATAGCAGTCTACCCCTTTCGGCCACAGGATGATGATGATGAATAGTAGCTTCTCTTTCTTCTTCTTATCTCTCTCTTCTTCGTCTTTCTTTTTGAGAATATCTGGAGTATGTTGGCACAAATGATGACATCATCCATGTTGCACCATGGGATGATGTCATCCATCAGGTTGTCAAAAGTCAACATGACTTTTATATATTTTGTAAAAATCTTTATAAATAAGTGGTTGGCTCATTTTTGCCTTCTTTTCTCTCCTTCTTCTATAAATACCCCAATACTTGTTGTATTGGGCATGAGTGAATATCTTTCAGATGAAAAATAGGAGTGAGGAGAAAAGACTTTGAGGTTTTTGTAATAGAAGGAATTATTAATACAATATTTAGACTTTGTGCTGAATACGTGTGTTATTTGCATCAGATCTTTCTTACGTCAGATCTATGTGTTTATTCTATTAAATATGCTTCTGATTTATCATCATTTATTCATCATCAGTATTGCTTTGCTCGTTTATGCAAGTAGGTTTGGCTCTGTTTACTACCAATCCCAAAACATAAACCCTCTAACCTTTCTGCTTTGGAATTCATTTCTTTTCTTCCTTCGGACCTACTCTTTCTTCATCTTCTCTTTCTTTCCTTTCTTTTCACAGTTGGAAACACCCTACTGGGATGAGATCCCAAACCCCCGAAGGTAGAATTTGTGAGACTTGCACAGATTCCTGCTGGTAGAATAGCAATAAACCAGTTTCACTTTGCTGACTCAAAGAGGGGCTATGCCCTGCACACCGTTGGCTTGTTTATCCATAGATCTGCCCAGGCGACAGATTTTCGGACCAACGGTTTTTTGGCGAATCTACTGGGGATTGAACAGATCCATCAGATCTATGATGGTGTTAGGATAGAAAATCAGAAAAATCGCTGCCTGTTTGCAAAATCTGCACTTTTTGTTAAAAATCCAAAAATTTGTAAAAGTGATCTGAATCAAAAATTTTCTTCTGAGATCCATAGATCTGGCCTAGTTGGAGATCTTTAGTTCGCTGAGTTTTTATAAAAATCAGTATTTTGCCGTAGATCTAGGTTTTTGACTGTTTACCAAAAGTTTTGAAACCCTTTGAAAAAAGTCAAAATTAGATCTGAAAATCAGCTTGCTAATCTTCACTATCATCATATCGTCACTGTTATTTGTCATTAACCACAATCGGTTTCCAAAAGGGGATAGTTTTTAAATATTTGGAAAAGTGCATGCTACTGGTTTTTGTCAGAAAAACCAGAAAATCAGCAAGTACACCCAAAAAGAAATTTTAAATCTGCCTCACAACATCGCAGATCTAGAAGATACACTGGCAGGTGAGCCATTTATGCGTAGCAGGCGAGATCATGGAGAAGTCGATCCTACTTTCGATCTGCTTCAAAGGCACAATTTCAGCGTAACACCGGAACGTTTTTCAACACTAAGTTCAACTGATCGGTCAGCCAGAAGCGCCTCACCTCCACGAAAGAATCAGTTTTCACAAGGAGCTTCCTCATCCCTCTGTAGTGCCTTGCTACTCAGCAAAACCACACTTCTAGCTCGTGTCCTTTTTCTGGCTTTTCAAATGGCGGTACCATGGGGAAATGCTATGGGTCCTCTCACGTTACCACATCCCGTTCATGCGCTCCCTCATGGAAACTGAAAGAATTTTCCCAAATTCGACGGGAGTGGAAATCAAAGCATGGATTTGCACATATCTACATTCATCATGTCATGCAGTATCCTAGATGTAACTCATGAGGATGTTGTCGGTTCACCTTTTTCTGGAAACTCTACAAGGGCCCGCAGCTGAATGGTTTCAGCATTTGCCAGCCGGATCTATTACGAGTTGGGAAACCTTGCGGGACGCCTTTGAAGACAGGAACAAGCCTTCAAAAGATGCATTTGCTTTGTTATCACAGTTCACTCACCTAAAGAAGGAGGCCAATGAAACCATGCGCGATTTTATCGCCAGGTTCAATGCATTAATTAACCGGGTTCCTATCACCATGCTTCCAACACCGAAAAATCAGAAGTGTTTCTTTGTGAACGCTATGAGCTCGAAAGTAAGTTTCTTGCTCCTGCAAGAGCAAGTAGCTACCTTAATTCTCACCCAGGCCGCTGCCATTTGAATCGAAGATAATTTGATAATATCTGGTGAATTGAGAAGGGAATCCTCCAAGCCTAAATCTTTGGGCCCTTCGTCCACTACTTCATCTGATCCAACCTTTCAAAAGATGGCGAACGACTTGCTTGCATTGAAGAAGCAGTTGGCCCAAGCTTCCCCTAGTTCCTCATACCGGGATATTCCGCGGAGGAATTTCATTCCTAACAATGTTTCACAAAGGCCGCGCTTACCTGCAACTGCTCTGTGGTTGGCACTTGAAGCTCCTCCAGTTAACGCCTTAGCCGAAATTGAAGAAGAGGAGCAAGATTATGAAGAACCTTCGTCTCAAGGCGAAGATGATCAAGACGTCGGCGAGCCGACTGGTGAGTCTACTATCAGGTATATGGAATTTGATGAGGAAGAATCTGATGAAGAAGAGGGTACCCAGGAATATGCAAGCGGATAGTCATACGCTATTTTTACCCACTCGCAAGGAAAAGAAGCGGAGGTTGTTGCCCATGTGCAGTAGGAGAAGGTCATGTCCAACGTGCCTCCAACCATTTCCTAAAAGAGGTAATCCTCTTCCTACTCAACTCCCTGTTAAGTCTTTTACAAGGAAATATTTTCCCCCCATCTCTCCTCAAAATCAGCCCTCTCATATTCCTATCAAGACCAGTACTCCTACTCTACCATCATGAAGTGAGGGACTCATTCCTTCACCAGCGCAACCCTTGGCCACATTTGATATCATAGATCATGCAAAGAAGACCAAGATCCAAATGTTTAAATCTGAGTACCTTCAATCAAATCCCGAACAGCTTGTAAGATTGACTAAGTATATTCAAAGTCGAGCTATTATATCTAATCAGGTTTTCCAGAAAGGAATCCTTTCCACTCCTCCTGAATCCCGCATAAATGTTTCCTCAACATCTGCATCAGGCAAGATAGAACCTTTCTATCTCTCCCTCCTAATCAATGGTCACAAGTTGAGTAACTGCATAATTGATTCTGGAGCTTCTGATAACATCATGCCGGCCAAAGTCGCCCATGCTTTGGGCCTCACCCTTACCAAGCCTTTTGGTAGGTGTTATTCCTTGGAAACCAAGCAGGTTCCGTTGATTGGTCAAATCAAAGACGCACAATTTGCATTTGCGGCATTCCCAGAAAAAAGAGTAAAGATGACTGTCCTCGTTGCTCGACATTCCAGTAGCCTACGGAATTTTGCTGGGAAGAAGTTTTTGCAGCGAAGTTGGTGGGGAGATTCATATGGATTGGTCTAAGGCTAGAATCCCCGTCAAAGGCATAATGTAGACTTTGGAGCCGAAATCACAAAATAAAGTACTTGGTTACTAGCTTTGAGGACCCCAAAGCTCAAATCCTTTTTGAATCATCAGGGATGGGGAACTATTTCTTGTCTACCGAGTCTGACAAAATGGTTGTTCTCGTTCAAGAAGAAGAGCTTAATAAGATCTGGACCTTGCAGTTCAATGGCAGTTGTGCAACTAGCGGATGTGGCGCTGGGGCCGTACTAATATCTCCCGAGGAAGAAGTCATTCCTCTCTCTTTCAAGTTGCAGTTTTTTAACACAAATAATACTGCTGAGTATGAATCTTTACTACTTGGCATGCAAGCTGCAAAGGAAAGAGGGATAAAAAATCTAAAAGTGCAAGGTGATGTGGAGCTAATTGTAAATCAGGTTAAAAGGATTTATCAAGTGAAGAATGAGAGGCTCAAGCATTACCGTAATGCAGTGTGGGACAACATCGAGGAGTTTGATGCTTTTTCAATTGAATCCATTCCAAGAGCCCAGAATGACATGGCTGATTCATTGGCCGTTTCAACATCCCTCATGCTACCCTCACCCAGGTTTGAAAACAAACAAATACACCATTGAGGTTGTTTTCCGACTGAGCGTGCTAGACAATTCTCAGCATTGGCAAGTATTCAACGATGATAATCAACTCATTGCCTTTCTAGAAAAGGTGGAAAATTTTAAAGAATTGCACTTTGAAGGATCCAATTCTATGTGCCGCGAATTGGTCACCAATCAAGAGGATGAATCTGGAGGGAACGAAGGCATATGTTAGCTCAAAGGAAATAAAATTCCAAAGGGCCTAGTTTCTCTAGAGCAACTATTCGACAGGCATGATTGTTTTGTGAAAAAGAAAAGGCGAGATGATCCTGACTCATCCCCAGAAACCGAACCGGTTAATTTAGGTTCGGTAGAGCACTCGTAGTTTGTGAACATTGGAAAATGTTGCACGCCTAAAGAGAAGTGGAAATTTGTCAAACTGCTGAAGAAATACATGGATGTATTGGCATGGTCCTACGCCGATCTAAAGTCTTTTAAGCCAAAGGACGTTTAGCATGACATCCCGTTGAAAGAAGAAGTCAAAGCCTTTCACCAGAAGCAGAGGCATTATAATCCTAAGATCTCAGGCACTATACAGGCTGAAATTCAGAAAATGCTGGATGCAAGAATCATCTTTCCTATTCACCACAGTACTTGGGTAGCAAACATTGTGCCAGTATGCAAGAAGAACGGGGAAATATGCATCTGCGTAGATTTTCGAAATTTGAATCAGGCTTCCTTGAAAGACAACTACCCACTTCCTATAATGGATCAAGTTCTGCAAGCAGTAACTGGATCAGAAATGTTGTCCATGCTTGATGGTTTTTCAGGCTACAATCAGATTGAAGTTTCACCTGAAGATCAATTTAAAACAACATTCACTACTCCCTAGGGTACGTTTGCCTACAGCAGGATGCCTTTTGGCCTAACTAACGCTGGCACCACTTTTCAGTGGGCCATGGACTTTGCATTCAAAGGTATGATGGGGAAGGTCATTGTGGTTTATCTGGATGACTTAACCGTGTTCTCTAAACAATGAAATGATCATTGTGATCATTTGGAGCAACTATTGGCCAGGTGCCGAGAACATGGAATCTCCCTGAACCTGAAAAAGTCTATTTTTGGAGTCACGGAAGGAAAGTTGCTAGGGCATGTGGTGAGCAAAGAAGGAACAAAGATAGATACTGAAAGAGTTAACGCTATTCAAAGCCTTACTCTACCTACAAGCAAGACTGGCGTTCATTCTTTCTTCGGAAAGGGGAACTTTCTTAGGTGTTTTGTTCCTGACTTTGCTGAGAAGACTCGTCACATATTGAACACGATGAAGGGGTCACCAACTTTCAGATGGAGTGAGGAAGGGAAAAGGTCGTTTGAGGAAATAAAAGCTTTCGTTGCCCATGCGCCAGTCCTGGTATGCCCCGATTTCTCCAAGGACTTCATCATGTATAGTTACGCATCTGAGCATACTATGTCCACAATCTTGATGCAAAATAATTCAGACGATGTTGAATCTGTGATTGCATTCATGAGCTCTCCCCTCAAGCCTCACAAACTAAAAATGTCTCAACTGGAAAAGCATGCCTTTGCCACTGTCAAAGCAGTGAAGAATTTCGGGTATTACATTCTAAACTCTCATACGGTGGTGCTGGTCCCTGAAACTGCGGTAAAATCAATTCTAACTCAACAGGAGTTAGGAAGCTTGTGAGGAAATTGGATTGCAAAAGTCCAGGAGTACGACCTAGATATAAAACCAACCAAGCTAGTAAGAGGCAAAGGCCTATGTCAGCTTATGGCTGAAAACAAAGATTCAGAAATCCCTGAGGAAAAGGATGATTGTTTCAACAAAGCACAAAGCCAGCTGGAGAAAGCCCATTCTCTACCTCTGGTAATATTTGTTGCAACCAGTGATGAGTGGTATTCTGACATTGCTTTCTTCCTCACCTATGGCGAATTTCCAGCTCACCTAACTGTAAAGGAGAAGTGCACTATAAAGCTTAGAGCAGCCAAATATGTTATCTGGGATGATGGCTTATACAAACGTGGGATAGATGGTGTCTTTTTGCGATGTGTTGACAAACCACAGCAGGTAAAGTTGCTTGAAAGTTTTCATAATTCGGCCTGTGGAGGCCATTTCTCTTCTTCCGTGACATCACACAAGATCATCCGAGCCAGGTACTATTGGCCGACGCTTTTCCAAGATACAGCCACCTGGGTAGCAAAATGTGAACCTTGCCAGCAGTTCGTCGGCAAGCCCAAGTTGGCTGCTTTTCCCCTCAGGCCGGTTGTTGTCAACGAACCATTCAGGCAGTGGGGAATTTATTTTATTGGTGCACTCAATCCCCAATCGAGTGCCAGACATAGTTATGTCCTAACAGCAACAGATTACTTCACCAAGTGGGTGGAAGCCATACCTATCAAACATGCCACTTCTGAGGTTGTTTGTAGTTTCATTAAAGAAAATATTATTGTCAGGTTCGGCATTCCCAACAAGCTTGTTGCCGATAATGCTTCTAACTTCTCCTCATGGGAAGTTATTAGTTTTTGCTATGAATATGGGATAACTTTGGCTCATGCCTCAAACTATTACCCTCAGGGAAATGGTCAGGCAGAATCCAGTAACAAGAACTTGGTGACCATCATACGAAAACTGGTGGATGAGAATCAACGAATGTGGCACAAGTCCTTGTACGACGCTTTGTGGGTAGATCGCAATACTCCCAAGAGGTCCCTCGGTATGTCACCTTTTCAAGTGTTATATGGCACTGATGCCAAGCTTCCCATTTCTGCTAAACTTCCTGCTCTGCACTTGGCACTAGCTATCGAAGATGAAACTTTCCAAAATTCTCTTGAAAAGGGGATCATGTATCTGAAAGAGCTCGAAGAAAAGAGAGTAAGAGTGGTCGATAGGATCACCGAACATCAGAATCAAGTCAAGAGACTGTTCAATAAAAAAGCTAAGCAAAGAAATTTCCAGGTGGGAGACCTCATCCTTCTGTGGGACAAGCGAAGAGAGCCAAAAGGTATGCACGGGAAGTTTGATTCCCTATGGAGAGGAACTTTCAAGATCAAGCAGCTCAACAGAGAGAATAGTTTCTATCTCTCATATCTGGATGGAACTGAGCTCCCGCTTCCTTACAGTAGGCAGCATCTGAAATTTTTTAGGAAGTAGAGCTTGCTCTCTTCTTTGTACAGTTTGCTTTAGTTGTGTGTTTGTTTTTGTCATGTGTTTGATTTCCGTTCGTTGTGTGTTTCCTTTGTTCTCCCTCCAATCGCCCTTGTTTTTGACTCTGTTACCCAATGGATAGGCACATGAGGTCTGAGATTCTCTACCCCCAATTTTGCTCAGGGATAGTCCCCAGAAAGAGCCAACTGTTATCCCGTAAAATTGACAAGGCCAATTTTACTGATAACCATACCGAAAATTTTGTTCCGATCCCTCGTCAGGGATCCCTTGCGTTTGAAACATTGCAAAATCCCTTTCCGGGAAATTTGGTTTTCCGAACTTAGTTATTTTTGGCCCTTTTTGGTTGGGCACACATAGTAACCATGCAACATCAACTTTTGGTGTGCCCCCTTTAAATCCTTTTGCGCATGATTTTTCATGTCAACAGACCTTTCGGTGTGTCTTGATATGTTGAGTCTTTTCTACGTGCACCGAGGCACATACGCCTTCGTGTTAACAACACTTTTGTGGCATCACTTTCTGGTGCGCCAAAGGTGCACATAATCTTATGTCGACACCCCTTCTGGTGCACCAAAGGCGTGCATAACTCTGTGTTTGCATCGCTTTTGGTGCACCAAAGGCGCATGCTTTCATATGTCGACACTGCTTTTCGTGCGCCACTTAAAAGGTTGGTGGCGCATTTATTGCCTTCCCGCCTATATATAGGCACATCTGCACTATCATTATCACCAATGTAAACACGTGATTTTTCTCTCTGAGCTTGTCAGTACCTACCCTGTCACTTTCGATCACACCGTGGACCCCGTTTTCACGCTTTTTCATCGTTATATCCTGGTAAGAGGTCCTCGCTTTTGTATTTTTGTGTTCTTTGGTTTTGCTTGGGTGTTGGTTGGTTTTGCTTGGTTGGTGGATCATGTTTGTTTTTCCCCCAACCTGCTGCTGTTCTTTCCATTTTTCACCATGCATTTTCCCCCCCCTCTTTCCAGATCTACTGGGAAGGGGACTCTGTCCTGAAGCATTGAACTCAAAAAAGAAAAAATCTTGGTTTACAGCATCTCCATCACCCATGAACCCTGTAAAAGGAACTCAACCATATGCATATCCCTCAGCGAAGAAAGATCAAAGCTAAAAAGAAAACTGTTTTCTCCTTTAGCGCATGAGCTCGCCATGCAACATTAAAAATAGTTACGCCCTTTGGCGCACCCACTGCCCCTATTACACAAAGAGCAGCCGCGCTATTGGCGCACATTTCCTACCTGTTACATCATAAAAAGATGCGCCCTCATGGTGCACTCTCCTCGCCTGCTGCAAATGCTTCCCATGCGCCCCTTAGTGCATCAAACTTTGATGCAACATAATATATTCCTGCACCCGTTGGCGCACCCAGCATCCATGCAACATTCGTTTCCCATGCGCCAAGTGCAAAGCTATACAAGGCGCAGGCACGTTCCTCATCGCAGCAACATCATGTTGTGCAAACCCTCCATGCGCCGCGCCAAGTCCCCTTAAGCACGCCAAAAGCATATGTTACACAAACCTTTCCTGTGCCTTTGGCACACCAAATGACTATGCAACATGAAAAATACATGCACCACGGCCGCATTCTATCCCTGTGTGACATAAAGATTTCATGCGCCCTTAGCAAAACACATCTACATGGCGCAAGCGCACTTGTCCTTACAGCAACACAAAATGCATTATGCAGTGTCCATGCGCCATGCGCCCTTTGGCACCGATTTAACCCTTGCTACACCCTTTTCCTATGCGCCTTACCTTTTTAGCTCTGCAAACTGTAATATCCATGCGCCATGCGCCCTGAGGCCCTTAAATTGCTAACTCTTTCTTCTGTCAGCATTTCGATGGAAAATCAATCACCTAACATGGCTTTCTCCGATTGGGTTTCTCGTCTTATTCTTGCAGATCAGCAATTAAAATCAGAAGAACATATGTCAACATCAAGCAAGAGACCCACCAAATCAAAAGGCAAGGCCAAGCTTATAGAGGAAGAAATGAAATATAAGTATCAGAGGGTCAGAATGCCCGACTCCAAGGCCGAGTGTGACCTGGACATCAGAGATTCAGAGTTGGGGCATATTGATATGGAGGAATTCTGGGTTAGGACTCAGAAGGTCATAAGAAGTCCGTGGATGGACAAACTAATAGGTAGTGCCCTGCACTTCACGGGAGGAATCCCAGTCAGTGCCGTTAACAATGAATTCATGATGGTGGTTGCTCGGTGCTATAACAAAGACACAAGGTGTGTCGTAAATGACAAGGGCGAGGTCGTCAATAACCTCACTGCCCGTCACTTTGAGATAATACTTGGCATTCCTCATCACCAGCACTTTGTGGCCATCAGCCAAGACGAGTGCATTAAGGCATGGGACGATAATGAAGATCAATGCATGCAGCTGATGAACGAGGTCTATCTCAAGAATAAAAAGGTGGTGACCCATTGGCCACAAGTTATTCACCACAGTGATTTTTCAAAAGAGCTCAGTGACACTATCACGTTCCTTAGCAGAGTGTTTGGGCTTCCTGAGGCCCACTTTTTCCACAAATGGATGTTGCGGTACTTAGAGACTATGAACAAGAATGTGCCCGATCAGTGCTTTTGCTGGGGAGAAATAATAAGCAGCACAATCTCTGAGTAGCTACAACAGTTTACCACAACTGGGAGATTCTATACGAATTCCTATGTTGTTTACGTTGCAGCTTCAGAGAGAGACTACCCAGGCCTGATGCGGAGTGGGGTTTGGCCCCAGGTCAAAATATATGAGTACTACCCAGAGTTGAGGCTGGAAAATAGCATCCCTCAATTCACAAAGATCAACGATGTGTTTTTCTACCACATTATCTACCTGTTGAGGCCAAATATGACTTACGGTCGCACGACCAAGAGCATTGTAGCGGCCACTGAGAAATGGGGGGCCCTGTTCACCTAATTCCCCACGTTCACCTATCTAAGGGCAGCTAACTTCTTGGGAGAGCCAACTAGATTTCCAAGGTACGTTGGGCCCAAGTTGATTTTGCTGGAGCGTTCAAGACAGCTAATCACCTACCATGAGAAGTGCCTCAAAAGAAAGAAGGTTGGAACTCCTTTCCCCCTCAGTGTGGGTAGGTATACATGTCATACTCATCATAAGGAAAAAGACATGTTCGCAGAGCTGGAGCTACTTAATTTGAAACTTGATTTCCCAGCCAGGCCTACCTTTGACCCAAGAAGTTGTCTACCAAGGGCTAAGCTCGATCCAATCCACATCCCTCAGATTGAGCACATCTACATCAACGTCATTCATGAGGTGGAGCTTAGGAGGAAGGACCATTCTCGGTTGGCCTTGGCAGAAATCATCCAATACGGGGTAGCCATCATCCCCAAAGGCTACCAAACCACCGAAGAGGAAGTGGATCAAGTATATCTTGACACAGGTGGAGATGATTGGCCTTTTTCTGCCACTGATAGCACCAAGGCACCTCAGACTATTAAGGAGAGGATCAAGGAAACTCTGCACAGAACAGAGTGTTGGTGCCGAATGAATGGATTAATCTACCTTGGGGTTGATTTCACAACCTCCCCATTGGGTAATGCACCTGCTCGATCTAAACAACAACCTAAAGGCAAGGGTAAAGGCATAGATGGTGAATCCAACACTACTCAGGAAGAAGCTCCATCAAGTCCTCCTTCCACCGCACCAGAACAGGTTGTAACTCTAGCTCCTCCAGAGAAAGAAGCAGAAGAGGATGTTCTGATAGGCCCACCCACTCAGGATGTCGGCACTGCTACAGCACTTAAGGTCCCTTCTGTCCCTTCTTCTTCTCCTCCTTCCCCTCATCGAGTGACTCAAGTGACCATCCCTTTGGTTGTGTCCTCTCCCCCTTCTTCTATTGTTCCCCCCGCTTCTTCGTCTATCTTCTCTTCCCTCACAGATCTGTCCCACTCCATTTCTTCCCTCATCTCTGAGCTCCCTCCCCTTCCTATGTCTTCCTCTCCTGCAGTATCTGTTCCTCCCGTGAGCACTTCCTCGGCTTCCCTCTCAATGCCACCTCCAAGTGTCTCTACTTTTTTCCCTTCTACTACTGCAGCTGCCCCCTTCTCTGTTTCCAGCCCTTCTCCCATAAGTCCATCCTAGATCTCCCAGCATTTAAATCAGTAGAAAATGAAAGTTCCCATCGCTCCGATGGGATTTTTCGTAATCCCATCCAAAGGGGCAAAGAAGCAGAAGCTTGTCACACGCTTCTCTCAGAGTGCTTCGGGAGAGAGGGTAATGGATATCGCATACCCCAATGCCGTCAAGGACAAAAATGATCTGTCTCCAACAGATTATACAGTGACCTAAGTCACAATGGGTACATCTTCTGAAATCCTTCAGGAAGAGGTCCTTTCTGCAGTTGATGCCCTCTGCAAGAAGCTTCAGAAAGCAAAAGAGGAGAAAAGGAAATTGAAATAGAAAAATAAATATCTTCTCCAAGCCTTACAGAAGATGGGTAGTGCACCTCCCACAACTGTCGCCGAGACTCCTGAGCCTCTGAGCCAGGAGAAAATTAATGAATATGCAAAGATCGGTGAGTAGGGTATGGCCGTTTCCGCTTGGAGGAGCTAGATCCTCAAAGATAGTGAAAAAGTAATCACCAAGTTCTCTGACTTGTATCTGAACATCAACAAGGTGAATAAAGAGCTCCAAGCATTAGCGGGACCCATATCGGAAGAGCTGGAACATGCTAGACTGCAACACGAGACCTTTGAACAAATGTTTAACTGTTTAGTCGAAGATCTGGTCAAGTTCAGTTTCTTCGGCCATCCCAGGGCCCTTAACAAAGTCACGTCCACTCTAGATTACCGGGTGGATCAGTTGGAATTTGTCCTTGAAAAGATTGACAAGGTGAAGGAAGCAGCCCTGGACGTGATGCACCAAATGGAAGGAATCGTTCTCAACATGTCGTCAGGGTTGCTTACTCCTTCCTTCACTTTAAGAAAAGCTGATGAAACCATCCAGATCTTCAAGGAGATCGTTTCTCGAGGGTTGAAGCCAGAGGTCACTTTTGACGCAGAGTCTATCAACAACCTGCTGGCCTATCGGGACTTTATTGGGTCCCTCATTGAAGCAGAGAAAGACTATTCCAAACTCCCCAAGAAGCTCATAGACGAGCAAGAGAATTGCGAGGCGATTAGTGAGTGGCACAAGGATCCTTCCTAGGATCAACTTGGGCCCATGATCAGAAAGTTCATGAAATACCGCTCTCAATTCCACATCTCGTCGCTTGAGCAGCAATAGCAGTCTACCCCTTTCGGCCACAGGAAGATGATGATGAATAGTAGCTTCTCTTTCTTCTTCTTATCTCTCTCTTCTTCGTCTTTCTTTTTGAGAATATCTGGAGTATGTTGGCACAAATGATGACATCATCCATGTTGCACCATGGGATGATGTCATCCATCAGGTTGTCAAAAGTCAACATGACTTTTAGATATTTTGTAAATATCTTTGTAAATAAGTGGTTGGCTCCTTTTTGCTTCTTTTCTCTCCTTCTTCTATAAATACCCCAATACTTGTTGTATTGGGCATGATTGAATATCTTTCAGATGAAAAATAGGAGTGAGGAGAAAAGACTTTGAGCTTTTTGTAATAGAAGGAATTATTAATACAATATTTAGACTTTGTGTTGAATACGTGTGTTATTTGCATCAGATCTTTCTTACGTCAGATCTATGTGTTTATTCTGTTAAATCTGCTTCTGATTTATTGTCATTTATTCATCATCAGTATTGCTTTGCTCGTTTATGCAAGTAGGTTTGGCTCTGTTTACTACCAATCCCAAAACATAAACCCTCTGACCTTTCTGCTTTGGAATTCATTTCTTTTCTTCCTTCGGACCTGCTCTTTCTTCATCTTCTCTTTCTTTCCTTTCTTTTCACAGTCGGAAACACCCTACTGGGATGAGATCCGAAACCCCCGAAGGCAGAATTTGTGAGACTTGCACAGATTCCTGCTGGTAGAATAGCAATAAACCAGTTTCGCTTTGCTGACTCAAAGAGGGGCTATGCCCTGCACACTATTGGCTCGTTTATCCATAGATCTGCCCAGGCGACAGATTTTCGGACCAACAATATTGTGTTTGCCTTTAACCAAAGAAGCATTTCTTCTCTGTTCTCTCAAGCAAGCTCCTTGGTTTCATCATTTCTTTGGGTGGAATTGAAGTTGATCCTACTAAAATCAAGGCTATTCTTGAGATTCCTCTACCTACTAACCTTCATCAACTTCATAGTTTTAAATTCAAGATACAATCTATTCATTGCTTTATTTCTCATATTTTTGACCGTTTCCATCCATTTCATCATCTTCTCAAAAAGGATGTCTCCTTAAAATGGGATAGTGAATTCCACATATCCTTCCATGCCTTATAACAATACCTCCTCCAACCACTTGTGCTCATTCCACCTAAACACGACTGACCATTTCACCTCTACATTTCTACCACTGACCATTCCTTAGGTGCCATGCTCGCTCATCGTGACGAGAAAAATAGGTAATAAATGGTTTATTATATAATACGTACTCTTCTAGACTATGAGGATAGATATACTCATGCCAAAAAACATTTCCTATCCCTTGTCTTTGCCATTGCAAAACTTTTCCATTACCTACTCAACCATAAAACCATCATTGTCACCAACAATACCCCTTGCATTACATGTATACTAAAACTTACAAACACCAACTTGTCGCACGATGAATCATGCTTCTTACAGACCTAAATCTAAAAATCATCCATCAAAATTCTATCGAAGGAAAATACATTTTTGACCAACTTACAGATGCACCTCTTTCTAGAAACCAATCTTCTAACTTCGACTTTCTGGATGAATCCATTATTATCCTCTCCCTGAATGATACCATTTACTAGATGATCCTATTCTTTAATGGTTCCAATTTTCAGTGTGGGCATGGTGCAAGCATCATCCACATTCCTATTGATGATGGTCGTATGCCTTTATCTTTCAAAATGGATTTGGAATGTGCTAATAACATTGCCAAATATGAAGCACTCATGTTAGGTCTTCAAACCGCCATAACCTTAGATGTTAAATCCATTAATATTTTTGGCAATTCTCAACTAGTTACGAACCAAGTAAATGGTCTATACAAGTTTCATAATGAGATACATCAAAATTATAAACATCACATTGACATGCTTATGACTACCATTGACCATTATGAACTTCAAACCGCCCCATGTTCAACAAATAAATTTGTGGACACCATGGCCTATCTTACTTCCCAAATACATGCTTCACCTAATTTTTTTTTTTTTTTATCATAGTACAAAGTTTGCAAATGTTCTCTTATCTATTTTGAGACATTAAATTTGTAGCAAAAATTGAAACTAGCCCATGTGACATTTTGTATAAGTAGTTTGTTGACTACCTTTCTGTTTCAATTTTTACTCCAAACCTTACTCGCAATGGAAAACAAGCCTTCTAGAAAATTATCTCTCACTATGTAATCATGGGTGGTATTATCTTTAAATGTGGCTTTGACAGTATCCTCTTACGATTCCTTAAAAGTTTTAAAATCCCATACACCATCAAGGAAGTTCATGACGGGATTTGTGGAGGCCATTTCAGTGGCTTCACTATTGTAATTGAATCCTTCACCTCAGCTATTACTGGCCAACCCTAAACCAAGATTGTTCTGAATATGTCAAATGTTGTGTGAAATGTCAGTAACATGCTAATCTTCATCACACCCCTAGTCACGCCTTATAAGTCACACAAGGCATTTTGCATTTCTCTCAAAGGGGTTTGGATATTGTGGGAGATATTAACCCTCATTCTTCCCAATATCATCAATGAATTGTAACTGCTACCGAATATTACACTAAATGGGTGGAGGTTGTACATATAATTTCTACAAAATATGATAAAATATGTGAATTCATCAACCATCACATCATTTTTCACTTTGGTGTTTGTACGAACCCGAAATTGCATGTGCTACATTATAAGAAAATGGTTACAAAAGTCCCCAATGATGATTCCAGTCCTTTGAAGAAGGTGTTTGAGCTCCAAATCCCATTCAAAATGTATATTTTTTTCCTAGACATCTTTACTTAGCCTTCCCACATTTTTTCAAGCTTTCTGCCTCTTTTTGTGCATGTTTTGGCCTTTAATGTCAGGACCGTGGCCCTACCTAGGTGGCAATTCTAAAATCTCTGCCCAAAACAAAACAACGGTCTTGAAACCACAACCCTGCAAACAGTGGCGGTCCTACCCACTTTTTCCATATTTTTTCATGTGTGTTTTAACATGCGACAGTTTACTTAATTTCACTTTTAGCATGCATCCATGAACCAAATTTTCTAAAAATATCTTTGATTGCTCGATTCTCCTTCCTCCTATTTTTAAATAGATTTAATTATTTGTAATTACCTCTTCTTTCTTTGTGCATGAAGGCACATTCCATGCTCAATTACCATATATTCCATGCTTGTATTCAAGCAAAAGGCTTGAGAATTTTTTTGTATCTTTCATTGTATTGATGTCATAATCTTTCTAGGAAATGCATGGCCAAGATCTGATCTCTTGTGTTATCTCTCTTCTACTTCTGTTGCATCCAAACTACCATCAAGTTGTCATTGCTAAAATTTCATATGAACACTCAGAGAAAGAAATGAACATATTGAGGGGACAAATATAGATACAACTAGATTTGCCAAAGCTCTTGCTTGTCCAGGTTGGAATTGTGTGTTTGTTTGCTTTATTTGTTAAATTGTCAATTTCAAATCACTAGTTTCAATTACATATCAGATAGAGTAGAAAATAATTAATTTGAATAGATTAGGAAATAAAAAGTAGATCAAATCATTAGTAAGTTTTTCTCTTTAACTTTACTAGGGAAGTTGTGGAGAACAATAGCCGCTTTCAGGGTCATGATTTGTTCTTCACCTCTAAGGTAGGGTTTGAAGGGTTTTTTATTGGATTAGGTTATTTGTTTTAGATTAGATTCACACATTCACATAAGTAACTAGATACATCTAGCTGATTACTTGTCTTTAGTTTATTTATTAGAATAGAATGCATTGCTTAAAAATTAGAAAAGATAAAAAAGATATCCTTTGATAGATTAGCTTGCGTTTATTTCTTTGATCCGATATATTGTGAAAACTCCAAAAACATAGATTACATTTCCTTCAGTAATTATTTTTCTTATTAAAATTATTTATTTCATTTTATATGACCATCAACAGTGCACAATAGGAAAATACATACATTTTTGATCCCTTGGTCCCACAACCAATGGGCCAGAATTGATAACCAACATTGATACCATTTTACGTTTGAAATTCTTACGTACATTTGTAACTTTTTATGAGAAAGTAGAACAACTCAATATGCTAAAAATCACTGCTAATCAAGCCTATGACTATCAGGCTGCTCCTGGCAACAGGGTTTGATTATGCACATGACGATACAAGGGCCACAACCTCTACGAGTCTTCGGTTATGATCCTCAGGCATACTAATCAGTTAGACATTGACACTAGCTTGCACAAATTAGTTTTCAAATCTTCACCACTTCCACTAGACATTATTGCACAAATTTCCTTACTAAACATAGCAGTCGATTAGGCTAAGACTTTCTAGACTAGACCAAAAAATTATCCATAAATCCATGTGGCTCCATCACTTCCCTCGTTTTACTTCCATGACCTTGTTTGGAAATATATATGAGGAGCCCACAGGCCATTTTCCACGTGTTCAATGTGAAACAAACAGAATCTCTGTAGAGCTTAACATTGAGTGGAGTCTCTGAGCAACTATTATCTCAGATCAAGCTATCACACCACTTCAATTTAGGAGAGCATTCTTTTCATTAGACTCGCAGATCCTGATATTGCATGTTAAAGATATGATATTTCGCAATTAGCTTAATCCCCATCATTACACTCACATTCACATTTGTTCGACACTGGTTGTCTCAGTATGACCTCGAGAGTTCGGGTTCGAAGAAGGTCACGTGTTGATTTTATGTCATACAAATTGGTGAACCCAACGTGAAGAGCTAGTCTCTAAACGTTTCCACTTTCTTCGTCCATCCTTTATTATGTGGGTATTTTTAGACCCCCCGAATATGTCAGGATATGATGAGTATGGCTAGTCCATCGCAGGCATTGACATGTACAACTACTGATCAAGTATACCACAACAATCACCTTCACTTTCAACATGGGTGGAAAATCACTTAGCTTCTCAAAACACTCTACTTCAGGGAATCAATGTTGGTTCCTCTTTACGTATTGAGTAACTTGACTAAGTCACGCAGACCTATCCTCATGAAAATTCAAGTTCAAACAACATGACTGTCACTAGTGAAGAAATTTCATCTCCTCAGGTATTGTTTAGACATCCCATTAGCATGCAATCAGACCAACTCCCACATCTAGATGAGGAGTATTTAGCATGATATGTTAGGAGTGAATAACACTTCCAAAACATGAACTAGAATTTTGAAAGGTTTTAAGGATAAGGTGATGTTCTTCTCCAAAACAATAACACTACCACTGCACTAATCGGAAATACTGCCAATGAGGGATGGTAACATAGTGAATAATTCATAGCCATACTCCTCAACAACCTCCGAGGGTTCAAAAAAAAGTACCTAATAAGAGCACCGCCTTGTCGACGGGCGATGCCATCTCGGATTTGGTAGAAAAAGTGAAGGAGCTAGAGCTTACCCAAAATGATCAAAATTAATACACAGGGCAAATATGAACTAATCCTTACCCGCATAATTATGGATAAATACCTACTGCACATAATCCTCCAGTTTATATGGGTACTCAAAACCTTGGAGATCTTCTTGTGGGGATGGGCACCTTGGGTATGCCCCTTCATGCCATGTATGTATATCTACAATAGGAACCCATCATAAGTGCATTCTCAAATTCCATACCAGCTAGAATTGCAACATTCCCTAGCTTTGTGCCTTCGATTAAATATAAAGGTAATCAACCCCCCTATTTACACATGTATTATAAATCTTCGCAGGGAGACATGAACACCTACTCGGGTCCATATGGAAAACCACAGGGGATGGCATATGCCCAAAAAAATGTCTATAATGTCCTATTTCAGAAATTGGTGCACCCTTCACCTCCCAAACAAGGATCCTCAATGGTGGAAACATAGGTAATGTAAACCTATTTTGAATATCTTAAGGAGCCTCTAGACTTCTCCATTCAGAAAGTCTTGCACCCAAGACCCTTTCTTGATCTTCTAAATTTCAAAGGGGAGGGTGATCCTAACACCCACATCAAGGCTTCCATAATGACCATTCAAGAGCTTATCCTATGAGATACATTTATTTCAGTTTCTATGGGCATCAACAACTTAACTAATACATTCTCACACATTTCCTTTTTGGATCTGTTAAATAATTCCCTTGCTCATAGGGCCGCTCTACTAGAAGAGTTGGGTCTTGGTCATTTGAATAACATCACCCCTCCTCCAAAAGCAAAAATAAACAACTTGGAATTTTATGTCTATCCTCCAGGAAATCCTGAAAGAGATGTTGGATTTGTATTTGACATTAGCAAGATGCCCATAGACACTGAAATAGTTTGTAGAGGCAATCTAGTGTTGTTTTTACAAGTCTAGATTTACAAAAACAATGTAAAGCATGTAATGATTGATGATGGGGCAGCACTCAACATAGTACCTTTCTCTTTCCTTCAAAATATAGGTTATGAAGATACCAATTACTCTTTAACATGAAATATGTTGAGGGGCTATGAAAAGCTCAAGGCAACGTCAATCGGAACTATAGTGTTGTTGGTAACCCTTGGACCTAAGACGGTACTAATCGAGTTTTATATTATAGATTAGGAAACCAACTATAATATGATCCTTGATCATTCTTGGATTCATTGTATGAAGGTGATTCCCTACACTTTTTTTCAGGAAGTTAGATTCCTACATTTAGTGAAGGGCTTTGTGGCACAGGGTGATCCAAAACCCTTTAACATACACCTAGCTAACTTGAAAAATGGGCCAGGGGTCCACTCTGAGTTTAAGCTTCCTAAAAATCATTTAAATAAAATTGTAAGCTTAGCACCTGAGGAAAATCTAGTTCCTACAACAAAGTTAGAAGTCACGGGTTTGATCGAAGGCATTCCAACAGTCAAAGATGAAGCATTCATCATAGAGATATTATCGTTAAGAACTATAGTAAATATTTTCGAGCTATTAGAAAAATATTTACCCATTCTCCTTTCTTTCAATTCTATGGGCATGGGACATACTCTAGGACTCGGTTCTCTGCCAGCAAATGAGATTTGTATGGTTGAGGTAACTGAAGTGAAGAAGAAATATTCAAAGGATGATCTAACATCCATTTTTCCAAGTAACTATTGGACTCTCCATTTTGATGGGATGCCATTTTGGTGGTGGGGCAGGTGTGATTCTTACCTCTCCTGAGGGAAGGATTCTACCTTTCCCCTTCAAATTAAACTTCAATTGCATGAATAATGGGGCTGAATATGAATCCCTTCTATTTGGTCTCATCATGGCCGAAAGAATGGGTTCTCTTAATATCGGGGTGCTCGGAGATTCAAAATTGGTTGCAAATAAGATACCAAAGTTCATGAGACTAGATTTGAGCATTTACAACTCTACAAAACAATAGTGCTGAATTTAATTAAGAGGTTTGACTTCATATCAATCGAAGAAATTCCATGAGACTAGAATCTCCTTGAAGACTCTATCGCAACATCTGTTTCTTGCTTTACTCCAAGAGGTGAGTTGGACGATTCAAACTTCACAGTATCTATTCGTGTAGAACCTTTGGTTCTTAAGACATTGGTAACTCCAATGTTGACATATGTAGAGACTAAGAGCAAGTATGTCATCACAAATCATGTTCACATTGACAAAGAAAATATAGAATATCTAAACACTCTCACAGAGTTACATCTTACATGTCATGAGGTTAATATTTCTCTAATTCCACACTCTTCTTCCTATTTTTGAAATCCCATGATAGAGTCTTCCCCTGGGAGGGAATTCAAAATTTGTGAGGTAGAAGAAGAGGTAGATTTAGAGTTGCCTCTGGCCCCACCTGAGTTTGAGGAAGGAAACACCTCCTTAATCAAGGTAACAATCAATATAAATACAGGGACTGAGGAAGAACTAAATATTTTGAAGCTAGAGTCCTCTTTAATTCTTGAGGAGGTTGAAATACATACCCAAATTCTCAAGGATCATAAAAAATAATTCACGTTTAATTACAAATAAATGATGGGTATTTGATCACACATTGTGGTACATAATCTCCACACTAAACCAGATGCAAAGATGATTAATAAAAATTCAAGGCCCATGAAGCCAAAGGTGGCCCTCATGGTAAAGGAATAAGTTATGAAACTCCTCCAGGTGGGATTCATCAATCCAGATGACTACTCACAATGGGTGTCTAACATAGTCCCCATTCTCAAGAAAAATGGAAAGATCCACATCTGCATATATTTTCGGGATATAAATAATGTGTGTCCCAAAGATGATTTCCCATTACCATCCATCGATGTTATCATTGATGCAATAATGGGTTTGATTTTTTGTCTCTTATGGATGGATTCTTTGGGTATAATCAGATTAGAATATAAAGAGGATCAGGCTAAAACTATCTTTATAACTCCTTGGGGAACCTACTTTTATGTTGTCATGTCATTTGAGCTTAAGAAAGTTGGTGCTACGTACCAACGAGTAATGAATAATATATTCCATGATATTATACATAATATTGTGGAATCCTATGTGGATGAACTTTTGGATAGGGCCAGAAAGTGTTGTGATCACCCAAAGGTGCTTCGTATCATCCTTTCTTGCTTAACCGAATACAACGTCACATTGACTCCATAAAATTTTGTATTTGTTGTAATATGACGCAAGCTTTTGGGGTACATAATTTCTTCACAAGGAATTGATGTAGACCCAGCAAAAATTTGAGCTGTATTGGAAATGGTTCCAACAACGGATGAGTTTGGCATCAGATCGTTTCTTGGAAAACTCAAGGAAATCCAAAGATTTATCCTTGACTTGACCTTTTTTACTCACCGAATCAACAATTTTTTTTGAAAAAGGATTCCCGCATTAATTGGATAGATGAATGTAATGATGCATTTGAATTGGTTAAACAATTATTATTGGCCCCTCCCATGCTAATGTTGCCTAGATCATATTTTCCTTTGATCATGTATTGGTGAGCTACATATTTTTCAGTAGCCTGCATGTTAGCTCAAGAGGATGATGATAAAAGAGAGTGTGTAGTCTATTTTATTAGTCGAACATTGCTTGATTATGATACATGATATACCTAGGTAGAGAAAGAATTCCTTTCCATAGCCTTTGCGACAAAGCGATTAAGGCATTATATGTTGAATCAAGAAACGAGTGTTATTGTTAAGTCAGATCACTTGCATACATTCCTCATACAAGGATCCTTATCTAATAAGGTCAGGTGCTTTATAACTCTAATGGGTGAATTCGAGATAAAGTTTGTTAATTAGAATCTGTAAAAGGAAACATAATTGTTAATTGGTTGGCTGATAATCCATTAGATGGAGGTGATCAAGTAGATCTAGACTTCCCCGACGAGTGTGTATACTTCATAGAAACTAGGTCCCCCATTTTTACGTGTCTATGGTATACTAACATCATTAATTATATAGTGGACCATACATATTCAAAAGGGGAAACATCGCAACAAAGAAGGTGGCTACATGTCGTTGCCAAAAATTATCTTATTTTGGAGCAAGTGCTTTATCATAGAGCCTTCGATGGAATGATGTTAAGATGTGTTGACACAAAAGAATAAGGAGGATGTGTTGTTAAGATTTTCCCAGCCTTGTGGGACTATCATACATCAGTTAGAACACCAACAGGAGTAACCTCCTTTTCTTTGGTATTTAGTGTGGAAGTAGTTTTACTGCTCGAGGTTGAAATTCAGAGTCTTCATACTTTGGTGCATAGAAATAGGGAGAAGAAGGCTAGTGAGAAGTGGGACTCTCTTAGTTAGAAATTCTTGATGAAGTTAGACTCAATGCTGAACAATGAAAAATCATTTATGCTGACCAGATGGCTCGGAAATACAACAAGAAGGTTTACAAGCATGAAATATTTGATGGATATTTTATATTAAGACTTGACAACCAGATAGACAAAAATACCAGCGAGGGAAGAAAATTTAGACCTAGGTGGTTGGGTCAATATCAAGTAGTAAAAGACTACACAAATGGGACATTTCTTCTGTGTACACTAGAGCGTGAGGATTTTACCGAATCTGTGAACTCTCTTAACCTAAATAGGTATTATGCATGATCCATTAGCATTTTTATATGTACATTACTGCATTTGCATTCCACTTTCATTTTCCAGCTCATTTTGTAAAATTTGTGATCAAGGGATTTATTCTTATAACTCCAAACTTTTTTTGAAAAACATTAGCAAAACATTCAAATCATGTCTCTTCAAATATTCATGGTATCATCAATTTTTTTCAAATTATTTCATCAGTTCAAATAGGATAAGACAAAATTTTTATCGTGATCGTACCAAGGTCCGCATACTTGGTTCTTCTTATAGTCTCTCTCTAGGTTAGGTGTCTTTTCCTATAGTCTGTTCTAGAAGCTTTATGGTGTCACATCTATCCCATGAAAATATCTTTGGAAATAAGAACATACTAATATTTTTTCCTAGATGAGTAAGTCAAATGCAAATCCACATAAAAATTTTATTTTACGCATTTCTTTTCCCTACCAACCTTTGGTGTTGAACATGCATCTCTTACTGGTGATGTAGGGTTGGTAAAGGATAGAAATTCCCTTACTCACCTATTCCTTATCTATGGTGATGAGCCCATGCTTCCCACTGGTGGCATAGGGCAAGGTGTAGTGGGTCTATTTGATAAACTTGAAAGTTACAAATAATTCATTCAAATGTTTTGAATTCATAAGTCAGAAACAAAGTGAGTTAGATGTCCAAACTTTCAAAAGAGTTTAAAACCTCAAAACCAGATTTTATCAACCAAGTAGCCATCTACGGATCTAAGTCTAGATAAACTTGAAAGTAAATAAAATTCTAAGCTATGAGGTAGCTTGAGTAGGGTGAGATTGTAGTGTCTCAATTTGGTTCTGTTAAACCACTAGCTTTCCCTCATCATTACCATTCAATAAAATTTCTTAACTTGTGCCCTTTCTGGCTCTTGGTGTTGAGCCCTCACATCCTACTGGTTGCATAGAGTTGGGAGTGGGGAAAGTACATTTACTTATCATATCATTGTATCACCATATTTTTCGAAGACAATATGAAGTATCAAAGATTGATTTAAGAAACTAAAGTTCAAACATCACATTGTGTTCGCATTATCATATATCACCATTATAAAATAGAAAAAAAATCATTTTGTTATCATTTCACACCCACTGTATCCATTCTGAAAAGCATAGAAAAATGGAAATTTTAAACATCTAGAGTACACATGATAAATAAAACAAAAGAGAGTCAACTCAGATACAATGAACTACCGAACCAAAAATAAAAGTATGTATTTATCATAGAGAGTCAAGTTTCTATACAATGTCATCACACACTAAGGCATGGTAAAAACACTCGCAAGGAGCCAGAAATATACAAAAAATTGTATAGTTCTTGAAAAAATGGAAACAAAGAAATAAATGGCCCAATGGCCTGTCAATCCCTGTGGGATCCCTCGGATGGTACATGGTTACATCTAGGGATCCTACTGAGGCTGTAACAATGCAGGAAATGAACCAAATGGTATGAATTCACATGGTGGCGGTCGTTGCTTATGGTCTCACTCTGGGAATGGATCCGCCTCATCAGACGCTCAACAGCCTCATATCTGGCCACCATGGTATGAAGGGAGGTCACCACCTCCACTATTCTCCAAAAAGGACAAAACACATCCGCGTGTCTGTTAGCAGCTAGTAGCTAACCTAAATCATCAGTCATCTCAGATCAGGTCTTACCTAAGGGGATCATTAGGGTGTCCATGCAAACCCATTAGATGATCTCTCTCCACTCCTATGTAGTCACTGCAAGAAAGGAAAAGAAAAGAAAGAGATAAGTTGGGAAAACAAAAAAATTCAAATCAAAAGAGAATACGAAAAATAACGTTTCAAATTAACAAATTTGAGAGAAGAGTGTAAAATATACTCACATCTCCAGATATCTAGGTAGGGTCAGTGACTACTACTGCCAATGCTACTGGTGGTTGTGGGGCCTCCTTAAAGCCATATGCCAAATGTTGTCCAATAATGAACTTAGCATCCCCCTTCCCATCTAGAGGAAATGAATCCTCTGAGACCAAGGTGACAGGTCTCTCTCTCTGTGTTATCCTCATTATCTGCAGCTCTCAGCATCTCCTAAGTGGCATACCATTAAGGATCTCTCTCCTCTTCTGCCATACGGGATGCCTCACCAATTTGGCATCACCCCCTCATCCTCTTAAGTCTCCTCTCTGACTAACTCCTCCTCAGTCTTGTCTCTTGTATGCTCCTCAAAATCAGAGTCCACACTAATAGGCTCATCCTCCTCTCCGCTGTGATCATGAGCAGCCGTAATCTGGAGTAAAAGTGCTCGAAGGGCACCAGCTATCCATCGAGCATGAACCATGTGCCTAGCTATAATAGTAAAACCTAGAGTAACCACTGTCTAGATGAGATCTCCTCTAGGGCCCCTCCGTACCTTCTGAATAGTCCTATAGATTGATATCACCGGGGGAAATATGTCAACATATGGTAGGCCAAATTGTTGAGGAACCCAATCAAACAGATGAATCTCAACTCTCCTGACCTCGTCAACTAGATGGCCTAAAGTAGAACAAGCTACCACCATGGTCACCTCCTGTCCCCATAACCTTACCATGTCCTAGTAGGGAGTGGAAACCATGCCTCCCATTGTCAAAGAAGCCACCAATTGATGATGCGTCCTAAGAACTAACATAGCTGTCCACCTTGCTGCCCAAATGGCCCCTGCGTCCAATACCTATACTCCCCTTCCATAGGGGGTGATATACCGATATACTCATATCATGACAAGAGTGGTGTGGCTCATTGACTTCTCCTGTAATCAGAATACCCTTAATAAGTCATGGTAGGTAGTCCCTAGGATGTCTTCTCCGCATGTGTACCTATCGCCATATCCCTCAATCTATGTGATAATGGGAGCCCAACAGTAGAGAAGAGTGTCGCATCCTTTGTCTCTGATCAATCCCAAGGACAAGATACCCATAATGGCTCTCTGAATGATCGGAATGGGAGTAGTAGCAATCGACCAAAATTTCATCCCCTTTTTCAAACTAGATGAGACAACATTGTCTCCCATATATGTGTCCCACTGTGTCATCACATCCCTTGATCTTGTTGTCTCTAAATTCAGTCTCCTTCCAAGAATCGAGAGCCCAATGATGCGGTATACATCCTCCAGAGTAATGGTCCACTCGCCCTTGAAACCTAGAAATTGGAAAGTGTTATGATCTCTGTCCTAGTAGGAAAACAAGTCACACAATATATGACTAGCAAAGGCAACATGGGGTACCCGTGCAATCCTCCATATACCTTCCCTTTGTAGAATGTCCCTCTCAGTCTAAGGAAGCTAATCTAGAATCCTATGGAGGTAATCACACTCCGTATATCAACTCCAATAGATGTATTCCTCCTTCCTCTGCATTCACCAAAACATGAGAAAAGGACAATCTAGTAACATATACAAGAAGAAAAGTTCACCAAAAACATGATAAAACATGAAAAATCCAAAAAAAAATCAAGTTAGTGAGCATTTTGGTCATTTTGTTTAGAACCGCCACCCAGTGCAGGGTGGCAGTTCTAGGACCATTGCCCAAGTAGGCTGGCGGTTTGGAGCCGATTTTCCAAACGTACCCTTAACCACAAAAAATGCTCAAAAATGCAAAAAATGACCATTCTGACAAAATAAAATATTTCCCTATGGGTGCCCTCCCTCGAGACCCATTCAAGACAATTTTTTTTTTTGAAAATAATCCCCCCTAGTTGAACTTTTCAACATTTTTACATTTTATGTATAAAAAGAAAAAATCTGAAATAACGAACCTTTGACCGCATTGGTCGATCTCCCACACATGGAGGCATGATCACTATCCCACAATGGTCATTTCAACTATACTCTCGTCAGAAACAATCACCATGAATCCAGAGCTCAAAATTCACCTAATCAAGAATGCACAGATGAATTGAAAAGTGACTTTGTTTTGATATATATATATATATATATATATATATATATATATATATAATTTTTAACCTCGTTTTAAGTTTATGTTTTCATAGGGCTGGAGTGTTGGTGCCTGTATATCTCTATATCTCATCACAAATGGTAATTCCTCTTGTCATTTTGATTTAGTGTTTATTTTTCAATGTTTTATCTATCTGCACTTGAGTCTTAATTTTCTCTTGCAAGTAGCGAGAGTTTGGGCGGTAACATTTCGACACATGGGTGTGTCAAGTATAACTTCTAACTCCCCTTTTTGGGAACACCATACTCAGACTCTACGTTTTACACCTTTTTCATGGCTAAGATGCTTCTCCGAGGGGGAAATATATACGCACCTATAATTACAGTTGCTACATTTTAAGAAAATTGTTACAAAAGTCCCCAATGATGATTCAGTTCCTTTCAAGAAGGTTTTTGAGATCCAAAGCCCATTTGCAGTGTATATTTATTTCCTAGATGTATTTACTTAGTCTTCCCACATTTTTTTTCCAGCTTTCTTCCTCTTTCTTAGAATGTTTTGGCCTTTAGTGTCATAGACCGCCGCCCTACCTAGGTGGCGGTTCTAAAACTGCCACCCAAAACAGGGTGGCGGTCCTGCCCACTTTTTCCATATTTCATCATGCGTGCTTTAACATGTGACAGTTCACTTAAGTTCACTTTTAGCATGCATCTGTGAGCCAAATTGTCTAAAAATAGATTTTATTTCTTGGTCCTCCTTCCTCCTTCCATTTTTAAATAGATTTAATTAGTTGGAATTTCCACTTCTTGCCTTGTGTACAAAGGCACATCCCATCCTCAAATCCTATATATTCCATGTTTGTATTCAAGAAAAAGGCCCAAGAAATTTTGTGTATCTTACATTGATTTGCAGTCAAAATCTTGCTAGGAATTACATATCCAAGCTCTCATCTCTTGTGTTATCTCTCTTCTACTTACATTGCATCGAGACTGCCATCAAGTTTCCATGGCTCAAGTGCCATCCTCCTGTTGTTTTCTTGCATTCCCAATCCCTTGGACGCATATGGACACTTAGAGAAATAAAGGAACATACTGAGGGGACAGATACAGATATAACCAAATTTACCAAATCTCTTCCTAGTATAGGTTGGAATTATGTATTTGTTTTCTTTATTTGTTAAATTGTCAATTTCAAATCACTAGTTTCAATTACATATCAAATATAGTAGAAAATCATTCATTTCAATAGATTAGGAAATCACAAGTAGATCAAATCATTAGTAATTTTTCCTCTTTAACATTACTAGGGAAGTTATGGGGAATAATAGCCCCTTTCAAGGTCATGATTTGTTCTTCACCCCTGAGGTAGGGTTTGAAGGGTTTTTTATTGGATTAGGTTATTTGTTTTAGATTAGATTCACACATTCGCACAAGTAACCATCTACATCTGGCTGATTACTTGTCTTTAGTTTATTTATTATATTAGAATGCATTGCTTAAAAATTAGAAAATATCAAAAAGATTTCCTTTGATAGATTAGTTTTCTTTTATTTCTTTGATCTGATATATTGTGATAACTCCTAAAACATAGATTAGATTTCCTCTAGTAATTAGTTTTTTTATTAAAATGATTTATTTCATTATGTAAGACAGACATTTGTGATCCCTTAGTCCCACAACCCAACAGGCCATAATTTATAATTGACATTGATACCAGTTTATGTTTGACTCTCTTACGCACGCCTACAACTTTTGTTGAGAAAATAGAACAACTCAATATGCTAAACATCACTCCTAGTCAAGCCTACGAATATTTGGTTACTCTTGGCAACAGGGTTTAAATACACGCATGACCATATAAGGGACACGGTCTCCACCAGTCTTTGGTTGTGATCCTCAGGTCCCACAATCCAATGGGACTACTAATTAGTTAGATATTGACACCAATTTGCATATATTAGTATTCATATCTTCACCACTTCCACCAGACATTATTGTACAGCTTTCCTTACTAAACATAGCAGCCGTTCAGACAAAGAATTCCTTGTCTAGACTAGAAAATCTTCCATAAATCGTTGTGGCTCCACCACGTCCCTCATTTTACTTCTATGACCTTGTCTGGAAATCTATACAAGGTGCCCGCAGACCATTTTACATGTGTTCAAAAACCAACAAATAGAATCTCGATAGAGCTTGATATTTATTGGAGTCTTCGAGTAGCTACTATTTCAGACTGAGCCGTCACACAACTTAAAGTTAGGAGAGCATTATTTTCCTTAGACTAGCAGATCCTGATATTACATGTTGAATATATAATATTACCCAATTATCTTGATTCCCATCATTACACTCACATTCACATTCATTCAACATCGGTTGTCTTGACATGACCTCGAGAGGTCAGGTGCGAAGAAGGTCATGTGCTGATTTTAATGTCATACAGTGTTCCTCACAACCTCATCACTAATAACAAAAAAATAATTAAAAATTAAAAACCCAAACTCTGTGACACCTTTGGAATTCAACTTAGTTTATCTTCACCTTATTATCCTTGCAAAAATGGATAAGATGAATCAAATAACAAAACTCTTAACAACCTTCTTATGAAAGTAGTCAACGATAATAGTAAGAATTAGCACATGCATACTCCTCGTAACCTTTGGGATTATCACACTAGTATTCATACCTCCACTACAACTACACCTTTCTCTTTGGTCTTCGGTACAGAGGTTGTCTTGCCTCTACAAGTCCAAATTCCATCTTTATGTATCTCACTCAAAGCCATGCTCAATGATGACAATTTTTCCCAATACCGTTTGGCCCAACTTGATCTTCTAGATGAATGTTGTTTAAATGATCTCAATCACCTTAAAATATACCAAAAAGTGTATCAAACATGTCCATGAATGAACCTTTATGCAATAATTTTCCATAAGGAAAAATCAACATGTAACACAAGTGGAGAAAAAATAAACAAGGCAAGTTTACTCCTAATTGTCTTAGACCCTATATTGTTACTTATGCCTATGGATCAGGTGTTTATCATTTATCTTCCCTAGAAGGTAAACTCAAACCTGAACCCCTCAATGCCTTCCATCTTTGACCATTATATTGTTTAATCAAGAAATACATCACCATTTGTTTATTACACACTCATTCCTTGAGTAACCATAACTTTCATTAACCTCTTTTAAGGACCAATGGACTAAAAAATAATTGTGTGATTATCCGTTAGATTTTTAGCCTTATATTAAATATGAGTACCACGTCTCTACTCATGGCATGATTCTCATGGATACTTTTTATTCTTTTCAGGATGGAATCCCATGTTCGTCTCATCACTTATAACCCCTATTTCATAGTTAACATATGTGTGTTATGGTTTTTCCTTCATAAAAGATGCCTATATACCTCTATAGTATTTTCCATGACTTAAAAGTCCCAAACACAAATGAATGTCAAAATTAATACATGGGATAATTCAAATTCAAATCCTTGAGTCAAAATTCTTCTAATTAGAATGACTCCCCTCACAAAGGACATTTATCTCTTTCTCTTGTTGTTATAAAATAGATTGTTGCCTCGAAGGAAAACTATAAAAAGGTAGAATTCTTGTACATAGTCTATCCAAAAAGAATACTATTTCTATATAAATAAAAATAAAATATTTTGAAACTTCCCACATCAATCATTCCATAAAAAGCAAAAGCAAAAAGAAAATACAAAAGTCAAGAAAAGTAAAAAAAAATTGTCATGGACTTGCCTATTTTGGTTTGGGTATCTTTTAGAAGGGGTATGTTGTCTCACAATAATAATACGCTAAACAACCCACTCCACCTCACCTTCCATCCTTTCTCTCCTTCTACCTACTCAAGGGACGTGCTGTAAATGCGACATTTTGTTATCGTGTAACTTAGTTTACACTTAGAACATTTAAACGTGAAATGATTTGTGCGGACTAGGTTTATAAGCCCATATTTGGTATGATCATTATGGTCCTTGCCAAATGTGAATTTTTTTTCCTCTTTTACTGTTCGCCTTTTTTCTTACTTATTGATTTTTTTATATAGGACTAGACCTTCGACACTAACTTTTAGGGATTTCTTCTCTTATCACCTACACTCAACCATACCTACACGAACTAAACTAAACCATACCTATATGACCTAGACCTAATTCATGCCTAAGCCAAAAAATCTACCCATCTACCTCATCATATTATTCCCTATCGTATGGGATAACTACATCGGCATGTGGCCCCTTTCGTAAGGGATATGTAGACAACACTCTTAGGGCATGGGGTCCTTCGAGGTTATCTTAGCCACTTTTTTTCCCATCATCATTTTCCCACATCATAAAAACACTTAGTTAAATTCCATAACAAAAATAATTTGGAAGTTCACTTTAAATCAAACCATATATCATATATACCTCATCATTTAATTTCCATCTTTTCAATAACTTGGAAATTAGATTGATTTAACAAAAAGTAAGAACCAATCATGCCTAAAACAACCTAGTTTCCATAATATCGATCCATTGGAAATGAAAATAGTTTTACCTTAACATTATCTCATGTTCACTTTCACACATAACCATACATTGAACTCAAGCATTCCTAAATCATCTAATTTCCATAAGAAAAATAACTTGGAAATTTTTGACTAAACCATTCCTATAAAAATTCCCAATCATACCTATCATTATCTAAATGCCATTGCAACAACACTTACCCAATAAAGAATCAATCATGCCTAAACAACCTAGAATCCATCTTACCTAAACAACCTAGAATCCATCATTCCTAGACAACCTGACTCCATCATCCCTAAACAAACTAGACTCCATCATGCCTAAACGACCTGACTCACTTAGTTTAAATAATAATAAAAATGCAAATAAGACAAGTTACATAATCATTCCAATATCATCATCAACTACATAAAAGGGAGTTTCTGTGTATCAATATGTATATGAAAACTGATAAATAATCAATGTATCTCAAAAAAATCATTTTCAATCTCACAATCTTTGGCACAGAGGCCGATATGTATACCGAAATAAAAATATTGTATCACCTATCATCCTGCATCACCCCCATATAGGGACCTCATTGATGTTATCAACTGTATCCTCCTCTCACCTTGTTGCCCACCTACTCATCATTTCTCTACCATCCAAAGGGGTCTCTATCTACCTACCATCTCATCTTTCTTGTCCTCCTCTGGGCTAGGCCTATGAGAGCTGGTAACCTCACCATGACCCTGTCTCTAAGGGCCAATGACCCCATGTGCTACCTGAACTGTGAGTCTAGGATCTGGTCCTCTCACTGGTGTCCTATTAGTTCCTATACTCAGTGTATGATGGAACATCAATACTGGTTGTAGCCACTTAATCCTGGTAATAATGAGCCTCATTCAGGGCATCCCTGAACCTAATCATGGACATTGTCTTGGGTGGCGCCATCACCCTGGCTCTAACCTGTGAACCTTGCCCTAATAATAATGGCCTTTTCCCAAGAACATGTGACCCCTATCCTACTACCTGTACAAGGGGACCCTATCCCGGTACCAATGCCTATAAAAGAGGACCCTATCTCAGTGCCTGTCCTTATGCCTATGTTGGTACCTATGCGGCTTCTTGTTCATAGTAAGGATTAAACTTGTGCTTGAGGACTGCCAACTAACTCTATAAACTAGTGACATGTTCTTCTAGCATTGTTACCTCTGATCCTTCCCCTGTGGGAGCCTATGCAAGATCCTGTGCATGTGCTTGTGTTACCTAGACCTATAATGTAGTCACCTTCCCTGTTAAGTTGGCCACTTGCACATGTGTTGCTATCAACTATACACATAAATCAGTCACTTGTCCCTATAGTGCATCTCTTTGGACCATCACCATGACTAAATCCAGATGACCTAACAATTGCGGTGTTGCCTATAATTGTATTTCCCACAACTTTCTATGTGCTACAATGGTCCCTACATCATCAAGTTTTATATATACTTACACCTCCTCCTTCCTTGTTAGTTTTGTAGGATGGGGTGGATATAATGGTCTTTTTACATCATCCCTGTGGGTACTGAGGGAATGGTGGCGACACATCTTATTGCAATACAAACTGGTGTCAGAATCTGTCAACTGGAATCATCTCACGCTCACCAGGACACCTACCCTATATCCACCTCAATATTTGTATCCCTATTAACTCTTGTGTCATAAATCTATATGTAGGAAATCTGACGTAGGGTCGTCATACTATGTCCATGGCATATAGACCCTCCAACTATCGTATATAGTGAGTCATGTCATGTGCTGTCTCCTCCACTCGTGGATGTCCACCTACTCCCACCAATCTTCTGTACCCATCCCTCTATTCACCATGATGTCAATCTTCTACTGCTAGTCCCCGTGGGTGCACAATCACTATGTTCTCGTATGCCCAATAGTGCATTAGGTACGTACAAACATATGTCATATCATTACATCCTCTTGTAGGCCCATAACTCTGTATATAACTGTACTAGATAGGCATGCACCCATGCAAAATAGACCCGATCCTATATTATATCTTATAAGACTCCCATCAAACCCCAAGGAAAGTGGCCACCCTCTAAATTTGGAAGTACATAGCACCCCACCACTATAGATCATCAACACTACCAACTGAGTCTCCTTTGGGTGTGTAACATACATCGCTCTATATACAACACTAGCATTGTGCTCCCTCAGATTGCTCACCATCTCTCTAAATATTGTAATCATTTCCTCAAAAACGTCATCTGCTGACACTGAATAAATACGTGCCCCAACAATCGGTAACTGCATAATATGGTATACATCCTCTAGTGTGATTGCAATCTCATCAGTGGGTAGATGGAATGTGTTGGTTTTTGCACCTTATCTCTCGATGAGAGCGATCATAAGACAGTGATCTCATCGGATCAGCCTGTACTACCTGATCCTAACCAAGCCAAATTATCACATGTGAGTCCACTCATCCTTCGTGACATTGGGTCACATGTCCCCCCAATAATTGTGGGACCTTGTCCTGCATCATCACCTGATGTCGTGCCTACATCCATGTAATTCACTAATGTCAAATACCTACGTATATTATTTCTTTCTTCCTATTCCACATCTACACTTACCTATGTGATGATTCATATGCGTTTGGAGTGCATGCAATTTTATAGATGCCTGAATTGGAGATTTTCAATTCCCGGAAGTCTATTCTACTTAACCAATCTAGGGAAGTTTGATATATATTTTGTCCATACACAAAAGTCTTAACAATTTTAATATGTTCACAAGCTTGCCTATAAATCTCCCTTGTTTTTAATTGGAGTTGAATTCAATTTAGTTGATACATAAGAAATGATAACAAATAATCGAATGGATTGCAATTCAAGTTAGTCTATGATTAGGTAAAACTATTCTCATGCAGTGGAATTTAAGTTATTCTAAATTTGAAAAAAATGATAATTTCAACGGAGTGAAAATTCAAGTTATTCTACATAGGAAAGAAATGGTAATTTCAAGGATTAGGTTAAATTTGAGTTTTTCAATTAATTGTGTATGAACGAAAATACCAAAATATTAACTACATTTTAATATAAATTTATTTAAAATAGATAAACAAGAATTTTTATTATATTTTGTTAATAATTTCGAACATGTCAATAATATAAGTAAATAAAAATAACTTTAATAACATTTGGATTATAATTTTTGAACATGTCAAAAATATAATAAAAAATGAATGAATGAAAAAATTAAAATAATTAAATGTTTAATTTATTAAATAATTAAAATTAAATTAGTACCATATTAAATTGATTTCATTGAAAAAGAAATGAATATTCGTATATGTTAAAAATGTCTTCTTATATGTCCCATTTTAAAGTAATAATCTACTAATAAAAAGGTGTAAATATATTCATTTTATAATAACTTTGAAATCGATTTGGTTAACTTCTCTCAATCAGTTTTTAACCATTGTACAAATTTAAAGAAAATATTTATCAATAAATGCTTTCTAAACAATAAACATGCATATGAATAGTAATAACACGTTTGGTGCTTTCAATAGGCTCGATAGGCCTACTTAAATTTTAAAAAATATTAAAAATATATATTTTTAATTAAACATTTATTCTTGATTATTATAATTAATGAAAAATATTAATATAACATGAAAAATATAAATTTTTTATTGTTAATATTAATATTATTATTGGTAGAATTAAAAAAAGAAACATATAAATAACATTATTAATATTAAGACAACTCATTATTATTATTATTATTATTTATTAAAAAAATTCAAAACTTAATATCAATATTTTTTTGATTAGGTAAATATGGGTCAACGGATCTAAACCTCGTTAACAAAAAGTTACAACACAAAGAAAAAGATTTTAAAAAATGAGGAACAAGTGAGGTTGCCTCTACTAGTGGCATATAGAAACCAAACAAGCATCAGTAAAGAGGAAACATAAAAAACAACTAAAATCCAACTTATCCCTGAGACTCCTTCCCACGGGATCTTAAATGAATTTTGAGATCTTTTACAATTTTCCCTTTCTTCTTATTCCCAACAGTAATCCATCCTTCCTCAATATTCAGATTTACATTTTCTTTAGAGTGGATCAGAATGATAATTTCAATATTCTCCTTGTGCTCATGAGATTGAGGCACAATAGGAAGGGAAATGGTGTCTTTAACAACATCAAGAGGTGTAGTCATACCAATAAGAGTGGGTGAAGGATTAGCCTCCACGATCACCATATTAAGATCATCATCTCTCATAGAATCAACCTCATAATTACTATTTAGTTAGCTATTAACAACCAAAGGAATAGGATCTAAATTTTTCCACCAAGAAGATCTACTTTTACCTTGTTATTTCCCCATCTTATAGTCCCCAATAAAGTTACCTAGAGAAAAATAAGTCCTCCATTTAAAAGGGAATCCTTCATAATCAAGAGTTTGGGTCCAAGTACGATCATCCACAACAAGATCAATAATAGCTGAGAAATCAACATAGGTTTCATATAAACTAGAATACAAATATATGTGGTAAAATCATAATAATAAGTATTAATATAAATGGAAATAAATTTACCCATGGCACCCCGTATGGAACATAGGAAGTTTTCACTCCAAATTGGAGGGGAAAGTATGGAAACTAGACCCATAGTAGTTTGCGGTTATAGGTTTCTGTCACCGGATTGAACAAGGGAAACCACAGTTTCATGGAAAGGAAATGGGAATTGAAATCCCATATTTTACCAAAAATGATGATAAAAAACCTCTAGATGTGGGGGGTAAATGTTAAGTTTAACTTCCATTAAAGAATTCTAATCATTTGAGATCCACTCATGAAGAGAAGCGATGCCCAGGAAAATGTTATTGAGTTTGCAAATAGTCCCATTACTCATGAGGTAAGCTTCAGATTGCAAGACTTCTGCACAAAAGGAAACAAATTGGGAGATTTTAGCTGAAATCATAAAATTAAGAGGATGTCCCTTGGTAGATTTAGCCATTTCCATGAAGCATTTTACCCTAAATCCACCGCTAAATGCAACTAAATGATTAACCCCCACATCAGCCCCTATCACAGAGTGTTGAACCTTCGTCGATTGTTGCACATCCAAAGGAAAAACACCAATAGTGGTCATAAACTGGTAATTAATCTTAGACAACGAAAATAGAGGGGATAACATGAATGTTCCACCACCAGAAGCACCAACAACACCTGTATTCATGGTGATAACATATATGCTAAGAGAAGAATCCCCAATCACCAGTGCCTAACCCAAAGAATTCGTATCGATAACGCTGTAGCCTTTTCCCCAAGATTTAGATCTATCCAAGCCTACAATAGAGATGAGAATTGCATGACCATACCCATCCACATGACTTGAAGTCCTGCCACCACACACCTTTTTGATGCATAGGCCAGAAGATCCAAATCTATATCCTCTCGCATGATCATCGCCCAAGCTAGAAGTGTTGTTTCCTCTTCCATTAGGGATAGGGTTAGGTTTTCAAACAAATGTCGGGATAGGGATCCATATTGATATTGAACTAAACATTAATATGATTCTTATTTATATAATTAATATTAATATAATAATAAGAACAAAAAATATTTATTGTTTAAAATTAAATGTGTAATTATTTAATTTGTTTTTTCCTTCAAAGATGTTCTCAAAGGGAAAGGGCTCCCCCATTGTACCTACATATATCACTCCATGCATTACCTTTGGAGAAGAAGCCATATGATCATAAAGCTACTACAAGGAACATGCTTTTGATCTATAGATTCGGCTACTTATAGCCCAACCTTCTTGCCCTACATGCCTGGATTTCCAAACATTGGAATCCACTACTAGTTGGAAGGTTAGATCTTTACCCTTGCACTAAAGGCATTTTTTGTGGTTTTTCTCTTCGATAGAAGATAAAGACATCATTTCTTCCGAAACTATGGGTCTATCAATCTAGATACCTGGTCCTTAAACCCTAGTTACCTTCTTTTAACCCTCTAATCGAGTCATTCTCCTATAAAACCTATTTGGATAAGCTTTCCAAATTTACCCCTACAATTTTGGAGCCATGATTGTCTTATTTCTATTGGAAACGTCTTAGGAACTATACTTTTTATCGAATCTCATACTACCTTATACCACCTATACTACCTTTGCCAAGATCCCGGTTGAACTAGACACCTCTATAAAACCTTTCTGCTACCATTGAACTAAGAGTGTAAAATAGAAAATTGTCACAACATTTAGATTACGAAGGCTTACCATTTAGATATATAAGGTGTTTCTGTTTAGGCCACACTTCTTCTGAATGTGGGATGACAAAGCGCCAACATGAGAGAAAAAATTGGTGGAAAAATGTCATCCTGGAACATCTGGTTTTCAAGGAAAAAGAGGATCTAGACTCAAATGAAGACATAGGAGGTTAATTTGAATTTTTCTAGGAAACACCTCTCACTGAAATTCTAGTTGTGTTGAAACAAGGATAATGCTAAAGATTTAACTCAAAAAAACAACATTGTTGTCCCAACTAGAATAGAAAAGAAAAATAATCCTCCCAATACTTATCTATCATTGAATAATGTTGAGGTCATTCTCCCTATTGAGGAGGTCCCAGAAGGTGTAGGGTGACAGTGCACAAAAATAAAAACATTCTTTCCAAGAATATTGGCTCTCCACCTAGGTGATTTTATTCTTCATTGTTGTTTGGCTACAGTTCCTTGTTGCTGTATTTGTCTTTGTTGGGAAGAAGCTTTTTGTTTTGTTGTGATGTTGTTGTTGTTATTTTGCTGTAGTTTGGTTTTATTGGGTTCCTTGTTAGCATTTTCCCCACTTCCTTGTTTGCTTCTTTATTTATTCTGGCTTTCAGGCCTCTTTCTGTGGGGTGGCCCCCACTTATTAACAAACTCTTTCATTTTCACACTTATTCTAGATTTTGATCCTTTTGTACTTTGGGGTATGGTCCCCTTCAAAACCATTTACCAATAATAATAATAAAAATATTTCACTTCATGATAAAAAGTTTTTAATATTTCTTGTAACAGGTCTACTAGCTTGTTAATGGTACTGAAGGTGTTATTACCAAGTATTATTATTATTGGCCTTTTAATTAGAGATGAAGATAATAATAATAATACAACATGTGGAATTTATATTTATTATAAATTTAAATTATATAAATAAATAAATTTTAACATAAATTTTATATTTATTATGATTTGAAATTTACAACAAATTTGAGTTTTATAGTATTTAAATTTATAATAATCTTTTAATTTTAAAAATTATAAATTTATAATAAAGTTTGAATTTTCATAAATTTCATTTTTTCTAACTAATTTGAAAGGTTGAGATTGATTTCTAAATTTCTAAATTTACATTTTTTTAAATAAAATTTAATAATAATTCAATCAAACATATTTCTATCGTCCATCATGTACTATTTGCCGACACCTGAGTAAATGAACCAGATGTTTTATAAAGATTGCGATGTTTGGGATACTAAAACAACATTATGATGTGTGCTGTAATTTTCTTATTCTTGTACTTCCTCCTCTGAGTCATCATCTTGTTGTTTTGTGACATGTCCTTTTTTCATATTTTGGCAAGGACGATGTCTGGATTTCTATAAATCATTACGACTAAATGTTCTCTCATTTCAAGAATTACCTTGAGTATAAATATTATACTAATAGCTAATAGTGTCATTAGTAAATTTGTCATGAAAATGTGACATCAATGATATAATTTTTAAAACTTCTATTGTTGTGGTTTCTTCTAGGACTGCTTTTATTGTTTTCCCTTCTGAGACTTGTGAATCTTATGTTGTCTAAAGATAAGTTCCTTATCTTCAAACACCTCGTGCATTGTTTGGATGGATTTTTCCTACTGAAGCATATTTAACAGTTCTTCAAATGTCACCACTTGTTTTTTGATGTTTAATGTCATGAAAAATGATTGGAACTGGGAAAGAAGATATCTCAAAGTGATCACGATCAATAGTTTATCCTGCACCATTTTAGAAAGAACCAAAATTTATACTTGTAGTTCTTCCACACGACATAAGAATTTCTCTAATTTCTCACAATATTTAATAGTGAGTGTATGAACAATAGTCTAGAGATGGAATATTTTCATTTGGTTCTTAGCCTTTTTTGTGGTGGATAGAGCATCCCAGACCGCCTTTGATGTCTTTGCATCCTGTACGTGTGGTTAAGCCTCGTCAGCGATGCCAAGAGTGATCAAAATCAAGGATTTTGCATCAACAGTTTCATACTTCATTCTCTCATTTGCACATGTTGGACACATCACCATTCCATTGATGATGTCCTATAACTCTTATATTTTTAGAATCATGCATATATTCATTTTCCATGTGGCATAAACTACCCCTTTGAGAAATTGGGCATCAAAAAGTAGAAATTTTTGTGGCGACATAGCTTATGTATCTTAATGTTGACTTGGTCATGAGGACTAGTATGTCAAAAATGATCTTAGGATACCTGGCTTAAAGAAAGGGAAATTTTGGTACTTGATCAACTTGAGGAAATCCTATGTCACTTGTTACTGTGATTTCAAGATGGATTTATAATATGTTGAATGGAACTCCACCACGTTTGCCACTACACGCATTTGAATCTTCCTCCAAATAGAAACATTGATGCATAACTAATGTTTTCTTCTCCAATGAATAACCATGCGACTTTCGGATAGGTATATGCCAAATATGACTCCATGCTTGTATAACATGCACAGTTGTGACCACCCCTATGCCACGCTTCTCCTAAAAAGTTATGAACTCTAATGCACATACAAAAGCAACAAAATAACACCAAAAATAGGTCTTCTTTGAGTCGTCAGGATCAAAATTTTCACTATTGGTTGGTATTATTATTTTGTTTACATGTAAAAAAATTAAATCTTCGTAAATCTATGATTTTGTATTTTGATTGTTTTTTTTTATGAATTCATCCATGTAGTGAATTTTACCAAGAATCGAGTTCAACAAGACTATGGCATGTTTCTTAATGTAGCATACACAACACAACACATTTCCTTCCAGAATTGTGTGGAGCTTATAGAAAAGATAATTTCCATTATTGACATTTGTTACTCTTCCTCCTACCCATTTCCTAATTCAAAATGCATAAGTGCAGGGAAAAGGGGGCCAAAAAGAAAACAAAAATCCATTTTTTGACCATAACGTACTTGCGTTAGGGCTCGGTTGCATTATAATGCGATAGATAAAATTCAGGGCCACATTATAACGTGAGCACGTTATGGCTCGGTAAATCCGAGACATAAGGAACTCGTATTCCTTTTTTCTATGTGGCATATGTGCTCATGGGAGGGATATATTTACTAAAATAAATGGTTTAAGTATAATTTTGTCTTTTATTAATCTTTATACGTTATTATTTCTTATCATTTCAATTTAAAGTATAAGAAATAATAAAGTATAAAGACTAATGAAAGAAAAACTTATACTTGTACCATTTATTTTAGTAAATATAAAAATTTAGGGTCACTCAACACCTTATGGAACTAGTCTCATAGCTCCATCTGTCATGGTTTAGAAGATATTTTTTCATATTCTAATTTGGTCAATACATAGGTATTTTTCAGGATTTTTGCTTTCAACCTTCAAGCTTTTAGGGTTTAAATTATAAAATCGATATCTATTTTGTAAAATAATATAGCCTTTGTTTAGGTTTTGGGACCTTTTGGATTGGTTATTGACATTTGTAGGAGTGTTAAATGTGTCAAAATTGGAATTTACAAACCTCACAACTCCCAAAGGTAGTGACAATAGATAGAATATATGGACTCATGAAATTCCTTATAAGACATAATAAATCAAACAACATTTGTAAGTTTTTATCGATTCAAATAATCAAGGGAATCGTCAACATGAAGCATGTGAAGGATCTGAAACATTGTGAGGTGATGCAAATATCTAACACATTTGCATGCATTTATCAACTTATAACAACCAATTTCAATCATTCTCATTAGTATCTTGTTTTTAGAAGTTGTTCCAACAAGCTATATAGGCTCAAATATGCAAAAATGGCACAATCAACCTAAAATTTACCCTTCAAACCCCCATATCCTTCTCTCACATTTTATACATAAGCCCAATCAACTGTTAAAATGACTCATTTTCTTTTAAAAACTCATTTCCTCATACTTGCACTCTATTCCTCTCACTAACTTTATGTGTCATAATTCCAAATCAAGCACAAATTTGGAATATTTTGCTTCCATTTTCTCCTTCCAACTCTTTATATTGTTTTACCATGCTCAAAATAACATGAAACCATTCAAAAAAAGTGATAATTAATCAAAGAAATCAATAATCCTCTCGAGTTTATTCAATCCTGCCCTGTTTTAGCTCTCAGGAGCCATTCCCACACAAGATACATGATTATGAAAATATATTCATTTCCACAAATAAAAAATCACATCCTCAGATGTCATTCAGTCTCAGTGTAATGGATGAAAAATTTCAAATTTCAACCCTTTAAACTTATCTTGTTATCACCTTTTCTAACTTTTAGCCCATTAAATCTAATCTAGCTCTGGGCTTGTGCATTTTCTAGTGTACCTTTATGCCCTTATGGGTTTAAGACCATATTGATGGGTTTTCTAGATACTCGTTTATGCATTCTTTGTCTATGCAATATTTCAATATGTGCTTCATGAAAAGAATCTCATTCCATGAAAAATACTTTCATCTACATGGTGAATACCTATTTCAATAAGTGATAGATAATCAAAAAATGGTTTGAGAATCATGGAGTTGATTTTTGATCACTAGGGTTGATTTTAGAGGCCTTGAAAAATAAGAGAGTGATACCCTATCTTGCCTTATAATTAGAATAGAGAATCCTATTCCCATCACAATGTTGGTCTCATATTAGTGTTTCTAACACTTAAGTCATCACTTCAGGTTTTGGAAACATGTTTTCAACTCATGGTAACTCATGTTTTACCAGTTTTTCATGTTAGAATTTTCATCACTCAAAAACAAAACCCTAAGCCATGAGCCCTAAAATCTAAATCCTAAACCCTTAACCCTGAACTCTAAACCCTAAATCCTAAACCCTAAACCATATTTTTACTACCCATAACCCTAAGCCCTAAACCCTAAACAATAAACCATAAACCATGAGCCCTAAAGCCTAAACCCTAAGCCTTAATTCCTAAATCCTAAACCCTAAACCCTCAGCCGTAAACCATAAAACCTAAACCTTGAGCCCTAAACCCTAAACCCTAAATGCTAAACCCTAAACCTTAAGACCTAAACCCTAAAACCTAAACCCTAAACCCTAAAACCTAAGCCTTAAACCTTAAGCCCTATACACTAAGCCATATACCATAATCCTTAAGCCATAAGCCCTAAACCATAAACCGTAAACCCTCAAAACTAAACCCTCAACCATAAACCCTAAAAACTAAACCATAAACACTGGGCCATAAACCCTGAACACTAAACCCTAAACCATAAACAATAAACCCTAAACCTTGAACAATAAACACTAAACTCTAAAACCTAAACCTCAGATACCCTCAACCCTGAGCCCTAAACCCTAAACCCTAAACCCTGAGCATTAAAACCTAAACCTTAAGCTTTAAATCCTAGGCCATAAACCCTAAACCCTAAACTATAATCCTTAAAAATTAAACTCTAAGCCATCAACCCTAAACCCTGAGCCTTAAACCCTGATCCTTAAACAATAACCCCTAAACCTTAAACCCTAAGCCTTAAACCCAAAATGATAAACCATGTTCCTAAAACCTTAAACCATGACCCGTAAACCTTAAACCCTAATAACTAAACCCTCAAACATACACCACAAACCCTAAATCATTAACCCTAAACCTTAAATCTTGAGCCCTAAACTATAAACCCTAAACCTTGAGCCCTAAACCCTATTTTTACCACCCTAAACCCTAAACCCTAAACACTAAACACTAAGCCCTAATCCCTAAGCCCAAAACCCTAAACCATGAACCCTTAAACCTAAACCATAAAAAAATTCTAAAATATTCCTAAATTTCCTCCAACACTTCCAAGATTCTCTAAAATCACCTCCAGATACTTAATATATTTCTTGAACTTTCCCAAAGGGTGTTTGATTAGCTCATAATGGCCTTTTTAGGACTCCAGAGGAAGTTATATTCCATCAAGTCACACTAAAGTCATCAATAATCGTATCTAATCAACCCTACACATTGAAAAAAAACTTAATAAAATCTTTTTAAGTTTTATTTTGATCCAAGTTGAGAGTGCTATTGAGGCAAGTTGGCTAGAGGAAGGACACATCATTGACTTGGAAGTGAAATATGCATTTCCTAAGCTTGTAAAGTAGGTACTCATCCATAGTACGATTTTACAATATTCTAATACAAAATTACGGATTCAACTCCATGCTCATGAAAAAATTCATGAGTCCATTTATTCGATCAGTTGTTGCTAACTTTGGGAGTTGTGAGATTTGTAAATTCTAATTTTGACACATTTAACACATGTAAAAATGTCAATAATCAATCCAAAAGGCCCTAAAACCTAAACAATGAATATTTTTTTGCCAAAATAGACATCTATTGTATAATTTAAACACTAAAAACTTTAGGCAGAATGCTGAAATCCTTAAAAATACCTATGTACTAACTAGATTAGACTATCAAAAACCATTTTCTAAACCATGAAAAATGGAGTTGTGAGACTAGTTCCATAAGGTGCAGAGTGGCCCTAAATTATTATATTTATTAAATAAATTTAAACTATAATTTTTTCTTTTATTTATCTTTATACTTTATTATTTGTAAGAAATTATAAAGTATAAAGATTAATAAAAGAAAAACTTATACTTAAACCATTTCTATTAGAAAATATATCCCTCCCATAAGCACATATACCACATAACAAACAGGAATCCACTCACTTTATAACGCACTCAAGTTTCATCTTCTATGGGTTTGGGAATCCCAATCCTTAGGCTTGGATTTAACTTGGACATCCCACCCTTAGGCTTCGACTATGTAATATGTGCATAAATCCATGTTTAACAAAAAAAACATCAAACTCTCACGTGTACAACCCGGTATCTTATGTGTTATAACATAATATTCCAAAAAACATGATACTATGATGTCAAGCTTAGTTTTACCTTCGTGATGATATACTTCTTTCTAAAATTTGATTATTTTAAGGTTTTCAACCTTAATTTATTTTACTGGTTCCCTATTTTCTTGTCAAAATGTATGCATATATTTTTGTACACAATTTATGATTTTTCCATCTGAATTTCCAAAACAAAAATCCTCTTCTAAACACCATTCTACACGCAAAAAAAAACTATTTTTCTCAAAGTTACGTGGGTGTACACATAAATATTTCATGTTTCGAGATGTGTACACTTTGAAAATGAATTAAAAATTGTATATTCATCCAAAAATTATAAAAAATTAGTGGGACCTCCTACATGGAATTTCCTAACTTTCTACAGAAGGGATTTGAAAAATAATTTATAAAACTAAAAAAATGGGGGGTGGGGGTTGGGCACACATAATAGGTTCTTATCGTTTTGACAAAAAAATAGACATAATTTGTGTGTGCATAACATTTTACCCTCTCAATCTCCACCTTTTTTGAAAACAATTATTAGTTTAGAAACTAGATTCCAAGCTCTATGGTACTTATCCTTAACACATTGTAAAATTTTTAGCATATGCATGCCGAATTATTAGATGAAGTTCAGGTTTTTCTGATTTCACAATAAATGTGTCTATCTTTTACCCTCTTTTGGCCCCCCATTTCCATGCACTTATGCCAATGTATCATAATTAATTTTCCTTTTAATATTTTTTATCTACCTTGATAATTATTATCTTCAAAATAATCACCCAAATTAGAAATTCTTTAATGGAGACATCAAAGTGGGTGCATTAAAGAAATTAATATCGAGGGATGGAAACATTACATGAGGTAGAGGGGAAATGAATAATATGTTAGAGGGAGGATAAGTGGAAGGTTGGGTAAATGTAGGGGAAACTAGTATCAAACTATTGTTTCTTATGAAACATGTCAGGAACAACCACTATTTAAGACACTTGATTTGAAACACATATCATTATAATTGATATTAGAGGAACGAAAAAAGTGAAATATTAGTTCTTACATGCCCTCGTGGGTCCTATTTTGGTGCTCTATCTCATCCATGTTGGGTCCCTAAAATATTGGCTAAGTACAAAAAGGCGCATAGGCACACAAGGCCTAGTTGAAGGAAGGTGCACAAGGATAAAGTGCGTAGGGAAAGGCTTAAGGAAGGGTTTAAGGAAACCCATGGAATGTGCGCGGATAAAACCAAGGTTTCAGGACTTAGACATATTGGGTGTTTTGGGAATAACACATGAAAATCATGACCCGACTGCGCATGCGGAGTGGATAAGGTGCCAACCTAGCAACAGATTGGCCCAGGAAGGAGCATGCCTGTGGTAGAAGCTTCTAGAAGAACATCATGGTAAAAAGTGGAATGCTCATGTCTGGAGGAGAATGCTCATATGGAGGACTACATTCAGACACTTGGCATCAGATTTGAGGCTGATGGAGGATAAGTTGGTAGTTCAGAAAGGCTATATATAGAAGTGCCTGTAGAAGTAAAGAAAGAGAGAAATCGATAGAGGGTGGAGCTCTGTAGAAACACTACAAGAAATCTGTTAGTTTGGGTAACTGTGCTTAGGAAAGGATGTATCAAGGGTATGTGGATTATAAATTTCTTTTGAGATCCTAGGCATATAAGTCCATTTATAATGCATGACTCCAGTCTGCTTCTCTGTGACATTCTATAATGTCTCCATGAATGTAATGAGGTTACCAACTTACATGAATATGAACATTGATGATTCTAATGCATACATATTTCTCATAGTTCTTTTTCATTTATGTTTATGACTAAGTATGGATGCTTGTAAAACATCTTTCTATTTTGGTATAATTTATATAATCTATTAAGCACTTTCTCTCTAGAATGAATGCAAAGATCTAGAAGCCGTTCTGAGCTCTATGGTGCTTGTATGTATTACTTTCTTTCAATCCTCTTAAAAACATACCATAGATGATGTTTCCCACTAAACTCACATAAAAGAGAGACTCGGTACCTGCGTGTGCCAAAATCCTGTTGAGTAATAGGCCGGTATGTATAGGGTTCCTTTCTTTTATGATGGGGGTAAAAATGACTACATCTTGGTTCTATTTCTGGGACCTCTTTTTGAAGTTGTAGTGGGAAATGAGATACATCATGATCTAGGTAATGAGTATTGATAGAAAATTTAACTCTGGAAAGTGTTGAATCATGGTTCAAGAGCACGGAGGATGAATTTTCTCAAAGATTCAACATTGGAATTGAATTTAGTGCACGTAGGTGGGTTGAAGAGAACCTCTACCATGATTTATATGAAACAGTTTTCTATCATTTCCCAGTAGAACTGTATGAATGGCTCTCAACATATGTGTCTAGATCAAGTTGGTATTCTAGATCACATGTATGGAACCGAGAAGAATACTAGAGGCTGTAGGATGTAGATCTAACATGGAATTGTCATGTGGATCATTGGTTAGAGGGTGTGTTGGCTAGCTACACTCAGGAGTACGCTATTTCGACATATTCTTGCCCGGAAGTTTCTGATTTTGAATTTCTACGGGAGCCCAGAGGATCATTTCTACGTGCTATCCCTCTGGAAATGAAGATCATGATTGTTACATTGAGTTTAGAGGAATTTCCAATGGCCGGATAAACCATTCTAAGTGTTGGGGGAGGAATCTAGGATGGAGGAAGATGGCAGATATTATGACAGAGAAGGAAAAGGAGGAGAGACAACTCAAGTATAGTGAAGCATGTGAAAGGGATATTACTAGATGAAACAAGGTTACAAGTGTGATGGATATATGGAGGTAGATGTTATGGGAAGGAGTTGAGGTTCATGTGGAGGACGTAGAACTTGAGCAGTCTGTGGTACCCCATCTTGGCAAGCGTGTAAGAGAGACCCCTTCAGCTTCTGATGAGAGTTCGTCACATGGAGAGAGAAGGGTCGTTGGCATGTATCTGAACCCACCTAGTGACCAAACCCTAACATTTGGTTTTCCAGATCAAGGAAGGAGTATCATTGACCCAGTTGGTATCAGTGGAAGTGACAGATCTGCGCCTAGGAGGTATAATGTTTTAGTTCCCACTTTTATGGCTACACATATTCAAGTATTCAGAGGAGTCTTTAGATAAGGAGAAAGTATACAAGCCTTTGGTCTCATGTATGGGAGTGGCATGGGGTACAATAGTGGTAGTGGGGCATTAACATAGATCGTCAGTGCATAGTTTAGTGGAACCCTGGGGACACTTGGCACAACTACTACAAGACTTGGTGGTTTTGGTGGATCTGGAGGAATAGGACTAAGTGGACCTACTTGCTCTAGTGGATCTAGTGGCTTAGGAGGCATAAAACCTGGTGGACCTAATGGATACGGTGGAGGAGGAAACACTGGAGGAAACCAAGGCTCTAGCTCAGGAGGACAAGGGCCACAAACACCCCCTCAAGTCTTCTTTGAAATATCTTTACATTTACTAGATTATAGAGGTTTTGAAGATGCTGCAGAACATGTTCACAAGTGTGAGTTGCTATGGCGTGCAAAAGGTATCAAAACTTCAGAGCGGAAGGCTAGTCAATTTGCAACAACATTGCAGGGGCGCACACATAGATGGTATAGGAAATATGACCCTCATCAAATGGGGGTGGATTATATTTCTGTAAAGAATTCCTTCTTGGTAGAATTCCACACCCTTGAGTTTGAACAAAAGAGCATCAGCGTCCTAAAGGAGATTCAACAGGGAATGACAGAGAATGTGTCAGAGTATGATGTGCACTTTAAAACTCTCTTATCTAAATTATCATATGATATTCACCCTTAACAAAATGCTTAGTGGTTTTTTGGGTGGTTGATCACACCTTTTAGAAGGGCCTTATCTCATAATAATTTCATAGACTCATGCAAGACCCTAGAAGATGCTCTACGTGCTGAGGCTGTTGGTAATGTTGACACTAGTATTATCCCATTTTTGGAGGCTCATATAGATGCTATGTCTAAGAAACTAGAAAATTTGTCTACAAACTCAGCCCATGAGACTTGCAGTGGTTTATGGTGTATAGATTGTGAAGTAGAGGGGCATGTCAAGGATAGCTTCCCCCAGAGGATAATACGCACTGTGACAATAGACTACGAGATTTGTCATAGGGACCATGATGCAAGCAGGTTCCCCTTATTACAATGCGTAATCCGGAAGAATGTGTCTTGCTACTGTAAGATCTACACCTCTACAACCGATGATACTAAGGATTGTAGGCTTATTGATCAGATCCATGAGGCCATTGATCATGGGGTGTGCCAAACTATCATTTCCATTAGTTCTAAAGGTGATGATCACCATTATGAAGAGCGTGCAAATGGAGGTGAACAGATGGAGGTACATGCAGAAGGGGATTTCGTGGAGGATTTCGTGGTCATGGTAACCGTGTAGGAGGAAGAACTGAGTTCCCATGTGGAACCTGTTTTAATTATGGGTCTATAGAATGTTACACATGGGAGTGCCCAGAACTATTGAAGTGCTCATGGTGCTGGAAGAAACATAAGTATGAGGATTTCCCTGAGTTATTTGAGCACATGAATCAGTAGCAATGGAAATACAATAGCACTGTAATGGTAAGCATTAAGAATATAGACACACAATGGATGTCGTAGGTGACACTTTATGTAGGCTTGGAACCTATTTTAGTAATAACAAGAGCAGAGGCCACATGCGCAAAGGAAATATCAAGGCAAAGGAACTTGGTTTCAAGAGAGGAAGTGGTGCATGGAAAGTACCCAGATCCTGCTCATCAGAAGGAGGTATATCAAGATACCATGGACATCATTCAGAGTTTATAAGGAGAAATCAAGTGTCTAAGGGAGTAGTCCAGGAGGGAGGAGAAAAGGATGAAGGTCGAGGCACCAAGAGATGACCTAGATGAGGTCAGAGAAGTATGTAAAATGCTAAGGAAAGAGAATTGTATTCCCCTGCTAGGAGTAGCGTTAATGGAGAAGGTACCACCTGTCGGAGAAGAGCACAAGAGGTAGGTCCTGCATGTAAACCTTCCTCCTCACAGCCTTGGCTATGATAGAGAGATCGTGTTGAATGCAGTAGTGGATGGATTGGTACTAAGTAATATCCTCATTGACACAGGCGCAGAGGTCAATGTTCTCACACTTGATGCTTGGAATCAGATGGGAAGGCATGCATTACAACCATATTTGAAAGTGTTGTATATGGAAAAAAAAACAAAGGCGATTCCCATTAGTGTCTTAAAAGATGTGGCTATCACTATTCTAGTAACTAAGTTTACTGGGGACTTTGAAGTCTTGGCGCTCGCCAAGGCAGAAAATTTCCCAGCACTACTTGGGCATCCATGGTGTTACAAGAACAATGTAGATCTTCAGTTAAACAAAGGGTACATCAGCTTTGAAAATGAGGAGCGATTCATCATATCCCTGGCTGATGTGAAGTAAATTACCCTATACTGAACCTTTAGAAGAAGAGGTCCTGGATAGAATATATGTGTGCTCAATCAGAGATCCAGAGATAATCCATCCTACTGATGAAGTTATCTAGTTTGAAGATACTCAGTCGGTAAGTGACACCACCAGTCTAGCATGTGATAATTGGGTGCATGGGACCTATGAATTTATTGGACAACATTTAAGAGGATCGGTGACAAAGGCATGCACAGTCAGAAACCTATGAGGAAAAGAGCTACCTAAGTACTCAGGAGGGGAATCCCCTGAGGTCTTTTTACAGAGAATGGAAGTCCAATGGAAGCAAGAAAATGAAAGAAGAGTGATGTTAAGTTACGTCCTACTAGGTAATGTTGCGCTCTGGTGGGCAACACATTAGGATAATCTATCAGAATGGCATGAAGTGAGAATTTCCATCTATGTTTATTTCTCTAAAATCAATGTGCCCACCACCATCAAGGACTAGCATGGTAAGGAACCCACCTCTTTCCACATCCAATCCTGTGAAAGGGTATGGAGGGAAGGCGTAGAAACATTTCCACCATCTCTCTGGGTACACAAACTATATTCTACATTGCAGGGTTACATGTGCACATGGTACATACATTCGGAGACACGCCCGCCAAATAGGAAATTATCAAGAACTAGCAGCTGATCTAGTTCAAACATTTGAGTACTAAAGTACCAAGCCATCAGTTGATAAGGCATTGCAGGTTGTTAAGTGCCTTATAATGGGGGACAGTGCCATGGCTAAAGATAGGTTGTTAGAATTACTTGGTGAACTAGGTTTGGGGGAGTACTTTGAAGAAGAGGAAATAGACGAGGATCAGTTTGCATGCACATGTGTGAAAAATGAGAATGGAAAACTTGTTTATGTGATTAATGGGGAGGAAGCAGAAAGTTTGGATGTTAACCATTCTATAGGGACATGCGAGGGTAGTGACAATGCTGATACTCATGCGCATGCATACAATGAACCTTTAAAAAATAAAAATATTAACATCAGCTCAGGAGAAGAACCTAAGGAAGCTATCATTGGAGATTACTGGTTAGAGAAGGAGGTCTCTAAGATCATTGATCTTTTACATGAATTTGAGGATTTGTTTCTGCACAAGTACTATGAGCTCAAGGGTGTCCACCATTCCTTGGGGGAAATGAAGATAAAGTTGAAGGACAGTGCGCACCTGGCTAGGAAGAGACCCTACCGGATGAATCCCAATTTACATGTGACGGTAAAGGAAGAGAGAAAAAATGATAGCTTCTGGGATCATTGAAGCTATGAAAGAATTGTAATGGATAAGTCTGATGGTAATAAGCATCGATAAGGATGGGTGGATTAGGATCTACACGGATTAAAGGGAGCTGAATACAATGTGTGTCATTAATCCTTTTCCAACCCACTTCACTAAAGAAATTTTGGAGGGAGTCGCTGGGCACGAAATCTATTCCTTTACGGATGGATTTTTGGGATACCACTAAGTCTGAATTGTAAAGGAAGTCCAGGAGAAGACAACTTTCACCATTGAATGGGGAAGTTTTGCATACATGGTCATGCCCTTTGGGTTGAAGAATGCACCTATTTTTTTCTCGCGCATAGTGGTACAGGTGTTCCAGGACTTCATCCACAAATTTCTTCAGGTGTATCTGGATGATTGGACAGTTGTATGGGCTAGTGAAATACCATTGTGATACTTTGAGACTGATGTTTGAGACGTGTCGGCAGATAAAGGTTTTTCCTCAAAATTAATAAGTGTGTCTTTGCTACCCCCTTTGGAATGTTATTGGGGCATATCATATGTAAGGAAGGATTGCTAGTAGATCCTCCCAAAGTTTTTGTGATTATGTGATTGGGAGAACCTACTATCTAGAGTGTAGTGCGTGGGTTTCTTGGAAATGTGGGCTACTATAAAAAGTTCATCAAGAGGTATGCCAAGATCGCTACTCCTTTAGAATAATTTCTTAGACATGAAAGTATCTTCCATTGGGGAAAGGTGCAGCATAAGGCATTTGATACATTAAAGGATAGGCATGTCACTGTGCCCATATTATGTTTTTCCTCTTGGGATAAGCCCTTCCATGTTCATGTAGATGCCTCCAGGATGGCCATTGGGGTAGTGCTTGCACTACCTAGTGAGGGAATTTTTGATCATCCCCTATGCTTTGCAAGTAGGAATTTGACACCAGCAGAACAAAATTATACTATGACTGAGCGCGAAGCATTGTCAATGATCTATGCGCTTTACAATTTTAGACAATATCTTCTCGTAACTCCCTTTATGTTTTACATTAACCACATGGCGTTAAAAGTACTTGGTGAACAATCCCATTCTACAAGGGCGCATATGTCGATGGGTCTTTTTATTCTAAGATTTTGACTTCACGGTAGCTGTGAAGCTGAAAAAGAGTAATTGTGGAATTGATCATTTTCAAGAATTTATTCATGGGAGGACGCGCAAAGCTTTGAAGAGACAATTCTAGACGTACAATTGTTTAGGTTATGGTGCGTGCCCTTGGATTTGGAGGATATTGTAGTATTTCTAAAGGAAAGTGTGGAACTGTAAGGGATGAAAGCATTAGAGAAGAGGCTACTAGCTATACACGCAGAGCCCTACATGTTGATCAATGGGGACTTATATAAGTTAGGGTGTGATGAAGTTTTGCGCAGGTGTCTACTAGAGCATGAGAACCTCGCCATCATAAAGGAAGCACATGGAGGAAGTTTAGGTGGACATTATATAGGTGACACCACTGCATGTAAAATATTAATGGCAGGATTGTGGTGGGAAACTCTGTATAAGTATTGCAAGGACTATTATAAAGTGTCTAACCATTGTCATCGCATTAGCAAGCTAGGAAAGAGAGATGAAATACATTTGCACCCTATCCCAAGCACTGAACCTTTTAAGAAATGGGCAATATAATTTGTAGGCCCTATTACACCAGCAACGCGTAGGACTAGATCATGCTATGTAATCAATTGCACGAACTATTTGACAAGGTGGGTAGAGGCAGCCACAACTAAATACTACACAACAGCCATAGTGGCAAGATTTTGTGGGAGAACATTGTCATGAGGTATTGATGTCCTTTAAGTTTAACCAGTGATAGGGGTACACATTTCTTGAATGAGACTGTGAGGATCCTGTTAGCAGATTCCATGGTATCTCATCACAAGACTACCCCTTATCACCCATAAGCAAATGGAACTGCGGAAGCATTTAACAAAATACTAAGTCATACCCTGACCAAAATTTTTGATGTTAGAAGACAAGATTGAGATGACAAGGTATCATCCGTATTATGGGCTTACATGACAACTTATAAAAGGTTGTACAAAGCTACACCATTTCAATTGGTGTTTGGCATGGAAGCTATTCTACCTATTGAATTCATGTTACCTTCTCTGCAAATAGTGCACGTAGGAGGGATGGATGATGATCAAACGTTGGAAGAGAGAATTGATGAACTGATGAAGATGGATGAAAGATGATCACTTGCCAGGTGGAGCCAAACGATAGAAAAAGAAAATCAAATAGCATAGTATGGTCGCCAGATAATAAATAAGAAGTTTGAGGTTGAGCAGATGGTCTTACTGTATGATTCTAAGTTTTTGCGCCATCCTGGGAAATTGAAAGTCCATTAGTTGGGTCCCTATAAAATATCATACATCCTTGATTTAGGTGCATGCCAGTTACAAGAGTTGGATGGAATGAAATTTCCTGGACACTTCAATGGGAGTAGGCTGAAGCTCTACTATAAATAAGTCTTCTTGGTGTTTGTAAATAAGGTAATTTTTCCAAATAATTTAGAATTCCCTTTATGTAATTCTTTTCTTGTGTTTCCATTTTGAGTTGTTTTATTTTGTGCCTTGGGCACCGATAACCTTATTAAGTTTTAAGGATTTTTTAGTACACAGAGGACCGCACATCATTTTAGTGTGGGGTGGAGTGATTTGAAGGAGAGCATTGGTAAAGTTCCATGGAAGTTTGTGTTAAAAATCCTGATTGAATTTCCCTTTTAAAAGAGGTGCATGAAAAGAAAAGATGAGAAATGATGGTTTGTGTCATGATAAGGCTACTTTCAGATCCCGCATATAATAGAGGAAAATGTGCATAAGCAACACGAGGTATGAGAGAGTTAAAATCGTGATAGAAGAAGTGCCTTTGGTGCTAGTGATGTGTGCACAAGATTCTCCTGTCAAGATGGATTGGTTGCGTGTCAAGAGGTTGGAATATTCTCCACGTAGGTTTAGGAGCATGAGTTAAAGTTCTAAAGTCAGACTTTGTTTGAAAAATTTGCATTAAATGTGAAACGTACAGTTGTAGGTGGAGTATCATTCAATGCTTAAAAAGGGAGAAAAACTATAAATAAAGGGTCGAAGTATTTCATTATTCACTATACGTATAAGGAAAAAAAAAGTTCTTTTGCATCTTGGAAAACTAGGGTTTCCAGGACTGATCCATGTGAAGAAAAAATTGAAGACATTGAGTGTGAGTAACTAGTTTGGATTTACGAACTAGAAGGAAGGGATTTAACGGGCATAAGAAAAGTTGTGAGAAGGTGCCGTATTGTGAAGGAATTATCCTAGCTAGGGTTTGAAGAACTAGGGCACAGGTTTAAGGAGTTTTCTTCACAAATTCGAGATGCAAGGTGGGAAAGAGTGGAAGAATAGAGTTACAAGAAGTGATTGAAGTGGTAAGAGGACTTAGACAATGGCACCCAAGAAACCAGTTATCACACCTAAGAAAGGAAAGGGCAAGGGCAAGGGAAAGAAACAAGAAACTGATGCACATAAAAATGAAGAGTGGAATGCAGAAATGTAGTACCTAGATGGAGTGTTACTAGGAAAGGAGTGGGAATGACTAAAATCATCGTATGAGCACAATTGAGAAGGATATGGCACTGGAGTTAGTACGCCCAACAAATAAAAGGACACCAGAGGGTTTTCCCATCTATAATGATGATGTGAAGGTCAAGTTGAAGAATTCAGGGTTATTATAACTCTTTGAGTTTCCCTACTTCATGAAGCCTGAGTGCCTATATCAATGGTTGATGTCGCACATACATGAAGACTATTTCCACTTTGCAGGGTGCAAGATGCGCATAACCCCTTAGCTCATTTCACATTTCACAAGCCTCAGCTATGAAGGAGATAGTCTAGAGGATGACTTAAGTGACAAAGAGGCAATTAAGGAGACTATTGCTGCCTATGCATACAAAAAGGGGTCAAGGTACTATGATATCACATACATCAAGGACACCCGGTAATTAAGATGGCCATGCACCTGGTGACAAACTTAAATGGCCAAGAGAGATGGACCCAGGTCAATAAGCCATGGTTGCATGTTTGCAGGAAAATTTCAGAGGGCACCATCTACAACTTGTCTCCATTTATTACAGACGAGATTATCAGTTGCACAAAGGAAGGTGACAGAATCCTTTTCGGTAATATCTTGCTAACCATTGTGTTTTCAGATATTGGAGTACTTGATGCATCAGACAAATTCATGTGGGAGTACCCTACTAAGGACACTTTGCCTACAAAGAGATTTGAAAAATATGCCTGTGATAGTATGACGACCGTGTATAAGGCGCGCCTAGAGAAATAGTATATGCACTCGAGGAACACGTTATGGGTAGAATGGAGGATCCCTAAACAACTGCCAACGACCACTAAGAAAGAGGCTGAGTTTTTCATGTACCAGCATTTCTACCTGGGTAGATTCAAATAGATAAATGAGACATGGAGCCCATGCTGCAAGCTCGCTTTTGCCTTCATAGCTCAACACTTCCAAGCAGGAGTGAACATGTTCAAAGAATCCAAGAAGTTGAGGTTGGACGTTGGTAATCTAGAAAGGGACCATAGGGAAATAAGAAAATGGTTGGTCTACCTTAAAAATCACATGTATGTGGAGAGGTACATGTCGCATGAAGTTCAAATGGTGAGGCCCATGAATTTTACCATTGCAGGAGGATCTTTGACGCATGTATACATCCACATAATGAGAAGGGAATATATCTTGAAAACGAGGTGTCTATACCTAAGGATCCAACTAGAAGGAAGAGACCCATGCCCAAACGGGAGGAAAACGAGATAGAGAAGAAAATACCAAGTGTGGTGAATACACAGGTAATAGGTTCCCCTGGGACAAGTGCCATAACAAGTATGTATTCACGTAAGAAGAGGCCCATGGTCAAAGAGAAGACTCCAGATCCAAAAAATCTGTTAGACAAGGAGTCCTCAGGAGAAGAAGAGATAAATTCACCTACACTAGAATCTCTAGTTAGGAAGAATCAGAGGCTAGAAGAGGATACCACCTTGAAAGAAATTGGGAGTTTGGAGAGATACATAGGTGAAGAATATTTTAGTGGGGAAGATGAACCTGAAAAAGATAAAGAGCTACCTGTCTTCAACATGCATGATTAAGAAGAATAAGGTGGAGAAGAGGAATAGGGGTTCCTTTTCGTGTGGTACAAGGATAGCCAGGAGGGGGAAGGCACCTAGGACATGGGAAGTGAGGAGGTTTTCATGTAGAAATAGATAGCCCCAAGCCTTGCGCTGGAACAGATGAACAAGGTGATAGAAATAAAAGAAATAAAGAAAATTGATACCTTGGTGGAGGAGAAGTTGGAACACACTACTGAGCTGGTATTGAACAAGGATAAGGAGGAGAGAGTAGAAAATGACCATGAAAACAATGAAGGCCCCATTTTAACTGTAAGTATTCCTAAGGGCATGCGCATGGGAGGAAAGTGTGCAAGAGGGGAAAGGATAGGAATGGGTTATATTGATGACCCCAATAAAGTGTTTCGCAAATGGTTCCAAAGCACGATTCCAGCAAAGGAGCTCATGAAAATGTAATCTTTTGGTAAGGAGGCTGCATACCCATGGACAAGGAAGATTCTCTCATGGGAAATTGAGTCCCATCTTGATGAGCCAAAATTTGAAGTAAGCCACAGGGAAATAATAACATTTCCAGGAACAAGAGAAGACAACCCAGTGGTGAATACTCAGTAGCTCTCAGATGAACAACTGTGCAATGTGCTCAATAAGGTCTCTGTTGAGGTCGAAGCTAGACTCTTCACGTGGAATGATAGAATCAAAGGTCTAGAGGAGGAAATTGAAGAAGAAAGAGGAAGAGCTAGTTGTAAGGACAAAGGAGCTAAGTCAAGAGAAACTAATCATCTCCCAGTTGTAGCGTGAGTTAAAAGACAAGAAGGCTAAAGTATGCGTAGTATAAAAAAGGTGGAGTCCATTAATAATGCTATAGTGTTGAAGCATCCAGACCTAACACCTCCTACGTAGAAGTATGGATCTACCCTGGGATGCCTGGAGGACTTAGCAAGAGTCATCACCAGGGCGAGGCAGTTGTTAGCCTTGGAATCTATAGAAGAAGTGGCCATGCTTTTGGAGAAAGAAGATAAATTGAAATTGATGGCATTTGTAGCTGAGTACAGTAAGGTTCTTACTGATATAAAAGTAGCTTCCCAGACTGCTGAGGCCACGTACAAAAATTACACGGACAGAGACAAAGTGGCAGGCATCTTGGTCGCCACTCATGAAGTAGAACTCAAGGAGATTCAAGAGAAGAATAAGGGAAATAGGGTAGAAAGGGAAAGAATCCTTTCCGAGGTCAAAAATAAATCTGAAGCCATTGAAACCTTAAGGGGTTCAATAAAAAACTAGTTGAAGGAACTGTACCCACAAATTACAAAAAGAATGGATGCACTGGATGATGTAGGCAAAGAGTTAGAGAAAATTGCTAACACCATAAGCACACAAGGAGAGGGACTAAGTTTTGAGGAGGTGAGTGCCCTGGTCGGCGACGTCTACAAGAGAGTGCAGAATGAAGTCGATGTCTGGAACAAGTTAGAGGTCAACTTGAAAAAGGATTTTCCTAGTTTATTTTAACGATTCCATCACTTCCCCATTCTTTCTTCTTTCCCTATTTATTCATCCCCTTATTCTTGTTCCAAGGCATAAATCTATTATATTCTTTCTTTTCACTGGAGAAGTATTCCCATGGATGGAGAACAGGTGTAGTTTGGGGTGATGTAGGGCCCCTAAAATATTGGCTAATTACAAAAATACACATAGGCACACAAGTCCTAGTTGAAGGAAGGAACACAAGGATAAAGCACACAGGGAAGGGTTTAAGGAAGAGTTCAAGGAAACCCATGGCATGCATGCGGATGGAACCAAGGTTTCAGGACTTAACCATATTTGGTGTTTTGGGTAGAACACATGAAAATCATGACCCGAATGCACATGCAAAGTGGAGAAGGTGCAAGCCTAGCGACAGGTTGGCCTAGGAAGGAGCATGGATGTGGTAGAAGCTTTTAGAAGCACATCATGGTAAAAAGTGGAAATCTTAGGCCTAAAGGAGCATGCTCGCATGGAGGAATACATTCAGACACTTGGCATAAAATTTGAGGCCACTGGAGGATGATTTGGCAGTTCATAAAGGCTATATATACAAATGCATGTAGAAGTAAAGATAGAGAGAAATAGATAGAGGGTGGAGCTCTATAGAAACAATACAAGAACTCTGTTAGTTTGGGTAATTGTGCTTAGGAAAGGATGTATCAAGGGTATGGGGATTATAAATTTCTTTTGAGATCCTATCCATATGAGTCTAGTTCTAATGCATGACTCTAGTCTGCTTCTCTGTGACATTTTGTAATGGCTCCATGAATGTAATGATGTTACCAACTTACATGAATCTAAACATTGATGATTCTGATGCATACATCTTTCTCATAGTTCTTTTTTATGTTTATGACTAAGTATGGATGCTTGTACACCATCTTTCTATTTTGGTATAAGTTATATAATCTATTAGGCAATTTCTCTCTAAAATGAATGCAAAGATCTAGAAGCCTTTTTGAGCTCTATGGTTCTTGTATGTCTTACTTCCTTTCAAATCTCTTAAACACAGACCATAGATGATGTTTCCCACTAAAATCACATAAAATAGAGATTCGGCACCCACGTGTGTCTCGGTTGAGTGCCCAGCACCCGCTCGGTGATAGACCAGTGCACATGGTGTTACTTTATTTTGTGATGGGGGTAAAAATGACTACAATCCAATATTGTAAATAGGGAATGTTTCATTTTGAAGATTATAATTTTATTGATTGGTTTGGATATTATAATTTGATTTTAGCCAAAAAAATATTAATGCATGAATGTCTATTGAGGATAATTTGAGGAGATGTTAGACCATATGGTAATATATGGGGATACATTTATCATACATAATATAGATGTTTGGATATTCAACCATTGTTATGTTTAAAAACTACATGTAAAGAGAAAATTTATGTGATTCAAGGGAAGATATAAAGTTTGGTGATCCCATTAATGGTGCAAATATATTTTATATGTGAGTAATTTTGAATCAAAATACTCAATATGGGATCCATGATGCAATAATTTATCGCACTTGAAGGATCTTCAATGGAAATAAAAATGAATATTGACCTTGAATCCAAATGTAAATCAATACTATTTAAAGTTGATGGATCAAGTCAAGATCTAAAAAAGTACAATATTTGATGTGAGTAGGATGATAATTAAATGTAGGGGAGAGATGGAGAATATTTTGTTGATGTTTTTGAATATTATAATGTGGGTTGCTTATAATGACGATGTGTACATTTTTGAGATTTTTTAGTTTGGTTGTGATGGTGTGAGTCATGAATTAGGGAGGTAAATATGATATGTGATCATGTTTTTCACCAAATTAATATGAAAATATAAAAATTAGAGCATGCATATCATGTATGAGTTGCATGATATAACAATATGCCAATGGGAGGCTTATCAACATCATAATCTATCATCATAAAATACCTACGATTCCTTACACCAATTTCCTCTAAAAAATTTTGGTGTGCAAAATAAAGCATGGTTAGACAATACGCTCTGATTATGCTGGAGAGGAAAGAACATGAAGTGAGGTTGGTATAATTTAACAGATAACATAGGTGAGGGATCCATGTGTGTACTAGTAGAAGGTGCAAAATACAAAATTGGGGAAAATCCAATTAGTTGTAATTTCAAAACCCAACCGCAATGTATGTTTGTTATATTACTTTTTAGCAACACTTTTTAGTTTTAAGCTAAATTAAATGTAGGGAAATAGGAAATACATGAAAAATCATCACTAATTGAGCCCCTCCAGTGGCTATTCATATGCGTGATGGGTAGATTTTGTCTCGATCAAAATTTTTATTATGAGCATTCCATATTTCTCATGCATGTCGTGAACAACCAATAATTAAGGCTCATGTTTTGAAATTCCTATCATTACAATTATTTCTAGAACCATTGAAAAAAGTGAAAAATTATTTTTCCAAGCACTATTGGGTCCTCCTTTGGTGCTCTATCTCATCCAAGGTTATAAATAGGGAATGTTTTAGTTTGAATATTATAATTGGGTTGATCAGTTTGAATAGTATAATTTTTTTGTGAGTCAAAAAATATGAATACATTGAATATATTGAATACATGAATGTGGATAGAGTATAATGGGAGGAGAGAGTATACCATATGTTGATGCATGGGGAAAAATTTATCATACGTGATATAGACATTTAGAAAACTGACCAATGTATTGTTTATAAACTGCATGTAAAGAGAAGAAGTGTGTGATTCGAGGGAAGATGTTAAGTTTTATGATCCTGTTAATGGTGCAAACAACTTTTAGATTTGAGAAATTTTTAATTATAATACTAAATATAGGATCCATGATGTAATATTTTGTTGTGATTGAAAGATATTTAATACGGATACAAATGCCTATTGACTTTGAAGATAATTACAAATCTAATACTAATTAAAGTAGAGGGATAAAGTAAAGCTCCAAAAAATCATAATGTTTTATGTGAGTAGTATGCTAAGTGAAACATAGGCGGTAGATGAGGAATATTTGGTTGATGGGTTTGAATATTATAATTTGTGTTATTTATGACAATTGTGTGTCCCTATTTGAGATTTAGTAGTTTGGTTGTGATGGTGTGAGTCATGAATTAGGGAGGTAAAGATGTTACGTTATCAAGTTTTTCACCAAATTGAAATGAAAATACAAACATTGAAGTGTTTATATCATGTATGAGTGGAATGGTATAAAAACTATAACATTGTGAGGGTTATTAAAATCATCATATATCATCGTCATCAAAATACAATTCCCTACACCAGTTTGCTCTGTAGAATTTATGGCATGTAAAATAAAACATGTCTTGACCATATGATATTATTATGTTGGAAAGGTGAGCACATGAAGTGATGCTAGAATAATTTTGCAGTTAACATAGGTGTAAGATCCATGTGTGTAGTAGAGGGGGAATTTTTTTTGGGAAAATTCAATAGGTTGTAGTTTCAAAACCTAACCGCAATGCTTGTTTCTTATATTATTTTGTAGCAACACTTTTTTAGTTTTAAGCTCAAGTAATTGTAGGGAAATAGGTGTTTTATGTCATCATGTTTGTTGGAAAATTGAAATTAAAATACATACAATAGAGCATTTATATCAAGAATGAGTGACATTGTATAAAAAATGTGACAGTGAGAGGCTTATCAACATCAATATTTATCATCATAAAAAAATTATGATTCCTTACACCATTTTCCTCTAAAGAATTTATGATTTATTCAAAATCAAGCATGCCTAGATTATATGCTATAATTATGTTGGAAAGGATCCTAAATATAGTGACGTTGGTAAAATTTTGTAGATAAAATAAGTGGGAAATCCATGTGTGTAGAAGAGGGCACAAAATAAAAAATGGGTAAAATCCAATTAGTTGTAGTTTCAAAAACCAACTCTAATGCTTGTTTGTAATATTAATTTGTAATAACACTTTTCCATTTGAATATGAAGCAATTGTAGTGAAATAGGTGATGTATGAACAATCATTGGTAATTGATCCCCTTTATTGGTTGATCGTATGAGTGATGGTTAAATTCTATATGTCGATCAAAATTTTAATGATGAGACTGCATAGGATTTCTTACGTTGTTGAGTTCAAATTTATATCTAACTTATAAGAATGTATTTACACTAATAACACCATTAAAGTGTACCAAGTAAAGTCTAGGTCTTAAAGATATTCCTTTTTTTCTTAATTATGTCCATTAAAGTTGTAAAAATACCTAGAGATTAGTGGCACATTTGAGATGTTCAAACAAGTAAAACACATTCCATGCCAATAGCTATTGACAAGTCTGAAAAGGTTTATATGTTATTATGCACAAGGCTAACCACCCTAGGTGAGATTAATTTTTTATTTCGATGAGGTTTTTTATAGTCTTATAAGTAATTCTAAGATGTATTGAAGGGGCATATCCGAGTTGAAGTTGTATGGAATATATATAAAGGCGATTGTATAATATATTTTGTATACCATTGTGAAATAGGAAATGAATGTTTGAAATTTTTATCCTCTTTATGAAATAAATATAGAGTGATAACTTCATCATTAGTAAATCCACCTAATTAGTTTCTTAATAAACAACCCCAAATAAATAATTATTTGTTCTATTTATTTTGTGCACCTTCGTCCCCTATAAATTGATTGAGAAGATCTAACTGTTGTCACTTTGAAATGTACCCTTTGGATAATGGTGTGATAACTCTTCTTTCAATTAGAAAAAATGGAAAAATTCCTAGGTTATGGGTGACCTGTATATTGGAGTGAATCTCCAGATAGGACTGGTTCCCCTAGTGCTACTCCTAAACTAATTCTACCTCCTAAAACTAACCAGGAAAACGGAGAAGGAAATGAAATAAAAATAACTAAAAGGGATGTAATACACCAAAATTATTTGAGAACTTTATCCTTATTTGGATCACACATATGAAGAAAATAAATCACACACATCACACAAAAAATAAAATTAATTGATTAAAATTGTAGATGATTCGTAAAAAGGTTTCATTGTGATTATCATTGAATAAGAAGGGGCAATAGTTTGCACCACAAACAAATCCTACAAACAACCTGTCAAACACAATCTATGATCTCCAATTGACATAAAACTACATAAGTAATGAAATATTAAACTGATCAGACAAGAATATACAATAATAAAAAAATAAATTCAATTTAAATAGATTATGCACTAAATATAGACTATAGAAGGTAAAACACGTTTCCTTTATTACTCCAAGTGGTGGAATAATCACAGATAAGCACTCATGACTCTTTTTTTCTCACTTAAAAGACTGAATTTTTCGAATAAACATGAATGAATAAGTAGAGATCCATTTTTACAATATTTTTTTAATCTTTTATAGAAGTTTCAGAGAGAAAGAATGATCCCAAAGGCCTACGCATGCAAGTATGACTTAAAAATAGAATAAAAGCAGTCTATTTTATTTCTTTCCCCGAAAGAAACTCCTTATGTGTGAAAGGATGCCTTTAATATTTTTATCAAAGATATGTTCTACATGGCTGAAATTAGCTTCTCCTTTTCTTTGCATGCTTTTATCTTCTTTATTTAGCTCATAGATGACAAAACAAGATTTTCCAGGACGATTTGATCTATTTTTAAGCCTCTACATGTCTTTTAATCCTTTCTATTGCATGTACTTTCCTATAAATCCCTCGATTCCTGAAATAAATGATTCTCAATTTTAGAGCTTGGCAAGAACTTTTCAATGAGACCAATTTTGATAAATTTGGAATCATAGATCAAACTTTATCGCCCTCCAAAGTTATGTCTATCATAATGCACAATAGAAGGAAACGTTTCATATTTTGAATGAGTTTTCTCACATGTATATGGCCTTAACCAGCTGCCAAGTGTCCTTATTTGATTTACTCACAAAATCAGTATTTAATTTTCCTTAAAATGTTAGCCTATAAAAATATGCCACATATGCATAGTGTCGTGCTTATAAAAGCTTAACTGTGAATTGCAAAGCATTCACAACACTTTTATCATTGAATCACAACACCCTCTGATTTTGACAAGTGTGTGTACTTGAGCGCATGGTATGACTAGGTAACATGGGTACTATCTCCAAGTTGTGGGACTTGCTACCTGAGATAGACCTCTAGAGAAAGTTGGTTCTTCTTCCTAATCCTAGTGAAAACTAGGTCTACTGAGATGAAGTTACTATCTCTATCCTACAATTTCCAAGGGACAAGGGAGAGATAATTAACATGAAAATGAAGGAAAAATATACTACAAAGGTGATACACCAAAAGAAGAGAATGAGAAAAATTTCCAATGTGTGAAAAGAAAAGCAAAATACAAATCAGAGAGGGTGATGAAAATTCTCCATAGTATAATAACAACATTCACAAACACATTCCCATGCATACGCAATATTAATAGGTTCCTACAAGAGTATAGGGTAGAAATAGACATATGCAATAACATTAGAGAGGCAAGGAGAATGCAACAAACTCAACAAGGTAAGATACACCCACAAATTTGAATCTATTGCTTCATTAATATGCAAAATAAAAAATATTACAAAGGAAAGGCTTTGATCACCATGCAAGGAGTCCACTACAAAGGCCTGTAACACATTGGCTTCACAAAACCTAAATGAAAGAGTTTTGCTACTCAAAAATACCCCCCCTTACAATGAGCCCAACACTTAATTTATAGAGTTTTGGAAGAGAGAAAGAGAGAGAAGGCATGTAAAATCCTAAAATCCACTTTTCAACCAATTTAAAGTCATAATAAATGAGTTTGGTTGGTTATTTTGGACCTGAAAAAGCAATCTAGAGGTGTCCCATAACCTGCAATAGAGAAGGAATGGCTACGCATGCTCATTAAATGCCTCTCCAACAACTAATAAAATCATTGTTCAAAAACGTGGAACATTTTCCTTAAAATAATCATCTAAAATTCATAAATTTCTACATTTCTTAATTTTTGCGTGTCTTCCTCGGAGTCATAGTTCCAACGAGACTGATTTTTTGAAAATCTATTGAGAATTACAAAAGTTATGGCCTTCTAAATGTGAGTAGTTGTTTTGAGTTTGGAAAGTATTTCTTGCATTTTGCAGGATTGAGCATTTCATTTATTGGAGCTGGAGATGTTCTAAATTTGAGATCCGGGTCAAAATTTATACATGTTTGAAGTTCAAGGTCGGGGTGTTCCACGCAGGCTCTTATAATCCACATTACACCACATTTCTTTATATTATAGTTCTTTGGGGAACTCGTGGCACTAGGGTACAAGGGCTGCCTGAGGTGCCAATTCCTGCCTTACCTACATCTAGCTTACTAAAAACATTTCAGAATTCATAGGCTCATGATGCACTTAGGGCACTTAGACTTCCCGACCTCGCCATCTCCACACCATATAGTCCCTATGGTCATTTCACCCTTCCCACGTACTCATGTCCCCAGCTCGCCTGGGACATTTGGTCTATCCGAATCCACCTTCTCCACACTGGATCCGTTCCATTCCTTTACAAATCAGACAAGTCATATTTTCAGGGAACTTGCGTCCTAGTGGAACTTAGACTGCCTGGCCCACTAATTTCCACCTTATCCGCATCACCTCTATCTCCTTGATGTGCGAAAATTTCTCCTCTACGGGGAACTCAGGTCCCCATGGTACTTGGATTTCTTGGGCTGCAAACTTCAACCCTTTCGAGAACATAAAGGAATCGCTTCCTTTTTTTGCAAATAAGACAAGTCGGCATTTCAGGGAACTTGCGTCCCGATGCAACTTGGACCACCTAGGCAGTTGATTTCCAACTTATCCGCATTGCACTCTATCTCCGTGACGTGTGGAAATTTTTCCTCTATGGTGAACTCACACCCCCATGGTACTTGGATTGCTTGGGCCACAAAATTCCACTTTTTCCACAACAGAAAGGACCCACTTCTATTTCTTTGCAAATGAAACAAGTCAGTGTTTCGGGCAACTTGCGTCCCGATGGAACTTGGACCGCCTGGGCCACTGGGACACAATTTTTCTATAATTCATTGTTTCCTTTGCATTTTGGACCCAAATCAAGGATGAGGAACCCTAGTTCAATCCGCAGCTGTTCCAGCCATAGCCCCAAGACCCGTAATACATTAAAATATGTCCTTTTTCAGTATTTTTTAATTTTTAACAAATATTCGTTAACTCTTGAGATTTTCCTTGAATGGGGAAGTTAGAGAAAAGTAAAGGTGTGCCCCAAAATCTAGATTTATTACTTTCACCATTTCTATCTGTCCGATTCTAAAGAAATTGTGCAAGTTATCGAAATCACCTTGTGGTAAATTTCGGATAATAAGCACTCCACGTACCTTTGTGATACTAGTGTGGTCTTCCGAAATGTTAACTAATAAAATATTACCATGTATCCTTTTCCTTTTGCGTAACTGACCATTGCAAAATGTGAACAAATAGGAAAGATCCACAAAACATCATATCAACCCTGACTGAGTTCTACGAAATGCGAACAAATAGGAAAATGCAAAGTCTTTCGCAAACTATATCTTTGACTGTCAACTACGAAGCTCCAACCAACAAAATAGCTACACACCCTTCGCAAATAATTTCCTTAACTAAAAATTAAGAAATGTGAATGAATCAAAACATCCCACAAATCCTGTGTCAGCCTTAATTAAGAGACCTTTTTAGATTTTGAAACATGAGATAATAGAAAAGATCAATGTTTCCTTCAAATTTTAGACCTTTGACTGGGTTTTCTGAAACACGAACCAATAAAAAGGTTCCAAAAATCCCATGGTGTCATTTTATCATTTGATTTTTGATTCTATAAGATGCCCACACATATATTTGACTTCATTGACCTGCAACGAATAGAAAAAATTGTAAATTAGAGCTGATTCCGCAGGCTTAGGTCTGTCATAGTTAGAAAAATGAAGAGAGGCTTCGAATGGTGCCGAGTAGATTTTACTGAGTCATTGATCTTCCGACACATAGCCCCTACCTTTTTTGTTGAAATTGATGGGAATTTAAACATCACGTGTTTTTTATAAAATTTTCCAATGATTTAAACTTGCTCCACGTATTTTTTAAATGTTAACGGTCGGTTATTTTAAGGCATGAAAATTGACTATTGTTTGGATGTATTTTTCTCTTAAAAATTAGTTAAGTCTTGTTTTTAAAGACTGGTTTGTATTGTGTCATTTTGATGCTTCTGCCTTCGATGTTTTCAACTAAACCTTATCAATTATAGTCCTCAACTCGTTTAAAACATTCATAAGACATTCCCAAAAACTCATACTTGTAATCAAAGTCTAGAAGCCTTTCTAAAATCTATGTTAAGCTGAGAAACAAAGTTTTAAGTTTCCTTCTTGCAGGTTTACAATAAATTGTAACACTAACCTCAAAACGAGTTTGAATAGTAATTACCATGATCTCACTTATATCCCATTAATAATAATACAATTTATATGACATATATCTAATAGGTTAATATATAATAACACTTACAAGTCAATATTTTTTTTTTCTATAAATAACAATAAATAATAAACTAAACAATTTTAAAATGATATCAAAAAATAAACAAACAAAATATTGTTATATAGGAATACAAGAAAATTATGTGTTTTACCACATTAAAATTGTGCTTTACACAATGATATATATAAAACAGAAATAACTAAAGGTGCCACAAGAGTCGAACTATAGACAATGGAACTGGTTGGCTTTTTATTACTTAATAATTCTTATACTTAATCTCCACGCAATTCTAGTTTCATTAAACATTGGATGTATTTACTCTTCAAACTGCCTTTATTTTAATATTAATAAAAGATATTTATATTAACAAGGGTGATCAGAAAGCTCATGGTCCCACAAAATGCCCAAAGAGCAACTAAAGAGAATAACAACTACATCAAATAAGAAAGCACTAGGTATAAGCTATCACTCTGGGAGGAGAAGGAGGGTCAACCCAGTGAGGGATAAACACTCCACTGGTTGGGTCAGCTGAGGGAGGATCCACCTAACAACCATCATATTTAGGCATATGAATCTGCAAAGAAATAACAATTCCCTAACCAGGGGATGAAGAACCATCCATAATTTGCATGTTAGGTGGAAGAGAACCCCACTATGGAGAAGTATCAATGCCCTTCCCTCTTAGAGGATGGATCTATCTTGGTCTAGAGGATGAAGGAGCTAAAGGGTGACCCCAAGAAAATTTAGAGTGATGGTTATGAGAGGGGCTTATATGACACGGTAATACAGGTGGCAGCCGCAAAGGCGGGGATGGTCAAGGTGGTGGTAATAAAGGATCTGGGGGACCTGAATCATTGTGCAAGGTGCACTCCCCTAGTGTATGAGAAACTCCTATAAATGAGTGAACTCAAGGGAAACCTTTTCAGCTTGAGCTTGAATCTTTATGCACATAGTAGAAAATATAACAGCTTTTTCATTAGTGGAAAAGAAAGCAATAAATTGATCATTTTGGAAGATCAAATCATTTTGAGATTTCCAAATATGAAAAAGAATACAAGCTCTAAAAAATTTCCATAGAGTATCAATATAATGTGGCCATGGAATGAAATCTTTGAACAGAGCTAGACACTATAGAAAAGAATTCAGGATGGTAGGGTTGGAAAAAATTATGTAACCAAGTCTAGATAGTCTAAGCATGGGGACTAAACCAAAAAAATGATTAAAAGATTCAGGTTTGGAAAAGAAAGGGTATTTAGTATTAGGAATTTTAATATGACTAATAAATTCTCTGATATGTAGACCTTGATAAATAAGGCGCTAAAGGAAATAATTAAATCTGGTCTCCAAAAATGAATTCCAAGCACGGGAAAGCCGATGAAGCCAAGTGGAATGCGCAAAATGTAGACCCCGACGTGCATTGAGTTTGGAAATGACAGGTGAGACTTGGCTCAGGATTTGATAAGTTGTTCTAGCACTTTAGCAGAGGAAGGAAAATTCATTATTCTACCGTCAAGAACACCACCAAGCATTTAGGGGTTTAAGCCCCAACTTATGCAGCATAACATCAAATATTAATTCCTTAATTTTGTAGATATATGGGATATATATGGATCAACCTCACCACCTTCACCTACAGAGTCTATGGATCTAGAATACATTCCTCCTAACTTTAATTTTTATGAACACCATTTCCTTGGGACCTTTTACCTATCTCCATGATGGCGAGGATCCCTCTTCTCTTCCCTTCTTGTACCCTAACATGATCGATGATGACATGCCTTCGATCAATGTTATTCAATGTCATGACAATGATTCCATTATCACCTATTAGGGTGAGAAGGACTCTTATATTCACTTTTCATTACCTTCTGAGACGCAAACCATGTTGACTGAATTGAATATCAAAATAAACATTCACACTCAGGACGACTCGCACATCTTAAAGATAGGAAAATATTTATATGTTGCTGAGTAAGAGGATTTCACCACTTTCCTCCAAAATCATAGCAATGATTTTTCCTGGTCTAATGCCGATATGCCCAGTATTGACCTAAATATCATGGTTCACAATACCGTAACCATTCATGATACCAAACCGTGAAATAGAAGCTATGAAAAATGCATCCTTGCATCGCTCTTCTTGTGAAAGAAGAACTTCAATGCCTCATTTTTTTTCCTTCATTATACCCATTAATTATCCCCAATGGATTTCTAGCATCATTCTTGTCACTAAAGTGATAGGGGGACTCTGTGTTTGCAAAAAATTTCATGACCTTAACCTAGCCTACCCTAAGGACAATTTTCCTCTACCTAGTATTGACCAATTAGTTGATCTCACCACCGGTCATGGGATGTTATCCCTCATGGAAAATTTCTCATATTATAACCAAGTACTACTCAAACTCAAAGATAAACAGAAAACCACCTTCATCACCTCCTGGGGGACCTCTTGCTATCTTGTTATGCCTTTTGGACTTAAAAACGCTGGTGCTACATACCAGCTTTCTATGATCTATATCTTTCATGAAATCATGCAGATCATATTGGAAGATTATGTTGACAATATTCTTTCCAAATCCAAATAGCAGGCCAAAAACCTTTTAGTAATTAAGGTTCTCTTTGACCTCCTCATCCAATATTGTGTTTTCCTCCAAGTAAAGAAATGTGTCTTCATTTTTCTCTTGGGAAAGCTCCTTAGTTTCATCATTTCTTTATGTGGCATTTAAGTTGATCTTTCTAAAATCAAGGCTATTCTCACAATGAATCCACCTAATGACCTTCATCAAATTCATAGTTTGCAAGGAAAGTTACAATCTATTCATCTCTTCATTTCTCATTTTTCTGACTGTTGCTATCCATTTCATCATCTTCTCAAAAAGGATGTCTCCTTCAAATGGGATAATGAATGTTGCAAAACCTTTGATGTCTTACAACAATACCTCCTCCAACCACTTGTGCTCATTCCACCTAAACACGACTGACCATTTCACCTCTACATTTCTGCCACTGACCATTCGTTGGGTGCCATACTCACTCATCACGACAAACAACATAGGGAATAATAATTTTATTATATAAGGCATACTCTTCTAGAGTACAAGGCTAGATATACTCACGCCAAAAAGCATTTCCTATACCTCTTCTTTTTCGCCACTAAACTTCACCATTACCTACTCAACTATAAAACCTTCATCATCACCAATAATGACCCCTTGCATTATATGTATGCTAAACCATACCAACACCAATGTTCTACATGTTGGCTCATGCTTCTTGTAGACCTATATCTTGAATTCATCCATCAATTTTTTTTCAAAGGAAAAACCATAACTGACCAACTTGTAGATGCACCTATTTCTAGAAACCAATCTTCTAACTTTGAATTTTTGGATGAATCCATTTCTACCCTATCCCTGGACAATACCATTTACCAGATGACACTATTCTTTGATGGTTCCAAATTTCAACATGGGTGTGGTGCATGGGTCATCCACATTCCTCTTGATGGTGATCCTATGCCTTTATCTTTCAAATTGTATTTTGACTGTACTAATAACATTTCCGAATACAATGCACTCATGTTAGGTCTTCAAACTGCCATGGCCTTAGATGTTAAATCCATTAATATTTTTGGTGATTATACACTTTTGTGAACCAATTAAATGGTTTATACTAGTTTTGTAATGAGATACTTCAACAGTATAAACATCACATTGACATGATTTTGACTACCTTTGATCATTATGAAATTCAAACAACCTCGCGTTCCACTAATAAATTCATAGACACCATGGCCTATCTTTCTTTCCAAATACCCACTTCACCTTCAGACTCAAAAATATTTGTCACAGTACAAAGGTTGCAATCACCCTCTTATCTATTTCGAGAAATTAACTTTGTAGGAAAAATTGAAACTGACCCATGTGACATTTGTTATAAGCAGTTTGTTGACTACCTTTCCTTTTCAGTTCTTCCTCCAGATGTTACTCACAATGGACAACAATCCTTCTAAAAAAGTGTCTCTCAATATGTCATTATGGGTGGTCTTATCTATAAACGTGTCTTTGAAGGTATCCTCTTACGATGCCTTACAAGTTCTAAAATCCCATTCACCATTAAGGAAGTTCATGATGGGATTTGTGGACATCATTTTAGTGGCTTCATTATCATTAAGCGCATCCTTCACCTCAGCTATTACTGGCCAACGCTAAACCAAGATTTTTGTGACTATGTCAAAAGTTGTGTGAAATGCCAATAACATGCTAATATTCATCACACCCCTATTCACACCTTATAAGTCACACGAGACCTTTAGCATTTCTCTTAAAGGGGTTTGGATCTTGTTAAAGAGATTAACCCTCATTCTTCCCGATGTCATAAATGGATTATAACCTCTACCAAATATTACAATCAATGGGTGAAGGTTGTACCTCTAATTTCTAAAAAATTAAAGAAAATACGTCAATTCATCAACCATCAAATCATTTTTCGCTTTGGTGTTCCTCACCGCGTCATCACTGATAACGGAAAACAATTAAAAAATAAAATCCTACGCAAATTATGTGACACCTTTGACATTCAACTTATTTTTTCTTCACCTTATTATCCTCATAAAAATGGCTAATCCGAATCAAATAACAAAACTCTTACCTTTTACCCTTTGGGCTTATCACACTAGTATTCGACGGTATTGATAAGGATTGGCACATGCACATTCCTTTTACCCTCGAGGCTTATTGCACTAGTATTCATACCTCCACCACAACTAAAAATTTCTCTTTGGTCTATGTTACAAAGGTTTTCTTTCCTCTCCAGTTTCAAATACCCTATTTATGTATCTCACTCAAAGACATGATGAATGATGACGATTTTTGTCAAGACCATTCAGCCCAACTTGAGCTTCTAGATGAACATTGTTTAAATGTTATCAATCACTTTCAAATCTACCAAAAGTGTATCAAATGTGCCTATGAAAAACATGTCCATGCATGAACCTTTAAGGTTGGCGATCTTGTCCTGAAGGAAAATCAAATTGTAACAAAAGTGGAGAAAAGTAAACGGAGCAAGTTTACTCCTAATTGGCTTTGACCCTATATCATTACTCATGCCTATGAATCAGGTGCTTATAGTTTATCTTCCCTCAAATCTAAACCCGAACTTGAACCCCTCAATGCATTACATCTCTGATCATTATAGTTTTGAATCAAGTACTACATCACCTTTTTATTATTACACACTCATCCCTTGATTAACCATTCCTTTCATCTACATATTTTAAGGAACAATGACTAAATAAGAATTGTTTGATTATCCATTAGCTTTTCATCCTTATCTTAAATACAAGTACCACTGCTCTACTCATGGCATGATTCTCATGGATAATTTTCATTCTTTTCTCATCACTTACAACCCCTCTTTAATAGTTAACCTATGTTTGCTATGGTTTTTCATTTATAAAAGACGCATAAATACCTCTATAGTATTATCCATGACTTAAAAGTCTAAAAAAATGAATTTCAAAAGTAATACATGGGATATTAAAATTACATCTTTGACCCAAACTTCTTCTAATTAGACGACTTCCTCAAAAAGGACATCTATCTCTCTATCTTGTTGTTATCAATAGATTGTTCCCTCGAAGGACAACTATAAAAAGTTAGCATTCTTGTACGTAGTCTATCCAAAAAGAAGACTATTTCTATAAAAATAAAAATAAAATATTTTGAAGCTTCCTGCATCGATCATCTTCACAAATAACTCAAAGGAGTTATTAAATTCATTCCACATATAATTCCCACATTGATCGGTCTATAAAAAGAAAAGGCAAAAATAAAATACAAAAGTAAAGAAAAGTACAACATTTTCATCATGGAATTGCCTATTTTTGTTTGGGGTATCTTATAGAAGAGGCATGTTGTCTCACAACAAGGTTACGCTAAACAACCCACTCCACCTCACCTTCCTTCCATTATCTCCTTCTACCTACTCAAGGGACGTGCTGTAAATGTGACATTTCGTGATCATGTAACTACTTTCACCCTTCAAAAATTTAAACATGCAATGATTTGAGTGGACTAGGTTCATAAGCCCATCTTTGGTATGCTCATCATGGTCCTTGCCAACTCTGCAACATTTTTCCTCTTTTATTGTTCACATATTTTTCTTACTTATTAATTCTGATACATAGGACTAGACCTTCGAAACTTACTTTCTAGGATTTATTCTATTATCACCTACACTCAACCATACCTACACATCCTAGAATCAACCATACCTACATGACCTAGACCCAAATCATGCCTAAACCAACCAATCTACTCATCTACCTCATCATATTATTCCCTTTTGTATGGGGGAACTACATCAGCTTGAGGCCCCTTTCACAAGGGCTATGTATGAAACACTCTTAGGGAATTAGGTCCTTCGAGGTTATTTTGGCCCCTCTTTTATCTCATCATCATTTTCCTATATCAAAAAAACACTTAGTTAAATCCCATAACAACAATAATTTGGAAGTTAACTTTAAATCAAACAATATATCATATATACATCATCATTTATTTTCTATCATGTCAATAACTTTGAAATAAAATTGATCTAACACAAAGACAGACTCAATCATTCCTATAACAACCTAGTTTCCAAAATATTGATCCATTGGAAATTAAAACAATTTACCTTAACATCATCTCATGTTCACATTCATACATAACCACACATTGAACTCAACCATTCCTAAATCATCTTATTTCCATAAGAATAATAACTTGGAAATTTTTGACTCAACCATTCCTACACCTATGCCCAACTATACCGAACACAACCTAAATGCCATGGAAAAAACACTTACCCAATTCAGAGTCCATCATGCCTAAAAAGCCTAACTCAACCATGCCTAACTCACCTAGTTTCCATAATAATAACAATGGAAATAAAACAAGTACATCATCAGTCCAATATCATCATTAACTACATAAAAAGGAGTGTCTATGTATCAATACATATATACACAAGGATAAACAATCAATGTATCTCAAAACGTTCATGTGCAATCTCACAATCTTTGGCATGAAGGCGAATATATATATATATATATATATATATATATATATATATATATATATATATATATATATATAAATTAAAATTTTGTATCACCTATCATCTTGCATCACCCTCATCTATGGCCCTCATCTTTGCTCTCATTTGTATCCTCCTCTTTCCATTTCTCCCACCCGCTCATCATATCTCCACCCTCTAAGAATTTCTATCTACCTTCCATCTCCTCCTCCTTTCCCTCATCTGGGCTCATCCTATGAGAGTTGGTAACCTCACACTAACCCTGTCCATGGGGCCAATGACCCCCTCTGCTACCTGAACTATGAGTTTGGGACCTGGTCCTCTTACTAGCTTCTTGTTGGTTCATATGCTCAGCGTATGTCGAAACATAAATATCAGGTGAGGTCACCTGATCCTGGTAATAACGAGCCTTGAATTCAGGGCATTCTTGAACATAGCCATGGACATTTTCTGGGGTGGCACCATCACCTAGGCTCCAACCTGTGAACCCTGCCATAATAATAATGGTCTTTGTCCATTAACATGTGTCCCCTATCTTCCTGCATGTACCAAACGACCCTTGTCCCGGTGCCAATGCCTATAAAATGGGACCTTGTCTCGGTAAATGTCCTGGTGATTGTGCTGGTACATGTTTGACTACCTGTGAATGTAAGGATGCTACTTGTGCCTGAGCGGCTACGAGCTGACCCTTTAAACCAGTGACATGTGCCTTTAGCACCATTAATTGTGCTTCATTCCTTGTAGGAGCCTATGAAGGAGCCCACACCTATGCCTATGCTAACTGGCCCTGTAATTCAGTCACCTTCCCTATCAAGGTGACCACCTATACTTGTTCTACTATTAATTGAACACCTAGAGTAGACACCTATTCCTGTAATACATCTTTATGTACCATCACTGTGGCTAAATACAGATGACCTGGCCATGGCAGTGATGCCTATAACTGTGCTTCCCACCACTATTTATGTCCTACAGTACTAAGGGAATGGTGATAGCACATCCTGCTATAATCCAAACTGACATTAGACTCTGTCAATCAAAATCATCGCGTACTCACCAATACCCCTTCCTTGTATCCACCTTAGTATATATAGCCCTTATAAATCTTGTGCTATACCTCTATATGAAGAAAACCCCACGTAGGATCTATTATGTCCATGGTGTATAGACCCTCCAATTTTTGTCTGTAGTAAGTCACGTCATGTACTGCCTCCTCTACTCGTGTATGTCAACCTACTATAACCCATCTACTTTACCCAACCCTCTATCCACCACGATGCCAATATACTAATGGCAGTCCCCATTGGTGCATAATCACTACGTGCTTGTATGCCCAGCAGTGCAGTAGGTAGGTACAACATATGTCATATCGCTGCCTCCTCTGGTAGTCCCATAGGTCCCTATACAACTGCACTAGATATGTGTAACGCCTGATAAAAGCTCACACGAGGCCCAAGAACGACCCAGGTTTAGTGAGAAAAATTATGAAATAATTTTTTTTTTTTTTAGATTCTGTAAATAAGAGGACAGTTGCAAGGCATCGGAGAGATTTATCGATCCATTAAGACCGCCTCATTTAACAAATTTAGTACTACATCTTCGTTCCTTTCACCAACAAGGTTCTAAAGTATTATTTAAGAAACTTTATTAGCTTTTCAACATGACTCCATTAATCCCAGTTAAATTAAATTATTTAAAGATCCTTAATTAAATTTTAAAATTTAATAATGCAAGACCCAAAATGTTGTAGTTCAAGGTCATACATATAAAATAATTAATTACTTGCTTAAAGGATCAAGTGTGCACAACTTTGCTAATTTCCACCCCCCCTTTTTATTTCTATTTTTCATTCCCACCAAAAAAAAACCCCATCACTTAAGTGATGTAGGGTGCATCCTCCACCGTTGGATCTAAAATTTCCCAACCCTTAGATTTAGGTTTGGCAAGGAAACCCTAGAAATCTTTATAGATTGCCATATATTTTTATCTTTTTATTTATTTTCCTTTCTACACCCAAAACTCTCATTTCTTTTTCTCTTTACTTGGAGGTTAAGGGAGAAGGGGGAAGGATGTCAAGCTATGGAGGCCATTATAGCCATGGGAGCTTTACTAAATCAATTTTTGGGGTTAGAGCTTTAATGGATGAATTTTTCTTGCATGGATCTACTCTGACTTTGGTTGTTTGGGTTACCTGAACCCTGTGCGCGTAGCTATATATATATATAGGAGGGCCGTGGAAGAGGTGGGCAGAACGCCCAGGCCACAGCTGCGCATATTTTTTTTGTTATTTATATTTTTTTTTTGTGTTTGAATAGACTTTGGGGCGTGCACATTATTTAACAGTGGGGCAGTGTTAATGGGGGGGAGGGGTGCTGACCCCACCCCCACCCCATATAGGTATATGGGTTGGGGGGTGGGGTCGGTAGCCCTCCTCCCCAACCATTACAATAGACGAAACCCTGGTGGCCGTGCGGCGTGCACACAGGCGACCCACACAGGCCGTGAAACTTGAAATTTTAAGTTTTTTTTTTTTGTTTTTGATTTATTATTATTTTTATTATAAATACGTACCAATATGTGTGTGTGTGTGTGTGTGTGTGTGTGTGTGTGTGTGTGTGTGTGTGTGTGTGTGTGTGCGTGCATGGCAACAGTATTTTTTTTTTTAAAAGAAGATAAAATTAACAGTTTATTAATATTAACATATTTTTATAATAATATCTCTCATTATTATTACAATATTTTCATTATTAAAGGTATTAAAATATTACTATTATTATCAGAATAGTAATAAAACATAGGTAGAAATATTGACAAGTTAAAAATTTTCTTTAACCCTTTTCCTCTCATGATTTGATGATTATTGTATATAAGGTAGAAGCAAGTAAATTTCATTTCTTCTAACAATGTTGAAATAATTTGCAATAAGTCCCAAATAATAAAAACTTACTATAATTTAGTATTTAGACTACTTTGTTGTCCAAATTAAAAGTAATTGTGTTTTAAGTTTCTTTCTATCAACAAGAAGGAAGCTAACTTTTGCAACACATGCCATTTGATTAACACAATGAAATATAACATCTCTTAATATGAGTTTCCAACATTTCACAAGAAATTATTTACAACAAACTTTTCCAATGGTACATTTACAATATTATCACAAGTTCCCCCTTTTTTTTTTGCACATTTCTTTTCTTTATTTCCTTACAATTATTTCAATAATGTAAACACATTTCAAGTTAAAACTTGCATTCAACCATGTGAATTTTGGTGCAAATATAGATTACAATGTCCTTTATCTTTTGAGATGTAGAATAAGGTAATACAACTTCTTTTCACATAAAATTGACAAGCAAAATTATATATCAAGGAAATGGAAATAGTCTTCACAAGCTCCAAGGTATTCTTCATCCAATCTCGAAGTTCCAAGTAGTTCAAATGAAAACCAAGATAGGGGGAGAGGAAACACTCTCCTCCCAACCAAAAACTCAATGGAGAAGAGAAGCAATCTCCTCTATTGACCCCCGAGCCCCAAACACAACACAATGAAAGGGTGGTTTCCAACTGAAGGCAAAAACACTTACTTCCATAATACAAATTTCTTCACAACATTCAAGACTAGGAACAAAGAAGAAAAAAAGACACAAACAACACAAAACATTCCACAACAAAGCTTTTATCCAAGACAACAAGAGAAGGAACTATGGTAAAATTTTCCTTATGCCTCCCCATTTAAATGAGATGCCCATCCAAACCCTCCACAATAAAACTCAAGCCCCTATGACTCTTATGCCTCCCTTAAGTACCCCTTTTTCCTCCCAAACTCTTATACCTCCCTTCTCTTATGGCTCCCTCAAGGACAAGGTAAGAATGTAAACATTCTTACCCAAGATGGGCATCCCTCTCAAACTCCCTCCATAATTACCTATTCTACTCTAATGCCTCCCTCATGAGTTTTCCCATAGACCTCTCCTACACTACACCTTAAGCATTCTATCCATTTTTCCCACAACACACAAAAAAAAACATACATTTTCTACTAATTTAGGCATAAAAACAACAACAATAAGAAAGCAAAAAGGAGAAGGGTTCCCTACCTCTCCATTGAAGAAGCCTAAACCCAGAAGCTTTGTCCAAGCTCCTCCCAAAACAATCCAAGCATGCAAGTCCAAGCTCCTTTTCTCCCAAAAGTCCTTTCCCCTCCAAAAGAAAATAAAAATCTTCAAAAAAAAACCTCTAACCCCCTCAACAAGAGAGGAAATTTCAATAAATAGACAAAAGGGAAGGGTGAGGATGATGTGGCTCCATGTAGGATGCCACATCACACATCCTCAAGACCACCTCCCTTAGTCAACTCAACTCCAAAACACAATAAATGGGTAGTTGGGTTGAATGACATCTCTTTTCCACACTCCATCCCTTCCCATGTGCCTTAAGGCACAATTAAATGCAAATGAAAGAGAAGTGCACTCCAAAGTCACATTTTTCTTCCCAAAACAATAAATGATCCCCTTTTTTGGCTTCCCAACCCATAGATATGGTTGGTAAGGGGTTTTGGGAAGTGTGGGACAAGTTTAACTTGTCCCACAAGTCCCCCAAAATTTCCCTCAATCTCAAATTTGAGATTCAAAGAACTTGGAGTGGTCAACACTCAAAAAAAGCATTCAATACAAGAAGAAAACACAAGGCTCAAGGAGCCAACCATCAAAATTAATTACTCCCACTAGAATTCCTCAAAAATTAAAATTAAAACAAGATGTTACATTAATCTAAACATTTTTAACAAAAGTAGATTTACAAAAAAAGGAGACATCACAAATGAAATCACCTACTAAAATAAATAGAAACAAGTAATTAAAATTCTAACCCATTGGCCACATTAGAAAATTTCCCCCTCATGGAAATTTTTTTCCTAACAACATAAAGAAAAAACAAAAGCAACACAATACAATTCACAAGTTGCCTTGACGACCAAATGCTGTAACCATCCGACATCGTGTTGTGTTTGGTTCCCAATCCCCCTTTAGGTTGTGATCATGTTGTGTTTCCTGCAAAATACAAAATACCTCCTTCGGCCTTGCGGACATGTCAAAACATCCAAAATAACCATATGCATGAAATTTATTAACATATATACGTAATTCAATCATCCATTATTTCGAGGTCTAAATCACAACTTAATTATGCATTTCATCATTATCCAAAATTATAGTAATGTAAATTCAATAACTACATTCTACTTATCATGGCGAAGAAATCCAATGTTAGAACACAGGCAATATATCCATATCATAAAAAAAATATCAGTATCCAATAGTCTATCCACAAGTCAGTGTAAATCATATTGAAAGCAAAGTCCAATCATAACCCAAATGCATCTACTCACAAAACATCACGCTAACCAACGTAAGTATATGTAATTTCCTTATCCAAAATTCTACATAACTCAAAATGAAAATCAACTAAGTGTCATAGGGAAGTGGGCACTACATCCCCCTCCCCTTAGACTAGACTTCCTCTTGGAAGTCACTTAAATAAGTGTGGAAACTGAGCTCGCAATGATGTAGCATCCTCCCAAGTAGCAGCAGTCTCATCGTACATGTCTCACTGAACACGTACCTGATCAATATCTCTTCCTCGAAGGCACAGGGTCCTGCGCTCTAAGATATGTACGGGCTCCACCATCAGTTTCCCCTGATCCTGCACCTACAATGAGGTCCAATCTAATGCATGAGAAGGATCCGCTACATATTTCCTAAGAACAGACACATGAAACACATCATGGATGCGAGACAAGCTAGGTGGAAATGCTAGATGATAGGCCAAGGGACCAAGGCACTCCAAGATCTCGAAGGGACCCACAAACCTAGGAGCAAGCTTAGAACCTTTTCCGTAATGGATAGGGCTCTTATGCGGTCTGACATGAAGAAACACCTTCACCCCCACCTCAAAATTATGATCTGTCCTATGCTGGTCCACATACTTCTTCTGTCTATCCTGCGCCTCCTGCAATCTCTGTCTGATCAAGGTAACCTGCTGCTCCATGTCCTGTAATAATGCTGGCCCAATGGAAACCCTGTCCTCAATCCTGTCCCAACTAAGAGGTGTCCTGCACTCTCTGCCATATAATACCTGAAAAGGAGCCATCCCTATAGAACTCTGGAAACTATTATTATAGGCAAACTCCACCAAATACAGATACTCCTCCCATCTCGACTGGTGATCCATAACATACATCCTAAGCATGTCCTCTAAGTTCTGATTCACCCACTCAGTCTGTCCATCCATCTCTGGGTGATATGCTGTGCTGAAATTGATCCTCGTCCCAAGAGCATGCTGCATGGTGGTCCAAAAATGGGAAGTGTACAAAGGGTCGCAGTCACAAATGATTTTTCGTGGAATCCCATGTAATCTAACAATCTCATCAAGATATACTCGTGCCATAGCACTAGCTGTATAGGTGGTCTTCACTGGGGAAAAATGAGCTACTTTCATCAATTTATCCACCATGACCATGATGGCGTCGTGATGGTATCTCGACGTCGGCAACCCAACAATGAAATCTATAGAAATGGTGTCCCAATTCCACTCTGGTATGGAATGAGGATAGAGAAGGCCAGCTGGATGTTGGTGTTCAGCCTTCACCTTCTGACACTCTAAACAACGTGACACGAACAAAGATATGTCTCTCTGAAGTCCTCTCCAAAAATACAACTATCTCAAGGTAGCGTGCATCTTCTTCACCCCGGGATGGGCTGAGTAAGGTGCACGATGGGCCTCTTTCAAAATTTCCTGTCTCAAGCCTAGATCTCTAAGAACGTATATCTGACCTCTGTGTCTGAGAAGACCATCTGCCTCTAGTGAAAATCCATCAAACCTCCCCTCAAGAGGTCTCTGAGACTCAATCTCTACTCTGGCTGCAAGGTAGAAACTATCCTGAGGAATTTGCTACAAGATCCTACCCCATAAATATGTTCCCACTGTGGTGGCCATAGCCACATGTCTCCGTCTACTCAAGGCATCTGCCACCACATTATCCTTTCCCTTTACATGCTCTATCTCCATGTCATACTCACAAAGTAGCTCCATCCAACGCCGTTGACGAGCATTTAGATTGGGCTGCGTGAAGAGGTGGCGCAGACTCAAGTGATCAGTCCTAAGTGTGAATCTCTGACCAAGAAGAAAATTCCTCCATCGGACCAAGGCGTGTACAACTGCTGCAAGCTCAAGGTCATGAGTCAGATAATTAAACTCATAATCCTTGAGTTTGCGAGACTCAAAAGCCACAACTCTGCCCCCTTGCATCAGTACTCCTCCAAGGCCTGCTAAAGAAGCATCAGTACAAACGTAGAACTCACCCTACGGGTCTGGCACTGCAAGAATAGGTGCTGTCGTGAGGCATTTCTTCAGTGTACTGAAGGCCTGTTCACATCTATCTGACCATACAAAAAAATTCCCTTTCCGCTGAAGTGAAGTGATGGGGTGCGTAATCCGAGAAAAGTGCTGAACAAACCTCCTGTAATACCTTCCTAGACCCATGAAGCTACACACCTCAGTCACACTAGAGGGTGCTGGCCAATCCATGATGGCTTGAATCTTGGAAGGATTGACTGTGATACCTTCCCTAGAAATGATGTGGCCCAAATACTGCACCTCAGTCTGAAAGAATGCACATTTCTCCAAATTCCCGTAAAGGTGCTACTCACGGAGACACTGAAGAACCTGACGAAGATGCTCCTCATGTTCCTCATGCATGTGTGAGTAAACTAGAATGTCATCGAGGAAAATGAGCACGAAGCGATCAAGGAAGGTCCTGAATACCCCATTCATCAAACTCATAAACACTGCAGGGGCATTTGTCAAACCGAAAGGTACCACTGTGAACTCGTAGTGGCCATACCTCATACGGAACGCGGTCTTATGAATATCCGTCTCCGTAATCCTAAGCTGATGGTACCCTGACTTAAGATCTATCTTGGAGAAAACAGTAGCCCCCTTCATCTGATCCAATAAATCATCAATGCGTGGAAGGGGGTAACGATTCTTGATTGTTACTTTATTCAGCTGACGGTAGTCAATACACAACTGAAGAGATCCATCCTTCTTCTTCACAAAGATCACTGGTGTACCCCAAGGGGATACACTCAGGTGGATTAGGCCCTTCTCTAGAAGGCCCTCGAGCTGCAATTTGAGCTCACATAGCTCAGGATTAGTCATTCAATAGGGTGCTCGTGAGATAGGATCTGCTCCCGGAACTACATCTATATGGAAAGCTATCTCATTTGGGGGAGGTAACCCCGGTAGCTCTCCTGGAAACACATCAGAAAACTCCCTCAAGATGGAATGGTCATCAAGGGATGGTCCGTTAGACTCATCCTCTGACCTGTCACTAACTGTAATAGCATTCAACAGATAACCCTGTCGCACACACCGTTTAAGCTGCATAGCAGAGATGGTGCGAATAGAAACGGGTCTCTTAACCCCTGATATCACTAACTCCGTTCCAAGATCATCTATGCAAGTAATAGTCTTATGGTAACAGTCCACTCTAGCTCTGTGAGTAGACAACCAGTCCATACCCAAAATGACGCCATAAGTTCCTAATGGAAGGATCCGATGTAGTGGTGAAGGGTCCCAAATCCACTACACACTCCTTAACTAAGGAGTCTACAAAAATTTTTGGCTACAGAAGCCATCTCAACGTCCCAACTACGGCCCTACCTAATTTCCACCAACCTGCAACACTCTACTAAGGATGGTGTAATAAATGAATTAGAAGAACCGAAATCAAATAATATAGAAGTGGAAATACCACCAATACTACTTGTCGTCTCAATCACAGTACTCTAGTGCTCAGCCTGACGGTTCTCAATCACTGCGTAGATCTGATGACTCTGTTTCATATCTCCAACAGTAGGCTCTGAGCTCTACGTCTTACCCTTGTTAGGGTTCTGTGGGCAATCTCTCCAATGATGTCCAACAACACCACAACCATAACAGCTACCTGGTCCCCTCCAGTGGGAAGTGGCTCTAGATGGTACTCTAGATGTCTAAGCTACAGATCTTGACGATCTAGCTATGAACTACTGAGGTCTCTGCTGACGGGATCCTGCTGACTGAGCTCTCGACGCACCCTGTGTCCTGATGGGACCCCTAGGAGGAGGACCCATACTATGTCCTCTCTGCGCATCAAATATCTGAGGAGGTCGGTAAGGTGGGTGGGTATACTACTGCTATTGCTGCTTGTGGTGGCCTGAATGAAGCTTTCCCTGAACTCTATCCACCCCGCGGAGGAGGAACTGACCCCCTTCGACCTAACATCCTGCATCTGTTGGATACGGTTCAGAACTCTGTCTCTAGCCTGTTGCGTCTTCCCCCATGTCTCCTCTGTAATATAGGCCTTCTCCACGGCCTCTGCTAATGTCTGTGGGTAGTGAATGTGCACTGTGCCACCCAAGTCCAAATTCAGGCCCCGGATGAACCTGTGAATCCGTACCTGCTCATCCTGCATATAGTCGACAACTGGAGTAGGTCCAGAAATCGACTCTCATACTCAGCTACTGTCATCGATGCCTGACGGAGGTCATGAAACTCGTCTATCCACTGCTGAATAAATCTCCTAGGTAAATACCTACTCCTGAAACGCTCCTCAAACAACTCCCAGGTAACCGTCTCCGAGTCAACATGGAGCTTCTGCTCCTCGGCTCCTCCACTAGACTCCTACTCCATCCCTCAGAAGGTGGATCGCAACACAAGCTTTCGTGTTGCTAGTACAAGTACAGAGCTTGAAGCATTCGCTCAAGCTCACCAACCAGGCCTCTGCCTGAAAACCACCTGTATCACCCGAATAGTGAGATGGTCGTAGTTTCAGGATCTCCCTGATATGGTCTGCAGCTGATGTATGATGAATCCTAGATCTATCTGTAAGTTCCTCCCTCTGTCTAGGGCTCCGAGACCTGTCCCTATGTCCTGAGATCTTGTCCCCATGACCCCTCTGTGGTGACTCTGCCATAGCCAACTCTGCGTGGAAGTTTTCTGCCCTATGCCCTTTGCTATGTCGAGGGGATACCTGGGAATCCAATGATGGCTCCAAACTATGTCTGGTAATTTTCCCTCCCAAGGGCTCTCCGCGTATAGCGGCATTACCATCCGGGAGTGTCTGTAAGATCTGAGGTAGAATGGCTACTACAGCCCTACTCTGGCGGGTGGTATATCTAGGTCTATATGAAGAGACCCCTCGGCTAATCCACGCCTCCTGCACAGATCAAGGTGAGAGTTAGTTCATTGATCTTAGGTCTTGTGCCAATTTTCTAAGTTTGTGTTTCATATAATTATCAACATTGTGGTTTTATAGATTTACAAGAATCAACTAGCACTAGGTTAAATATTCACGTTTCATGTTTTCTAAGTGTGCCCAAGGTCCAAGCTTTGAACCTATAGCTCTGATACCAAGTGTAACGCCCAGTAAAAGCTCGCACGAGGCCCAAGAACGACCCAGGTTTAGTGAGAAAAATTATGAAATAATTTTTTATTTTTATTTTATTTAGATTCTGTAAATAAGAGGACAATATATATAACAAATATATAATATATATATTTGTGTGTGTGTGTGTATGTGTGTGCATGGCAACAATATATATATTTTTAAAAGAAGATAAAATTAACAGTTTATTAATATTAACATATTTTTATAATAATATTTCTCATTATTATTACAATATTTTCATTATTAAAGGTATTAAAATATTACTATTATTATCAAAATAGTAATAAAACATAGGTAGAAATATTGACAAGTTAAAAATTTACTTTAACCCTTTTCCTCTCATGATTTGATGATTATTGTATATAAGGTAGAAGCAAGTAAATTTCATTTCTTCTAACAATGTTGAAATAATTTGCAATAAGTCCCAAATAAGAAATACTTATTATAATTTAGTATTTAGACTACTTTGTTTTCCAAATTAAAAGTAATTGTGTTTTAAGTTTCTTTCTATCAACAAGAAGGAAGCTAACTTTTGCAACACATGCCATTCGATTAACACAATGAAATATAACATCTCTTAATACGAGTTTCCAACATTTCACAAGAAATTATTTACAACAAACTTTTCCAATGGTACATTTACAATATTATCACAAGTTCCCCTTATTTTTTTGCACATTTCTTTTCTTTATTTCCTTACAATTCCTTACAATAATGTAAACACATTTCAAGTAAAACTTGCACTCAACCATGTGACTTTTGGTGCAAATATAGATTACAATGTCCTTTTCTTTTGAGATGTAGAATAAGGTAATACAACTTCTTTTCACATAAAATTGACTACAAAATTATATATCAAGGAAATGGAAATAGTCTTCACAAGCTCCAAGGTATTCTTCATCCAAGCTCGAAGTTCCAAGTAGTTCAAATCACAACCAAGATAGGGGTAGAGGAAACACTCTCCTCCCAACCAAAAACTCAATGGAGAAGAGAAGCAATCTCCTCCATTGACCCCCGAGCCCCAAACACAACACAATGAAAGGGTGGTTTCCAACTGAAGGCAACAACACTTACTTCCACAATACAAATTTCTTCACAACATTCAAGACTAGGAACAAAGAAGAAAAAAAACACAAATAGCACAAAACATTCCACAAAAAAGCTTTTATCCAAGCCAACAAGAGAAGGAACTATGGGAAAATTTTCCTTATGCCTCCCCATTGAAATGAGATGCCCATCCAAACCCTCCACAATAAAGCTCAAGCCCCTATGACTCTTATGCCTCCCTTAAGTACCCCCTTTTCCTCCCAAAGTCTTATACCTCCCTTCTCTTATGGCTCCCTCAAGGACAAGGTAAGAATGTAAACATTCTTACCCAAAATGGGCATCCCTCTCAAACTCCCTCCACAATTACCTATTATACTCTTATGCCTCCCTCATGAGTTTTCCCATAGACCTCTCCTACACTACACCTTAAGAATTCTATCCATTTTTTCCACAACACACAAAAAAAAACATACATTTTCTACTAATTAGGCATAAAAACAACAACAATAAGAAAGCAAAAAGGAGAAGGGTCCCTACCTCTCCATTGAAGAAGCTTTGTCCAAGCTCCTTTTCTCCCAAAATTCCTTTTCCCCTCCAAAAGAAAATAAAACTCTTCAACAAAAAACCTCTAACCCCCTCAACAAGAGAGGAAATTTTAATAAATAGACAAAAGAGAAGGGTGAGGATGATGTGGCTCCATGTAGGATGCCACATCACACATCCTCAAGACCACCTCCCTTAGTCAACTCAACTCCAAAACACAATAAATGGGTAGTTGGGTTGAATGACATCTCTTTTCCACACTCCATCCCTTCCCATGTGCCTTAAGGCACAATTAAATGCAAATGGAAGAGAAGTGCACTCCAAAGTCACATTTTTCTTCCCAAAACAATAAATGATCCCCTTTTTGGCTTCACAACCCATAGATATGGTTGGTAAGGGGTTTTGGGAAGTGTGGGACAAGTTTAACTTGTCCCACAAGTCCCCCAAAATTGCCCTCAATCTCAAATTCGAGATTCAAAGAACTTGGAGTGGTCAACACTCAAAACAAGCATTCAATACAAGAAGAAAACACAAGGCTCAAGGAGCCAACCATCAAAATTAATTACTCCCACTAGACTTCCTCAAAACTTAAAATTAAAACAAGATGTTACATTAATCTAAACATTTTTATCAAAAGTAGTTTTAAAAAAAAAAGGAGACATCACAAATGAAATCACCTACTAAAATAAATAGAAACAAGTAATTAAAATTCTAACCCATTGACCACATTAGAAAATTTCCCCCTCATGGAAATTTTTTTCCTAACAACATAAAAAAAAAACAAAAGCAACACAATACAATTCACAAGTTGCCTTGACGACCAAATGTTGTAACCATCCTACATCCTGTTGTGTTTGGTTCCCAATCCCCCTTTAGGTTGTGATCATGTTGTGTTTCCTGGAAAATACAAAATACCTCCTTCGGCCTTGTAGCCATGTCAAAACATCCAAAATAACCATATGCATGAAATTTATTAACATCTATATGTAATTCAATCATTCATTATTTCGAGGTCTAAATCACAACTTAATTATGCATTTCATCATTATCCAAAATTATAGTAGTGTAAATTCAGTAACTACATTCTACTTATCATGGCGAAGAAATCCAATGTTAGAACACAGGCAATATATCCATATCATAAAAAAAATATCAATATCCAATAGTCTATCCATGAGTCAGTGTAAATCATACTAAAATCAAAGTCCAATCATAACCCAAATGCATCTACTCACAAAACATCACGCTAATCAATGTAAGTATATGTAATGTCCATATCCAAAAGTCTGCATAACTCAAAATGAAAATCTACTAAGTGTCATAGGGAAGTGGACACTACAATATGTAGGTGCCCATGTAAAATAGACCCAATCATTTATCATATCCCATAATACTCCCATCAAACCCAGAGGAAATCAACCACCATCTAAATCTAGAGGTACATAGCACCCCACCGCTACCATCATCAATAGTACCATTGAGTTACCTGTGGGTGTGTAATATACATCACTCTATATACAAGATTGGCGTTGTGCTTTGTCAGGTCACTCATAATCTCTCCAAATACTGTAATAATCGCCTCAAAATCCTCATCTGTTGACACTGAATAAACGGGCTTCCCAAAAATAGGTAACCGTATAATTCAGTATACATCCTCCAGCATGATTGACATCTTTTCGGTGGGTAGATGAACGTGTTATTCGTTGCATCCGATGTATCAATGAGAGTGACCATAAGATTGTGATCCCGTCAGATATTCTTATACCATATGATCCCAACCAATCTATAACCTCTCGTAGGTGAGTCCACTTGTACTCCATGACGCTAGGTCACTAATCCCCCAATAATGGTGGGACCTTGTCCCTCATCATCAATTGATGTCGTGCTTACATCCATGCAATTCACTAATGTCAAATACTTACCCATATTATTTATTTTTTCCTATCCCACATCTACACTTACTTACCTACCTCCTTTCCTACCTATGAATTCACTCACCTCTCATACCTTCTATCTCACCTCGCTAATTACCATTCTTCTATTTGATAATTATTTTTCCCGCACTCTTTGACCTCAATTTTTTGTAACCACCTAGTTATCCTTACAAACTTAACCCTACACCCACCAACTTCTACCTTTACCTACCTCTATTCTATCTAGGCTAACCCCATTACCCACCTCCCATTTCCACCCTCTCATTTTTAGCCCATTTAGGCCTTCTAAACCTCAGCTATTATACCTTGGTCACTTTACACAGTGACCGACATCAATCATCTTGACCGATATCGGTCACCTATCTCACCCACTCACACTGACATGCAAACCAACGTCAGTCGCTGCCTGAACAGTGTTGGTCTCTTATTCGGCCCTAAGGTCGAACCCACATGCCTTTAAATTCAAAAAAAAATTAAAAAACAACTTCTTTACTACCTAAACACACCTTATCCTCACCCCAATTAATTTTTTACACCTAATTAAGCTACATTCCACCCTTCCCCCACCAAAAATATTTAATTTTAACCAAATTTCAAACTTTAAAATGTTAACCCCCATTTCTTCATTTTAACTTCAAATTTAGTCACAAATCACTACCAAGGATCAATTCCTACCTCAACACGCTACCTACTCCCTATTGGAACCTAAGGTTTCTAAAATGGTGGTCCTCTAGTGCCTCCTCCTACCGCAACCGTGCCTCAAATTGAGATCTTTGTCCTCCGGCCAATCAAATCACTCCAAAAGATCTCTTGGACCCATCCACCTAGCTCCTCTATCCACTCTGATAGCTCAACTCAGCCTGGTACAGAGCCTCATCCTTTTCCTTGTAACAAAACACTGAACAATATTCTCTCTATCATTTTTTGTAAGCATAAAAGTTAAAATGAATCTTTAACATACTAATTTATAATTTTTAGCCTACCCCCAACTTGATCAACGTAGGTTTAGCTTGATCAATATCGATCATGTGCCCTAGTGTACCACAGTCGATTTATATTTATGAGCATCAATTAACAAAAACTGACATCAGTTATCATGTTTGAGTCCCTTACTATTTATCACCACATTTTATTTCCGGGAAACCCTTATCACCTTACCTATATTTACACCCACCCTTAACACTCTACCTAATTGTCTTATGGCCTACCACAATCACCCTATCAGTTGAGGCATGTTTTTGCCTCTACTTGTGGCCTTACCTACAGCCTTGCCACAATCAACCAACCAAACCTCTCCCATTGTAACACTCAAATTTATTTACTCACTATACTTTGCGATGACATTATTCATGTGGTTCATCCTAATGACCTTACATTGTCTAATTTTGGGTTGTTTATTTCGACCAAACATTTGGTGCTCTAAAACACACCTACTTCCCAATCATGTACCTTTCCTAGTTTTGTTTTAGGACTGTATCCTATACCTTGGATACCTGAACCACATCAACCTTGTTTGAATAAATTTCTAGACCTTTGACAAAGTAGAGTTTGCAAGCCCTTTAACTTAGTACCTTATCACATTCTATACGTGTGAATGCGTTTGAATGCCACTACCTATTACCTGAACCGATATTACCTTTAGCTACGGACCAACCTACCCTTGTTTCCATCACTTCACCATTTATCAAACCACTCAATGATTCTGTTTATCATCTCATCAATTCCTGGTTTGAGGGGGATCACCTCCACCCATACTTGGGGGAAACCTAACCTTTACTCATATCTAGGGAAATGACCTTCTATTTTTGTCAACACCTCTTATCAATACAAGCTATGTGATAAAAAGGGGAAAATGTAGACACCAAATTTGGGTCACACTCCCCTTGTTCCCCTTTGATTAAACAACGTAACTTATTCACCTAACCATGACCCATTACCCCACATTCATATTAATTCAACCCTCACATTATAAATTTAATTACTTTGATTAAATTAATTTAATCCTCACACATCCACCTCATCAATAAACCTCACCCTTCACCCATTCTAGGGGCATTTAACTCATAAATGATTAAGTCATTCACTCTCAGCACCAAGGTCATCATCCCCAGTGATGTGTCACCACATAGCTGGACTTATTCTATGATATTCCTACCTTGTCTAATGAGAATTCCACACTCCTACATGAATTTAGCTTGGAAAGCACGCCAAATTTGGGAAGATCTGCCTATTTTGGTAAAAAGGATTATTTCACCCTAACCGATGTCAGTTTATCTTCAGCCGATGCCAGTTACCTAACCACCATCGATTCCTTTATATACAATTTTATAACTCTTAACCCGGATTGGTCATTCAGTTATTGGAGTTTCTATTACATTCAAGCTCGAATCTTCAAGCCTTCATGTATCTAGACGATGAACACACACAAATAGAGTGCAAGAGAAGTAATCAGTTCTCCATCTAGTGAATTGGAGAAATCATGGGAGCACACAGGTTGCACTGCTACAGCATTGGACCTAGTCATCTCTTCACTAATCAACCACCAACCATCTTCATTCATAGGATCTACGAAACACCAGGTAGGTACAATGATTTCATTGCCTTTACTTATTCCATTGTATATCTCTTGTTTCCTTCAATGATTTCATTACTTCTATTACCCATATGTCACCCTCTTTCTGCTAACCTACTATTCAGCCCATCCCAAGCGTTTTCACCTCTCCTAACATCTTTGACAAAATTCATGAGTTGTCTTAGCCATATTATGACCTTAACTACAACACCATCACTCTCTATGCAACCACAGAGAGATGAAAATCTCATTTTTAATAGCTTATCACCTATTTTCCCTACCGATGTCAATTACCCTGAACGCCATCATTTTATTCCTTATACCGGCATCAGTCACCAGACCGATACCACTATCGGTGTTGTTTTACATTCTCATACCATCAAGTTTACCCTTCACCCAAAACCTACCTTGACCTCAACCAGTCAACTCAAGACCCTTATAAGACCTCTGAAAAACCTTCTTCAACTAAACCAACCTTGGTTCTAATTAGATTTAGTGTTACATTTCAAATTTTGCATTGAATCCAGTGCATTTTGTGTGTGAGAAGCCTAAATAATTACATTACAAGAAGACCTATTTATTCCCATTTTGTATTCACATTAAATTTTTATTACATAGTGGATTGACAACCTCTTTAGGAAGTATCACACTTCCTGAATATAGCATATGCTAGGAAGTCCACTTTCATATTTTATTTAATACTCTTTTATGGTCTTGCTTTACATTTATAGGTAGGTCCTTACAGATTAAAAGGAGTTTTCTATGATCAACTTGTATAACATCAACATTGTGTGCTTTCTACCTTCCACCTTCGCTTCACAGTTATTCCTCCTTAACCATTTACCCTTTATCTGTTTCATTCTAAAAGTCTTAAACTTATTGGTGAAACGATAGGGTTAGAAGTTTTGTATTTTTTTTCACAGAAATATCAACCATGTTTTTTTTTCATTTTTACAGGTTAATAATATTGATAGAGTGCCTATTAAGGGACAACATTGAAGTTTTTATTCACTTATTTAATCACATGGTTTTAAATATATTCCAAAAAAAAATTATAATTATTAAGATTCCTTAACACAAAGCAATGATTGTGATGAAAATTATTTTCCTCATTCCCAAAAAAATATAAGAGACAAAATAGAATTTAGTAAATATGTTCCTTAGAAATTGCATATTATGATGGTAATGTGTGGAAAATTACACTACATCTTATCATGCAAATGTCAATCACAAATTGGGACTTAATAATTATATCCAAGAGAATATTAAAACATGAGGAAATTAGTGTTAAATTGTCCCTCTAATTCAAGTATTTGAAAATAAAATTCAATATACCAAGGATACATCCAAGGTATGTGAAGAGGAGATTTGGAATAAAACACGCGTCAAAACTTTGATATTAAAAATTTGAAGAAGTATATGTAGATTTAAACTAAGGAAGTCTCAGTAATTAATATTAAGATAAAGTTGTAGATGGTGTGAACACACTTTTTGGAACATATAATATGGGTATTCAATGCAAATACAAGTGGAATAAATTGAAAAAGACATTAAAAAAAATAAACAGTTAGAAAATATCACATGGGAAAAATATTCTCCATGAAATTTGCAATGTAGATAAGGATTACATAAAAGGTAACACTCTTAAGGTGTTTCATCAAATCCATCAATGGAAAATCCATCGATTAGTCCCAAATATGTCTGAGATTGTTTGATAGAGCATCTCAATATATCAACTACATCATATTGATTTTATGGATTCAAATCCCTAAGCTTATTTATGTTATCACTTACATTAATGATACAAAACATGGCTACTCTCAGTTGTAAATCAAACTTTCTAGTTGGATGTAATCAACTGTCCCAAATACAAATAATATCATCTCTGTTTTAATGCTTGGGATATTCAAGGCTATTATTGGTACCATTTAATTGGCATCTTATATGTGGTGGTTGAATCCAACCACTAGATAATGTGGAAAAAGGATCCCATCATTTAAAAAATCCCATTTACCTTTAACAACATATGAGATTCATTTGTTTTCAAAATAAGTTGCATATCGCATCCACGTCCTTTGTAGACAGATATTTTAAATCAAAATTAAAAAAAAAGATTGTCAATGATGTTGATTAAAATATAATATATTCCAACACATAAGACTATATTGAAAATTAACATATGAATCAATAATTAATTAAAAAATAATGATGATAAAAAATTTAACAAAAAAATTAATGATAAAATTAAATTAGGAAAATAATTTTATGAAATTTAGAGATGATAAATATTTTTAAAAATTAATTAAATGATATGTATAAGGGGAATATTTTGTGTACTTACACTGATATATGCATCCTTTTCAATGTCGTTAACCCTAGGAACCTCTCAAAAAATCGTCTTACACTTCTCCTCTGACATCAACTAGAACACCATATTTCCTCATAAAAAACACCTTTCCACGTGAGGGATCCCACTCTATATTTGCAAATTCATAAGCCCCTCAAAAAATTATCCACTTCCTTTTGAAGATCTCTTAGCCCAAATATATTCTCTCCGCTTTCATGTATTCGTCTCCTTTTGTTAGGGAGATGACCTTTGTGTACCATTTAGAGGCCAACACAATGGTGCACTGAAATTGATTCCATTCACTACAACATAATGGGAAATTTATAGAAAAGTAATGAAATTACTAATCCATCTAGTAAGTGAAAAAATTTAGGGAATGCAACCTTGAAATTGATATCAACTACTATATTGTAGATAGATATATTTATTATATTGGATTTACTTATTTTATATTCTCTTAATTTTGGTAATGCTTATAATATACTAATATAGATATGTTGGATACAACCATTTAAAATATATCAAGAGATATCAATCTTGAAATGTCTATATTATATTTATTACCTAAGTGAAATAAGCACCTCAAAATTGATATCTTTCACATATTTTAACTATCTATATTTAAGATATGCAGGGGGATTAATCAATAGGCAGACTAGGCAATTGCGGGCGCCATTAATCAGGGGGGTGCCTGAATCTAGAGATTTTCATTACTATTGACATTTATTAGAAATTAACATTATTTTTACATGAAGTCAATCTTAATTAACCCTTTTATTGATATTATTATAAACTAACATAAAATTTACATACATAAAAAAGGTACTATAATATTTTTGCAAGTAAAATTAAATATACATATTTTAATCTCATACAATATTGTTGATATTTTTACTAATATAGCTTTAGATAATTCAAGTGTGTAATTTGTTTTCAAAAAAGGTCAATATATTTTTTACAAGTCATTTGTATAGCTAGTAGAGGAAAGTATATTTGAATGAAAAATTATTTAATTTTCTATTCCTAATGTTATGAGGGAAATGTATTTCTTTTTATGGAGGAATTAGTAGGCTTGGTCTAGAACCACTCTTCACAAAACCATGAGATCTACTTAAGAATTTTTGTTTCTTTGCAAGAAAATGCTGTTTTTTTCCAGCTTTGAGTCCCATCACCTCTTGATATTAGTAAATAAAATGAGTAACCAACCTTGTAAAAATTGTGATGAAAATTATTTTGCTCATTTCGAAAAAATATAAGAGACAAAATATAATTTAGTAAATATGCTCCTTATCCATTACATATTATGATGCTAATGTGAGGAAAATTGCACATCATCTTTTCATGCAAATGTTGATCTCAAATAGGGACTTAATAATTTTATCAAAGAGAATATTAAACTTGAGATAATTGGTGGTAAATTGTCCCTCTAATTCAAGTATTTGAAAATAATATTAAATATACAAAGGATACATCCAAGGTATGTGAAGAGGATATTTGTAATAAAATAAGCATCAAAAATTTGATATTAAAATTTGAAGAAGTATATGTAGATTTAAACTAAGGAAGTCTCGGTAAGAAATATTCATATAAAGTTGCTGATGGTGTAAGCACACTTTTTGGAACATATAATTTGGGTATTCAATGCAAATAGAAGTGGAATAAATTGAAAAAAAAACATTAAAGAAAGAAACTATTAGAAAATACTACAGGGGGGGAATCTTCTTCATGAGATTGGTCTCAAATATGTCTGAGATTGTTTGACAATTCCATTGATGAAAAATCCATCGATTGGCCCCAAATATGTCTGAGATTGTTTGTTAGAGCATCTCAATATATGAACCACACCATATCAATTTTATGGATTCAAATCCGTAAGCTTATTTATGCCATCAGTTACATTAATGATACAAGACATGGCTACTCTCAGGTGTAAATCAAACTTTATAGTGGTATGCACTCAACTGTCCCAAATACAAATAATATCATCTTTGTTTTACTGATTGGGATATTCAAGGCTATTTTTAGTACCATGTCATTGACATCCTACATGTGGTGGTTGTGTCCAACCACTAGAAAATGTGTGAAGTGGACACCATCATTTAAAAATCCATTATCTTTAGCAACATATGAGATTTATTTGTTTTCAAGATAAGTTGCATATTGTATCCACATCCTTTGTAGACAGATATTTTAAATCAAAATTCAAAAAAATATTGTCAATAATGTTGATTGCAATATAATATATTCAAACACAAAAGACTATATTGAAAATTAACATATGATTCAATAATTAATTAAAAAATAACGATGATAAAAACTTTAACAAAAATAGTAATGATAAAAATAAATTAGGAAAATAATTTTATGAAATTTAGAGATGATAAATATTTTAAAAAATCAATTAAATATTATATAATACATATCAAATTTTATATATTAATTTGAAAAACATATAAAACTAATGTTAACGTTAATGGGGCAATAATGATTGAATTACTTAATGATACGCAAAAGGGGCAAATTGTGTGTACTCACACTGATATATGCATCCTTTTCAATGTCGTTAACCTTGGAACCTCTCAAAAATGTGTATTACCCTTCTCCTCCGACATCAACTGGAACACTGTATTTCCTCATAAAAATAACCTTTCCACGTGAGGGAACCCACTCTATATCTACAAATTCATAAGCCCTCAGAAAATGCTCCACTTCCTTTTGAAGATCCTTAGCCCAAAGATATTCTTGCTACTTTCATGTATTCATCTCCTTTTGTTAAGGAGATGACCTTTGTGTACGCTTTAGAGGCCAACACAATGGTGCACTGAAATTGATTCCATTCACTACAACACAATGGAAAATTTATAGAAAAGTAATGAAATTACTAATCCATCTAGTAAGTGAAAAATTTAGGAATGCAACCTTGAAATTGATATCAACTACTATATTGTAGATAGATATATTTATTATATTGGATTTACTTATTTTATATTCTATTAATTTTGGTATGCTTATAATATACTAATATAGATATGTTGGATACAACCATTTAAAATATATCAAGAGATATCAATCTTGAAATGTATATATTATATTTATTACGTAAGTGAAATAAGCACCTCAAAATTGATATCTTTCACATATTTTAACTATCTATATTTAAGATATACAGGGGGATTAATCCGTAGCAAGACTAGGCAATTGCGGCACCATTAATCAAGGGGTGCCTGAATCTAGAGATTTTCATTACTATTGACATTTATTAGAACTTAACATTATTTTTAAATGAAAGTCAATCTTAATTAACCCTTTTATTGGTATTATTATAAAGTAACATAAACTTTACATACATAGAAAAGTTACTATAATATTTTTGCAAGTAAAATTAAATATACATATTTGAATCTCATACGATATTGTTGATATTTTTACTAATATAGCTTTAGATAATTCAAGTGTGTAATTTGGTTTTCAAAAAAGGTTAATATATTTTTTATAAGTCATTGGTATAGCTAGTAGAGGAAAGTATATTTGAATGAAAAATTATTTAATTTTCTATTCCTAATGTTATGAGGAAAATGTATTTCTTTTTATGGAGGAATTAGTAGGCTTAGTCTAGAACCACTCTTCACAAAACCATGAGAAATACTTAAGAATTTTTGTTTCTTTGCAAGAAAATGGTGTTTTTTCCCAGCTTTGAGTCCCATCACCTCTTGATATTGGTAAATAAACTGAGTAACCAACCTTGTATAAAAATATGTAGTTATTGCATTCGAAGCACCTCCTATACTTTTTATTTATTGCATTCTGAGCACCTTCTACAATATTTAACTAGAATTTTAAGATACATAAGTAAAATTTCATGAAAATATCGTGAGACACTTATAAGTTCAGAATTTCAAATGTGAAACCATGTTAATAAATTTTTATTGTCTTTATTTTGAATTATAGATTTGGAAATCTATAATTTCTTTGACCTTTTCAATTGATTTTCTACAAACACGAGCATGTTTCCATATTATCCCTTGTTTACATAAATATCCCCTTTTGAGGAGCACAATGAGTGTCTACTTTGCACTTACACATTTTATCTAGTGCACAACCTTCCCTAAACTCCTCAACTCCTTTCCCAAACAAACCATTCGTCCATTCATTAGAAAAAATTCCTTGTGGATCAAATCTCTCCTTCACTTTTAAAAACTTATTAAAGTTAACAAATCTTTTTGTCATGTTTTCAAACAAATAGCCTCCCGATTTCCCCCAATGTAATACCCCTCCATGCTTTTCAATAATCATTTGTTCGATCTCCTCAAAAATGTCTTCATTCCACCTAGGTGTATTCGGTTCCCTTGCTCGATAGGTCGTCATTTCTACCGTTACCACATCCTCACTAGGTCCCAAATATGCCTCGGATTTTTTAATAGAGCGCATGAATATGCTAGATACATCACATAGTTTATGGGGATTCAAATCCCTAAGCTTCTTTATATCTTCAATTACATTGATGATACGAGACATGGGTACTCTCAGCTGCAAATCAAAGGTCATAGTGGTATGCACTCGACGGTCCCAAGAACAAATAATATCACTTTTATTTAAATGTTTGGGGTATTCAAGACTATGAGTGGTACTATTTCCTTGACAACCTCCATATGATAGCATGTGATGGTTATATCCGATCACTGGATACCCTGTGAAGCGGATCCCATCATTTAAAAATCCACTACCTGTAGAAATGGATGTGATTCTATCACTTTCAAGCGAGTTGCATATTGAATCCACGTCTTCTGTAGATACATATTTTTCATCTAGATCACAAAATGATTGTTAGTATGATGTACTATTCAATCCAATAGCTTGAGAAAGACTATATTTAACATTAACGTTCGAATGAATACTTAATAAAATTATGAAGATAAGAATATTTGGAAAATAATGATAGTAATGTTAGGATAATGAATAATGATTGACGTTGAAAAATGAAAATATTTAAAAGGAAATAAAATGTTCTTAAACATATAGGATGAGTGGTCAACGTTTGTACTCACACTGATATGCATCCTTTTCCACGTCGCTAACGTTGGAACCTCCTGTAGATAATTTCCCTTTTCCGGGGACATCAACTGGAACACCGTATCTCTTCCCAAAAACAGCCTTTCCATGCGATAGAACCCAGTCTATATCTGCAAATTCATAAGCCCTCAGGAAACGCTCCACTTCCTTTTCAAGATCCTTATCGTCTCTTACGGCTAAGGAAACAGAGCGCTTGAACATCGGCCTGAAGGCGAAGGTTATTTCAGAAATGGCTCCGAGAGTGCCCAGAGATATTCTCGCCGCTTTCATGTCCTCGTCTGCTTCTGTTAAGGTGATCACCTTCGCATATCCCTCGGAAGGAGTCGCAGGGACAACTAATCTCATGGAAACTACATATTCATAAACGCCGCTGCCTTTCCCGACGAGACCGCTGCCGTGTGCTCCCGTGGAAATAACGCCGGCGGCGGAGACTCCGTTAAAGAGGATCATGGCGGGAACAGCCAAGCCGTGTTTTGCAGCTTCGTCCATCACGTCTCGCATCTGGGTTCCGGCTTGCACAGTAATTGTCATTGCAGTCTTGTTGATTGCAATTACAGAGTCATAGTTCTGGGTGTTTATGATGAGCCCCTGCTGCCCCGGACAGACTAATTTCGTCATGGCATGCGCCATAACGCTCACTACTCTAATCTTCTGCTGTTTTTTCACCGCCACCGCAACAGCATGGACGAGCTCGGCTTCTGATCTCGGCAATGCCGCGTAGGCTGCCTGGCATTCTTTACGGTCTTCCCAATAGCCTTGGTAATTGAAGATTTCACATCTGCTAAGGCCATGCTTTCCGCAATCCACCGATGGAGGAGCATCGATCGCGGAAGTCGTCTTCAAAACACAAGTTAAAAAAAATAAAAGCAATACGTGGGAAAGGTTGAGAAACATCATAAACAGTGGAGAAAAACAGTTGATATCCTGTGGAGAAAAACTCGAAATGGAAGACAATTACACCGAGTTTCCAAACTGTTAGTGATGATTGATATGCGTCTGGAGCGCATGCGATTTTATAGATGCCCGAATTGCAGATTGTCAATGCCCGAAAGTCTGTTCCGCTTAACCACTCCAGGGAAGTTTGATATATTTTTTTTGTCCATACACAAAAGTCTTAACAAAGCTTAATATTTTCACCAGCTTGCCTAAAAATCTCCCTTGTTTTTAATTGGACTTGAATTCAAGTTAGTCGATATCTAAGAAACGATAACAACTAATCGAATGGACTGCATTTCAAGTTAGTCTATGATTGGGTTAAACTATTCTCATGGAGTGGAATTCAAGTTATTCAAAATTTGAAAGAAATGATAATTTCGACGGAGTGAAATTCAGGGTTTGGTTAAAATTGACTTTTTCGATTAATTGTGTATTAATTAAAACACCAAAATATTAACTACATCTTATTATAAACTTATTTAAAATAGATAGACAAGAATTTTTAGTATATTTGGTTAATAATTTCAAACATGTTACTAATATAAGTAAACAAGAGCCATGAAACAGCAAGATTGTATGATGTTTGAATTGTAAAAAGTAGTGCAATTCAAGTTAGTCTATGATTGGGTGAAACTATTCTCATCGAGTTATTCTACCTATGCAAGAAATGATAATTTCAAGGATTAGGTTAAATTTGACTTTTTCAATTAATTGTGTATTAATGAAAACACCAAAATATCAACTACATTTTTATATAAATTTACTTAAAATAGATAAACACAAATTTTATTATATTTGGTTATAATTTCAAACATGTCAATAATATAAGTAAATAAATAAAAACTTTAATAACATTTGGATTATAATTTTAAACATGTCAAAAATATAATCAAAATGAATTTATTTATTTATTAATGAAAAATTTAAATATTTAAATATTTAATTTATTGAATAATTAAAATTAAATTATTATCATATTAAATTGATTTCATTGAAAAAGAAATGAATATTCGTATATGTTAAAACTGTCTTCTTACATCTCCCATTTTAAAGTAACAATCTACTAATAAAAAGATGTAAATATATTCATTTTATATTAACTTTGAAATTGATTTGGTTAATTTCTCTCAACCATTTTTCAATTATTGTAAAATTTTATAGAAAATATTAATCAATAAATGCTTTCTAAAGAATAAACATGCATATGACTGGTAATAGAACTTTTGGTGCTATCAACAGGCTCGATAGGCCTACTTAAAGTTAAAAATATTAAAAATATATATTTTTAATTAAACATTTATTTTCTATTTTTATAATTAATGAAAAATATAAATATAAAATGAAATATATAATATTTTTATTGTTAATATTAATATTATTAGTAGTAGAATTAAAAAAGGAAACATATCAATAATATTATTAATATTAAGACAACTCATTATTATTACTATAATTTATTTATTAAAAAAATTCAAAACTTAATATCAATATTTTTTTGGTTAGATAAATATGGGTCGAGCAGATCTAAACCTCGTAACAAAAAGTTACAACATGAAGAAAAAGATAAAATAATGAGGAACACGTGAGGTTGCCTCTACCAATGGCATATAGAAACCAAACAAGCATCCGTAAAGAGGAAACATAAAAAACAACTAAAATCCAACTTATCCCTGAGACTCCTTCCCACAGGATCTTAAATGCATTTTGAGGAGATCTTTTACAATTTTCCCTTTCTTCTTATTTCCCAAAGTAATCCATCCTTCCTCAATATTTAGATTTACATTTTCCTTAGAGTGGATCGAAATGATAATTTCGATACTGTCCTTGTGCTCATGAGATTGAGGCACAATAGGAAGGGAAATGGTGTCTTCAACAACATCAAGAGGTGTAGTCATACCAATAGGAGTGGGTGATGGAGTAGCCTCCATGATCACCATATCAAGATCATCATCTCCCAAATAATCCATTTCGGAATTACTATCTCGTTGGCTATTAATAACCAAATGAATAGGATCTAATTCTTCCACCGCAAAGATCTACTTTTACAGTGTTTTTCCCCATCTTACAGTCCCCAAAAAAGTGACCTAGAGAAAAAAATACAACATTGTACAATCTGCATTGGCTAAGGGTTGTGCGGGTGTAGTAGAAAATATGGTTTTTAAGTTTTGTCTAGGGGTTTTGTGAAGGTCGAGAGAAATTAAAAAAGAGTCATGGAGTCTCTGGGTCAGATTCATCAGACATCAGGTAATCAAAATAACCATATGGTTGTAACCCTTACTCTTATGTCAATGTCATTATCTTCCAAAGTCCGTGTTTTTGAATTGGGTATGCATCATGTGCGATAAATTCATGAGCATGTTAGGATTTGAGAGCCTTGTGTGAGAGTGGTACTTAATGTGTGTCTTGCTCATATAGATAATTTTAGAAGGTTGGAGGAGGTAGGAAGTGCTAAAGGGGAGATTCTGCTTGAGATGAGGCCTGGTGATATTTTTGTATTGAATACAGATGATCCTTTGGTCCCGGGCCTTCCTTATGCAAATAGGGTGCAAAGAGTAAGCAATTACAATGTAAATATAATTACTACAGTTTATGAATTAGAGTCCTTGGGAGGAATTATATTAAAGATCATACACATTCTAGTAGGGAGAACTTTATTATGAATAGGTGGGAGTGTTGGGGATTTTCTGTTCGCAAAGCCGATATGATTCCTGCTGTCATCAAGAGTTATTCATGTGTCACCTAGATCACATAGTCCCAAAAATATCAAATTGAATCCACTAGATTATATGAGAAAATATTCGGACTTGGTATTTTAGGTAGCCTTCTAGTTATATAACAGATCTATCAGATATAATTCTTAAGGAATTAGGATGTCTAAGAGTAATTCATAGATCAATAAGTATACAAACACATGTAAGACATGTATCAAAAAATTTCCCCCAGAGTTTACTGGATTAACTAAATCAAAGTGATAGCCCCACTCTCAATAGATTCATTCATAAAACCAAGTCTAGTAGTTCACTTGTATTAAATGTCATAACTACCCTGACAAACCTTATAGTAAAGAATGATTAAGGACATATTGAATTAAAAGGAAGGCCGTCAACTTTGTTCTTTTTCCTTCTACAATTTATTTTAATTTAGATACTATTGTGGAATAGTACTAAAAATGACAATATATTGCTAAAATATATACATGATTATAGTAAACAATGAGATAACCTAGTGTTTATCCAAGCAAAGAAGAGATACAAATTAGTAGTACTTACGGAGGCAAAGGAATAATAACATGTTGAAAAAATATATTCTTTTATAAAACACAAAAAAATCTCATTAGAATTTTTACATTTAATCTAAAAGGAATTACAAAGTCAAAAGGGAATGATCATAAGGTATAGTATCAATTGAGAAATCACTGAAAACATTCCAATATGCATATTGATGATAGTAATTTTACAAAACTGCAACCAGTTCCATGTGTAGAGAAGTTTATTAAGATCCATGAGATCTAATGGTTTATAAATTATGAGAGTCTAGGCATAAACACAAAATCACACACTTGTGTACATTTCTAGGTCCAAAAAGCATACAAGTATACATATGATTCTTAAGTGAGAAAACTAGTAATTGACCACTATATTTGTCCTCTTTTCAAACTTTCTCATTTTCTATTTGCTCTTACACACCCTATAGCCGAGTCAGTACTTTACTTTCTTATATTTTATGACTTCAGACACTAGCGCCCACCCAGAACACCAGCGCCCAGGCACCCTGGTACCTTTTGGGTTCCCCTAACCTCTTTCTACCTTACTCATTATTTTTGGGCTTATTTTATCTTTTGGGCATCTTATTTTATCATGGGTAGACCTTCCAATTGTTAATTACAAAATTCAACCAAGGGTGTAGTTAATTTTTTTAACCTTAGTACTTTAAATCCCAAGCGTGACGACCTATCACCCAGCGGGTGCTGAGCGCTCACCCAAGGCACGCACGGGCGCTGAGCCCCTCCTTTATGTGAGTTTTGTGAGAGGGTCTTTCCAATAATGGAGAATTAGTTGCAGAGAATTATATATTCATGTACCTGCTTAAAAGTATAGGATGAGATAGTATATCTTCATACCCATGTATCTTAGGAAAACAAACAAGCATAGTATGGAACAAAAAGTACTAAATCTGACTCATATCATGAAGAAATATCATTAGGGTTTGTACCCACGAACAAGTTGTTCAGAATAGAGCCACATTGGTATATCCCTCATTGTCTCCATTTTCTATATGCACCTCTATCTCTCCATGTTGGTATATCCCTCATTGTCTCTTTTCTTTAACTCGAGCATCTCTTTTTATAGGATAAACACCTACCACCATGTCTTCCATTGTGAAAAAATCACGTGCCAAGTTTCCATGTGGTCCTCAATTGGTGAATGATTATCCCTTTCCAAGCCCTCCACTCTCTATAGTGATATCTCCTAGGAATATTCCCTACGTGGAATATCCTTTTCTTGACCTCTAAGGTTCCAGGCCAACACCTTATCCATTCATCACACCTAGTCGGGTCATCACATTTTTTTCTCAAGTGCCTTTTAGAATGCCAAATACAACTAAGTCCTTTAAACCCTTGTCCTCCTTCCCGTGCGTGCCCTGTTTTGACTTAAACATTCCTTAAACCCCTTTGTCCTATGCTTTCTCCCGAGCACCCTTCTTCTTACTGGTCCTGGGCACACGCAAATTATGGTACTTATCCAATATTTGGGGGGCCAACATCACCCCACACTATGTGTGTTCTCTACCCTTGGAAACATCCTTCTTCTTCAAATAATAAGGAATAATGGAACATGGATAATTCTGAATAAATAATGGATGAATTTAAATAATTGAAAAAAATAGAATAATATAAAAAAAATTTATTGTTGTGGGAGATGTGTAATTCTTTCTTTATGGTCCCATCAATCTTTTCCTAGGTATCCACTTCACCATATACCTCTTGAAGTAGGTCACTGACTAGAGTGATCACTTCATCAAAAATTAGATCGTCACTCTTAGCATTCAGTGTATCTACAATGTTCTCTATCTTCTTGCTAATATTGTACAACGCATCCATTATATGGGTGACCTAGGGACATATCTCCTTAAACCGATTCTTAATCAAACCTTGCAATATTTCTATTGCTTCTAAATTTTTCTCAACATCGGGTAGGATTTTATCACTCTCCGCCCTGTTGCCTTTGTTCTTTTCTTGAAATTATTTTAGATTCATCTTATGTGTACCAAATAGTATGTTTCCTACTCCATCCCTATCATCACAATTGTCATAACCAACCCCAGTCATATGCACGGAGGTCTTTACAGTGGCAAGGAGCTCAAAATACTAAGCAAATATCTCGCCAACCTTCAAATTTTCCTCCTCTTTTTGGCATGCCATCTCCTCTTCTGTCGACTCTAATGCGAGTGGTCACCTCTCTATGGTGAGGATGCAGGTCAAATCCTTCAAGAAATTCAAGGTTAATTCATACTTATGATCACGAGGGGTGAGGTCTAGGTGCTTCAGAATAATGGCATTTGTAATGTCTTATATGTTTTTGTAAACTTCCTGCACCTTAGCCTTTTCATCCCTCAATTTACACCTTAATTGTGTGTTGATTAGCTTTTGCTTCTTTATATCCTTATCCCTTTCAATTATTTCATGATTTTCTCCTTACTTTATTCCTCCAGTACCCTTATCCTATCATTCCTACCAAACAACCTTTCTTCCACCTCTATTGACACCTTGATTAGCGTGTTACAAACCGGCTCATCTAATAGTTTTTGGGCATCCAAAATAGTGTTGATGCCCTTAGTAGTTGACACTTCCATTTAAGCATCCTTGTTTACTTCGAACTTAGGCTCATCAACGTGGTTTTCAAATGCCCAGGATAACATTTTCATTATGTGCACATAGGCACTTTCTTCATCTAAAGAGTACGAATAGAGGAGTTGTTCCTTGGGTACCGTGGTATGGAAACATGCATGCAAAACTTTCTCGGGGTCATCTACATAAGTTATTTCATGTCCTCATGATGATACCATGCCTTTTCCTCTCATGCGCGCTGCTTTGGGGACAACAACCACCAAACTGCGATCCACACTCATGCTCCAATATTGGATCCCCATGCTTGCACGTCCCTTAGTTTCCTTTAGTACCTCTTCGGTGATGCGTTCTTCCTCCTTATACACCAAGTATTTTATGATGTTGGCCACCTCCCCTCTCCATGACATTTCTACTTCTCCTTAGTTGGGGGTTGGGGTCCTTTGAATTTTCATGTTCACTTTTTCACTCCCACCCTTGTTCTGTGCGCCTTCCTCATCCTCATATATTTATTCATTTTGTTCCTCATCCTAAATCATGTACATCATACATAGGATGATCTTGGGCCTCATTGTGCTCTTCATTGTCCTTTTCACCCTTGTCAACCCCCATGCTTTTTGTTTCTTCTGAGTCTACCTATTTTTCTATCTTTTGCTTCTTGTCTACTGGAAACACAATCATATGATACTTCTCTTTGTCTTCGATTTGGGGCAATTTCTTTCTTTCCAGTTACCCTTATTTTGTAGGGGATTCCTTTTGTCTTGGTGTCTCATCTGTCTTTTCCTTTTCTTCTACGATGGAATTCTTCCTTTGTGTATAGGTGTTTGGTCCTACACTTGACTGTTGCACACCCACTGTATGTGTCCCTGGTTCCTTTTTTCTCAGGGGCCTCTTCCTTGGCATAACCTTCTTTCTTATGGTGGGATCCTTTGGGATAGAGACATCATTCTCAACGTAAGCACCCTACTCATACTTTGGTCTGATGTGCAAGTATACCCTTATTGTGGTCCTCCCAATAATTGGCAATGTTATTGGCCTTATCATATGCACTTCATGGGAGACATACTTCTCCACATAGGTGTGATTTTTTAGGTGTATAAATTTTCCGTGCATCTCATGGTAATCTTGGTCCATGGTGCTGAGATCAAACCTTATTGTTTTTTCCTCCTTGAAGCGATTGACCTCAGCTTGGAAGTATTGCACAGTGAAGGAGAAAGCCAATTTGCACTAGGGACTCTTGGTTTCCTCTGAAAAAGTAAACCTGCCAATACAAAAATGTTAGTATACTGTGAACCCAACCTCTCCCTATACTAGAGTATGCAACTGCTCTGGTATTCTCCATTCAGCCCAAAATGCTTCACGCATTCATTTATAACATTTTTCTAGTCACGCCTTGTGGGCGGCCATCATGGTGTCACAAGTGTACTTCTCAAACATTTTGGCATGGGAAGGGTTCTCATTTGGGTAATCCCATAAAAATTTATCTGGCCCATCGAGCAGTCCAATCTCTGAAAAGACAATGGTGAGGACAATACCAAACATTATCTTTTCTCCATCACACGTGAAATTGATGATTTCATTTGATATGAATGCTAAGAGGTTATAGATGGTTCATTTTGAGATCTTATAGAAGAATTTTAGCCAATCCTTGTTGACCTATGTTCACCTCTCCTCTCCATTCAGATTGGATACCAAGTGCGCGACCATCCTCATCACAGGTTCAGAAATATTAGAAATGTCAAAGTAGTGCGAACCCTTCTTATAGTCATACGATTTCACAGAGTCTTTAATGACATCCCAATATTTCAATTCATCATCTAATGGATCCCCTTTATATATAATACTAGTAAAATTAGAGATCAAATGAGGGGTTATGTGCATCCTTCATCCTAGGAAGTAAAAGTGGTATTCATGCACGAGCGACATCAACCACTCGTATAGTCCCTCTGACTTGCAAAAATAAGGTAACTCTTAGAGTTGCAAATAACCTAACCTTCTCCATATTTACCTTCACCTCATCATCATTGATAGGAATTCCATTTGGTGTCCTCTTGTCTATGGGGAGAACTAGTTCTAAGGCCATCTCATTTTTTGTGGTGCTCATATGGTGGTTGTAGTCACTTACAACCAACTCCCTAACATGGGACACCAATTCTTTTCCTAGAAACATGCCATCTAGATATTGCATCTCCACGTACCATTCTTCTATGAAACTGGTGGAGATAGCTTGTTTTCGTCTTCCCTTTCCCTTCTTAGATGAAACAGTTGATGCTTTCCTCAATGCCATTTCTTGGTTGGGTCACTAACAAATCTTCCTTTTTCCCAATTCTGGCTCTGCTCAACTCTGCGGCTCTACCCTTTTATGAAAAATCCCTTCAATCTCATGTCCTAGCTACATAAACCTAATATAGAAAACCGTTCCTTCCACAAGACAATGTATTCACTTGGGAGATTTGAAACCTTCTCCCTCATGCCAGTGTACTCCTTTTTCCACTTTGGTTCACAGATCAAACTAACTATGCACTAAAATCTTCGCAACTTCTCTTTCACACAACTCTTCTTATAAATGATTCCCTAATTTATGAGAGCTCTTCAATATCGTAAAATGCAAGGTAAGAATAACATAACCCCGACCCTCTATTTTTGTATTTTTATTTTCTCTGTAATAAATGTCATGCTACCTACCACTGTAATTTATATTAAAGGAATTGTTTCTTAATGCCAACCTTCTGCGCTTTCCCCTTCTACGTGCCCAACCTGGTGTGAAATTTTTTAAAACCTTCTGGCATGCAAAAAATCTTACTGAACAAAGATCCTTACACATGCGATTGTAGTGTCCACTTCTTCTCTCCTTTGATTTTTGACATTGTGTACCTCATGTTGTTCCTACACTTCTTAGCCTTGTATGTGGTTTTGTAAAGCCATCCTGACACCAAACTTTTTATGTTCACCTTTTCTATGCATACTCTTCCAAACTACATGCTTTTGATCCTTCAACTCGGGCCACCGAAACATAGATACCAATGCTTGTCAGATCACTCTACTCCACAAAGAAATAGATGCACCGTCCTCTCTACATACACGAACTTACAAATAATAATTAGTGCCTACCAGCGCATGATGCACACAAAACAACAACAAAAAGAAGGGAACAAAAAAAAAAAAGGGAAACACAAAGAAAATAAATGCATTAAGGGAAATCTAGGCTAAATGGCAATATTGATTTATAGACAAACCCAACGAAGACTTATTTATAGTAGGACTTCATCCTACTCCCATTGAAATTTTCTAGCAACCGCATTCCATCCAACGCTTATAAGTGGAAAGTGCCTGAGTCAAGTATATAGGATACAATGTATGGGCCCATCCAATGGAATTTTAATTTCCCAGGATGGTGCAAAAACTAAGAGTCATACAACAAAACCATCTGCCCAATCTCGAATTGTTTGTTTTTTATATTACAATCATGCCATGCTTTTTTTCATGCCTTCTCATTCTTATGAATCCATCTAGAAAGTGATTTCCTTTTTTCCAAATGCATTCATTTTTCCATGAAATCTTGTAGTTCTTGTTCGTCAGCTAATCCTCCTGTCCATGCTATATGCAACGACGATATCATAAACTCTACTGGTAAAATAGCCTCTGCACAAAACACCAACTAAAATGGTGTGGCCTCGTTCAATCTCTTTTAGGTTGTTCTGTATGCCCATAGAATGGGTGAGACTTTTTCATCCCAATATTTTCTTCCCACATCACAAATTTTGGTCAACATGTGACCTAGTATCTTGTTAAATGCTTCAATGTTTCCATTCACTTGAGGGTGGTCTTGTGATGGGTGACCATAAACTCTGCCAAAAAAATCCTAACAATTTCATTTAACAAGTGTGTGCCTCTGTCACTAGTCAATATTAAAGGACAACCATATATGATGATTATGTTATCCCATAGAAAACCTTGCTGATGTGGTTGCTAGGCAATCCTTCGGAGGTGCTATCTCGGCCCACCTTGTTAAGTAATTAGTGCAAGTAATGATATAGTGTGAACTAGTACTTCGTGCGGTAGGTGAAATTGGTCCCAAAAATCAATTGCCCACTTCTCAAATGGTTTTGCGCTCGCTATTGGTTTTGTGTGCATGTATACTTTGCTTAATGCTAAATCAAATGAAGCAATAACTACCACCTAAAATAGTTCTACAATTTAGCTAAAACAAAGCATAAACCCCATCATGATAAGAATTAAACAAGGGTTAGATGCTAGCATTCATAAATACAAACTTTGAAACTAATAATGCTAAATATCTAAACTCCTCTATTCTCTAACAACATATAAATGAATGGACCTAAGTAAGCTCCATGGCTATCAAAAATAGTTGTCCTTAATGTTCCAAGAACCTAGGAATGGGGGCTAATCAAAGTTGGGATACAAGACCCTTTTGACACCTCCCATATGACCCAAGAACTTTAAGAAAGAGGCTTAACTCTTCAAGATGATGAACTCTCAAAAGGGCAAGGTACAAGCTCTTAGTCTCTTGTTATATGCTTTGCATTTGCTCTCTTAGGAGTTTAGGTGTAAGTAAAAAGGTAGCTAGAGGGCTCTTTATATAGCCCAAAGGATAAAGGATTCAACACATTCTCATGAATGTGGGATAAAGGTAAAACATGATTAGGAATGGATAAGGTTGCTTTATTAAAGGTAACCTTACTTTAGAAGGGTTTAATACATGTTTAGCAAGTCATGGGAGTTGGGGGTATTTTAATTAATCAAAGGTGATTAATTAATAGGTAGGTGTAAGCTTATAGAATCCAATTAGAAGAATATTAGTGCGATTTAGGCTATTAGAACATGATTCAATCAATTAAATATTGATTTATTGGTTAAATGGAAGGGAAAGCTAATTAATTAATAATAATTAATTAGTCTAGGTAGAAGGGGAGATTTATTAACGAAAGGTCGTTAATTAGGGTATTTTTTGGATAGACAACTTAATTAATTAGCTTAGTGTAATTAATTAACGATGATATGAGGGAAAATGAGTGCTTTTGACGATATGTCAACGATTTGTGAGAAAGGGGATAATTAGCCCAATTTAAGTATTTAAATTGCTTGGGCATGATTATGGGTGTCTAAATTTTCCCCTCTTTGGGGTGCGTAAGTAATGCCACTTCAAAGATAGTAGACATGTGGAATTTTGAAGAGGTAGAAGAAAAATTAGTAGAAGTGAGAGATGCCCCCTCGAGTGTCGATGTGGTGATAAAAGAAGACGATCGACGATCTAAAAAGGTGAGAGATAGATAGAATAATGGGAAGAGGTAAGATGCCAAGGTAAGATGGAAGAATATGGGTGAGAGGAAAGCGATGTAGAATGAATATGGAGGAGGGGAGAGAAGAGCTTAGCCTCTAACCGCTATGTATTGGAACAATTTTGGTGTCATCATATTGCCATAAGAGCAACATCATCGGTCCTTATGAAAAATATAAGCATATGACAAAGGTAGAATGACATGAAAAGACATACTACAAATGATTTTCCATTGCTGAAAACACCAACTCAATGCAACATACAAAATGCAATGCATTACGAGAAAGTGAAAGATGTCTAACTCCATGCAACATACAAAATGTAATGCAATACAAGAAAGTAAACAAGCTAAACTAACAGAGAAACATAATATAATGTTTTTATTATCAATCTTCAGTTACGACCTGTACAAATTAATGACAAGGGTTGATGATGGTGCCCCAAGCAAGGATACATGCAAGGGGAATAACAAAGGACACTTGGGTCTGATGGAAAAGTAATGTGCACTACGAAACAGTACCAAGCAACTCGTTGTGCCCTAGAGTACAGACGAAGTAAGAAACCTATATTTTGTTGATGGAGGTAGATCAAGATGATCCGCAAGTTGCACACATGAACAAGTGAGAACCAAAGAGTGACATTTTGTAGGATGATTTTCAATTTTTAGAAGTTTTCTGAAACATATTTGAATGTTTTTGATGATTTTTCTAACATATTTGAATGTTTTGGTTGATTTTGAAAGTTTTATGAAACTATGTACATGAATATAAGGAAGCGTGGATGCCCCTAGCGATAGATGGGATGTACAAGGGCATAAGGCCACGTGCATACCAGAAAGGTGGAGATGTAAAAATTCTCCTACAATTAGGTGGGAGTATTCAAAGGTAAACTCTTCATAGGTAGAAATGGGACCCAAGGCCATTATGGATAGGTTCAACATGATGGTGAACGTAAACCCATGAAGTGCTGGGAAGAGGCAAGGATGCCCCCAACGTAAGTTGGCCTAAAAGCACGTGATAGAAAGGAAGGAGAAGATTATTTTTGTGGAAGGGGACAAAGGTTTCCACAAACATGGAAAACAAGTAATCTTATACACATGGATGTTCTAAACGAAGTAGAAGAATGATGTGAATGATATGAATGTAGATTAGAAGCCTCGCAATGAAGAAGTGATTAGCCAAAGGCATAAATCGTGAGACTATATATGGACTAGAGTAAGAGTCTGAACAAGGTCCAAAAAAGACATTCGGTAACATAGTAATCTTGTTTACTCATAGAGATCCAGTGTGTGCACGTGGATGTTATTACCTCTTGAAGTGAATATTTAATAGAAAACAAGTGAAGAGACCATAGCCAATGTGTAGGAATGATTTATTTTGATAAGTAATTTTGTGAATGGAGGGTGAAAGGATAGCCATACATTTCTCTGCTGCCAGCCAAGCATTCATAGCCCCGATGGAGATGTATTTGATTCTTATCACAACATTTCTCTACTGCAAGTCAGGCATCCATAGCCCCGATAGAGATTATTGGAAATGCCCCAAGAGAGAGTTATATATTAATTTTCTTTTGCTTTGTAGCTTTTAGCTTTTGAGTTTTGATTGATTTTGATTCTTTTGCTTTCTGAAAACTTATTTCAGCTCTCTTGTTTGACAAGGGGTTAAGAAACATTGATGGCTTGATGGAAGGAGGTGGAAGTGATTTTGATGACGACATTGGCTAGTGTCAACAAATACATCCAAAATTTCTTCGCAACAAGTTTATTAGATGTTTGAATGTGATAGGATCTCCATGAGGTCAGTCGTTCTTTAATTTACCAAGATGATAAAAGACCAGAGGAAAATAGATACCATAGAGATAAATGTCACAAAATGCGTGTGAATAAGCTAACCAAAATATCAACAAAGGGATGAAAATGGTAGGAAGACTTGCAGAAGAATAACAAGGAAGGAAAGAAAGAAATATCCATGTGTACGCAACACCTGATTGCAATGTTTGATATTTGTACCTTAGATTTTTTATTTTATTTTATTTTTTTTAGATTTTTGATATTATATATATATATATATTTCTTTGAACCGTTGTTAATAAAAAAGTTACTCTGTGTGATAGGATCCAACATTGACATTTGCGACTTCCTTGATAAGGGAGACTAAGCGTGTTTGTTTATCAAGAGTCATGTTTTCCCCAATCTCGATGATCGTGGTGAGTTCACACTCAACAAAGGACTGTGATTTATCCTGAAACATGGATTTTGTATGTAGGATCTTGAGTTCCTTATCCAGAGGTTTATGTACTTTTTGCCATACTTGATGGTTATGTTGATGTGTGTTCTTGAATCGTGCTTGATTTACAACTTTGAGATTGTTCCAGTTGTTGGGGGATTTTGAGCTCTTGGTAGTTTTGACCTAAGCTTGATAATGAACCTATTTGGGTTTCTTATAAGCTGAAGCTTGAATTTTATGACCTTGAGAAGGAGAAGAATGTGAACATTTATGATTGATGATAGGAACGATAGAAATAGTAGTGGGCTTGCCACAACCATTGATAGAAGAAATATGTGATAGATGAAAAGGATACGGTCCAAGAATTGAAGAGGATGGGCTACCAGGAGGTGAGCCACGGATAAAAGGTGAAAGGCTACTAGGATATGGCCCAAGAATAGAAGAAGAAGGGCTACTAGGACGTGACCCATAAATAGAAGATGAAGGGCTACTAGGATGTGGCCCAAGAATAGAAGAAGAATGGCTACTAGGATGTGACCCATAAATGTAAGATGATGGACTACCAAGATGTGGCCCAAGAATAGAAGATGATGGACTACCCAGGGGTGATCCATACATAGAAGATAAGGGGCTAGTTGGACATGCCCCAATAATCGAAGATAGTGGGCTACTAAAAAATGTCCCACAAATAGAATAGAGAGGGCTACTAGAAGGTGACCCACACCTAGATGAAGATGAAGGGCTACTTGGTGCTAACCCCACCAGATATTGTGATTAAGGAATTATGATAGACAAAGAGTTATTGGGTGATGAGAAGATAGGCCATGGATATATGCAAGACCAAGGAGTTTCATCACATAATGAAGAATGTGAAGATGGAAGAATAAGAGGAGGATCAAGTTGCATGATTTGAGGCTCTTCCTCCATTTCTTGATAAAAGGAATCAACATTTTCCTCACAATATGTAGATGCATCAAAGTCTAAAGAGAATCCTTTTTTGTAATCTACTAAAGGAATATCTTCATGTGCCCCTATAAATGCCCTGATTGTTTCTTCATTCTGAAAGAGATCAATCAATATGAGTTGTTGATCGATCCCTAGGGGTTTATTGGAAGAAATAGGTTCACTTGGTGTGGAAGGCTGAGAAGATGTATGATGATTATTGATAGAAGAAGATGGTGTGGGGGACGAAGAATATGTGTAGCTAGATGTCTCAAGAGTAGAAGAAGGTGGTGTGGACCTACCTATACAATGGTATGTCATATGTAAAATAGTTGGATTAATTCCAAATTCTATAGATTGCGACGCATGGGTTGATTCAGATGTTTTTCTCGAAGGACTTTGAGTCACACGAATCTTCACAGAAGGAATATTTCGTGGGGGTGATTGATAAAGAAGATTTTGCAAAGAAGGGGAGGAATGTGATTCGAGCATCGCATTAGATGAATGATGACAATGGTCCTACGAAGAAAGAGAGGACCACGATTCAAGAATTGTATTATACTTCTGATTGGAGGGATTTGGAGTCGATTGTATCTTCAAAGGAAGAAGATGTCATTGGGGCGACTGATAAACGGGGTCCTGCGAAGAAAGGGAGGACCACGACATAAGAGTCGCATTAGATGATTGATGAAGAAGATCTTGCAAAGAAAGGGAGGACCATGACTTAGGAGTCGCATTAGATGACTTAGGAGTCAAATTAGATGAATCCAAATAGTAGTTTAGATGTGAATCCTCAGAAGAGTCAGAGGAAATATTTGGATTGGAATGCTCAGAAGAAGAGGAAATGTTTGGATTAGAATTAGAAGAAGAGTGGGGGGAAGTCGAATAATAATTTGGATCAGACGTGTCCAAATCATACCACCGACTATGAGATGAAGGTCGGGAACGAGTTACCCATATGCGCTCTCTAGCATGAAGAACCAAATGAGGTTTAGTTGTAATGGGAATGTTTTGCTTTGAATTGCTAAACCTAGGTTCCATATTTTTGTAAGTATGGGCAAATGGGCGATAGTCAGTCATTTTTAGCACTGTTTTAAGCACAAATGTCTAGATCTAGATAGTGTTATGGAACTCCTTCAAAGGGAAGGAAGTGACATGTCGATTTGGGTAGCATAAGGACAACCAACTAGACATTTTGTAAGTATTGATATGTGTGTGTGATTTTTTGAAGAAGGTCTAAGGAACATAGACATCGTGATGATACAATATTGATGAGATTGAGAGGGATTGTCCTAGAAAATAAGTTTTTTGAATGAATAATCACAAGGAACAATCATGAAAGTGTGAAACACAAAGCCAATCAAGAAGGAAATACACCATATGAAAATGCGATGCAAAGATGATCAACAAGATGTTTTCACTTTTATCAAGTTCAAGGAAATTAACAAAACATAAGTAAAAACAAGAAGTCAATGCGATCTCTCAATCAAGTTATACGATGAGCAAGATCAAACTTGATTAAGACCTATATCTCAAAAAGTGCCAATTACAATTCGCGGATGACACAACAATATCACCAAGATATGTTAACCCACTTTGTGAGAAAGTGAAGTATTGATATCGAGTTGTTATTGATATAACACGCACAAATGTAACACCTAGCACTCTTTAAAATCGAGGTAATAATAGAACCAAACTAAAAATCTCAAAGTATAGCTAGGAATAGTTAAAAATGTGTGCAACGTAACTGTACAATATAGGTATTTATGTCAAGTTTACAACAAACAAGACGTAAATATCGAAATTGTAGTGATACCATACAAACAAGCTAACTCTTCTAAGGAAGTCCGCGGTGATGAACCATGCCTAACTATAAGGACGATCTTGACGTGGGTATTAAGATCACAATGGCTACCAAATGACGTGAAAATGCCTCCACTCACTTCAGATGTTTAACTAACCCAACCGCAAACATGGATGGGCGTAAACAAACATAAAAGTGAGAGAAACAGTTGAATGGAAACAAAAAGGTAATCACACATATTTTGATCAACAAAGTTTCAAAAGAATATGAAGGAAATAAATCAAGAAAAACGACGAAAAATGCTAGCCTCACTTCGATAGAGTTTCACCTTGCCCTAAGGCAAGTAAAAACTAGGCGAAAGTAATACATCACACGTTTCTGCAAAAAGAAGGTTCACAACTCAACACTGTTTTAAAATGGTCAAAGTGGCCTTCTAGCAAAAGTATATACTGCTAGGTGGTTCTCTCACCCTAGGTGTTACAAATTTTCCACGAGCGAGCGCGATTTACCCAAAAAGCCACATTGACTAGTTTGGGAGTATCTCGGCTTTACTTTACCCCCTTCAAGAATAGTAGGCAACTAGTGCATCTACGTGTACTATCACTGGGGTCACCACAATGGATAACTTGTAATGCTATCTCAGAAAAGAATCATTAGTCAAGCAGGTAGTGTAGAGCACTTCCTATTTTGTCCACAAGGTTCCGTCTTGTGTGGACTACATCGGGGTTCCTGGAACCACCCCCATTGTTGTAGCTTAAGGCGTTATGCCAAAGGGGTTATGTTCTAGTTGAGCAGAGAGGGATGTACCATTTTCCAAAACCTGCAATACAGTGTTTTGAATATGTTGTTCTTTTTATCTTGTTTAATTACATGTAGTTTTCTTGAACACCTTTCGGTAACCTATATAATAACTGTATTAGTAGTTTTTTATTTCATTTTGATTCCTCCTTTCTTCGAAAAGCATTTTTAGGTCCTGCACTCAAGCGTTAGTAGTTCTCCAAGAAAATTACATTATTTAAAATAGGATTAAGAGTTTCTTTTGATTCTCAAGATCATCCAAGGATGCAAGAGAAGAGCATACACAACAAATAATCCAACTAAAATGTAAATATAATATTTTCAATCAATGAACCATACAAAATTCTTGATAAATGTTCATTCCGCTAAACCAAAAGTGAAAGATGAAGTTTCCAATTTACCAAATGTTATAAAATGAAGACTAAAGTTGTTTTTGATTCTCAAGATCACCCTAAGGTGCAAGAGAAGAGCATACAAAAAGTTTTTCCCAACTATATAGAAATGGAAAACTTCAAATCAAAGGACTATTGAAAAATGCTTTGTACAAGGTTCATTCCCTTAAGCAAAATGAATAATAAAATTTCCAAGTTTAATCCCAATGTTAAAAAGATATAGATCAAAGTTGTATTTGATTCTCAAGATCACAAAAATGTGCAAGAGAAGAGCATACACATGCTTTGGTCTAAATCGAGTAAGCATGGGAATACAACATTCATCAAAACATTAGACATGTTAGAAAATGACCAGTTTTAAACTAACATAAAAACTTACAATTTATATAAGTACAAATCCTAAATTTATGTTTTCATTGCATAGTTAACTTCAATACCTTTCCAAATTAAAAAAAATGGAGTCATTTCGAGGTTGGGAACAAAAGTTATGGCCTTCGGAAGATGGGTTCTGCATGTGCTCTTATGCTCACTGTTATGCACTTGACATGCACTCAAAAAATGTCAAAAAAACGTCTCTTAATCCGCAAAATGGGCAAATTTTTCCAACCAAGATTCAATTTTGACAACAAACCATCATATCAATATATGAATAGAAGACTCAATGCTATCAAACATTAACATACATGCTCAAGGATTTAAAATTTTCAAGAAATTGACAAAACTAGTATGTAGAATGATGAAAAAGTAAGCTCGAAAAATGAAAATATGAGGAAATATTGAATTTTTCTCACCAAGATTAAATTTTGACAGAAACCCACCACATTAATATGTAAATAGAATACTCAGCACTATCAAACACTAACCTACATGCTCAAGAATTTAAAATTTTCAAGAAATTGACAAAACTAGCATGTAGAATGATGAGAAAGAAAGCTCTAAAAATGAAAACATGATGAAATATTGAAATTATCTCACCAAGATTAAATTTTGACAGCAACCCACCACATTAATATGTAAATATAAGACTAAGCACTATCAAACACTAACCTACATGCTCAAGAATTTAAAATTTTCAAGAAATTGACAAAACTAGCATGTAGAATGTTAAAAAACTAAGCTCTAAAAATGAAAACATGGAGAAATCTTGAAATTTTCCAATCAATTCTAATTTTGATAGCACTTCACCTCGTTTATACCTTTAAGGAAGACTCAAAACATGTAAAATCAACAAAACAAGTTAAGAAAAACAAGTTAGATCAACATGTGTAAAAGAGGGTTAGTAACCAAAAATGAAACTGAACTACAAAAACTTGAAATTAAGTGCAAAGAAAAATGGAGTAAGTCCCACTGAGTGTGTCAAATGTGTGCATGTATACTTTTATTAATGCTGAATCAAATGAATCAAGAACTACCACCTAAAATAGTTCTACAATTTAGCTAAAACAAAGCATAAACACCATCATAATAAGAATTAAACAAGGGTTAGATACTAGCATTCATAAATACAAACTTTGAAAATAACAATGCTAAATATCTAAACTCCTCCATTCTCTAATAAAAAATAAATGAATGGACCTAAGTAAGCTCCATGGCTATCAAAATAGTTGTCCTTAATGTTCCAAGAACTTAGGAATGGGGGCTAATCAAAGCTGGGCTACAAGACCCTTTTGACACCTCCCATATGACCCAAGCACTTTAAGAAAGAGGCTTAACTCTTCAAGATGATGAACTCTCAAAAGGGCAGGGTGCAAGCTATTAGTCTCGTACTATATGCTTTGCATTTGCTCTCTTAGGAGTTTAGGTGTAAGTAAAAAGGTAGGTAGAGGGCTCTTTATATAGCCCAAAGGATAAAGGATTCAACACATTCTCATGAATGTGGGATAAAGGTAAAACATGATTATGAATGGATAAGGTTGCTTTATTAAAGGTAACCTTACTTTAGAAGGGTTTAATACATGTTTAGCAAGCCATGGGAGTTGGGGGTATTTTAATTAATCAAAGGTGATTAATTAATAGGTAGGTGTAAGCTTATAGAAGCCAATTAGAAGAATATTAATGTGATTTAGGCTATTAGAAAGGAATTCAATCAATTAAATATTGATTTATTGGTTAAATGGAAGGGCACACTAATTAATTAATAGTAATTAATTATTCTAGGTAGAAGGGGTGATTTATTAATGAAAGGTCATTAATTAGTGTATTTGTTGGATAGGCAACTTAATTAATTAGCTTAGTGTAATTAATTAATGATGATATGAGGGAAAATGAGTGATTTTTATGATATGTCGTCAATTTGTGAGAAAGGGGATAATTAGTGCAATTTAAGTATTTAAATTGCTTGGGTGTGATTATGGGTGTCTACAGGTTTGAAGGGAATTTCATCCCTTTTTCCTGGCTTTCCAAGGTGCTGGAAATAGTCACAGGCCTTTCAAAACTCAATATAATCCTAGTAGATACTTTCCCACCAAATTCGTGTGATTATAATATTCCGCACGGTGGTATTTCCTAACTAGTTCCCTCATACAAACCCACCATGTGGTTCCTTCATGATTGTAATGCGCTCATGTTCTAATATGCATCAACACAAAATATCATCATGACCTAGCTTGTATAAGTCTCCACCAATTAACATGTAGGGCACGACGCGTATAGCCAACTATTTTCTTTCCAAAATCATCATTTCATTTGGTGCCACACCCATTTTGAGGAAAACAAAAATATCTTCTAATTCAAAGGGAACACATCGTAGTCTTAACAGTTTTGCATCCAACATTATATCCTCAATGCTTTTTGCATTGTCCCCTGAATCAATTCTTGATAAATGGTCAGATCCCAAATTACTCTTACCCAGTTTCACAACAACCATAAAGTCTAATTCTTAAAATAATAGGACTCATAGGAATATGCATCCTTGTAAAATGTGCTTGTTTACAAAGTACTTCAATATCATGTGATCTGTGTAGAATATAAAGGGTGTTTCTAGTAGATACTGCCTCAATTTATGTAGCACGTAGATCATTGATAACACCTCACGCTTGGTAGTAGTATAGTTCTATTATGTTGGTGTCAACTTCCTACTTTCAAAACACATAGGGTGATCAATAGTTCCCTCATCAGGTTGTGCTAACACTACTCCAATGGTTGTCCTTGAGGCATCAACATGCACATGGAAAGGCTTATCCCCGAAAGGAAAGCTTAATATGAGTGCAGTAATAAGTGTATTATTCAATGTATCAAATGTGATCGACTGCACCTCTCCCCAATGAAAGGTACATCCATGCCTCAGTAATCCTTCTAGTGGTGTTGTGATTTCCGCATATCCTTTAATTAAAAAAATTTAGTTCCCCATATGGCCAAGGAATCCACACATTCTACTTTGGCTGATGGGTTCTCCCAATCCTACAATGATGAAAAATTTGGTAGGGTCCATCAGCAAGGCTTCTTTACATATAATTTTCCCCAACATGGTCCCAAATGGAGTAAAGAAGAGACATTTCTTGATGTTGAGGCATATGTGCAGCTGCTGACATCTCTTGAACATCAAGTGTAGATTGCTACAATGATATTTTACTAGTCCATACACTGGCTAGTCATCAAAGAAGACCTAAAGAAATTTATGGATGAATTCTTTAAATGTGTGCACCATGATGCACGAAAAAACAAGCACGTTATTTAGTCCAAAAGGAACATTCTTAGTCCTCCTTTCCAATTATAGCTTGATGATATCCTGAGAATCCATATAAGAAGGAATAGATCTCATGCCCAGCTACTCCCTCCAAAATTTCCTTGGTAAAAGGGGTTGGGAAAGGATTAATTACACATACCGCATTCAAGTCCCTATAGTCAACATAGATCCTTGTCCTTCTATCCTTTTTAATGCCTATGACCATGGGGATTATCCATTATGATTCCTCCATAGCTTGAATGATGTCTGATGTGATCTTCTTGTATATCTCCTCCTTGACCTAGATGTGAAAATTTGGATTCATTCAGTAAGGTCTCTTCTGAATCAGGCGCGCTCCTTCCTTTAGCTTGATCTGCATTTCTCTTAGAGAGCACCAGGGTGAAATTCCTTAAGCTCATGGTATCTACGTGGAAATAAGTCTTGGAACTTGCATAGTAGATCAATGATCCTTGAAACCTCTTTTTCTGACCAATAGTCTCTAATAACAACTTCCTTAGGTTCTGCATCTGAACCACTGTTAACCTTATTTATTTTCAGGTGTTCATGGTACGCACATGATTTTTCATCAACACTATCCACTACCTCACGCATACCCATAGTATGGATAACATCTAAGTTCTCCATTTCCTCGCCATCTATAATATAGACTAACTTACCCTTTTCTTTTTCCATGCAAACATGCTTGATTTTTGTTTCCTCTGGCTCTTTGATATCAAAACGTGCCTCCAATTCAAGTGCTCCTAATAATTCCATAATTCTATCCTCAGCCATGGCACTATCTCCCATAGTTAGGTGCTAAAAAACCTGTAACTCCTCATTCACCATTGGCTTAGTACTCTGATACTCAAAGGTTTGAATCAAGCCAGTTGTAAAATATCGCAAGTTCCCTATTTGATGGTGTAATTCTAAATGAACATACCATATGCGCAGACAACCTTGTATTGTTGAATAGAAATTTTGTACCCATAGGGAAGGGGATAAAGCCTCCGTGTCTTTCATCCAAATCCTTTCACATTCTTGGACATGATCTAAGGTGGGTCCATTTCCATCAAAGGTGCATATTTTAGTGGGCGTGTTGCTTCGGAAGAATGTAACTGAGAGCACAATCCTCACCTCACGCCGTCCTAGAGGATTGTCCTAGTGCACCACCCACCATTTTGTTGTGGTTCTATGAAAAGTGTAGATAAGTATGTTCATTATTTTAATCTCACATCTCTAATGCGATTCCATGGCTCAGAGGAAAAAATCAGGGTCACCTTCCCCAGTGTAGCTTGGTAACTACTTTCCCTTTAGGTGCCTGAGCGGGTGTACCTTCATTACTCTTGTAATTGATCCTCTCAAATGTCATACAATTAACTCATAAGTCCCATGTGCCCAATTTTCACATTCTATACTAGTGGTATCACTCACAGAATGGGTGTCTTCAAACTCAATAACTCCTTCCATAGGGTGAATCACCTCATGGTCCTTGATAGAGCACACATATATTTTTTCAAGGAATCCATCTCCCAAGGGGTCAGTATAGGGTGCTGACTTCCCATCAATCAAAGGAATGATAACCCCTTCCTCTTTATTTTCAAAACTTATATACCCCGTATTGAGCCAAAGATCAACATTGTTCTTATAACACCAGGGGCACCCAAATAATGATAGGAAGTTATCCGCCTCAGCTAGCACCTAAGATTTGAAGTCCCCAATGAATTTTTCCCCTTGGATAGTGATAGTAGTGTCCTTTAAGACACTAATGTGCATCGCCTTTGTCTTGATAGCCATATACAACAAATTTAAGGATGGCTGTAATGGGGGCCTTCCCATTTGATGCCATGTGTCTAGAGTGATAACATAAACTTCTACACCTATGTCTATCAGAATATTGCTTAGAATCCATCCATAAAAAAATGCATTCAAGGTAATCTCCTTATCATAATCAATGGTGTGAGGGGGAAGGTTAGCATGTAAAACTTGTCTCTCACACTCCCTTCTGGCATGTGATACTTTTTCCTTTAACCATTCCCCTAGTAGAGGGATGATGCTCTCTTTCCTTAAAAATTTTCATACTTCCCTAGCTTCATCCAGATCATTTTGTGGAGCCTCAACATTCCTCTTTTTCTCTAACTACCTTAAATGCTCCTTTATGCATTAGATCTCTCCTCGTAGGCTTCAAATTACATCCATGATATCTTGATAAACCTCTTTCTGATTAGTAGGGTCTGGATATTTTCTGTGCACCACCTCTTCTCTAGTAATCGGTATTATTTTCTTGGGTATCTCCCTGATGCATATAGCCTCAGCTTGTGTGTTTACCAGGACATGCTCCAATTCTAATTCACGTGTCACTCTCGACATCCAAGTTATGAGTCATCCTTCTTCACACAGACCATCCCTATGCCTTTTTCTTTCCATTATTTTTGGCTCATGTGTTCAAAAAACTCTGGGAACTCCTCATACTTGTGATTATTTCCACACCAAGAACATTTGTAGTAGATTAGGACATTCATGCTTATAGTGATCTGTAGATTCACCGTTATAGTAAGTCCCACATAGGAATTCACTCCTCCCACCTCCATGGTTTCCATGAGCTCCTCCATTTGTGTGTCCTTCATAATGTCGATCATTATCCTTGGTTTGGTGCACATCCATATCAATGGCATCATTTATCTAGTCAATCAATCTACAATCCTTGGTGTCATGTGTAGTAGAGGTACAAATATTGTAATAACAATACACATTCTTATGCATCGCGTGATGAAGTAGTGGTCACCTACTTGCATTGTGATCTTTGTGGAAAATTTTAGAGTCCACTATCACTACACAAAATGATCTCTGAGGATAGTTGTCCTTCGTATGCCCCTCTATTTCATAGTCTGTGCACCATAATCCACTGTGAGTCTCATGTGGTGAGTTCACAGAAAATGTTTCCAGCTGCTTTTCCATGGCAACTATCTGCACCTCAAGAAATGTACTAACTTTGGTGTTTATGCTTCCCATAGCCTCAACATGAAAGGTAGCCTCCAAGGCCTCACGTGGTTCTATGAAATTTTTATTTGAGATCGCTCTCCTGAAGGGTGTTATCAATCCTCCAAGAAACCACTGAGGATGCTAAGAAGGGTGAACATCATAAGACAATTTTGATGAGAGATTTTTAAAACATGCATCATACTCCCACACACTCTCTGCCATACCTTGTTGAATTTCCTTTAGCGCACTAATGCTCTTCTGTTCAAACTCATGGATATAGAATTAAGCTAAAAAGGCATTGTGCAACACGGTATAATCTACTACTTTCTGCTATAGGTCATATTTCTGGTAGCAGCTATACGTGTGACCTTGTAAGGTGGTCACAAATTGACTCACTTTCCTCTCCGAGAAAATGATTCCCTTCGCGTGCCATAGCAGTTCATACTTATGAATATGTTTTGCAGCATCCTCAACACCATTTTAATTCTGTAAATGTAATGAAATTTCAAAGAATACTTACTGAGGTGGTTGAGGTCCTTATTCACTTGCTCTAGAAACTTGATTCCCTCTAGTGTTTCCTCCACCACTAGATCCACTAGATCCACTGGCACCTATTCCTCGTGACCGACCAGATCCTCTACATTTACCCATTCCGCTAGTTCCTATCCCACCACTCATACCTAGTAAGGGTCCCGATGTGGTCACACCTTGTGTCTCCAATGTCATGCTAACCTACATGCAAACAGTCTGTGATATTACACCGCCACCAGATGTGTGTCCTGCGTTGCTTCTAAATGCAATACCCAAACTTTGTGTACTCGTACCTTGTCCAAATGTCATTCTAGACAATATACCTCCAATCAAGGGAAATGATTGTGTGGCCTTAGATGGAAATGAAAAGTTATACCTCCTAGGACCTGGTTGACCTCTGATATCAATACCCCTAATGATTGAATGAGAAATTTTTTCCTCAAGGAATGGAGGCTAAGAACAAGGGTATGATCACCAAGTGGGCCTACGACTCTCTTTTCTTCACGTGAAAAACTTTCACTAGAAGTTGAGGCAGTAACTGTAGACACCTAAAATATGCTTACACTTAGCATTTCATTCAATTCAACTAATTGATGACACTTCGTTAATTCTCCATTCTTCGCTCCATTATGGGATGCCCATTTATGAAACCTTCTCATTCTTATTCCTCCTATAATCAACTTGTTTGACTAATATCTCTCTTATTATCTAAACAATCCTCCTTTCGACCATTCAGAACTTCCCTAGTTCTCTCTAGACCACTTCTATTGGCTTCGTAGGCTATCTATCAATCACAATTGGTTATCCAGACCCCTCCCAACTCTCAATGATTCTCTAATCACTTAGTAATCAAGTTTAACTAGCCTAAACCCTAGTTACCTAGCCTAAACCAAGCTTAACTAAGCCTAAAGCATGTTTATCCTAATCTAATCCTAAAGTTCTTTTTAGACTTTAGTCCCACATGCACCCAAATTCCAAATTCTCCTAAACCAAAAACTATAAATACAAGACTAAGCCTACCCATTCAAACTACAACTTTACACACAAATTTAGACACAACTTTACATAAGCTAAAGCCAAAACAAGCCTAAGAAAGATTAAGAGCTCATTTACATTAGCCAAACTAATAAGGCATTTGATCTTAGGTCATCTAACATTAAAAGAGCTTCATCTTACACCCATGATAGGTTAGTAATGGAATAGCTAAACTTGGCCATGTAGACATTTAGTGAGATTCATTCACCCTCATGGAGTTAAACAACAAAACTGATTGCTTAGATCCTCTTAGGTTCATTATTTCAAGCTTTCAAAGAATAGAGGTTAAATGCTATTTTGTTACATTTCTTGTTTATTTCAAGTTTGAATACATGTAAAGTAGGTTTCCTTGCTCATTTTTTATCTAATGGTCCATAGAGGGACTTTACACAAAGCTTTGGGGTTTTGCTCCATATCCTAAGCTCTTTGTAAAATCTTTCATCTAACACAGTAACTCTTATGTTCTTTCCAAGATGGGGTAGCCTTGAATTCTCAGATCTCACACCTTCTGCGCAGACCTCAAATCCCTCCTATAATGTATGTCTCTGTATCTCCATTGCTCTAGCAACCTCATGCCATCTTTCCAAATCTCTTTCTCATGCTTCATCATACTTAAGTTTTCTTTCTTCCCTTTCCTTCTCTACCGTAGGGTCCTCTATCCAGCAAGACATTTAGCCAACCATAGTAAAGGCTTCAGAAATCAGTGTAATAATCAGGATCATTATAGCTAGAGGGATAACATGTAATAACAACCCCCTTTACTCTTTAATAATTTCGACTGAGCAACTTCTGGACGAGAATATATAGAAATTTGATACTCTAGGGTGTAACTTTCTAACACGCTACTCCAGGAATGGTGAACAACACATGTCCAAGTTAGATTAGCATCATGCATACCCTGATAATCCTCTTGAGTCTATATGTGAGGTCTATAGTACCAGCTCGATGTAGATGCATATGCTAAAAGCCATTCATACAACTCTACTAGAAAACAACAAAATAAGGTCTCATATAACTAATGATATAAATGTGCTTCTACCCATTTACACGTATCAATCTCATATCAAGTATTAAACTTCTGAGCGAACTCAACCTCTATAATTTTAAACCATTCTTCGATACTATCTAACGTCAAGTGCTCCATCATCACACATTATTCTCACAATAAATTTGAAAAGAGGTTGCGGAAATGAAACAAGCATGTAGTCATTTTTGTGAACCTCAGTACTTTAAATCCCAAGCACACAGGCCTACCACCCAGTGGGCGCTGGGAGCTCACCCGAGGCATGCATAGGAAGCGAGCCCCTCCTTTATGTGATTTTTGTGAGAGGTTCTTGCCATTAATAGAGAATCAGTTGCAGAGAATTATATATTCATATACCTCCTTAAAAGTATAGGATGAGACATTATATCTTCATACCCATGTATCTTAAGACAAAAGAAACAAACATATTATAGAACACAAAGTACCAGATCTGACTCATATCATACAAAATTATCATTAGGGTTTGTACCCATGAATAAGTTATTCATAACAGAGCCACATATATATTAATCAAGAGTTTTAATAACAACAGTACATTCAAAAGGGTCATATTAGACTGAATACAATAAATACAGAGGTCCAACCCCTACATTATGTGTTAAAAAAGAGATCCTAGCTATGCATTCCTTATTCTAAATTATTACAGACCCAACCCTTTGTGCCCATACATTATAACATTATTACAACCTTCTGATGATAACCCCAAAACCTAGGGCCTCTTATAATTTTCTACAACACTTTTTTTAGTTATTATTTCTCTAGACACCTCTATCTCTCCATGTTGGTATACCCCTCATTGTCTCTTTTCTCTAACCCGAGCATCTCTTTTTATAGGACCAACACCCACTATCATTCCTTCCCTCTTGAACAGATCACATGTCAAGTGTCCATGTTTTCCTCCATTGGTGAATGCTTATTTTTTCCCAAGTCCTCCACTCTGTATAATGATGTTTCCTAGGAATATTTGTTGTGTGGTATATCCTTTTTTTGACCTCCAAGGTTCTAGGCTGGCACCTTATCCATTCATCTCACCTAGTCAGGTTCTCACATTTTTCCTCAAGTTCCTCTTAAGAATGCCAAATATGGCTAAGTGCTTTAAACCATTTTCCTACTTGCGACACGTGCCTAGCTTTCTCTTAAACCTTCCTTCAACCCCTTTGTCTTTTGCACTTTCTCCTTAGCGCCCTTCTTCTTACTGGTCCTGCACATGCATGTATTTTGGTACTTAGCCAATTTTTTGGGGACCAATAAAGGGAATCATATAAATATAAATCTATGTGACCAAAATAAAGCACCAAGCACTAATAATCTACTATCATCACCTAATCTTACATCCAAAGGCAACTAAGAGAACTCAAGGCCTCCATTTAGCTTTCATTCAAGGGACAAAAGACAACATTTTTAACATACACAAAATAGGAAGGTGAAGTTCATTTTGACATCGACACATTCTATTTACATTTCTATGTCTGGATATCCCACTATCCAGTGCACTTGCACAAGGAAATCCTAGGGTACGATTCTTTCACATACCCTAAAGAATTACATGGAGTCTGAGATGTAGTGTAATGCTTTGTTATAAGTTCAATAAGTTGAGTGATAGTCAAGTTTAGTCTGAATCGCGATAATGAATATTTATGTTTTGTATTTGATGTAGTATTATGGTTTTTACAGGTCAATCTCTATTTCATAGGTTACATGTACCTCAACGATCTTATTATGACACATAGGTGATCGAAAGTGAATGATTGTAATACTTGTGTGACATCTCAGAAATCAAGTTCTAACAATTTTTGCAATCACATGCACCCAATAAAGGTCATCAACACCCCGGTGCCCCTGTCCTGCTATGGGCACCCATGTCTAGGATGTTTTTTAACCTACAAAATTTATTCTAAGCATTGAAAACATAGATCGCTTCCTTTTCAACAATTTTCCTAGTTCGCATAAGTCTTGGATCGAATGCAAATTTGATAAGTCCATTCCTCTTTCTCTTGCACTTAGGGTTTCATATTTTATTATCTTATTTCTTGTTTTAAAACTATATTTTAGCATTTATTTATCATATGTGAATCTGCAATTAAGGTTTTACAAAATTGCATTTTTGTTAAATCATTTGGTGAACCCCCATTTGAACACACTTGGATCCTCACTTCTTCATAGCCTCCATATATTAGGATCATCCTCCCATGGATGTCTTCATCGATGCATTTTTACAAGTTAATCTTGATTGTGTGAATAGAATAATAACGTATTTGGTTAACACTTACATTCATCCTCATACTTCTCCTTTATATTTGTATCATGAATATACTACAAATTTTTCTCTTAATGAAGAACATCTTACTTTTACATAAGATGAAATTCCTTCTCAAGCTATGTTAGATAATGATCCTCCCCTTTATATTCATGTTTTCATCAATAATGTTGGGGTTAAACGTGCCTTAGTTGATAATGGATCAGGACTTAATATATATAATGTAGCATTAATCCACCAAATTAGCCTTTATGAAACATCCTTAACACCCTCATCTAGTTGTAGTCATGGCTTTAAAAATATTCCAAAAAAATATTAGGTACAATCACACTTCCTATTAGAATTGGTGGTCTCTGTCAGGGGGTGACGAGTGAAAGGAGTTAGCATGTAGAAGCTAGAGAGTGACTCATCTTAAGCGGCGTGTAAACCTATCATTTCCTTGAATGATATTAAAAGAACTTTATTTGAGATCTCGAGGTGCTAACCATGATGGACCCCAAGTTAACATTGGAAATTTAATAGTTATTGGAGTATGTTGGTGAGTGTAGAACTCCAAGCTCTGCTGTACTACCAATGATAAAGAAGGATTTTTGAATCTCATAATTAAATAGCTAAATTTTTTTGGAGAACCATGCTTAATGAAACTCTGTTAATAGTTTTCCTAAAATTAGTCCCATTATAGATTAAGGGAGCCTTAGTAGGGAGATAAATCTATATCCCTAATATGTCTTCTTTTTATTTTATGAAAATAAAAAATATGGATCTGTATTTGTGTCTGAAGTGGGTTGAATTTGTTTTTGAGTTAAAAGGAAACTACTTCCTGTCGCCATGTTATTTGTTGTATGCAGAGGAAGAAGAAGATTGAGGCTGTGAGACACTTAATTTTGTGTAATTATTTACAATTTTATTGATTTTTTTTCTTCTACTTTTAAATTCCTTCCTATGTTGCATGCACCTTAACACTTGTAACAACATTCTTAGGTTAACAACACCTACCACTTCATTTTTTTCCTACTCCTTATATTGTTATTTTGAGTTGTTATCGTGTTTAATACATTAGAACTACCTTTCCTACTATCCCATGTATGTATCCAAAATATTTGTCTCTCTTACTCTTTCCACATATGTGAGATCATCTTTTTGTCCATTATTAGTCATAAAAGCAAAATTCCATGAATTTGGTAAGTATGATCCATCCTTGTGCCAAAATGGGAGCCTTGGTTTAGGTTATGCAAAACTCCATGAATTAAATGCAAGGCTATTGACAGATGTAAATCCAAATCCTACAATGCATTACCAACACCCTCCCTACTTGTGTCAGATTGGGGGGAGTTTGCAATTTGTGGAAAACCTTGTGAAGCATGGCCACTATCAAATAAGATCTATAGAACAGGGTATAGGAGTTATTCAAGTAAAAATATAATGAGGGATTTTCAAGATGTTGTAGTTATAAATGCACTATTAGTCTGGGTGTAAATCAAGGAAGCATGAAAAAGCCACAAACTGTTACTAGAATACCTGAAGTGGGATCATGGATTTTAAGAAAAAGAGTATGGAATTTCCCTTTTCTCATCTACTAAACTCTACTTTTATCATTTCTTGCATTTTGAAATTAACTTTTAACAATTAGGAAATGTAACTCCAACCAATGAGTAAATATTACTTCCTTTGTAAGTTTTAAACATCAAAAAATTATGATCCCAAAATTTATGCACATGAAGCACCACACCCAAATATACCGCAAACCTCAAACTCCTGGCATGACCCTTGGTAATGTGGGAGACCATGGGGAAAATTAACCAGGTCATTTGAACTTAATTAATGCCCTTTCATGTTGAATTTATAAGCTCACTTAGCTTATTAGTCACTTGTAGTGACATGCTCATTTTAATGAAACATGATTGTTTTCGGCTTACGATTGCCGCTTAGTTTGAGGGAAACTCAAAACCAACGCCACATAAATCTAAACTTCTAATAAGATAATTGTAACCCACCTTCATTTCAATGAAAACGTCTTCGGAAACTAATTTTGCAAGCTAGTTTTAGGGCCCAATGGTCATTGTGCGATAAGAGTTACAGACACAATTATGATAACTGGACCCAAACTTACCCTTGTAACTTGAGCTTTGCTCATCGTAAGTAACTTCCATTAAACATGATGAATTTTATATATATATATATATATATATATATATATATATATATATATATATATATATATATATATATATATAGGGGAGTAATTAGAAATCATAAACATTAATGATATACTTTTAAAAAAATGTGTTTAAGACCCAATTTGTAAGCATTTTTGCTATTTTGGTCAATTTTCTCAACTTGTTACTTTAGCTAGAATCTCCTTATAATATTATCGTTTGAACTATAGCCACACGTTTGATCTCATAATACCATCACAATGATATGTATATTATTATTTGATATTTTATATTGTATGAATGTATTTTGAAATGTATGGTGATATTCTTTGTCCACCTTCTCTCTCTAGAAATGACTATGATACTTTGGTTATTTTAAAAACGTAAACGAATTGGGAAATTTAAATTGGTTTGAAATGAAATGAAAATGGACATGAAATGCAAATGGTTGACATTGTGAGTGGAAAATAAATTATCTCTTAACTTTCTCTCTCATCCTCACTCACACTTTCTGTCTTTGTTATACCAAAACGATAAGTGAAAATGAATGTGGAAGTGTGAATGTATGAGAAACAAATTCTATATTCTTCACTCTTCTTATCTCTCCCTCTCTCTTCCCTTCAATAGATTTTTTTTCAAATGATTAATATGTGGATTTATGCTTGAGTATAGGGGATTTGCATACGAGTTCTACGACTGACCCTGCGGTGGTTGTAGGTACCTGGAGAATAGGACTAGAAAAACGAGACTTGCTTCTTTTATTAACATGTTTCCTGAAGGAATTGTATATTTTTAAATAATTTCAATGTTATTGTTATGAATAGAATGAATTATTTTAATCATTTCCATGATGTATATGGTAATGTTGTGTATTGGGAAGATATACCATTTGATACGTAGTTGTACTTTTCATGTTTGACGAATATAACTCTTAGTCATAAGCGTGTATATTATGTTAAGTAAGTGATTTTTATTATATCATGTTTCTTTACAAAATGATGTCAAAAAATCCTTTCTTTTAGTGTAAAAATATGTATAGGAGGATGAAACTAGAACCTTGTCATTTAAAATGTTTAGTGGTTTTGTAATTTTGGATAGGATTTTGACAATTAAATTGTTGGTAATAATTTAAAATGGTGTGTTTTTACCTATCTATTATTGTTGAATTTACCTAGGAAATCAATTAATCTTCAAGAAAAATATCAACTTACATTTGTGTGTTTTTTCATTTTGAGCGGGAACCAGCAAAACAAATATATAGCTTGAAATATTTATCTCTGTTGAATGAAATGATCCTCTCTGGTAAACCTTGAGTTATGTTGGCTCCAGACATCTTTCATAGTCTTAGAGACTTATAGGTACCGTATGTGTTTGTGTGTTCCTCATTAGGAACCTAATTGAGAGCATGCACATGGGTATGAAAATGTGTAAGATTCCTTAGTTCAAGACATAAAATCACTTTAGTGTCATACAAGATGACATGTTAAGATTGAAATCTCATGGTTTTTATAGAGAATAAATAACATTAGAATTGGATTACAATGAACAATGGTTGGGACCATACAGACAATAAGTTTATGTATTAATGCTCTATTAAATTTTTAATTACAAAGGAAATTTTTTAACTTGCCCTTGTTTGAGAACGCATCCCTGTAATGTCATCCTAAGTGTCATGAAGATTACTTGCAACTTAATAAATCATCCTCATGATGTGAAAATGGATGTGAACTGATCCATGTGAGAAGACATGATTGATAAAACCAAGTTTCTCATTTAAGAATAAAAACTTAAAATATGTACAAGTTAAGATAATTGAAATTAGCAATCGAGTGATATATCTTAATGGGTAGTCAAATAAAATAACAAAACCTAATGGAACCCTTTCTAATCTAAGTGTTAAACAAAAGTGTGAAAATGTAGTCTTGGAATGCCTCAAGTGGCATGAAGGCTTTGTGAGACAAGGATAGTTGGTTTCTCTAATTTTGTCTTGTGGTAGGGTGTAGGGACCCCCAATTACTAATGAATGTAGTAGATCGAGTGAAATCTCAAGATGTTAATGGAAAAGGACATATGATGTATGATTACCAATGATTGTAAATATTTATTTATAAGTATTTTGAACACGTAAAATTTTATAAGTTTTACATTTGAATCCCTTTTCCCCCTCTTACATAAATGTGTCTGTTGGTGTGTAGTAGTGGATTACCACATGTTTTTCATAGGTTGTAAATTTTCTTCCCATCCATGAATGCTTTTGAAGTGAATATATCGTGGATACTCTCTTAAGGGTATCGGTAAAAGATTTTTTTTTGCATATTTACTAAATGATTTAAATTGTTCTGGGGAAGGCATTTGAGAAGAATATTATTGTTGGGTTGTATTTTTATACGTGTTTAATACTTGAGTGTTTAAGAGCGATGAAATGAGTGGTTAGGTGTAGGGTCACCACACGTTGCAGACATGAATCCCTAAGTGTAATTTATGTGATGTTTGAACTATAATTGTTGTAAAACAATCATACCAGTGTAACCAAAGTGCGATGTAAGTGTAAAGAGTATAAGAGTAAAAAAGGTTCTAGGTTAGGAATAATGTCATACTTGAAGTTCTTATAACTTAACTAAATAGTTTCATGTTGTTAAAAATAAATGATAATTTCTCTTGGTGAGATCAAACTTTTGAGAAAACATAAAATTTTAAATATATATATCTAAATAAAATTTCATGAAGTGAAAATGTTGTATTAAATCAAAAATGTTTTTGAACTATATCAACTATAACATGAGAATAAAGGTACCGTAATCGAAGGATGTTAATGAGAAGAGGTATCTTGAATCTAAATCTCCTTTAAATCCTAAGATTCATTCCTTGACTTCACGTTAGTTCCCCTTGTCTAAAAAGGGTAATATTTAAACATTGAATAAATGTTTTGAGAAGCAAAACCTTAACATAATAATGATAGAATTATGAATTTTGTATGCATTTTGAAATATGAAAAATATTTTTTTAAGTTATGTAGATTATCATAAGGGATAAAGATCCAAATTAAGTGTTCATATTATAAGTTAAATGTTAAATGAAATTAAGAATAAGTAGTTGGGAAAGGACAATTTATCCTTGCATGATAAATTCTCTTGGAATTTTAATCGTAATTGAGATGTTACCATGGTAATGATGTTTTGTGAACTTGCTAATCTTTGGGTTCCTTTTAGTTTCCTGGTTGGGTCATAGCTAGTATTTTTTCATTAGGGAAAGTGTAGCATCAAGATGTATATGGTGTTGTCATATTGTCTATGTGGGTCGATGTTTTCTATAAGAATATTATGTGATGTTAAATTTATCTATTGTAGCCCATATGGTGTTTTGTAGTGAGAATTTAAAGACAAAAAAACAATCAAATAAGTTTATTGTTGCATTTTGGTGTTGAAAATGTGGGCATTATAGTTGGTATCAGCACATAGGTTCATACTCTTTAATATCTGGGACAATTGGTGTGTGATGGTTATGCATGGTGGTGGAGGACATGAGAATAGTAATGTGATTATATGTTGTGATGTGAAAACTAGTAATTGTAATCACGTGAATGTACCTATTGTCGTAGTGTCCACATTTTACACACACAATTACAACAGTAAAATACCAAGATATTTTTTTTTTTGAATTACATTGCTCACTACAAACAACACAACAAGGGCTCCAAGAACATAAACTCGACTTGCATACGACAATCACATAAGTCATCGACTCACATAGACACATGAAAACAACATAGGCATGCCAATGCCACACTTTTCGCAATGAATGGTTACTAGTAAGGACCCAACCATAAGAAAAATGACTTCAGGAATGGTGAACCCACAACAAATCATTTTTTAATTGTATTTTAGTTATGATTAACATTCTAAGAACATTATTGTGCAAGGATAACTTTCTCCTTTTACCATCTACAGAAACATTAAATTCATTCCACATTTAATTTATAGTTTGACCATTTTAAGTTGAATTCTTATTCTTTACAAAATTTTCCATAACTTGCGTACTTATTTGGGCATAATTTGAATGCATATAAAATATTTAATTGTCTTGTTCTTATGTTAAAAAAAATATTCTTCTCAAACATATATTCAGTGTCTACTTTTTTTTTCTTACACTTCAAGTGGATGTAACTTGGTGTTCATATAGCGTTATTAGGTTTTAATCGAGATTTTGATGTGAGATAGCTTTTTATTAAATACTTACCTCGATCATGGGTTAGTTATTTCCCTACCATAGTTATTCCAATTCAATGACTTGATGAATTTCCACTTTGATATATATAAGTATTTTGCTTTCTTGAAGGTTGAACACACCAAGGCAATTCATATTCTTTGAGACAAAAGAATATATTTAATTGAGTTATAAGGTCTCCAAGGTGGCATTACTTCGAACCTCAAAATCTCATTTTTACTCTTATATGCTTTATTTTCTACGTCACAATATGGCCTTATTCTTAGCATTGTCTTGCAAAAGGAGTTACGAAATGGTTTGCCTAACCCTTTGAAGGCATACATGATTAGGAGACTTGAAGCCACACATGAACCCTAAGTTAACATTCAAATCAACTGAGTTTTAGATTAATTCCAACTTCACCTATGGGTCTACCCCTCAACTATATATGCATTTTAAGCAAGAGGACATATTTATAGTAAACCAGCTTCAGAAAAGACAAAGGTTTAATTTTGAGAGGAACCAAGGTAACACATTTAGCTGAGAGGAGCTAGGGAGTTAGTTAACAAGAGGTTAAGACCTAGAACAACTAAGTCACAACCTCCATCTATGTCGTCTAGATCCAACTGGGATTTCACTCTATGGAGAACTTTAATTTTAATATATCTTCAGATGAAAAGGTAGTCCACTAGGCTACGAAGAAGGAGTTAGCTCTACACAGTCCAAGTGAAGTTTGACTTTATCACTCCTATCATACAGGTTTAAGACAATGTCACTAAACATATTGACTACGTTGATAAGCCCATTCTCGGGTTCTTGTTTACTCAAACTAGGAGGTTCCATTGAGTGCAAAGATTAAGTTCATCCTACATTTTTTTTAATGTCTTCTACGGTAAGGAGTATCACACGTGAAAAATAAGTTATGTCCCGATATTGAACAAGTGTACAGTGTTTCAGTTTAATTCTCTTTATTACATTTACAAAGTATGAATGCACAAGATGACTCATTAATCATTTATTGAACACTAAATATGCACTACAAGATATCACTTCAAATTCATTTACCTTATATAAATATCAAACCTTTTTACCAGGTGTACTATAAATCAAAATTGAACTATGATTAAATGCACATTTCCTTGATGTCCTTGTAACTAGCATTTCATACATATCAAGAAATTATCAATTATAACCTTTTGTAACATGAGACTACATTATACATTTATTCATTTAACAATGAAATATATAAATTACAATTATAATTAATGAATTACTCATCGCCTTTTCATCATCATTATTTCATCCTGCAAAACCACATGAGCATGATATCAACGATAATTTGTTGGCAAGGCATCCACCCTAATCTAACATAATTATCATTTTTCAGTTTTCCCATTTACGTATAATAATAATTACAATTTGCAAATGAGAGAAAAAGTTTAGAGACATGTATTCAATGCATTTCATTTCACTTCATTTGTAACCCAGGAGAGAGAAAAGAAGGGAAGAGAGAGAAAACACCATTTTATCAAAAACTTCTATTTCGCACAACAAGCTATACTATAGAGTTTTAAAAAATTATTTACATGTTTCCAAAGTTTCCACGATGGTTTGACAACCCGACGAGGGTCCCATAGCTTTCTATTTTTACCTTTTCTTACTTGCTACAAAAACGTTCAAAACGGGTTCGGAGGCTAAGAAACTACTCCCAAAAGATATCTTCCAAAGAGAATGCACACCACGATTAAAATTATATGTGTCCCTAGATATACCAAGAGTTCATAGCAACTGACAGAATTGGGAAAAAGCGAACGGTTTGGGTTTGGCGGCTAGTTTTCTGGGGCCACTGGTCATAGTTTGCTTAGTGAAAATTGAACAAAATTTAGCTTTAGGGCTTAGAAAACCACATCCAAAATTGATGTTCAATGGATGAGCATGTAACGAGACACTTCCGACAAGTTACCCTATATAAGGAGAATTCATCAGAGTCGATGGAACTAAGAACTAGAAAACCATTTTCAAACGGCGACCAGTTTTCTGGAGTGACAAGTCAAAATTGGTCCAATTTGACCTCATCAAACTGCGACCGGAGGTCTACCAAATGGCTTTTCCAAACTATCTAGAATTTTTTTTCTTCCCTAAATTGAATGTTCAATGCAATTTTCTAGTATTAACACTAGAGGTTTGCAAAGACGGGAAATAATTTCTCTATCCAGGTTTCAAATGGTGGTTCAAAACGAAAGCCAACTTTCTAGATTTAACAACTTTCTACTACTGTAAAACAGTGTAAAAAGGATCCTATAAGAGCGTCAAAAATATCTCATATATTAGTTCAGGGTCAATCCAAAGGTCAAGGTGACTCGTTGCTTAGCAAAGTAAAAGAATGAAGCTTAACATCTCATTTTCAGAGTTATGAAGGGTACTTAATGAGTCTCCGAAAAATGCAAAAATTAACTATTTAAAGAGGGAGAAGGTCAACATTATTACTGGGAAGTTAATCTTGTCTTTTCAATAAACCAATGTTGTAGCGATCTAGTTGGGTAGGAAGTTTTCTACATCACCTCAGAATGAGGGTGGAAGTTCATGTTTTAATGCAAATAGGTTATTTTTGACTTTGTGAGTTTCGACATGACATTTCATTGTTTAGCAACGAGTTGAAATAAACATTTAACGGTATTAAAATCCTAATATTTTGAAATTCTATTAAGTTGCAAAAGAGAACTAAAACACGAGAATTATGAGAGGTAAGGGAAGATGAACCATGCCTGGAAATGATGAATGAAACAGGTAAAAGGGGGCTCCAAGTGGTTTGCACTCGCGATCCGTTGAGACCACAATTGTTGCCACATGATGCCAAATAGTCACGTGAAAACCCAAGACATTTGTTTTACACCCATGTCTCCTCAAAAAACCATTGTTTTTTTTCAAGTAGTCATCCCGATCCATGAGACCACATTTTATATGTCAAATAGTTGGCAAGCCATCTGAATGCTTCCACATTTGCATACATGTGTATTAGGGAACTTACAACTATAACATCTGACCAAACAACCATATTCTATTATTCGTACCCTGTTCCAAAACTCTTATTTGTCCATGGGCTGAGAGAATGTTGGCAACGGATAGAAGGCTCTACACATGCGAGTGTAGTTGCTTGAAAATTTCTAAATCCTTTTGAACAAATCCATCATGTGCATATCCTGCAATCATGGCATTCCATGAGACAACATTTCTTTGAGGCATTCTAACAAACAATTCACATGCCTTTTCAACAAATCCATTTTGCGCATATCCTACAATCATGGAACTCCATCAGACTACATTTCTTTGAGGCATTCTATCAAAAATTTCATGTGCCTTCTCAAAAAATCCTGTTATCGTTGTAGTCCATGATGCCACATTTATTTCAAGTGTTCAGTCGAATAGATCACATGACAAAAAAACTTCCATTTTAGTCTTATTTTAAAAACAATTTGGACTTGCTTTCACATGCCTGGAATAGCATTTATTCTGAAAATGCCAAGCATTATTACCGAGATGATTATATACCCCATTAGCTAAACCAAAATCACCATCTTCAAGGGGGGAAATGAAAATCTGAAACTTACGAAATGAAATTACATGAAATTGTTTGAGAAGGCAGAAAGAGATCATTCTTTTCGAAATAGGTGGGTCAAGGTGATCAATCATTAGATCATTCATTCACATTCCTCTTCCAATGGGGATCATTTTTTTTGTCTTCCACAAAATTATGCGTATCATTTATTTTGGGTATGTGGTTGGGATTCTTTTTGGTACGTGGGTGTCTTTCTTTAAACTAGAAATCAGACAAAATCAAGAAAGTAAACTGGGTAGAAAAAAATAAGAAGAAAGAACTGGGAAATGCGTGCGTATTGAAATGGGTGTCTGAGATTCACTTAAAGCCTAGCTAAATTGATAACAACATGCACTCTGCATACTGTTGCAGCACTCAACACCTGCTGTCACACCTGAGGCTCCACCAGAAAACTCCACGTGGCCAGCAACATGGCACTAGTAGGCTAAAGTCCAAGCCATGGAAGAGGAAAAAAAAGAAACAAAAAATGTCCTAACCAACATAGTGTTGTGCCCAGCCTCCACCAAACCATAGACTTCGTATTTGCAGTCTAAAGAGAAAACCCATGCATATAAAAAGAGGGGAAAAAAACTGGCATACGGCCATCAACTAGAGAATAAATGCAGGCTGCCATCACGAGCCAGGGATGAAGGAGAAACAATGATCCAAAGAAAAAAGACAATGCATTAGTAACTATGTTTCAAACTGTACAGACTGAGGCACCAATCCAAAATGTGTACATCCTCCCAGATCTTTCCTTCACCCAAAGAACTCATGCAACCAAGATAAAGTGCATACCTAGCCACGAAAATGAAGAAAATTACAGAGTAGAAATATTTTCAATTTCATTAATACATGCCTTGGGAGAAGTGCTTAATGAGGACAAGTCACTGCCAAAAGGGGAGTTAGTGGGAGAATGAATCAATATACATTACATTTATTAGACCTCTTGAAAAAATTGGTGCCACCAAAGGACCATAACCACCTCCCCATGCAATTCGAGTCTCGGTCTATGGGAGTGAACGGGGCATTACATTCTCCTCCCCTTAAGAAAGCATCGTCCTTGATGCGGCATAACACAGAGGAAAAAAAATGGTACACAATAAGGAAAAAATATGGGTGAAGGTACACTCTAAGGTTAAGTTTTTAGACACAAAATCACGACCACGGGGTGCCCCTAGGAACAATAGGTAGAAATTTTAACTTCCCAACTTCTGTGAAGATTGGTAGTTCCAATTTACCGTATTACTTTGTTAGCATTTTCTTTTACAGTATTCCTTATCGCAAGATTATAATATTCATTGTTTAGAATTTTTCAGTTGTCTTAAGTTTCGTGGGTGCCCAACAATAACTAACATCAAGATGTCACACAAAACTTAACACAAAACAAACAACCCAAGAGACATCTTGTTACCTACTTTCTTGACTGTATCACATCACAAGGTCTTTTAATTCCTCCATGGAATGACAACAAGTAGTCCACATAGCAAATAATTTCCAACAATGATGGCCTAGACATATATCTAGTACACACATATGACTGACCAACATAATCAACACACTGATACAAAGGTAACTAGTATCACATGTCTCAAAACCATGACTGTTAACGACATAGTTCCAATCCAATATCCAATAGTCCATACCAATGAAAATGTCAATCCTCAATCATAACAATGTCTAAGAGACTCACAAGGGTACACATAACTCACTATACCAATTCCACACATCTCAAAATATCACGAAATCACTCCATATATCTCCTGAAGTATCATAAAACAACTCCATATACCCCCCAAACCATCACCAAATAATTTCCATATACCTCTCATAGAGAAAGAATCATAGTGTCAAAACCAAGTCGAGTCACTCAACCATAGAGCCTGATCAAGATATCAGGTCACTCAACCATAGAGTGCCATAAAGAATATTGGGTCACTCAACCATAGAGGCCTATTTCTTTTCTCCTTTTAATGAGGCCGGGTCACCCTATGGCTCTGGGCACATAGAGCCCCGTCACCCCCAACCCAAGTGACATAATAACTCATGGTTCAACAACCCGCTAGTTATCTATAACTCCTTGGGGTGTACCCCCATACAATGAAGCAGGCCCATAGGTTCAACCACTCCATGGTTAATCCCATGACCCTATTCCAACACATTATGACATTAGAACTAGCATAATAATCCATTCAAATGCCAATTGGCAAAAATTATAAGCCATGGGCTAGGCTAAAAAAAAATTAAATATGAAAAGAAAGTTTTAAAACTAAGAAAAACAAATGGCTAATTAGCCATGGTTAGTGCAAAATCCAAATGTTGATGTAACAATCAAATAAATTCCCAAAATATAACAACATGTCAATCAAGAAAACGATTGGTTCTAGCTAAATGAGATAAATATTAATTTACGAATAAAATATGTATTGAGAAAATAACACATTACAATCACTATGTGGCCTCATACCACCACCAAAGGGGTACTCTTCGAGTTGCTAGCACTCGGACAGTGAGCCTCAACTCGTAGAAATATACATGTAACAAGAAATGAGTATATCAAATAATGTAATTGTCATCATCTCTGCTTGAATCGTTCCTCCATACTCCCACAAGGATCAAGATAGTCAAAATCACATAGGATTGTTCAATGAAAAATCCAATAAGAAAGAGCAGGGAACTCTAGTTGCATAAGTTGAGCCTAAGGTGGTGCGCACCCACAATATACTAAGCAAGCTCGAATGATACTAAATAGATAGAAGTGGGTTTTCAGTCTATATAAGACTCCACTTCCTCAATCATACTCAACTCAAGATTATGAAAACCTGGTCCACGCCTCCTCTCTCCACACATACACTCTTGACAGTTTATCCCCTTAGGGTCGTCTAGTGTAAGGTTCACAACATACACATAACTACATTACTAACACAATGGTGATTCACACACATTAACCATAATGTCTTACGCATGGTATTTATATACAAGGTATAACACAATCACTATTTTCACAGGTTATGATACATCACATTACCACATCCTGCACCAAAAGTGCAATCACTATACACTAGGGTTCATACTCACCATATCCCCTAAATCACGACATGCACCATCACATATTACATGAATTATACGTATGAGTAACACAATGTCTAGCCTTACAACCTATAGAAAATTGCAACACAACACAACGATGCACACAACTAATCCCAATATGGTCATGACATCACGATAAAATGTGATTCACTTTACATAAATTTTTTCATGCAATACATCAATACACCTTCATATCACATAAGGTCAAAATGTTTCAACACTCTGCAATTCACAATATCATTCCTTTCACACACAACAAGGAGGTACATCACACACGGATTCCTCATTGGATCCATGAAAAGGAGAGTCAATACTCTCATCACAAGCACATCAACATGACCAAAAATATGCACTAAGTGACATGCACCACATGTGCTTCCATAAGGTCACAATTACACCATTGTTCACATTACAACATATATCACATTACTCTTCAAATATCCACCACCATCATGCAGAATCATCACAACTCCAATCCATCCCAGAGGTTCGAGAGCATGAACCTCCGCTCTGATACCATATGTAGTGCCACATTTTACACACATAATTAAAACAAGAAAATACCAGGATAATTTTTTTTTGACTTACATTCCTCACTACACACAACACAGCAAGTGCTCCAAGAACAGAAACACAACTCGCATACAACAATCACATAAGTCATCGACTCACATAGACACATGAAAACAACATATAGGCATGTTGATGACACACTTTTCCCAATGAATGGTTACTAGTAAGGACCCAACCACAAGAAAAATGACTTCAGGAATGGCGAACCCACAACACATCATTTCTTTAATTGTATTTTAGTTATGATTAACATTCTAAGAACATTAGTGTGCGAGGATAACCTTCTCATTTTTCCATCTACAGAAACTTTAAGTTCATTCCACATTTAATTTACAGTTCGACCATTTTAAGTTGATTTCTTATTCTTTACAAAATTTTCCATAACATGCTTACTTATTTTGGCATAATTCGAATGCATATAAAATACTTAATTGTCTTGTTCTTATGTTAAAAAAAAATCTTCTTCTCGAACATATATTCAGTGTCTACTTTTTTTTTCTTACAATTCAAGTGGATGTGACTTGGTATTTGTTATCCAAAATTCACCCCCAAGGTAAATTTTGATAACATGCATAAAATTCTTTAGTCCCAAGCAATTATATTGATTCAAGGCAAAGCATCATGTTGCTGGGGTCCCCTCAAAATTTTTCTAACTCCCCTGGCCAAGAAAGAAAGAGCAAGCTCTGAAAAAATGTGAAAAGGTTGCAGAAGATAGGGTCGGGCCAAGAAAAAATCATGAAAAATGGCTAAGTCTTAGTCTCCGGAAAGCCGGGAGAAAAGTACGCGAGGGACGCGTGGGACGCGAAAGCGCGAAATGGGTGAAGGTTCGTCCGGGACAGCCAGGACAAAAGTACGTGAGGGACGCGTGGGATCGCGAAAGAGCGAAATGGGCGAAGGTTCATCCGGGACAGCCGGAAAAAAAGTACACGAGGGACGCGTGGGACACGAAAGCATGGATCGGCCGAAGACAGAAGAGGAAACATCAACGTTTGACCTGCGAAACTTCAAACGGCCATAACTTTTGACTCCGAGCTTTGATTTTCACAAAATTGGACTTTCTGGAACGAGCTCCAATTTTTAATGAGGGTAGATATATTTAATTAAGAGAAAAATATTCGGCTCCAGTCAGTTAATGTTCATTCCCGTCAAATGATAGAAAACGCCTGCCAGACCCAAAATAGCTGCCCGCACTCAGAAGGCCATAACTTTTGCATTTCTCAACGAAATCACACAAAATTGGTACCGTTGGAATCGTGGCTCCGAGCCTGACGGACAGTAAAAAGAAATTCCAGATTTGATGAGGGATTGATTGAGTTTTTTAACAAAACGTGGTCGGGTTCAGAACAGTGTTTTATTTGGTAGCTGGGAGTGCAATTAAGAGGCATGGTCATCATTCTTTCTCTGCTGCAGCACATGGGACAGTATGGGGAGCCTTTTGCAAGTAATATACAATCCTTTTACTCAATTTAATGCTTCTTACAGGTGGTTGAAGGACAGATTTCGGGATTTCCATTTTCCCTTCTCTTCTCCTTCTCATTTTTTCTATAAATTGGAGTGTTGGGCTAATTGTAAAAGGAGAGAGTTTTTGGGTAGTAAAGCTCTGCCAAAATTGCTTTGTGAAGCCAGTGTGTTGCAGGCCCTTGTAGTGGACTCCTTGCATGGTGATCCAGGCCCTTATCTTGTAATAGACTGAACTGTGCATACTAGGAAGCAATAAAATACAAAGTTTGTGGATGTATCTTCCCCTGCTGTGTTTTCTTGCATTCTTCTTGCCCCGTTTATCTTTCTACAAGAATATTGTGTCTATTATTATGTTCTTGCAGGAATTCACTAACATTGTGTATGCTTGGAATATTGTTGTAAATGCATTTTGCTAGATTATGGTGAACTGTCATCATCTCTTCTAGTGTGCACTTTGCCTCTGTATTTCACACATTTGGAGATTACTCTCACACCCTCCTTTTCTGGTGTATCACCCCTTTAGTGTAGGATTTCATTTTATGTATTCTCTCTCCCTGGTCCCTTGGAAATTTAGATTAGAACAGTTAGCTTATCCTGCATTTGTCAGTAGATTGTGGCAGGGAGTTTAGGAGCAAGAACCAGCTTTCTCTGGAGGTCTGTCTCAAGTAGCAAGTCCCATTCTTGGAGATAGTACCCATGTTATCCAATCACAATGTGAGTTCAAATACATGCACAAGGGTGCTGTGATTCGGTGATAACAATGTTCATATAGCGTTATTAGGTTTTAATGGAGATATTCATGCGAGATAGCTTTTACCTGAAAACATACCTTGATTAAGGGTTATTTATTTCCCTACCATAGTTATTCTAATTCAATGACTTGATGAATTTCCACTTTGATATATATAAGTATTTTTCTTTCTCAAAGGTTGATCACACCAAGGCAATTCATATTCTTTGAAACAAAAGAGTATATTTAATTGAGTTATAAGGTCTCCAAGGTGGCATTACTCTGAACCTCAAACTCTCATTTTTACTCTTATATGTTTTATTTTCTACGTCACAATATGGCCTTATTCTTAGCATTGTCTTGCAAAAGGAGTTACGAAGTGGTTTTCCTAACCTCTTGAAGACATAAAGGATTAGGAGACTTGAAGCTACACATGAACCCTAAGTTAACATCCAAATCAACTGAGTTTTAGATTAATTCCAACTTCACCTAAGGGTCTACCCCTCAACTATATAAGAGTTTTAAGAAAGAGGACATATTTATGCTAAACCACCTTCAGAAAGGACCAAGGTGTAATGTTGAGAGAAACTAAGATAACACATTTAGTTGAGCAGACCTAAAAAAATTCATTAACAAGAGTTTAAGACCTAGAACAACTAAGTCACAACCTCCATCTATGTTGTTTGGATCCAACCGAGATTTCACTCTATGAAGAAACTTTAATTTTAAATCTATCTTTGGATGAAAAGGTAGTCCACTAGGCTACGAAGAAGGAGTTAGCTCTACACACTCCAAGTGAAGTTTGACTGTGTCGCTCCTATCAGACAGGTTTAAGACAATGTCACTAAACATACTGACTAAGATGATACACCCATTCTTGGGTTCTTGTTTGCCTCAAATTAGGACGTTCCATCGAGAGCAAAGATTAAGTTCATCCTACGTTCTTTTTTAATGTCTTCTACGGTAAGGAGTATCACACATGAAAAACAAGTTATGTCCCGATATTGAACAAGGGTACAATGTTTCGGTTTAATTGTCTTTATTATATTTACAAAGTATGAATGCACAAGATGACTCATTAATCATTTATTGAACACTAAATATGCACTACAAGATATTACTTCAAATTCATTTACCTTATATAAATATCAAACTTTTTTACCAGGTGTACTATAAATCAAAATTGAACTATGATTAAATGCACATTTCCTTAGATGTCCTTGTAACTAGCATTTCATACATATCAAGAAATTATCAATTATAACCTTTTTTAACATGAGACTACATTATACATTTATTCATTTAACAATGAACTATATAAATTACAATGATAATTAATGAATTACACATCACCTTTTTCATCATCATTCTTTCATCCTGCAAAACCACATGAGCATGATATCAACGATAATTCGCTGGCATGGCATCCACCCTAATCTAACATAATTATCATTTTTCAGTTTCCCATTTACATATGATAATAATTAAAATTTGCAATCAGAAATTAAAGGTTTAGAGACATGTATTCATTACATTTCATTTTACTTCATTTGTACAACCAGGAGAGAGAAAGAGAAGGGAAGAGAGAGAAAGCACCATTTTGTCAAAAGTTCTATTTCACACAAAAAGTTACACTAAAGTGTTTTAAATAGTTATTTGCATGTGTTAAAAGTTTCCAGGGTGGTTTGGCAACCCTGACGAGGGTCCCGCAACTTTCTCTTTTTACATTTTCTCACTAGCTACAAAAAATGTTAAAAAACGGGCTAAGAGGCTAAGAAACCACTTCTAGAAGTTATCTTCCGATGAGAATGCACTCCGCAATTAACTTTCTACATGTCCCCAGATATACCAAGAGTTCATAGCAACTGACAGAATTGGGAAAAAGTGAACGAGTTTGCGTTTGGCGGCTACTTTTTCGGGGCCACTGGTCATAGTTCACCCAGTGCAAAATGAACAAAAGTTAGCTCGAGGGCTCAGAAAACCACGTCCAAAACTGACATTCGATGGTTGAGCATACAACGAGACACTTCCTACCAGTTCCCCTATATAGGGAGAATTCATCAGAGTCGACGGGACTGAGAACTAGAAAACCATTTTCAAATGGCGACAAGTTTTCTGGAGCGACAAGTCAAAATTGGTGTAGTTTGACCTCATCAAACTATGACTGAAGGCCTACAAAATGGCTTTTCCAAACTATTCCAGAAAAGTTCTTTTCCCTAAACTGAATGTTTCATGTAATTTTCTAGTATAAACACTAGAGGTTTGCGAAGCCAGGAAATAATTTCTCTATCCAGGTTTCAAATGGCGGTTCAAAATGAAAGCCAACTTACTAGATTTAACAGCTTTCTACTGCTGTAAACTAGTGTAACAAGGCTCCTATACGAGCGTCAAAAAGGTCACATATGTTCATTCAGGATCAATCCAAGGGTCAAGGTGACTCCTTGCATACCAAGGTACATGAATAAATCTTAACATCTTGTTTTTAGATTTACGAAGAGTACTTAATGAGTCCCTAAAAAATGCAAAAATTAACTTTTTAAAATAGGGAGATGATCAACGTTATCACTGGGAAGTCAATTTCATCTGGTCGATAGAACTATGTTGTAGCAGATCCAGTTGGGTAGGAATTTTTCTACATCACCTCAGAATGAGGGTGGAAGTTCATGTTTTACTGCAAATGGGTTATTTTGACTTCGTGAGTTACGACATGACATTTCACTGTTTTTGCAATGAGTTGAAATAAAAATTTAATTGTATTAAAATCCGAATATTTTAAAATTCTAATAAGTTGCAAAAGAGAACTAAAACACAAGAATTATAAGAGGTAAGGGAAGTTGAACCATGCTTAGAAATGATGAGCATAATGGGTAAAATGGGGCTCCAAGTGGTTTGTACTCACGATCCGTTGAGACCACCATTGTTGCCACATGATACTAGATAGTCACATGAAAACCCAAGCTATTCATTGTGCACCCAATTCTCCTCAAAAAACCATTTTGTGTTTTCACGTAGTCATCCCAATCCATGAGACCACATTTTCTATGTCAAACAGTTGGTAAGCCATATGAATGCTTCCACATTTGCATACATGTGTACCAGGGAACTTACAACTATAACATCTGACCAAACAACCATATTCTATTATTCGTACCATGTTCCAAAACTCTTATTTGTCCATGAGCTGAGAGAATGTTGGCAATGGACAGAAGGCTCTACACATGCGAGTGTAGTTGCTTGAAACTTTCTAAAGCCTTTTGAACAAATCCATGATGTGCATATCCTACAATCATGACATTCCATGAGACAACATTTCTTTGAGGCATTCTAACAAACAATTCACACGCCTCTTCAACAAATCCATTTTGGGCATATCCTGCAATCATGGAACTCCATGAGACTACATTTCTTTGAGGCATTCTATCAAACATTAAATCACAAGACAAAACAACTTCCATTTTAGTCTTATTTTAAAAACAAGTTGGACTTGCTTTCACATGCCTGGAATAGCATTTGTTCTGAAAATGTCAAGCATTATTACCGAGATTATTGTATACCCCATCAGCTGAACCAAAATCACCATCTTCAAGGGGGAAATGAAAATATGAAACTTACAAAATGAAATTGCGTGAAATTTTTTGAGAAGGCAGAAAGAGATCATGCTTTGCGAAATAGGCGGGTCAAGGTGATCAATCATTAATTCATTCATTCGCATTCCTCTTCCAATGGGGATCATTTTTTTTCTCTTCCAAAAAATTATGGGTATCATTTATTTTGGGTATGTGGTTGGGATTCTTTTTGGTATGTGGGTGTCTTTCTTTAAACTAGAAATCAGAGAAAATCAAGAAAGTAAACTAGGTAGAAAACAATCAGAAGAAAGAACTGGGAAATGCGTGCGTATTGAAATGGGTTTCTAAGATCGACTTAAATCCTGGCTAAATTGATAACAACATGTAATCTGCATACTGTTGCACCACTCAACACCTGCTGTCACACCTGAGGCTCCACCAGAAAACTCCACGTTGCTAGCAACATGGTGCTAGCAGGCTATAGTCCAAGCCATGGTAGAGGGAAAAAAAGAAACAAAAAATGTCCTAGCCAACACATAGCTATGCCCAGCCTCCACCAAACCATATGCATGGTGTTTGTAGGATGAAGAGAAAACCCACGCATACAAAAAGTGGGGAAAAACAACTGGCATATGGCTAGCAACCTGAGACTAAATACAGGCTGCCATCACGAGCTAGGGAGGAAGGAGAAACAACGATCCAAATAAAAAAGATAGTGCATTAGTAAATGCATTTCAGACTATACAAATTGAGGCAACAATCCAAAATGTGCACATCCTCCCAGATCTGTCCTTCACCCAAAGCACTCACACAACCAAGAGAAAGTGCGTACCTAGCCACCAAAAGGAAGAAAATTACAGAGCAGAAAGATTTTCAGTTTCATTAATACACACCTTGGGAGAAGTGCTTAATGTGGACAAGTCACTTCCAAAAGGGGAGTTAGTGGGAGAATGAATCAATATACATTACATTTAGTAGACCCCTCAAAGAAATTAGCACCACCAAAGGACCATAACCACGTCCCCATGAAATTCGAGTCTCAGTCTATGGGAGTGAACGAGGCATTACAGTTGTGTTTTCCACTTAGTATGCGCTATATGTGTTGTCGATGTGTATGGTGATGATATTTTTCTCTCTCTTGGATTAAACGTATATTAATCATTTGTTACCACCTTGTTGGGTAAAAAAATGTTAATGCGAAAAGTGAAAATGTGGTTGTGTTTCGTCATCTTGTGATGTTTTGTATGTGTATCAATGTGTTGTTTTCCAAAGGTTGGTTCCTTAGAATTTGTATCATACCATCTTATTTTCAACATATTATGATGTATCATGATGTATGTCACAACAATTTTTTTGTAATTTTGTATATGTACTAACATTAATCACTATATTCATCATATCTATGTATTCATGTGTTATGTGATAAAATGTGTGTAGTGAATTAGGGGCATAAGGTGATAATAAGTCCCCTATTGTGTTGTTCTTGCACTTTTGGTGCATTGTGTGGAAATTTTATGTGATTGTAATCCACGAAACATTGTTATGTTATACCCGTAATTTTACCAAGCTTAAGACGTTTTGGTTATTATTCGTATACATCCTTGTGTTAGTAATGTACTTATGTGCTATGCTATGTACCTTACACTAACCAACCCTGAGGGAAGAAATCGGTAAAGTTGTATGTGTGGAGAGAGGAGGCATGAACCAAGTTTCCATAACCTTGAGCCGAGTACGAGTTAGGAAGTGGAGTCTCAGGTAGATAAAAAACCCACTTCTATATGTTTGGTATACTTCAAGCTTGCTCAGTATATTGTGGATGCACACCACCTTAGGCTTAGCTTATGAAAAATAAAGTTCCATTCTCTCTCCTATGTGGGTTGTCCATCGACCAATCCTATGTGATACTGAGTATGTGGATCGTCATATATGTTATTGGGAGATATATGACTATTTTGGTTATATGTCTTTTTTCAAGATGAGGATGGATATCCGAGTGTTATAATATCGATGAGTACCCCTTTGGTGGCCATAGAAGTGCCACGTAGTGATTGTAATGTGATATTTCTACATTTTTATTTTATTTGTAATTGATATTTTTCTCTTTTCTTGTAAGAACTAAAATTTTTATTGATTGATGTGTTCTTATATTTTGGGAATTTAGCTTGATTTTGTTCTTACAAAAGACTTTTTCATTAGTACGGCTATTTAGCTATTTGTTTTTATTAGTTTGAAAGTTTCTTTTCAAGTTTAAAAGCTTTATACCCTAGCCCAAGGCCTCAAATGTTTTCCATTTGGCATTTGAAATGTATTGTTATGCAAGTTATAATGTTGTTATGTGTTGGATTAGGGTAATGGGATTCACCATGGAGTGGTTGGATCTATGGACCGACTTCATTATATGGGGGTATGCCGCAATGGGGTCATATGATTGTGTAGTATTGAGCTACATGTTACTATGCCACTTGGGTGGAGATGATGAGGCTCTATATGACTAGGGCGATATGGTGACCCGACCTCATTAAATGGAGAAATAAGGAGATGGGGCTCTATGGTGAGTGACCCGATATGGATAAATAAGGAGATGGGGCTCTACGGTGAATGACCCAACATGGAGAAATAAGGTGACATGACTCTATTGTGAGTGATCCAACTTAGTTTTGGTAGTATGATTATTTCTCTATTGGGAGGCATATGGAGTGGTTTTTGGGACACTTATGGATTTGTGTGGAAATGTCTTATTCTATCTTGGGACTATGTTTTTTTTCTAAAAATATAAATTCTCCCTTTGTGACATTTCATCATTTGTACATTCTTGCATATTAAGTGAATATATTTCTATATTGTGAGACATGATAAAACTTGTTATGACCTTCACATCGGACCATACCACCGTAGAAAAAATTATGAAAATAACCTTGTATAAAATAATCCTAAAAGGAAATTCTTGTAGCCAATCATTCTTACCTTGTCTTGTAAGATGAAAATAACCTCTTATACTTGAAAAATACTGATCAAACTTTCTGTTGAAAATATTTTTGTCATGGAAAAACAATTGGAAATAACTATAAATCATAATTCTTGCGTGTTAGTTCTTGTATATGCCCTTTTCAGTCCTTTATGTATCACCTCATGTGTAAATTGATCTACCACCTCGGAACCTTCAACCAATTGGAAAATTGAAAACTATGCGTTTAAAATAATGAAAACTTGTTGGATTACGGTATTTGGTTATTGTTGGAGTAAGACGAAGAATGTTTTTGATTCATGTTGATGGGAGGTGGTGGCTAGTTCTTAGTACTTTGGAGAAGTTATTTATCGATAGTTATTGGATCACAGATCTTATTGGGAAGTTGTTAATGTTTGTATGTCATATTTTGGTTCTTATGTTGATCGATGAGTTACTCATGTGAGTTTTGTTAGGCATTATTATCATTGATGCTTGACACTCCACTTGGGTATGTACTATTGGATCTTGTCGTAGAACCGTGTGGGTATAATCATGGTTTTGGGTCATGTGGTACCAGTAGTATATGTACCAACATGATGATTCATTGATTTTTAGTCACATGTGTGTGTTAGATCAATTCATATGAAATAAATGTTGTAAATTATTTGTTATGTGGACTACTTGTTATCTTTCCATAGTGGAATTAGAGGTCTTGTGATATGATACAGGCATGAAAGTATGTAGTAATATGTATTGTGGATCATTAGTGTTTTGTTTGGGTTTTATCTGACATCTTGAGGCCAATTACTATTCGGAACCCACACACGTAAGATAATTGAAATTATAAATAATGAATATTAAGAGCTTCACATTAATAAATAATGACAAGAAAAATACTAATTAAGAAATACAGTAAAAGATGACTAACCACATGTTTTTTTATTAAATGACATGTGTCATTATTGAGTTTCTTTCTTACGTATCCTTCGATCTTCGGTGTTGTGTTGCATTGAGGATGATGTTATTTTAAGGGGATGGAAATTTAGTGCCCAACATAGAATAAAAATAAAAAATAATAAAATAATGAAATGAGTTGGTTGTCTCTATCAGGTGGTGGCGATTGAAAGGAGTTAGCGTGTGGTAATTGCAGAGTGAATCATCCCAAGTGGCCTATAGACCTTTCATTTCCTTGCAAAATAATACAAGAACTCTATTTGAAATATCGAGGTGCTAACCAAGATGGACCCCAAGTTAACGTTGGAAATTTAGCATTTATTGGATAGTTGCAGCAGGTGCAAAAATCCAATCTCTGCTTTACTACTAATGGTAAAGAAGGGTTTTGGAATCCAATAATTAAATAAACATAACATTTTGGAGAACCGCACTTGAAGGAGCTCTACTAATAGCTATCCTAAAATTAATCCCATTCTCTATTAAAGTAGCCTGCATAGGGAGATAAATCTATATCCCTAGTATCTCTTCATTTTACTTTATGAAAATAGACTAATTTGGATTTTTATTTATGTCTAAAGTGGGTTGAGTTTGTCTCTAAATTGAAAGGAAACTATTTCCTATCACTATGTTGTTTGTAGTATGCATAATAAAAAGAAGATTGAGATTGTGGGGTGCTTCATTTAGTGTAAGTTCTAGCCATCTTGATTTTTCTTCTTCCTTAAACCTAAACCTTACACCTTAACCCCTACAACACCATACCCAGGGTAGCAGTACCTACCACTTTTTTCTTCCTGCTCCTTATTTTTTATTTTGAGTTATTATTATGTTTAATACATTGGAATTTCCTTTCCTACTATTGCATGTATGTCTCAAAAATATTTTTCCCTCTTACTCTTTCCACCTACATGAGATCCTCAGTTTTTTACATTATCAATCATATAAGAAAAACTCCATGACTTTTGCAAGTATGATCCCTCACTGTGTTAAAATGGGAGCCTTGGTTCAAGGTATGCACAAGTGGGTTCATTGAAAAGGCCTTAGTAAATTTAATTCAAGGATATTGGAAGATATAAATCCAAATCCTACCATGCATTACCGATACCCTCCCTACCTTTTTTTGATGGGGGGATTTTTCAAGACATGGACAACCTCATGAAGCATGGTCATTGTCAAATAAGAGCCACAGAATAGGGTATGGGAGTCAGTCAAGCACAAATAGAATGAGGTATTTTATAGATGTTGTAGTTGTAAATGCATTGTTAGTTTGGATGTAAATTAATGAAGTATGAAAAATCCAAACACTGTTGCTGGAATACTTAAAGCTGACGTGGTCTCGTCAAATGCGGGGATTGCGGGTTTTGTGAAAAAGTGTATGGAATTTCCTTCTTCTGTACTAAATTCCACTTTCATCATTTGTTGAATTTTGGAATAAAATTTAATTATTAGGAAATGTTACTCCAAAAAATGATAAAACCTTACTTCATTTGGAACTGTCAAACATCAAAAAATTATAACCCCGAAAGTTATGCGCATGGAGTGCCATACCCTAATATACCACAAACCTGAAAATCCTTGCATGACCCCTAGTAATGTGGGACACCATGGGAAAACTTAACCAATCATTTGAACTTAATTAATTCCCTTGCATGTCAAATTTATTATCCCACTTAGCTTATGATTGATTTGTAGTGGTGTGATCATTTAGTAAAACGTGATTAGTTTCATCTTATGGTTGTCTCTTAGTTTGAGCCAAACTCAAAACCACTGCCACATACCTCTATAATGCCAAGAAGACAACCATAACCCACCTTCATTTTAATGAAAATGAATTTGGAAACTAATTTTGCAAGTGAATTTTGGGGCCCATTGGTCGCTATGCAAGAAGAGTTGTTGACGTAATTACGACAAAAAGACTCGGACATTCCCTTGTAAACTTGAGCTCTGATCGTCATAATAAAATTCCTTTAGACACGATAAATTATCTATATATGTGGGAGTAATTAGGAATCATCAAAATTCGTTATCGAACTTAAAATGAATGTTTCTAAGACCCATTTTGTAAGTATTTTCACTATTTTGGTCAATTTTCTCAACTTGCTACTTTAGCTAAAATATCCTTTTGAGAGTCTCATTTGACTTCTAGTCGTGCATGCGATCTCCTAATACCATAACAATGCTATGTAGAGTATTATTTTATCTTTTATCTTGTATGAATGGATTTTGAAATGTATGGTGATTTTCTCTGTCCACCTTCTTCTCTCTCTAGAAATGACTATGATACCTTGGTTGCTTTGAAAATGGAAATGAATTTGGAAATTAAAAATTGGTTTGAAAATGAAATGAAAATGGTTGTTTTTGTGAATGGAAACTAAAAAACATCTCTTAACTCCTCTCTCTCTCTCTCTCTCTCTCTCTCTCTCTCTCTCCTCTCTCTCTCTCTCTCTCTCTCTCTCTCTCTCTCTCGTACCAAAATGTTAAGTGATAATGAATCTGGAAGTGTGAAATGTGTGAGAAATGAAATTTTTCTTCTTATCTCTCCCTATCTCTTCCATTTAATTGAAAATTGTTTGAAATTATGAATGTGTGGAGTTATGCTTGAGTTTAGGGTATTTCCATACTAGCTCTAGGATTGACCTCGTGGTGGTTACAGGTACCTAGAGAATAGGACTGGTAAAATGACACTTGTATCTTTTATTAACATGTTTCCTGAAGGAAATGTAATTTTTTAGAGCATTTCAATGATATTATTATTAATAGAATGAATTATTTTCATTATTTCCATGATTTATATGATAATGCTGTGTATTTGGAAAATATACCATTTCATACATAGTTGTACTTTTCCCTGTTTGATGAATGTCAATCTTAGTCATATTCATGTATATTATGTTAAGTAAATAAATTTGATTGTAGCATGTTTCTTTGGAAAATGATGTCAAATAATCCTTTCTTTTAGTGTCAAAATATGTATAGGATGACGAAACTGGAAGCTTTCCATTTAAAATGTTAAGTGTTGTCATAATTTTGGATATGATTTTACTAGGTAAAATTGTTGGTAACAATTTAAAATGCTGGATTTTTTTCCTATTTGTGAGTGTTACATTGACCTAGGAAATCTCATAATCTTCAAATAAAATATCAACTTACATTTGTGTGTTTTTTTCACTTTGAGTGGGATGAAGAAAAACAAACATATAGCTTGAAATATTTACTTTTGTTGAAGGGAATGATCTTCTTTAGTAAACCTTGATTTATGTTGGCTCCAAACATCTTTCGTAGTCTTAGAGACTTTGAGCTTCCCTATGTGTTTGTGAATTCCTCAGGAACCTAATTGAGAGCATTCACGTGGGTATGAAAATGTTTAAGATGCCTTAGTGCTAGACATAACATTGCTTTAGTGGCATACAAGATGACATGTTGAGATTGAAATCTCATCGTTGTTTTAGAGACTAAATAACATTAGAAGTGGATTATAACGAATAGTTTTTGGGACCAAAATGACAATTAGGTTATGCATTATTGCACTATTAAATTTTTAATTGTAAAGGAAAATTTGCAACTTTCCATTGTTTGAGAATGTAACCCTATGATGTCGACGTAATAATTTTAAGCATCATTGAGATTAATCAAAACTTAATAAATCCTTCTCATGATGTGAAAGTCAATGTGAATTGATCCACATGAGAAAAAGTTATTGAGAAAATATATTTTCTCATTTAAGAATCAAAAACTTAAAATGTGTACATGTTAAGATAATTGAAATCAACAATCGAGTGAAATATCTTAATGCGTAGTCAAATAAACTAACAAAACTTAATGGAACACTTTATAAGCTAAGTGCTAAAAGAAAGTGAGAAAATCTAGTCTTGGAATACCTCAAATGAAATGAAATCTTCGTAAGACATGGAAATTCGTTTTCTCTAATTTTGTCTTCTAGTAGGGTGTAGAGACCCCCAAGTACTAATAGATGTAGTAGATTGAGTGACCTCTCATGATGTTAATGGAAAAAGGACATATGATGTATGATTACCAATGATTGTAAATATTTCTTTAGAAGGATTTTGAACGCGTAAAATTTTATAAATTTTGCATTTGAATCACTTTTTTCCCTCTTAGATAAATGTATCCCTTGGTGTGTAGTAGCAGATTACCATGTACTACTCGTAGGGTGTAGTTTTTACCACGTCCATGAATTATTTTGAAGTTAATAGATCGTGGAGCCTCTTTTAAGGGTATTGGTAAAAGAAATGTTGTTACATATTTACTAACTAATTTAAATTATTCATTGGAAGGCATTTGAGAAGCATATAGTTGTTGGGTCTTGTTATATGTGTTTAATACTTGAGTGTTTAAGAGTGATGAAGTGAGTGGTTACGAGAAGGGTCAACATTCCTTGTAGTCATGAATCCCTAAGTGATTTGTGAACTACAACTGTTCTAAAACAATGCCACTAGTGAGACCAAAATGTGATGTAAGTGTAAAGAGTATAAGAGTAAACGAGATTTTGGGGCAGGGATGATGTCATACTTGAATTCCTTCGAACTTAACTAAAAACATTCATGTTGTTAAAAATAAATAAGAATTGCTCTTGGTGAGATCAAATTTTCAAGAAAACATAAGCTCTTAAATAGATATATCTAAATAAAATTTCATGAAGTGAAAATATTATATTAACTCAAACAAGTTTTTGAACTATATCAACTATAACAGGAAAATTAAAGTATGGTAGTAGAAGGATATTTATGGGAAGAGGTATCTTGAATATAAATCTCCTTTAAATCTTAATATTACTTTCTTGACTTCACATTAGTCCCCCTTGTCTAACAAGAGTGAAATTTAAACATTGAACAAGTGTTTTGAGAAGCAGAACCTTAACATAAGAACGAGATAATTATGAATTTTGTATGCATTTTGAAATATGACAAATAATTGTTTAAGTTATGGGGATTATCGTAAGGGATAAAGAGTGAAACTAAGTTTTTGTATTGTAATTTCAATGTTAAACAAAATTAAAAATAAGTTGTTGGAAAAGGAAAATTTATCCTTGCATGATAAATGCTCTTGGAATTTTAATCATAACTGAGATGTAACCATGGTAATGATGTGCTATGGCCTTGCAAATCCTTGGGTCCCTTTTGTGGTTGGGTCATTGCTAGTATTTTTTCATTATGGAAAGTGTGGCATCGACATGTATATGGTGTTGTCATGTTGTCTACGTGGGTCAATGTTTTATGTAAGTATATTATGTTAAGTTTATCTATCGGAGCCCATGTGGTGTTGTGCAATGAGCATTTAAAGAAAATAAATTATTTAGATAATTTTACTGTTGTATTTTGGTGTTGAAAATGTGGGCATTACAGGCATTCTGTTATCAAAATCCTCACCTCCCAAATGCATATTCCCTCCAAATTACCTGACAACGATTTTTTCTTTTTTCAATAGAAATAATACATAAATCAAATGTACCACGACCCAAGGCAAAAACTAGAACAATTTTATTTCCAGTGAATGTACCACTAAACCCATAATTCATTTTTATAGTTGCAGGCTTGTTGAGTATTCGCATCACATTAAGCCATACGATTGCACCTGCATCGTTGGTCACTCTTTTTTGTGAATCATTACAATAAGCAAGAAAATTGATCATAACCACATTCTTGATATGACATAGGAGATATTAATAAGATATGGTCTTCTTTGTACGTAGTAGTATGGATGATATCTCCTCCACGGTGAATATATTCTTCTCTCTCCTATAATTGAGTTGAATCATAGGCTTGTCATCCTTCCCGTGGACAAAAGTGTAAGAACAGATTTTCATGTCAGCTTGCACATTTGAATAAAAGAATCTTCTTCCCATGATTCACTTGAGCCTTGGTATAAAATATGTTGTTGGTGGGGTTAGTTAAAGTATGGAACTTACCAGCATCTTCGAGAAGTCAGAAAGAAACCATTAAAGGAGTGGGTTTGTTTCCTTGCTCATTCACAATAATTTTGACCGTTTAAGGTTACTTCATACACCAACACAATAGTAAGTTATTCCAATATATATTCCTATTTCCTTAAGTGTTCTTTTTCCTTTCATGCCGTGTTCGGACCTCTCTCCTAATCGAAGTGATTTCTAAATATAAAAAGTTCATTTAGGATCTTGCTAAAGTTTCATATCGTCTCTGTGATTTTTCTAGAATCTGACGAATGGAGAGTAAATATATTAATTTCAGTCACATTTGAAAATATGTCTATGCTATTTCTTAAAGAATTTGTAGGTGGTGGCTCGGTTATTAATATTTTGTCACAACAATTTAAAAGTTAACACATGGATGGCCACAAATTTTTAGTGTTAAATTATTTATAAACATTGTGTTGTAATAAGACATAAATAATAGTCATTTCAAACCTATGAACCAATGTAAAATTCAATAAATCAATTTGACTGGATTTAGAAAATAATTCAAAAATGTAAAGGAAACAAGATTCACTTCTAGAGGGATATCTGGTTCATTGATAAACCTCTTGTGGAAGAAAAGCCATGGAGAACTATGGCACAATTTTTTTAAAACATGGCCAAGGTATGGGTTAAAGATTACAAAAAAAATTTCTAATGGTGATGTCAATTGGGAGGTTGTGAATCCGCCCCCTCATTTCAATGCAGATAGGCTCTCCTTTACTACTCTCAACCTCAAACTAATGAGCTTTTATATCTCGGTTTTTCAATAGCATGAGGACTCTATTATTTTGTAGGAAGAGGATTCAAGAAATTATTCTGTCAAATCTGCCTACTACCTTCATTTCAAGGATTCTATCCAAAAGGACTATTGGGGTAGACTTTGGGTGAAAGATATTCTACCTAAAGTTAACATTTTCTTTTGGCTGGTGGTGCAAAACAAAATCCTCATTGTTGAAAACTTGAGGAAATGGGAAATGGTTTTACTCAAAAGGTGTGTGCTCTATAACAGAGAGGAGGAAAGTGTCAACCACCTTCTCATCTCATGCCCATTCTCTCAAGCAGTCTTTACTAAGGTGATGGAGTTGTTCCAAGTGTACTAGCTCCTTCCTAATTCCATTGAGGACTATTGTTTGCAATGGGAATGCCCCTTCAAGTTTCATTTTCTTATTGTTGCTTGGAAAATGGCCCTTTCTAATTTCTTCTAGTGCCTATGGAAGGATATGAATGCCATCATCTTCAAAAATTAGAACGATAACATTAGAAAGGTCATTGCTTGTTTGATCTCCTCTATCAAAGAGAATTCCAAATGTTTCGAAGGAAAGATTGAAAAGGCTGGTTCTAAAAATAAAGAGGAAGTACTCAAATAGTTCTCCTATAGTCCTCCTCAAGTGGAATTTCCTTCTTTACACATCAAGTGGTCCAAACTGGAAAGGGGAAGGGTCAAAATAAATTTTTATGGGGCTTTGAAAGGTAATCCTGTCATGGCAGGGGGAGGTGGCATTATTAGGGATCATGAAGGTGACTGGATCTTTCCCTATGTTGGGCCTTTGGGGATTCAAAGCAATAATGTGGCAAAATCTCGAGTGTTGCTCTAGGTTGTCAGTCTAGCTAAGGAAAGAGGTATCAAACATATCTTAAATGAGGGGCACTCTCTCCTCATTATCAACGCCTTTAATAAGGATAATTACCAAAATTGGGATTTGGGTAACATTATTTTTTATATTAAAGATCATCTTAAGGGTTTTGATTCTTTCATCATCAGACATACTCCTCACCTTGGCAACACATGTGAAGATAGGCTTGCTAATGGGGGGGTACATTATAATGATTTCAAAGTCTGGCATAAAGGTGATGTCATCCTTGTGCCAATTAATGACATTACACACCATGAAAAATCATAATAACTTCACTTCCAGCTCTACAAGAGAGGAAAATTGACCCATTTTTCAAAACAACAAGCTCATGTTAGGATTTTTTTCCTTTAGGAAAGGTCATTTTAACACCAAAATTGTCAAGAACTATTTGGTTTGGTTTTTGGAAAATATTTTGGTTACCACGGGTGGAGACAGAATTAGGGTGGAACCATCTAGCCATGGCAATATTGTGGATGACCCTTCTATGGGCCACATGCTTCGGGTTGGGGGTTTCAAATAGTACATCATAAAATTGCATGGGGATTATCTTTTGTTAACCAGGGAGTTCGGGTTGGCGTGGAAGGATGGTAAGGTGGTGGTTAGGGGTATGGAAATTGAGACTTCAGAGGAATCCATTTCCTGGATAATTGGTATGGACATGGACGCCCTAAAAATTTTCAAGGTCAGGAGTAGCCGCGAGCATGAAATTAACACCTTTTTCGTCTACAGGGAAATGGTGCATTACTTCACTGATGGCATTTCTTGGTCTTACATCCTTGACGTGTAGAGGGAGGTTTTCCTTCACATTATGAAGTATTTAACCTTGAAAGGTAAGTACCGCAAGATTTACACTTATCACTTGTCTCTCCTGAATATGTTCAGGCAAAAGAAAATGTTAAGAATCCTTTTCATTTTGTTCATGTCTTTGACTACCTCTGTAAAATATTTCCAAAGGGGTAAAGTGGATACCCTAATTCATGAGGGGCTCATTCTCCTTTTGTTCCAAAATGGTAAACCGGTGCCAGATAAATCTATGCCCCGAATCGAGGTGGATGAAGATATTACTCTTGCTCAATGTCTTACTAAGATGCGTGAGGGTAAATTGGACCATAAAAAAGTTGAGGATGGGAAGAACGTGGTGGGCTCGGAGAGTCATGAAAATGGGCCCTCGAAGGGAAAAGGAAAAGTGATCTCGGAAGCTGAGAAAAGCCTTGAGGACGTGAAAAAAAGGTGTAATACTTGGAGACTATGATTCAGGTCATGGAGGAGATGAATGCGATGGTAAGGAATAGTATGATCAAAAACATTAAAGCCAGCAAAGAAATCTGTATGGCCTAGAATAATATTAAGGGGAAAGTCAATGGTTTAGATAAACTTATTCAGGATATGAGGGTTCATTTAGAAGCAGTGGAAGAGGAACAGAGGAGAATAGAATATTACAACGTCACCAGCTCTGTTGAAGAAGAAGAGGATGAGGACGAGACAAAGGAGGATGTTGTGGGAGAAGAAGAGGTGGAGCCACACTAGAAGAAGCTGCAGGTTGAGCACAACAAGGAGACAAAGACCAATGAGGCCAAACCCTCCAAAAATCAAAAGGAAAATTAATGGTGATGCCCATGAACTTTCAGAGGTCTTTGGGTGAACTGTCTCTATTTTCTGGTTTTGTTATGTAGTTTATGTTTCTCTCACTGGTTGGTTTTCTGGAACCTGTTGTTTTTGCAGTTAAGCTTGTTTAACTCTTTTTTTGTCATGTTCCTCTTTTTGTTTTAGAATGTGATCTTTCATGTTGTTATCTTTATGTACTCGCCTCTGGGAGCTGATCCGTTTTTTTACCCAATCTAATAAAAATTACAATAATTTAAAAATTAAACATTAGAGAATGATGTAAAATTCTTATTGTTGATTAGCTGGAAGAAAAACATTATTGATTTGGAGTCAAATGTATAGTATTCCTGCCATAAATAGGAACTAATAAATAAGAACTTTATTAACATTTCGATTATAATTTTGAGCATGTCCAAAATATTACAATTGTGTGTAATAAAATTATATCATTTTTTATTAATACAAAATAAAAATTTAAATATTTAATTTATTGAATAATTAACAATAAATTATTAACATATTAAATTAATCTTATTTAAAAAATGAATGTGTATATATTGAAAATAACTTTTTTCATCTCCCATTTTAAATTATCTACTAATAAAAGTATGTAAATACATTGGTTTTTCTATTTACTCCAAAATTAATTTGGTTAAATTCTCCTAATAATTTTTAACTATTGTACTTTTTTTGAAATAATACTGATCTTTGAAGAGTATTTCCATCAACATTTTTCATTTTTATTTACACATATGTACATTCCAAAACTTATTAGATTTTTCCACCAAAATTTACAATAAATATTTTGTAAACAATAAACATGCATATATGACTAGAAAGAAATAAAGTATCCATATATCTTTTTTTCATATTTACTTATAAATCACCACATAAAATACCTTGTGATATGTTCTAAACTTCATTTCAATAAACCCATGAATTGAGAATTTTTAACATTAAGAATCCTACAAAAATAAATGTTATGTAAAATATTAGCAGGAAAGAATCTTTTATTCCATTGCAAGGTGGTTTGGAATTAAGAATATCCTAATTATATATATTTTTGATTAGTGGTGAAAAAGGGTTAAGGGGTGCCTATCCTCTACAATAGGAGGAGAAAAAAATAAAACATTGAGGAACTAATCAAAACCAGCCTTTAAAAAGTGGCGTCAAAGATCAAAATAATAACAACAACATCAAAACTAGTAATAATATCAACAATATGGCCCCTTTCCTTTTGGACCTTAATTGCATATTAAGGGGTGAGATTGTGCCTTACTTTTTCCAACTGAAAAATTTCCAACTGTCTTTAATATATTGATTTACATTTTCATTGTTATGGATTGGAATCAAAACTTCAATGTGTTCCGAAGAGTCATAGGATCGTGAGAAGTGATCCGGTACATTGTTACAAACTTGTTGCACTTTCACCTCTTCTAGGCCAGCCGATGCCTCAGAAATCAAAACTGAATCACAATCCAAAGGATCATTCACAAACAGGTGATTAGGATTATAGTTCTTCCACCAAGAGCTTCTACCTTTAGTGTGTTTTGGAACCAAGTGACAATATGATGTTAAATGGCCAAGAGAAAAGCAAGTTCTACGTCGAAAGGGAAACCCTCTATAATCTAGGTTTTGAATCCAAGTTCTATCTTCATCTTTAAGTTCAATAGTAGCAGGGAAATCCACAGAGGTATCCATATCAACTAATATTTGACCATAAGTAGTGTGTTTAAAATCTTCAGTTTTTGGGTCAATAGTTAAACATTTCCCTAAATTATTACCAATGGATGTTAAACAACTTTGCAACAAGAATTGGAGGGGTAAGTAAGGTAAGCATATACACACCGGTTTAACATGAAAAGTATCAGAAACTGGGTTAAATAGAGGAAACCAAGGTTTCATCAAAAGTATATGGGAATCGAATTCTCAAAAATTCCCAAGAATTAAATCCCTATCTGAAGAATTTGCAAATGCAACAACGAAAAAACAATGTCCACTAGGAAAGATGTCTAGCCTACGTTCTAAGCAAGGACCCCAGTGACTATAAATCCTTGCATGAAGTGCAGGCAGTCCCAGACAAAAGTTGTTAAATATGCAAATCAGGGCATTCCTCTTGAAAGTAGCTTTAGATTGGACCACTTCTTCCCTAAAATTCACAGATGGGGTAGATTTAGCATAAACCATAAGCTTATTATGCTTGGCTTCCGTCAAGCCTTCCTCTTACGATCACCCCTTACCACATCCTTGAAAGAAATCTAAACAGGGGATTTAATACGCTATTAACTTGGCTGACACTAAGACTGCATAGGCTCAGGACCAGCTGTAGGGATCACTTTATACACCTCCGTACTACCACGAACTGGAGCACCTGAAACATGAATAGGGGTGTTGTGTCTGAGATCTATATTCTCAATATGCACAGCCTACACATGAGCAGAGCCTCCATGTTCAGGTTTCTCTTGTGATTAATATCCTAATTATATTAATCACAAGAACAAAGGGAAGAAAAGAGAAGGGTGAAAATTCAAAACTACAATGGTAATAGTAATTAAGGTAGTTCACTAGGTTTTAAAACTATGACAACAAATAAAAATGGGAGACGGTTATATCACCAATAAGGTGTATGACAATTATATCACCAATAAGGTGTATGAATTTTAAACTAAGATATTCCATTAGAAATTGTAACTCATTTTGTAATTTTATTGTAAACAATCACTTAGATTGAACATAAATAGTTTAAGAGTAATCTTAGAATTTGAAACGAATAACCATTCTTTAGTTTATCTATTTGTAATATCCTTCATTAATGTGGCGTGTGTTTTCTTTTTGTTTACATATGCTATTTCTTTCTCGTTCCATTATGCATTGTTCATTTATCATGTCTTGACATTGGTTTCATGAGAGAATGGGGTTTTACAAAATTTTTCAATCCTCCATCTCTTCTTCTACCGCAAATTATTTTTCTATTCATTTAAAATCACACGCAAGTTTATTTTTAATATTACACAAGTTGTAAGTAAATTACCACGTCTTGGCTGAATGGTGTCATTTTTCCTCTTCTATTGGCATCATAATTATGCATTATCTATTAATTGGTTGTGTTCCTCTATTCAAAGGTTCCATAAATCTGCCTTTGCTATATTGAAATGGTCTCACCACTGCTGCATCTTATCTAATATGGTTCAAGCATTTTCATTTGGTAAGACATGGAGTTTTTTTTTTTACTAAAATATTGTATGAGCAATTTCAACTTTGATTTTGTTTGGATTAAGGATAGTCCCTTACCTACAATACAATGCTCTCAAAGTATAAGTAACCCTGTCCAAAAAAAATTCCACGTGGGAGGTGAAAGATTCAATAGAGGATAAGTTTAAATTAATTTTTAAACTTTATACTCCATAATTTTTCCAATTAAATGCATTTCATGGAGAAATTTTCATTCTTTTTAAATTCTTAAAAAAAAAAAAAACAATTTTTTACAAATATTTGGAGGATATATTAAATTTAACAACAAAGCATTGCATTTTTTAGAATTAATTAAATTTTATTATTATTATTATTATTATTATTTTCCCAAGGAAAAATCATACTTTATTGCAGTTGAAATAAAGTACATTCTAAAGTAACAATGAGTTAGCAAGGGAAAAGAGGACAGAGCCTCAGACAAAGTAACAATCAACTTGTAAACCACCAAAGGAGTCGATCACGAAAGTGAAGGATCAAAAAACAAACAACTTTGCATGCCAACAAAAGGAGTAATCCACCAAAGGAGTCGATTACCAAAGTTGCTTGCCAAAAATCAATCAGTGCCAGACACCCAGCTTAAAGATCACTAAGTAATCCAGAGATGAACTGTTGAGAATTTTCAGTTTTGTAGCATATTTGATATTTCCCAACTTGAAGAAGCAGTCCCTGTTTAGACAAAGAATCTACTTCAATGTTCAGCTCCCTGTAAATATGACAAGATTCAATGGGAGAGAAAATTTGTAGGATCTCCTTTACGTGACTAGCAATATTTGCAAGTTCAAGGTATGTAATATGTGCCCATCCATTGATGAATTGGATGACCAGGAGAGAGTCACCAAAAATCCTCATAGTGTGGACAAAATTAGTATTTTCCCATTTCAGTAGATAATGAAGTGCCATAATTTCTCCACGATTGTTGGTACCTTCACCAAGGTTAGCTTTAAATGTCCAAAAGACATGGTCAATAAGATGGAGCTTAAATCCCAAACCACATTTAGAAATTTTTCTTGACTTGCTCCAGTGAAATAGGACCATGGGGAGGATTTGTTAAATGTAAGTGGCTCAACAATCCTACGTGTTGTGGGAGATTTGGAGATTCTATATTCATATATGCGTGATTCCATTAAGGCAACACTAATAAGGGGGAGATTTGTTTTGGAATCAAATAATGTTGTGTTTCTAGCAAGCCAAATGCCACAACAAACCAAGGCTGGGACACCCCTCCAAGTTTTTAAAGCTCCTTTAGTCAAGAAGTCATCAAGTGAGTCAGAAATAGTAGTGTTGTCCCAAACATTAGTGAGCTGGAGTTTTCTTTCTATATAAACCCATACCTCACAGGTATATGGATAGGTAAGAAAGAGGTGCTGATTATTTTCAACATTAGATCGACATAGATAGCACATACATGTGCCCTAAAAGCTCACTTTTGTATTTGATCCCATGTCAAAACTTTATTTTGGATAATCAACCATAACAACAAAAGACATTTTAGGGGGGATTTTGCTTTCCAAATTTTTTTCCACCAGGTTGTTCTCTCAGCAGTCCTCTCCTCCAGAGTCGAGCGGTATCCAAGCTTAGTAGTGTATTCTCCTCCCGAGACATTGTAGGACCAAATCAGCTCATCTCTATGGTTGGCTAAGCGAATATGTCCATGCATTAATTAAGAGGTTAAATTGTTCTAATGTGGGTCAAGTTCACTACGAAGGACCAGTTGTTAAGTGGTAAGTCATTCCTGTTTCTAGATAGTAGTGCGGGTAATATTGCCAATTTTGTTCGATGTAGAAAATCTAGTTTGTTGGAGAAGTCTAACAAGTTCCTCCACAAGGTAGAGTGAATTTTTGCATCCCATAATCCCATCCAAACTATTTCTAATGAGGAAGTCGTTACCAACTCTCCAAGAAAATAATATGCCAATAAGAGGAAAGGAAAGTGTTAAAGCTTTCCAATGGTTTGAAACATTTTTCACAGATTTATCTCGGGCCCTAATCCAGTCCAGCATCGTATCTGGAGTAATGTATTTGTTTATGATTAGTCACCTCCAGAGATTGTCCACGGTAATACAATTCCAAAGAGACTTGGTAACAAGTGCTTTCCCAAAGAGCGTACCATCCTTTAGTCCCCATCCACCTACTGATTTTAGTCCAGCTAGTAAGATAAATGCCTTTATATCTATCGGATCCCCTCCATAGATAGTTGCTGCATAACCAATGAAGTTTTTCAGAGATTCCTGTACGAATATGTGCTAGAAGGCTCCAATAGACAAGAATGTCTTTAATAAAAAATTTAATGAGAGTAAGGGGACCTCCTCTAGAGAGCTAATGGTTACACCAGTGTTTGATTCTAGTCTCAACCCATGTAATAAGCCAAAGCCAATCTGTTTTATGGCATTTGTTAGGCCTCAGCCAAAAGCCAAGATATTTAAACCCGGAGTCCAAATCCTTCATGTTTAATGGACATAAATTATGTAGTTTTGTCAATAATCTTCTGTCCACCTGATGGGCATAGATGGAAGATTTGTGGAAATTAATCTCCATACTAGTACTAGCACAAAAAGTATCAAGTAGTTCAGAGGTTCTCTGGAGCTCTCCTTGTTCTCCAAAATAGAAAATGAGAACATCATCAACAAACAAAATGTCATTGATAATCTGAATCTTACCAACAAGCACTCCTTTGAGGCGCCTATTTCCATATGCAGTATGAAGTAAATAGCTTAAACCTTCAACAATCAAGAGGAACAAGTAATGTGACAAAGGTCACCCCTGTCTGAGTCTACTTTCAAGTTTGAAGAAGGGAGACACAGATCCGTTTATGATCACAAAAAAGTTAACACTAGTAATACATGCCATGATCCACTTAGTGGCATGGTATAAAAACCCCACATGGAGAAGTAATAAGCAGAGGAAGTGTTATCACCGAATCACAGCACCCCTAGATGTTGATCAGATTTCTAGTTTGATCACTCTAAGCATCCAGTGTAATTGAATAACATGGGTACTATCTCCAAGTTGTGGGACTTCCTACTTGAGATAGACCTCCAGAGAAAGCTGGTTCTTGCTCCTAAACTACCTGTCACAATCTACTCTAATGCAGGAGAAACTAGTTATTCTAAGCTAAAATGCCAAGGGACTAGAGAGAGAGAATGCATAAAATGAAATCCTACACTAAAGCGGTGATACACCAGAAAAAGAGGGTGTGAGAGTAATCTCCAAATGTTTGAAATACAGAGGCAAAGTGCACACTAGAAGAGGTGATGACAGTTCACCATAATCCAGCAAAATGCATTCACAGCAATATTCCAAGCACACACAATGATAATGAATCCCTGCAAGAACATAATAAATAGACACAATATACTTGTAGAAAATATTAAAGGGGCAAGAAGAATGCAAGGAAACACAGCAGGGGAAGATGTATCCACAAACTGATATTTTATTGCTTCATGATATGCACAGTTCAATCTATTACAAGATAAGGGCCTGGATCACCATGCAAGGAGTCCACTACAAGGGCCTGCAACACACTGGCTTCACAAAGCAATTTTGACAGAGCTTTGTTACCCAAAAACTCTCCTCCTTACAATGAGCCCAACACTTCATTTTATAGAAAAATGAGAAGGAAAAGAGAAGGGAAAATGGAAATCCCGAAATCTGTCCTTCAACCACCTGTAAGAGGCATTAAATTGAGTGGAATGGGTATACATTACTTGGAAAAGGCTCCCCATACTGTCCCATGTGCTGCAGCAGAGAATGAATGATGACCATGCCTCTTAATTGCACTCCCAGCTACCAAATAAAACACTGTTCTGAACCCGGCCACATTTTCTTAAAAAACTCAATCAATTTATGATCGAATCTGGAATTTCTTGATTGCTTTGCGTCGGGCTCGGAACCACGATTCCAACGGTACCAATTTTGTGCGATTTCGTTGAGAAATGCAAAAGTTATGGCCTTCTGAGTGCGGGCAGCTGTTTTGGGCCTGGCAGGCGTTTTCTGTCATTTGACGGGAATGAGCATTGACTGACTGGAGCCGAATATGTTTATTTTATTTAAATATATCTACCCTTATTAAAACTAAGAAATCCAGTTTCTGTGGCGTAGAGGACGTCGTGCTCGTTCTAGAAAGTCCAATTTTATGAAAATCAGAGCTCGGAGTCAAAAGTTATGGCCGTTTGAAGTTTCCGGACCAAACGTTGACTTTTCTTCCCTGCCTTCGGCCATTTCTACTTTTCACGTCCCGCGCGTCCCTTTGTCCCATTTGGTACAGTGCTCCTTGTGCTGATTTCGGGTGAACCGGCCGGTTTGCGCCCATTTGTCCCAAATGTCCCAGTTGTTTCGGACTGCTTGTTCCCATTTCACCCGGTTCGGCCGGTTCGCATACTCGCAGCCCGTATGTCCCATTTGCTTTCGGAACATCTGGGACAAATTCGCCTGGTTCGGCCGGTTCACGCCCTTTTGTCCCAACTGTTCCGGGACAAAAGTTCTCATTTCGGCCGGTTCGTGTACTTTTGGCCCGCGCGTCCCAGACTGTTTCGGGCTGCCTTGACTCATTTCGCCCGGTTCGGCCGGTTCGCGTCTTTTTGTCCCGCTTGTCCCAAAGGAGACCCTCTCAGTAGTTAGCCAATTTTCTCTTTTGGCCAGATCGGCTTTTCGCGCCTGCCGCGTACTTTTGTCCCAGATGTCCCAATTGCTTCCGGCCGATCCGCGCCTTTTTGTCCCAACTGTCCCAAATGCTGCGAGGACTAGGACTTAGCCATTTTTCGTGATTTTTCCTGGCCCGAGCTTGTTTTTGCAATTTTTTTCATTTTCTTAGAACTTGCTCTCTTTTACTTGGACAGGGGAGTTAGAAAAAATATGAGGGGACCCTAGAAATATGAATTTTTGCCTGGACTCAATATAATTGCTTGGGACAAAAGAATTTGATGCATGTTATCAAAATTACCTTAAGGGGTGAATTTTGGATAACAGGAAGGTCCACGGGTCCCTGTGAAAAGCCTTGGAGAGATCCACCTGCAGAACAAAAGACAGTTGTTTCCTACTCTTGATGCTATGGAGTGTATCCGGTGTCATGCTGATAGCTTCATGTATATGTCTGTTTTGTAGGAACCCAAATTTTTCATCAAAAAAAACCAAGGAGAGTATAGGTTTGATGTGTAGATCTAGTACCTTCGTTACCACCTTATAGGTCATATTTCATAGTGAGATTTATCTGAAGTCCCCGAACCCCACCAGATGATCAGTCTTTGGGATCAAAGCAATAAAGGTAGAGTTAATATTCTGTGGAGCTAGTCCACTAATTCTTATCTCCTCAGGCGCTCGGATAAGATCCTCACCAATTAAGTCAAAATAGGCCATGAAGAACTCAGTAGTCTAGCCATTAGGACCTGAGGTACGATCTTTCTGAAAGGATTTGACGGTCGCTAGGATCTCATCCTTAGTGGTCTCTTTAAGGATATTTTTATTGTCTTGTTCTTGTATGAGGCAAGGAAAAGTTTGAATCGTCTTCATGACATCCAACAAATTTTTCCTATGTGGATCCATAAAGATACTTTTTAAGTGTTGAACACCCAATGTATCCAGATCTTTGAATTTATGCGATGTTATACCATCAACATCCTACAGGTCCTAGATGGTATTCTTGTGCTTGCGGTGTGTAGCAAAGTTATGGAAAAAATTTGTGTTACGGTCACCCTCGGAGATCCAAGTAGCATGAATCTTCATGCGCCACTCCATTTAATCCTCAAGTAGTAAATTATCTTTTTGAGTTTCTAGTTCCTTTATCTCGTACAGGACTTCTTCAGAGAATACACATCCTTCCTTTGCACTAATGAGAGCTGCCAGTTTTCCTTCAGTTTGTTTGAGAAGTTGGCTATGTTTTTTATGTTTGGAGCTGGCCCATTTGGAGCCAAGTTGTTTTAAGTTTCTTAAGGAGTCATGGAATTTTTGGCAAGAAGAGTTGCTTGTAGAGGGATCAAAAGGACTCTAGTTCTCTTTAACCAGATTATTAAAATCTTAGTCCAGAATCCAATAAGGGTTAAATTGAAAAGGTGCACCTGGCTTAACTCCATCATCCTAAATATCAAGAATAATAGGAAAGTGATCCGAACACCGGGTTCTTAAAATCCAGGTGTGTATATGGCCCATGTCCATCATGAGGTGATTGTGTAGGAGGAATTTATCAAGTCTTTTCGATACTGATGCAGAACCAATCCTATTGTTAACCTTGGTTGGCTTATTTTTAATAGGCGTAGTATCCAAAATTCCATTATCTTCCAGAAGTTCCAAGATTTGTTTAGCAAGTGGATCAGATTGGGAAGTATCCCCCCATACTCCCCCTCCATTCAAGGTGAAATTTAAGTCACCACCAATAATAACATTATTGGTAGTAAAGTGTTGATTGTTGAGGAGAGCTTTCCATAAAGGTAGTTTATTCTCGTATGGGCCATACACATTCAAGACCTTAAGTGATTCGTTTAAATATTTTGGGAACACTTCAATCAGAATACAAAAATTCATAGGATAAGAATTAATCATAGTCATGTTGTCATCCCATCCCGAGATGATGCCACCAGAACTGCCAGCAAAATCAAGTCTAGTAAAGGACTAGCCACGTAGTAGTTTTGTCAGGGACTCATAGATAGTAGAGTATGGACCCATAATTTCTTACAATAGAATCAAATTTGGAGAAATTTTTTCCACAAACCATTTAAGGGATAATTTCTTAGCCCGTCACCTCAGGCCACAGATGTTCATAGAGAATACCTTCATTTAGAACCTTTCGCGTGGGTGGTATTTTCTCTAAGAACCCCTTGTATTGAACCTTGTTTCCCTTGCTTGATTTCTCTCGATGCCTTATGTTGTGCCTTCCTCATAAAAGAGGGTCTGCAAATAGGATTATGTTGTTGTTTTAGTTCTCGGTCCATACCAAGTCCAGAACAGCTAATTCTATCGAGGGCGGCTCGATCATTCCTAGGTCTAAGATCATATGGAGTGCGTCCAGTGCCATCTAATGAAGAGCTGGTGTCAGGATCTGAGATCAATTCAGAAGGTAGAAGAATTTGTCTTGCAATGTGTAATTTGTTACCATCCAGTGAAACAGGTCCTAAAGGTAAATCGATGTCAACCACAAGCTAGTTTTTTGTGGGGAGATCAGAGTTCAGAGGAAGTTGTGTAGGGGGTCGCACACAAGGAATCATATCAGTAGTGGGCACAGAGAAATCAACCCCCCTGACATCCAAGGCCATATTTTCAACAGTATGGTGATCAGGTTCCATTATAGAGGAGACATCCTTCTTGGCAGTATTTGTAGTAATGCTACTAGGAATATGCAGGGAAGCCACTAAAGGACTACTAAGAGAAAATTCAACTTCCTCAGGTACGTGAGTATCTAGAATAGGAGTCTATACGGGCACTGCTTTGATTGTGTATCCATTCTGAGTGTGGGAAATTGTTGTAGCATCACATGTTGTAGTAGGTGTATGGGAATACTGTGAAAGAATCCCTCAAAATGTTTGGTTTCAATTCACCACAGGGGAAGTAGTATTGTTCAAACTGCAGTTATTAGCCAGAACATGGATCAAAGGAGTAGTATCCAGTGGATGAATTTTTGGAATCCATTTGCAGGAGAAGGATTTCAATGGCTAGGAATCATATAAATGACCCAACTTATGATAGCGAGCACACCTGAAAGGAACATTTATGTAGTCCAATGGGAGGGAGAGTCTCTGGTTGTTGTGGACCTGAACAATATTTGCATAAAGTCCCTCCTTTGAATGCAAGTTAACCATTTTTCCTGCCACCGTGTATTTGAGATTGGTTTTGTAGTTGTTATCAACAACTAGAGTTTCTCCAAGCCAGTCCCCAATCGCTTTGATCCCTTTGTTAGTCCACCATTTGAGTGAGATGCCAAGAACTTTTACCCAAATTGGGTTTTCTACCAGTTTGGCCTCCACCGGATTGAATAAGGGAGTCCAAGGATATAGAAGTAGAATAGAAGTATCCAGGAACCATTGTTTCCTCTGTATGACAACAACATCATCTGTGGAGTGGAAGAAAAAACTTATCTAGCCTTTACAGAGTAGATGGAATGTGGGGGAGTAATTGAGTACCGGTAGCTAGTTGTCAGTTGTCCACTTACCTACACCTACAAGTCCAATTTTTTTGCCCACATATTTGCCAACAAGTTTTTTACGATCCATCTGAATGGTAACATCCAGGGTGACATCCTTGCCAACTACTAATTCAATTGGATTGCTTCTAATTTTGACAAGTTTACTTTTCTTCTGAGTAGGTGAGACCTTCCCCTGTCTAAAGATGGGACATTGTAAAGTATTGTTAGTGCCATCAAGATTGGAAGAGTTATGTGTACCGGCTCTCGATCCCAAGTTGTTGGTGGGAGATACTTGGAAATTTTTAGTAGGTACGAGGTTGTGTTTCTAATTGGGAGGATTAGATTCAGTTATGAAAGGATATTTTTTGTGGCGTCAGGACAAGAACTTTGGTCTGTTTGCCTCTGTTGGATCAGTCACCTGAAAAAAGTGAATGTTATGCAAAAGTAGTCTGCTGTGAATATTTTGTGAATATATCTTGTTCAGGAATAAGGTCTTCTACGTAGTCAACCAGATCGCCATACTCCTCGAGTCCACCAATTGGATTTGAATCCATAATCACTCAGAAACTAGTTTGGTATTAGTCAAATAGTTTGAATAAAGCCTCTGAAAAATTACTTTTTGTCATCAAGGGATTTGCTTCTTCCAAGCCTCTGTTATACCATCCTCCTCCTTAAAGACTATAAACTGCAAACTAAAGCTTCATCCTCTGCTGAATCACTTGGCTTAGCTCTACTCAAATCAATTAATTGTCATTTAGTCAGCTAATGCTTATCTCCACACCAACACCTATTGTTGTACTCTAGCTAGAATAATAAAGAGAATTTGGCATCTCATATTCGAACCCTAGACGTAGTGAAACTCAGGATCGCCTGTGCATGATTCCCCTCACTTTTTTTTGCAGAAAAAATATAGCAATCAACCTCCTGTTCCAATTATTATTATTATTATGGAAACTATATGAATAAGAGTGCTTTGTATTAGTGTTTTCTCTTATTTCATAGTTATGAGTAAATTTTTCACATTAAACTACTTCATCTATCAGTTATTAGTGTAATGGAAAGTGTCTACAATATCTTTTTTAAATTTATTTTTATTAAGAATAAAGGTTTTTTGAATGAGGCCCTACCTAGGAACAAAAAGGCTCAAAACCCTAGATAAAAACATTAACACAACATGATACAAAAAGAAAGAACTTCCCAACAACGAATAAGAAAACTAGGTAGGAGAAACACTTTTCTTGTGAATAATTTTTTTATTTTGTGTACAATTTTCCACCCTTCTGAAACCTTCTCAATAGAAAGAATAACTTCAAGAGCTTGAATCAATAGATATGTGATTCTTTTAAAAGGAGAGTTAGGATGGAAATTTAACTTAGCCACTTTACAAGAGTTTGGTTCAACATTTTTGATCATCTAAATTTCACCATTTGACTTCACCTCGTCTCCTTCATCTAGGATTTCACTTAGAGGAGTTTCTAGGACCAATTCATTCACTTCCTCTAAATTTGTATTTGTATCAAGATATCCCGTAGTATCAAAGACTGAATTCTCTAGGAGGTATTTTTTCCACCAATTAGCTCTCTCATTTTATGCTTTTTCCATCCGACAATCAATGGTAGTATGTTCTGAAGAGAAACATCTCCTCCATTAGAAAGGTAAACCTTCATAGTCAAGAGGTTTGTGTCTATGTTCATTTTTTAACTTTAAGATCAATGTTGGCAGGTAGGTTCTTTGAGGTGTCAAGCTCAACTAGAATTCTAGAATAGTTGGTGTGTACAATCAGTGGTTTGGGTGTCAATTTTTAATATGTTACCTAATGTATTTCAAATGAAGATCAGACAAACGTGGTTTTAGAATTGCAGAGGTAAATGAGATTGTCTAATTCAGACTAGTTGTTTGCAAGAAAATGATTTAGTGGATGGGTTAAAAGAAGAGAACCAGGGTTTCATGACAACGTACCATGATTGATATGCCGAAATATTTACTACTATGGTGTCCTTATCAACTATTGAAGAAAAAACTATGATAAATATTCCCTTAGCACAAGGATAAAAATCTAGCGTGTCAACAAGAAAATGGATCCAATGTTTTTTTATCCACTCATAGAGGACTGGAAGGTTGTGCCAAAGGCTGTTGAATCTACATATCAGGGAATGATCTTGATAGTAGGTTTCAACTTCAAACAGTTCTTCACCAAATGAAGCAAGAGGATTAATAGAAATAGGTCTCATGTGTTTAGTCCTCCCATGTAGTGCCTCCTGAAAAGTGTGATCAATCTTCTCCATTTGACCATGAACACTATCATCTTGCTCAACACTAGCCTTCTAAACAGGGGAAGTAAGTGTAGGACATTCAATAGATTTCCCAAGAAATACCATAAAGAGGGTTAGAATGTTGATCTGGAGAGATAAGGAAAGAACTCTCGTTGTCCAAACCAGAAGATCTTCCACCAACGTTTATTCATAGAAGAACTTTGTCATAGTAAGAGCAACTACTGCCTCTAACAAAACACCCCTCCACATTATTCCCATCATTTTTTACACCTCCAACAATGGGATTTCCTTCCATGCGTCCAACCTAGACACCACCAACTATAGAAGGGGATCCAGGGGAAAAGAAGCCACGTTTCCCACCGCCGCTAGAAAGGGCTTCCATATTTGGTGACCTGGCATCAATAGAGACTATTTCATCCATTCAAGCTCCATCACCTAGCAGCAGACCTCTTCACTCCATTTTTTTGATTTTCCCTCCATCTCTATAGATGCTATGATTAGTTTTATGTTTTTTCGAGGATTCCAACTTTAGTGTCTACAATATCTTCTTTATGAATAACCAAAGAGACATAAGGAAAAATTTCAATTTCCCATTCAATGGTATCACTAGGCTTAAAAACCAAAAGAAATAATAATTTGAGTATATAGAATATTTATGCCAAGATATAATGAATTATTGTTAATAAATTTTCATTGATAGAGATACTTTTCACATACTACCTAGGTACCACATATCATTTCTATCATCTACCTTTACACCTCTTTGACAAAAGTTAAATTGTTAGCACAACTTTGAAATTGTTAGCACAACTTTGACTATAACAAATAATTGGTTTGAGTTGGTCATAGATAGTGGAGATCAAACTTATATTCAAATACTAATTGATATATGGTTTTACATTCTCTAAACTATGAAAATTTCAACACCGCCTATAGATGAAAAAGAAATAATTATTTGGAATTAAACTTTTTTTAAAATATTGGCCTTAATAATGGATTCAATTACTGCATAAGTGTTTTTTTCACATTCAGAGGTATATTTCTACATGTGAACCATTCAACAGTTGAAGGATTTTTTATGATTTATATCCTAAGCTGGAGTTCATATAGTTGTATTTTACATTTATCAATATTAGTTTCAAAAATGGTGATGTGATAAGTCTATCCTTTGAAATAAGATCCCTATAAAGCATGATGTTGAAGTGACTGGGGTTAAAATTGATATATACATGTTAAAATTAGAAAAGAACTTTCTTCATATATATTTAACCTACTTTGAGTTTTTATAGGAAAGGAATAGATAAATAACTCTTGAATTTGATCAAATAGTCGAAAATATGGCTGAAAGGGAAGAAGATTATGGAAGAAAAACTATCTCCATAAGAGAAAATATCTACTATGTAAATTAAAAAATGGAAATTTAATATACAAATGGGAAAAATAAAAATGATGAAGACACTTTTTTTTTCAAATGGTGTTGTAGAAAAGGGATCAATAAGGCTCATGAATGCTATAATTCATATTGGAATAATGATTCCTATTGTAAATAAAAAAAAAAAAACTATCCTACCAAAGAACTAGACTTGACTCAATTGAGAAATGAATATCTCCTTCATAGTTATGATGATTTAAAATAATACATTAGCTAACACTTGGTTTGATGCTTGGTCCTAGATACTCATGTCAGTCAACATATGAAATTTCAAAAGGAGTTTTTTGATGATTTTTATGAGGAATATTATAGCCTGGTATATCTAGAAGATATATCATGTCTACAACCACAAGGAAAGGGTACAATTTGAATCAAGAGTCTAATAATTTTAAATTTTATTCTCAACTATGTCATATAACTACAAACACGAAGCAATGTACTTGGTACTACTACATCATGCCTCTAGTATTCCATTATATGCACGGTTCCTAACAAAAACCTTGACATTAACAAAAATTGTTTTGTTTTACATTATTTTATATTTATATAAATTTTTCCTTTACTATTTTGGAACTATATATTCACTTTTGAACATTGCACAACATGTGATCCAACTCATCATTTTGTATTTTATCTTTGGAGCCTCCTGAACACTAGCACTCACCAGGGACATGAGTTCCCATATACTATTGTCCTCTTCAGGTGATTCTATCTTTTCCATATATTTTCTCATGTTTAAAATGCCACATCACTTGATATCTTTTTAAAATTCCTACTTATCACCATGGGTTGAATTTTTATTTTCTCCCCATTAGAGTATTTAGAAGAGGAAAACTAACATTGAAAATACCATTGAGTACCTTGAATTAGGAGAAATTTATCCATCGTAGTCTCCTTTCCATCCCCTTAATCCAAGTGTACCCTCCTTGGAAGTTGAATCACCTCATCTTGCTCCTGAAAATTCTCCTATGCCTTACTTTGTGTCCACATTGGCGAAAACCTTCTTATGGGTAAAATTATTTCTTGGAGGAGAATCAAGAATATTACAACAAGCCATAACACCTAATTTTGAGGCCATCTCATAATAAATTAAGACCAAGTGAACCAAGAAATAACACAATTTCCCATTTCTTCACTGGATCATCTAGATCTTAGTATATGGAAATTACACGAATGAAAATTTTAAAACCCATGGGATAAATGAAACAAGATGACTAGGTTTTCTTTTGGGAAAGCTACACATGATGGAGATGTGCACGTATTCAAAGATTCCACATCGTGCTTGCTTTCCATAAAGGAAGAAAAAAAATAAACTGTGGCGCAACTGGAGGCACATGTGATAACCTTCACTTATTATGTACACGTCTTTCTATAACCCAATGTAGTACCACTTCCTCCTATAGATGCCATTTGTCCCATCAGAAATTTTGATCCTCAAATTATAAAAAATCTCAAGGGTACACCATTCAAGAAAGATATAATGACAAATGGGAAGATAAGATTATAAAAAGGGGAAAGGTACTGCTACCCAAGGTTATATTTTTATTCAAAAATTATCTTGCTTCTATTTTCAAGGTGAAAATGAACAAGGAAGAGATTGAAAAAGAAAATTCCCGCTGGGATAGTGTGTTCCCATTGGTTTCCTAGATGATTTCTCTTTATTTTCACACCTTAGTGATAAAATTTTTATTCACCACTATCTCTGAAAATTTGTCTCCTATATGGTCTAGCTCAATGAATGATAGATATGATAAATGTTGTTATCTTGGAAATTGGGTCTTGTGGAAAGAATGTATATGAGATATTGGAAAGTGTCAACAATAGTGTGTAGAATCTTTAATCATTTTTTCTCAATGAAAAAACATCCTTGAAAAAGATATTTAATTATTTCCAAGATTTTTTCAAGAATGAGGTAGGGGATCCATTTACTTTCATTAAAGACACTTTGGAATCCCTTGTAGCAATTATAGGCTCAATCTCTAATATTGTAAGAAATCATCAATTATTTTCAACCATTTCAAGACCCTTGGTAGTATTCCTAATACTTCGATCATTGCTTTGGGTTGTCTTAGCATTCCACAAGTAGAGAACGTGGCACATGCAAAAAATCATTTTAGTAAGGAAGTGAAGGGAGAGGAGCTCATTTCATAAGCATTTCCTTAGAGTTCATGAAGAGATGTATATTTATCAATAGAAGCTTCTTTGTACTCATTTTGATCACTCTCTTATTTTCTCTCTCTCTGTTATCTAAGTATTTATTAGGAATTGTTATCCTCTCAAAATTTCCCCTCTTTCGAAAGTCAAAAAGTTGAAAATTTTGAGTTAACACCTTTTTATGATGTTTTAGTGAAGAAAAAGGTTGAGGAGTTAGGGAAAATTCATGTTTTTTGAGTCATTTTAGTGATTTGCGGGTCTGTCAAACATTTTTGTTCCATATGTTCCAAATTCTATCGGACCCTCTATTCCCCGATCGCCCATGTCGGCCACATTGGGCCCTTCATGTACTTTTGTCTTATCTTTCCCAAAAGCATCTATGCATTCTGTCCCTGCTTTGCCCACATTGTGCACATTGGCTGAATCGTGTCTTCACGTCCCTCACATTTCTAAGTTCTTGGACTACCCGTGCTCTTTTGGACAGCATTACCCGCATCGGCCACGTCGGCCGGATCACGTCTTCGCATCCCTCATGTCCCAAATGTACTAAAGGCCGTATGGGCTAGTTTTTTTTCTCTTCCCGATGCTTTCCTTTTTGAGTCAGTGCATATGAATTTAATGCACATTTACATCATTCTCTCTCTTAAAATGGATATTTAATGGGACTACCCTCTACGCATTTTGCACACTTCTTACTTGCTACCATTCGGTCAAACCCTTACAACTAAGACCGTCTTCTCGTGCTCCTACTCCCTTTGCATTTTTCATTGTGAATTCAAGTTATGAAGGCTATTTCTCCGTATGATGCCAACATAAAGATCCAATTTCAAGGTCAAGAACATGTTTTGCCACTCGAATCTTTTGTTCCTGATATCAGGGATATTGAGTTTCATCACCTGGTTTTTGGTGATTTTTGGAGCAGGTTGACTAACCCTAATCATTCTCCCTTGGTACAAATGATTAACGATAGTGGCCTTGCATTTGTTGTGGGTATCTCGATCTCAGTATAATGTGCCAACACTGTGCTCACCTGTGGGGCTCACCTCAACCCTTACATTAATGAATTATCTAATGTACACGGGGAACTAATAACCAAATTAGATATTGCCACCATTGCTGCTGCTCTACAGATTCTAGAAGTTGAAAAATCTATTGTTATCTCTCAAGCTCAAGTACAAACTCTTTTCGAGAAAGACAGTGATAAATACAAAGTGAGGATAGCAAAGTCATGGTTGAAGAACCCTAAAAAGGGAGCATCTCGGCTTTTCAAGGCACTATTTAGGGTTGATTTTAATGAAGAGTTGTCTGATTTCATCATCTTATTAGTCTGTGTCATGGGATTACCCTCCACCAATTAATTTCACTTTTGGATGTTCCCGCTCATCAATATCATTTGCGAAGGTAGTCATAGTATAAATTGGGTAGAAATCATTTGCATGAATTTGACAGAGTATTTGTCTAGTGTGCAATAGACCAAGAAGTTCTATATGACTTCTTATCTTATGTATACCCTAGTAGCATCTTGGTAATGGTTTGGTTTCACATACATCGAGGGTCAGAAGGATGAACCCTTTTATGCCTACTGCCCTCAGTTCACCCTTGAAACCAGTAACCATAACTTCAGGAGGGTGAATGATGCCTTTCCCATGTATATTGTGAGGCTTCTAGAAAGTGATACTACAAGAAGATTTTCCAATGAGGCCATGAACCTGATAGCAAAATATGGAGCTTTCTTCATTCAGTTCAGAAGATTTTCATATATCAGGTTAGCCGGTTACGAGATCTCACCTCTTAAACTCCCTATGTTTTGTAATGATAAGATGGCCCTGATTGAAGTATGTAGACAATTTGATAAGTTACATAGAACCTGTATAGAGAAGAAAATCTCTAGGCTGCATTTCCCCATATCCTTGGGTAATTATACATGTAAAACAACTTTGGATGCTCAAAACATAGAAAGGGATCTTACTCCCATCTTTGTTCACTTCTTCAGGCCCATGACCTGCTTTGATTTGAAGAATTTCATTGAGCTAAATATCAGAATCAACTATCATCACAGATCAGATACTAAGGACTACTGGGTCGATTTTGCAGATGATTTTGAAGCAAGGTGGAGGCATTATGGAAAATTCTCTCTCTAGCTGATAAAGGAGCTCAATCTATATCAAATTCCTGAAGGGTTTCAAGATGATTATAAAGACCTGTTGTCATATGATTATGATATAGTGATCAAGCATACTCCCTTGGAGGATCTGGACTAGTATAAGAGGGAGAAGGACAACTTGGCTAAGATTCTGTCCCCTATCCTTGTAATAACCCACGTCTGGTTTGATAGAAAGGTCTGAGAGCTTAAGAAGAATCTAGGAGAAACTTCCTCCAAAGATACTTCAACCCCTAGGAAGGATTCACAGAAACCTAGCTCAGAGGTACCTGTAAAAACTCCTCCTCCTTCCTCAAATAAAGAACCTGCATCATCCACCCCTTCTTCATTTACTCAAGTATACCAAAAGAAGGTAAAAGAGGTTAAACAGAAGCCGATTGAGGAAGATCCCCTGTTAAAGCATTCATAACCACCTTCAGGGCTAGATAACGTCATTATTCTCAATGAATGTGATGATAGTGAAGTGCCAATCCCTGCAGGAACTTCAGAAGCTGAAATGGATAAAGAGAAGGAAGTGCATAACCTTGAAACACCAAGTACCGCTGATTCCTCTACTCAGGAAGTTCCAGATACTCTACTCACATCTCTATTGGAAGCAACAGTAGCAAATACTTTAAGCGCTATGAGTTAACTTGCTATCGGATCTCTTGCTCCACCTTCTTATTCCTCCACTTTTGCATGGGTACAACCCTTGGTTGAAAATAGGAAGAGGAAACCTTCTTCTCGATTGACAGGGCCAAATTTTGATGATGTGGCAGCCTTGTTGGGCACTACTCCTACTCCAGCAAAGAGAGCTAAAAAAACTTCAAGGATAGTGACAGATGTCCAGGGCCAACAATTTCTTGAGGTAGCAAAACCTAAGGTTGATAAGGAAGAACAATATCTACTAGTTTCTAATATGGAGCTTTCTAGGATTCCAATGGGGGAATCTACCCCTGAGAGTGAGGTGCATAACCTCTAGGAAATAGTAACCAGAGTTTTTGAGAGAGTAGAAAAGGGTAAAGGAACAAGCTCAAATTATTTCTAGCTTCATCAAGTCATTCTTATCTAAGGAAATAGAACATATAGAGGAACAAGCTCAAATTCTTTCTAGCTTCATCAAGTCATTCTTATCTAAGGACAAGGTTTTGGATCCTACCCCACTGTCTACCCTTCCGCCACCTATGTTTCTTGGTCAAGCTGAAGTTCAAAGCATTAAATACATACAGAGGTATTCCATCTATGGGAGAGCTATGAAATCCATGGTGGATGACATGATCATTACAGGTTTGAATTTCATTGTTGAAGCCTTCAAACTCAATGAGATGGTGACTAATCTACAACAAAAGATCTCCTCCGCAATTAGGACCATGGATAAATAACTTAAACTTTAGAGTAGTTGTATAGTGGATCTTCACCTGATGGGATAGGCTGATGAAAATATATTGATGGCCAACAAGATTTTTGATGATTCCAAAGAAAATTTATCAAGGTCACGAGTTTTCAGCGTGGAATGGAAAATAAAAGTTCTGGACGAAGCTTTAGGAGAGTTGAGGAATAGTTGGCAGAAAAGAGAATCCTTCAAAACTTGTGTTGTATCTGCTTTGAAAGATATTCACTATCACCTTCACAATGAAACTTCAGGTGTCCCTTTCTCCCTCTAAGAAATTAAAACTCAATTCAGGGCATTTGTTAAAGAAAACTTGTTCAAGGAAGAATCAATTACCAAAGAGAAGATAAAGGAGATTTGCTCTCTTCAATCTGCTATTGAAGAGGATAATAAAGAATACCATGCACACATTGAGTTTGGTAAGGAGATGGAGAAATGCCTAGGTATTTGGGCTCAATCTACTGCCAACACATCAGTCCCATGAGGTAGAGACATAGAGAAATCATTAAAAAGGTTCAAACAACAAATCCTTAAGTCAGTGGGCCCTCCTCAGAAATAGGAAAGTGTTTTCCCTTCTAGCTTCTCCCTTCCTTCTTTTTCTCAATTGAGCTTATTGTAATTAGTTAAGGGTTTTGTGTCAAACATCTCCTTAACTAACATTTTAGTTAAAAGAAGCAATTACCGAGTGTAACTAATTTATAAGTTATATAATGGGCTCTCTACACCATTCTAAGGGGGTGGAACTAGGTTTATTTTGTAAGGTGTTAATGAGTAAAAGGAAATCAATACAAAAGGGATCTTTCTTTCTATGTCTATCTGGTCTTGTTCTTTCATTACTATTTGTTAAATATTATTGAATCATTTATCTGTGTTACTTCAAGAAGATTTGTATTTCGGTAGATGTAATTTCTAGAACTTTGTGTCTTTGAAATAACATCTTACTGTCTCAAATGCAAATGATTCTATTCCAAATAATTTTATCCTGGCATGCATAAGGAATTATTTTGTTATCTATATTTCTTGAGAGTTCCTTTCTACCCCTTTCCACTACTTAATTCTTCTATCCTTTTGCATTGATGATCTGTTCTATTTTAACACTTTCATGATATCCGAGTTCCCCATTAAAACTATACGCTATACATGTGTAAATAAGTTTTCTCCTTTAAATAAGGGAACCTTCCCATTAAATAGGAGGGAATTTCTATCCCCTGACTGTTGTTCTTCATAAAGTGCTTTTTGGCGACCAACAAGATTGTACTTTTTAAATTTTTTATCGTAATCACTTAAGTGAATTTTTAATTTGACATTGTAAAAGGTCTCTTTTATTCATATGAAAGGGGCTTATTCTTATTCCTATTGGAATAGGAAATATCACAAGTGATGGAAATTTGAAAAGTCATGTTGGGTGAGATGAAAAATTATTTTTTTAAGTTATATATTACGGCGGATTTTCCAGTCCAAGGGGTTGATATCTAATGCTATATTAAATCATCAATTCTATTTCTACCATTGCAAGACCCTTGGTAGTATTCCTGAGAATTTGGTCAGTGTTTTGGGTTGTGTTTAAATCCACAAGTAGAGAAGGTGGCACTCACAACAAATCATTTTAGTAAGGAAGTGAAGGGCGAGGAGCTCATTCAAAAAACATTTCCTTAGAGTTCTTTTAGAGATGTATCTTTATCATTAGAATCTTCTTCGTACTTAGATTGATCACTATCTTATTTTATATCTTATTTCCTCTCTCTATATGTTCTAAGTCTTTATTGGGAATGTACTTTTTAAATTTTCTATCTTATTCAGTTAAGTGACCTTTTAATTTGACATTGTAAAAGTTGTATTTTATTAATAAGAAAGGGGATTATTTTTAATGCTGTTGGAATATGAAATGTCACAAGTGATGGAAATGTGAAAGATCATGTGGGGGTGAGATGAAAATATATTTTGTTAAGTTATATATTAGGGTGGATTGTCTAGTCCAAGGGGTTGACATCTATTGTTCTCTCACTATAAGCAAGAAGTTATTTCTTCTATTTTCTCTTCTATGTTCATGTAATTCCTATTTTAAACTTTTTAGCTCATTTTCATCTTGTACAAAAAATAAGGAAGTTTGTGTATTTCATTAATGAATACATTTAACTTTATGTCCCTATTTTATTATTCTCGCTATTGCTTACACGGTTTTTTTCTTCCTGTTGGATGTGGACCTACTCTGGTTAATGTCATTGAAATTTTCAACTTCATATTAATTACATTAATGTAGACACTAAATCATGCACTTTGGGTATATTTCTAATCCAGATTACATACCACTATTATTATGATTCCATAAGCAAGAAAATTACTAGCTGACCATTGTCTTTGGCAAGTCTACTTGCTTTTTGTTTTCTCTCTTGGTCTTATACTCATTATCTCCTAGTTTGTCTTTTCATTCTTCAAAATTTATGGATCTGGACACCACCGCCTAGCCAGGACACTTGCGCCTAGGAAATCCCATCCCCTTTGGGTGCCCTGACCTCTTTATACTTAGCTCACATCGTTTAGGTCTTTTCTAGCCATTTAGGCATCTTATTTTCTTACAAGTCATTCTTTTAATGATTAATTAGGAAATTCAAACAAGGTAATAATATAAATACAAAGTCATGTGATCATAATATGGGACCAAACACTAAGCTTTATCTATCACCACCTAAGGTTTCATCCAACAGCATTCTAAGATCATTCAAGTATCCATTTATCTTCACACAAGCAATAAGGGATTTTATTATTATGCATATAATTCATAGGATGGGAAGTTCATTTTTCCATGCACACATCTATCTAGATTTTCTTCATCTATATGTTTCCCGCTATCAACTGCGACTCGCATAAGACCCACCTAGGTAACAATTATACACACACACAAAACTACATGGAGTCTAACATGTAGTGCAATGTGTGTATTTTAAGTTTACTCAATCGGGTGAGTGTTGGGGTTAGTATGACTCCCCATTAGTATCTTTTTATTTTTAGGATTTTATTTGTTTTAGGGTTTTATACGTGCTTCTTTCTTCATGCAGGTTTTAAGATAAATACAATGAAGTACAATGAAGTAGAAGCAATCAAAGGAGACAACCAATGAACATCTGGCGACAATAAAAATTAGATTGCATAGATTATGTGCAGTCACAGGATCCTAGAACAGGTCTCTGGCGCTCCTGACCCTACATATGAGACTTGGTTTTGGAATTTCAGAAACTCCTGTCTAATTGTGACATCTTGCTTCTCTATTTGAACAGTTTTCTAGCTTGTCATTAATTCAACATCACAGTGAATCATTGCAACTAGGGTTTTAAATTTGAATTTAATATTTTATTAATCATTTGGTGAACCCAGTCATTCCAACCCTTCCTTCTGAGTATGTCTTCATATTTGCGAGTCATGGATCAATCTTATTATCCTTATTTCAATCCTAACAAGGTTTCTAACATGGTTAGTAGTCCTAATTATTTCATGCAAGTTAGAATTAGCATCCTCATCGATTTATTACACCTATGACTGATCCTACTATCAATATGGTAACCACTCTCCGCATCCAGTCTCCTGTGGCTCCGCCCATTTCCATCCCACTGCTTATCACTTCTATGTCTCCTACCAACTCTAAGGGATATGATATCATTAAGAAACTTAATAATATAGTAGGTAAAATATTACTCTATGAATTATTACACAAATAACCTAATTGTCATCATACATTAGAGGCCGACCTTTGTTCCATTCACATTGAAATTGATAATTCATCTGTGGAATTCACACACCTCATTCAGTCTATCAAAAATATGTTACATGATATATCATTTACTGACAAGTACATATTGCCATCTGTTATTGAAAATCCATGTGTTCCTTTTCTTATCCTTGCTATCATTGGAACCATTTTTATCAAGCATGTACTCATTTCTAATGTATCTTTCATTAAATTATGTGCTCATTCCCTTTTATAAAAAATTGGCATCATAGATAAGTTGATTGCTAAGAATTTGACTCTTAATCGTGGCTCTGATTCAACTACTCGCACATTCTTGGGCACTTTCACATTACCTATACAAGTCGGGCCTAAGACTATCCCTACAATATCATTCATTATTGATACCTCTTTTCAGTTCAATATTTTTTTAGGTAGACCCTAGATTCATGTAATGCATACAATTTCATCCAATGTCCATCAATGCATAAAATTTCTACATGATGGATACGAACATACCATTGTTGTGGACCGTAATCCATTTAATTTGTGTCACATAGACCTTGTAACTACTATTCCTATTCCTCACTCGTATCCTATTCCATATAGCAATATTGATACATATGATATTGGTCAATCTATCATTTCATAGTATTTTTCTGCCACTCCAAGAACTCCAGATATTTTCACTCATACTACTATCATTTCACCCACAATGTCTTCTCCTATAAGCACTACCACTCTGCCTATTGAGCCTGCTCTTACTCCTACATTTGGTGAAAATCCTACAAATATCATGTATACTTCTATCTAACATGACAGTGACAATACTAATAAAGAGGTCATTACCGTTGGACTTATTGATGACAAATTGTGCAATCTTAATTTTAATCCTATTGAGGTAGATGATTCATATTTCAATGATACTTTCGTTGTTATCAGCCTTAGTGGCTGGTGAATACCAATTAAAAACACTCCCTCCCTCTACTAATGATATGGTATTTTATTGGGGGTCTTTCTATACTCTAGATGTCATTGTACCTTCTTATGGGCAATCTTCATTTGTGCTTCCTTCCCTCACATGCACACTTTTCATGAATAATTCTTATTGGTATCATATTTTATTGGATTTCACTTTCACTGATAATATTTGCACATATGATGACTTTACTCAGCTTTGATTTACACTTAATTATATATTACTGCTGCCTCATTCACCATATCTCTATTATGTTACTTGTCCATATTATAACTACCTATGGTCTTTGTGTCTTCTATCTAATAGTATTTGTGGTATGTGTTCGTTACACTTCTCCACTAATACTTGTGAAATATTGGCTAGATTACATTAGGGGGTCTTTGGATCTGAATCATAATAGTATCACATTCTCAATTCCTTTCGGCCACATTTCTATATGCAACGATTCATCTCTAAGCTATTCACAAAATCTCATTCATTGGCATACATATGGATTTCCACCAAGACCTTTCACCGAGGAAAAGTACGCAATGCACATGTATAATTTACACTGCAATTGCTCATTATATGATCCACCACACATTATTTCTTACCAAGTTTCTAACACATCTCCATTTGAATTCGATAAGAACAATGATGATGTTTTAGAAAATGTCACTTGATCATTCTCATCATTTCATGCTTGGGGTGCATCTTCCTTACTCTTCCCCCCCTTCTAACATTCTTAGGTGTCTTACATACTCTAGACTTCACATCTAGTCTCTCACACACATCTTAATATAATATTACATCATCTTACTCGATGACGCATGCTTGTGATATGATTCACAATTGACTATTAAGGGCTCGCTACACACATGAAACTCATCACATTACACACTACACACTTAACACTCAATGCATTCATGACATATCTCTCACGTGCGTAGAAAACATGACTAAAAATTCCCTATGATGAACTTTAGTCCCATGGTTTATACTTAACTGTTGAGGGTCTAAATATAAAATAAACCTCACCACACTCACTTTGTACGATCTACTCTTTGACGATCATATCTTTCTAGAACACAATTCAAGCCATTTCCTGATGATGCACTCTTGTTATATGGTTCATTCGTGATTATTGAGGGGCGTTTTATCAATGAACATTAACTGATGCATCCTAATTCACATTCACTCAGGGATCACGTAGCTCATATCAGACTCAGTTTTCACTCCATTCCATCTCACTCATCCACAACGTACTACATATATTGGTTGCACATTGTTCTTATCTACTTATGCTTGCATGTTATATCTTGCTTACTATTTAGCTGGATAAATGGTATGCCATTATCATTTCTATATACACATACGCATTCAATTTTCTTATAGTTGTGATAACAAACTTTACATAGATTGTTACACATACAATGGATGCTTAGCATTGTACATATTAACAGTCCCATAATAGGATCCTAGGGGCATCCACTTTTGTACATATCACAGATGATGTTGTTTCAATTTATACTAATTTGTATTCATATTAGCACAATACACATGTAGTCACAAACTCATGCACTTACTATTACATTTATACAATCAAGTATGTTATTTTATATATGGATCTTGCGTAATAAAGTATTCACTAATGACTGTTTCCATAGTCATGTCTTTAGTTTGACGGTGATTATTGTTATTTTTTTAGTACATTTATTAGTTGTCTATATAGTTTTGGGTGTCTTTTAGAGAGTCTCAGGTGTCATAATTTTCTTGATTTTCATCTCCATTCCTACACTAGGGAACTTAGGGTAGCACTGGGGCACTCTGGGGTGCCCTGGTATGTGATTTTAGGTGCCTTGGTTTCTGTAACTCTTGGTCCCAATTTTTTTCTTTACGGTTGGTCTTTTTCATTACCCCATTCATTCCCCTAGGTGGTAGTCAGTGTTATGGATCATTAGTGTCGAAATTATGGGTGGGCATATTACTATCAAGGGAATCTATATACTAAGGCATGGGACTGCATTTGGGAATCTTCTACATATCCATCACACAAGCATAGGGGGAAAGGGTTGTATTTTTCCCTATTCCATCTAGTTATTTCCCCCTACTTCTGTATCATTAGTGTTAGGGCACCCTAGGCACAATTTCACACACATGTACACAAAACTAGATGGGGTCTGGAATGTAGTGCAATGCTTAGTTGTAAGTCCACCATTATGGTAGCTAAGGTCAATTTGACCTATTTATATGCCTTTTTGTTTTTAGAATTTGATTCTTTAAATAGGGTTTTACTAGTGGATATTCACATTACATTTATAGTGACATAAGAAAATGTATTGCAAACATTGTGTGAAAAAGACAAATATACTGTGAAGACCTTGCAACATAGCTAGGTTTAGATCCTATACTTTTTTCTAGATTACAACACTCATATCATAGACCAGAGTGCGCTATGGCACCCTAGTACCCTTCCAAGTGCCCCAGTCCAGTTAGATTATCAACTTTTACCATTACAAAAGTTGTCGAGTGACATTGTGTCTAGTCTGCACATAAGCCTACCTCAGTCCAACACACATTGAGGTTAGTAAATTTCAGGTTTGTACCACATCCCTTTTGTTTTCATTATTTCAATATATCTAAGAAATTAAAAAAAAAAAATAGATCCAACATCTTAGTATTTCATTGTGTTTCTATTTATATTAACTCATTAAATAACTTACACTTCTAGTTAATCATTTTGGTGAACCTGACTTTCGAATACTTTGCCTTTAGATCCTTTTCAATACCTTAGTAGCTATGCATATTTCCTTTTCTTCAATCATCATGTATCATTTTAGTGTGAATATTTTTTATGATGAGGCCACCATAGCTGAATTCAGAGCTTTATATAGTACCCCAATGACTACACTCGATAATACTCAAAAGGTACTTTTGAAGGGCCAACAACATGTGCTAACTAGTCTTTCAGATTCTCATATTGGTATCTTCCTTATTAATAACCCTATCATATTCACGCGTTGTTTACCACATCATCCATTCGTTTTTGGTCGTTCTTCCGATATGCCACCAAATGCTTTAGATGACTCTATCATTGATTACTTATTAGGAATTTATACTCACTCAAGTATACATCATGACTCTTGTTCTTTTCTACCTATTGTTATTGTTCCTCTTATATCCCCTACCACTTCTGATAGTACTCCTCTCGCATCTTATTGTAGCTTGCATTATCCTTCATATTACATTGATGAACCTATTGATAGTTACATCATTTTTCTTGGAACTCCATCTACTAATAATTATTATCAGGAGTTTCCTTCTCTCTATATTGATGAATGTGACTCTCCTACTCTACTGTCGTCTTCTCATGAGGTTGTCTCCACTAGTGTGTATCAGTTGCCACCATCCATCACTTCTTCTCCATCTATAGTTCCCACTTCATCTTCACCTATAGAGATATCATCCTCACTTATCTCACCTATTAGGGATGTTTCTGATGCTAGCCATACTATTACTCTCGATATTCCCCCACCATCATCTCCTATATCTCTTTTGGCACATACTACTAAGGTTCCTCTAGCATCGAACTCCATTGTATCACCATTTTCCATCCCTATGATCACCCATCATGGAAAACTGTAACCACTTAACACATTGTTTCCATCTTCTACCATCCCCTCACAAGATATTATATCTCTAATGCATATTGTAGGTCAAATTTAATCCCAAGTTCATACTCTCACTTTAGAAAGTAAGGCCTATTATTCCTCTATCGAAAATAATTATTTGCATGGTAATCCCATTCCTAAAAAGATTCATAATTCCACCTTCCCTAAAGACTATACATTTCTCACTTTCACATGTTTTGATGGTACTAGTGACCCTTGTGCTCATATCCTACACTAGCGTATGCTTATGGCCTCTCATTCTAATCATCTATATTTACTTATGGCCTTTCGATATAGTCTTGTTGACGAGGCACTATAGTGGTACACCCCATTTTCCTTTTGGGTCCATTAATACTTGTTATGACATGGAGGATGCTTTCCTCTATCATTTCATTATCAATAATGGCCCTAGAGTAACTTATGACCATATACCTACTTTAAATCAAGGATCCTCTAAATCTATCTAGGATTATATCTTACAGTTTAATTCATGTATACACCAACTCATATTTCAACATAGTGCCTTAGAGAAGCAATTCATTTTTTTCCATGGCCTCTTTTCTCCATTTAACGAAAGGTTGTAAAATGATACTCATGATTCATTCATCCTCTTATGCTATAAATTTATTGACCTAGAAAATTATCTTCTCTCCTCCCATATCATCGATTCTACACATGTTTCTTTTACCATTCCATCCTCTAGTATTTCACTCACACCTCCAGTTGAACTTCAAAAACAATCTTCCTCTTTTCCTAAAGTACATTCCGAACAAGTTCAAGCTAGTCCTCCACTACTAGCTCTTAATTTTGTGAGTCTACAACAAGCTATTACATCCACCACTCCACCTAAGTCATGTAAGCCTTTATTTTTCTCTCCTCACACTAGACCACATGATGTGTTGCATATATTACTTAATGAGTGAATAATTTGGATACCCTCCAGCTAAAATCATCCTCTGCATTGATTACAGTGTCAACATAGCTGACATTATTGTAATTATCATCACATCAATGGCCATCACGATAATAATTGTCTCGCTCAATGTGAGAGGATACAACAACTAGTGGATACTAATATCAACTCCTTCACCTATTATGGGCTATCATTGTCTCCATTACATTATAAGCATCAACATACCCCACTTGAGTTTTCTCCACCAGATACTAATTTCATTATTCGCTCACCACCATCACATATGTGTTCTTCACCTTATCTACCATGAAATTAATTACAAATTCAACATCCACGCTATCCACTGCTTCATGTTGCCGCATCCCATGGGTCTCTACCCGCCTCTATATATCCCATGGTTATTCCACATGACATTTCATTCAGTGCATACACTCACATTAGATCCATTCCACATGCTTCCACCACCACACACCATCTTGGTCTTTGCTAGGTTATTATTATCACCTTACCTCTCGATGAAAAAAATATGTTCTTACGGTTCTTACATGACTGTTGAGGGATTAGTTCTAAGAACCTGTTATCCCAAATTCACCACTCGAGGTAATTTGGATAACTTGCATAATTTCCTTAGGCTCGAGTAGCCAGAAATGGTAAAAGCATATAAATTAGGTTTTGAAGGTCCCTTTGACTCTTTTCTAAACCCCCCATCGAAGGAAAAAATTCAAGGAGTTAGACAAAATGGAAAAAATCAAAAAAATGGCTTCTTTAGTGTATTGCGGCAAAGTAAGGTATTTATGTCCCACACGGTCCGCTGGATGTCAGGACAACTGGGACCTGCATAGCTGAAATCATCATAGGTAGAGGGAATAAGCAAAGTCAGGTATTTTTTACTTGGACGGTCCATGGGACATTGGAACATGAGTTCGCTGAAAGGCTGAAATTGATGCACCAAGAGAAAATCGACGAAGTCGGGTCAAAATGTCACGTGAAGTCCACAGGAAAGTTAGGACACTCAGATGTACGGGCTCTGAAAGGCTGAAATATCTTACTACAAAGGATATGTGGAAAATACCTAGGGCAATGGCCCTCATGGCCAGGTCAAAGTTTGGACATCTGGGACAGCAAGACTCGAAATACCCAATATAGCTGCATAGAAAGGAAAACTCAATGCCTGACTCTCCTGAACTTGAAATGGCCATAACTTTTGACCCTAAGCTCCTATTTTTATGAAATTTGACTTTTTGGAATGAGGACGATGTCCTATATGCCATAAAAACTAGATTTATTAATTTTGATAAGGGTAGGTATTTGAAAATAAAATAAAAATATTCAGCTCCAGTTAATAAGATGTTTATTCCCGTCAAATGATAGAAATACCTGACAAACCCAAAATAGATGCCCACACTCAGAAAGACATAACTTTTGAATTTCTCAATGAAAACGCACAAAGTTGGTACCGTTGGAATAATTTTTTTGATCCCAACGTACAAAAATCAAGAAATCTAGAATTTAATGAGGAATAGCTTGTGAGGTTTCAGAAAATGTGCCCAGTTCAGAACAATGATTTTATTTGGTAGATGAGATGCATTCAATGAAGCATGGGCTGACATATTTCAATGTTGCAAGTTATGGGACAGTATGGGGGGCCTTTTTCAAGAAACATACCATCATTTCACTTCATTTACTACCTGTTACAAGTGGTTGAAGGATAGATTTTGGTATTTTTATTTTCCCTCTCTCTCTCTTTCTCTTCTCAAATTTCTATAAATTGGAGTGTTGGTCTCACTGTAAAACGAGATAGTTTTGAGTGGAAAAATTTTGTCAACATTTTTTTTGTGAAGAAAATGTGTTGCAAGCCCTTGTAATGGACTCCTTGCATGGTGATCTAGGCCCTTATTCTGTAATAGATTGAACTGTCTATATCATGACGCAATAGATACGAGTTTGTGGATGTATCTTCCCTTATTGTGTTTGTTTGTATTCCTCTTGCCCCTTCAATCTCATTGCATATATATTGTGTCTATCTTATGCTATTACAGGGATTCATTATCATTGTGTGTGCATGAAATATTTTTGAGAATGCAATTGCTAGATTATGGAGAACTGTTATCACCCCTTCTAGTATACATCTTTCTTCTATTGTTTCACACATTGGATACTATTCTCACACTCTCCTTTTCTGGTGTATCACCGCTTTAGTGTAGGATTTTTTTAATGCGCTCCCTCTCCATGGTTCGTTTGAAAGTTATATTAGGATTAAATAGTTTTCTTGCATTATAGTATATTGTGGTAGGTAGTTTAGGAGCATGAAGAAACTTTCTCTAGAGGTCTATCTCAAGCAGCAAGCCCCACAACTTGGAGACAGTACCCATGTTATCCAATCACACTGTGATCTCAAGCACACACACTTTCACAGACCACAGGGTGTTGTGATTCAAAGATAAAAGAACCTTTCATCACTCGCTTCATATTCTCATCTAGTGCATCAAATCATCTCTCAATGATGCACTCTTTTCTACACAACTCATACTTGACTGCTTAGGGGTATTTTTTACATGAGTCTCTTCATTCACACACTAGGGAGCATCGTTAATCCTCCCCCTTTCATCATCGTAACATATTACAATACATGAAGTTTTCATAAATTTATTATGATATCTTCATTTTACTATTATTCAGTCTCATTTATTCTACTATCATCATTATACTCATTACACACTACATACTACATGTTCATCCATCACATTACATTTATTATCTATTGTCATCACTCATCATACACATTTTCTCTATCATTACTAACATTATAAGGACAATATACACTAATCAAACACACACCACACCACACCAAAAATAACCATAGAATCATACATCATTAATCACATTGTAACATTAATAGATAATGATATCCGTTCATCTTATATCAATAGCACATGTCCATACATATATCACTCATACAATCTTCATCATAAATATTCCTCATAAATGGGGGGCAAGGCCCCCACATCATATACAATAGGCCATATCAGACCTCATCATCGCTATCACTCTCAGGTACTGCAATGTCCCTACAACTAGATGCCTCGCCATTGACACTACGCCACATTTCACAGACTCAGAACATCTCGACGTACCTCTGTAACATAGTAATATTTGTAGCCTACTCTGAAAACTGATGCTGCAAGTCCACATATTGTGTGAGAACGTCCTGGGCGAAGGGATCACCTGTTATCAAATTTTTCCCCTCGGGAATTTTTTTATCAAACGCGACCTTACACAAGAGGAAATTAAGACGTTGGTTCAGTCGTGCAAGCTCACATTTCAATTCTAAAAATCAATTTACAGGCAAGCTCGACAATGAAAATGTAAGGTCGACAAATGAATGACCAAGGGAACATAAAAGGAGATCAAAACTCAAGTGGAAGAATGAAGAAAACCTCAAAAAAATTGGACTTCACATTTTTGGAATTTTGGAGACAAGGTGGGAAAAAAATTGAAAAAGGGTCCAAAAGAGGAAAAAGTAAGAAATCTAAAGTTCCGAAATTCTGAAATTTCAAACTTTTGGGTTTCATTGTTTTGGTGATTTTGATGGGTGGAAAGGAATAAACAGTGAAAAAATCCCAAAATCAAAATGTTTGAAATCCCAAAAGTTTGAAATTTAGAATTTTGGGTTTCAAAGTTGCAGAGATATGGAATTCAGAGTTTCGGAGTCTTTGGCAGCCAAACAGGAAAAGTGACCAAATATGTAAGAAATCCCAAAAATTTAAAACCCCAGAGTTTTCATATTTTGAAAATTCAAACTTGGTTCTGGGGTCAACGCAATGACATTTTTAGAATTTTAAATTTTAGGGTTTCAGAGTTTCAGAACTCACAAGTAGAATTGGTAGATGAAGATTAACCCAATCTCCGAAAACTAAATATTAAAATTTCAGGATTTCAAGGGTTGCATGCATTTTGAACTCTGAAAAGGGAAGATCAACAGCCTACCATTTTTGCAAAATGACACCCCAACCTTGGCATGGCCATAAATTTTGACTAGGATCTCAAATTTGTACAAGAAAGGACTTTTTAAAAAGCTACCAGCATCTGCTACACAACTAGGACTAATTTAGTCAAAATGAAAAATATAGTTCACCATTTTAGATGGTATCCCAGGTTCCTCACCTACCACAATAATGAAGATATATGTTCCTTTCTTCTCCAACAAGGCATAGTACATGGAGGCATGGGTTTTTACAGTAGAACCCATCATTATGGAAGGTGAATTCAATGCATTTTTTGGTGGTTGAAGCAATAATTTGAATTATTCTCTCCCCCCTTCTCTCATTGTCTTCCTATATATTTTAACGAGGGGCATTTTTCAAAATATTGGAATATTTCACTTTGCACCCTCCCTTCTTCTCTTGTCTGTAAGTGGATTTGTGGAGTTAAAAAATCCCATCAAAACTGTAAAGAAAATCTTGCCTCTTGGCCATTATAGTGTACTGTATCAAATTTTTGGAGCAATAATACATGTTTGTGGATGATTTTCAACCCTCTCTTGTGTTCATTGCACCTCTTTGATATCTTATTACAATCTTGGTTATCTATGTATGGTGGTTGTATTACATTTCAATGGTTTGTGTTTAATGGCAGAGCAAGTGTTCAACATTCCTTTGGTACATCACCTTTGTTAGTTTAGGTTTATTTTATTGCATCTTCTTAACCCTGTCTTCTTGAAAAGTTAGCATAGATTTTAGGGTAGATACTCTACAATTTTAATGTGTGCATTTGATCAGAGGAATAGGAACCAACCTTCATTTGGATAATTTTCCCAATTACAAAGTCCCACACTTTGGGAAAATCTCCATGTTATGCAATCATACTGAGAGTTTCAACCCATCGAGTTACAAAAATTCAGGGGTGTTCTGCTTAGGCAACAACACCACCACCTACTACCTTTCACCTAATAGAGCCATACATTTTGCCACTACTATAGCCATTGACTCAAAGAGATAGGCATGCTATCCTACAATATCATCAACATACTCTAGCATCCCTCCACCTAGTACATTGTTTGGCACATTCTACATAAAGGTACAGACTGATGTGTCTATAATAAATGACCAATACGTATTCCTTAGAAACATAACATAACACAACGGCTTATCCACAAGTAAAACAAGATAGACAATCTGTTAAACACCAAATAGGCATACAAAAATACTTATGCTCTACCATCGTTGCTGCTACAGGGTCGAGAACACCACCTTCCCCTCCTATAATATATTGTAGCTCCATAAGAACTATGAATAAAAGGTGTAAAAATACCCACTGATGAGCTTACCACTAAGTGCAATACTCCTTAGTACAACTTGTGTCATATCCATCTACAATCGCTATCACTAGATCTACCTCATATGGCCTCAGTGGTACTAAATGTTTTTTTGTGGGTCCTGGCCTCACATTGGACCTCTAAGGTTACCTAATAGATCTCAACCATATATATGGCTCTAGGGGCACATCTTGAGCCATGTCAAACTGCCATGACACCCTCTTAACTTGAAAAATCTCCACCACACCTAGAAAATGGTCCTCTAGGCACATAGTACTTAGAATGCATGGAAACTTTGTAGCATGCTAAGGCCATCCCCCATAGTCACGGTATGGACTCAATATAACCATTCCTTAGAATGCATGGAAACTTTGTAGCATGCTAAGGCCATCCCCCATAGTCACGGTATGGACTCAATATAACCGCCTTGTATCCCATCCTATCTATAAATTCCCTATAGGTATTTGTATCCATCTTTGTACTAAAAATGTCCACCCAACAATGAGAATATATATCAAGACAAATCCATTCGCTTCGTGGCCCTATAACTGCTGTCAATACAACTATATGCTTGTATGCCCACACATGCATCACTTTGATGGCTCCTACACCTCTACCATGCTCATCCTGCGGGTAAACTGATACAATTCTCTATAAAGATGGGCCAACACACACCGTTCCCACATGTATCTCATATCATCCTCCTTTATTTGTTTACATATGTCATGCATCTTATATAATATGTCGACACCTGCTCTCTCTACGGCTATACATGAAGCATTCACCACTGCAGTAAATTTACACAAATGCAGAACCCTATAATACAATATAACATCCAAACTGATATGGGCCTCAGTAGGTAATCGATTCCCAACAAAATACTACCTTGACGAGTGCATTTGTAACTCAATATCCTCCACTTCCATCGCTCATACCCTCTCTCCAATAAATGGTGATCACAATATGTGATATACATCCTCCAACATGACTATCATCTCCCTCATATATGTAATCAAAATGTGTACATGTGTGTATACCATCTCGCACACAATACAGTTAACATGGGCATATTATGGGCCACATCCCCCATCCATGCTATATGGCGCAAGCCAACATGGTCCATCACATCCACTCATCATCGAAAATCCCAATCCTAACAATGTGCTCATGTGACGACCACCACGAAACTCTCTCGAGTGAATATCGCTCTGCACACAACAAAAATTACAAGAAACGCAATATTAGAACACATTATATAACCTAACACCCTCACTTATAATACTAGACACACATTTTTCATCATTATCCACTCAATGCACACATTCTGGATGGGTACCCAGATCTAGGAATAGGCACCCTAAAGTAGGACACTAACGCCTTGTTCTAGGCATTCCAGTCCCAGGGGTCACTAGCTCCCTCACCGCTCTTCTCTAGGTCAAAAACGATGAGAAAATCAAAAATCTCAAATTTTAAAATATTCAACTAAAATTACTATTATACCATACATTTTTAAAAAACTAATGCACTTACCAACTCCATATTTGTACGCAATGCTACGACAGTCACCACTCGTCTAAAACTAATAAGGATGCAATGCTCTCATTTGAGGCATCTTCACTTGGTTCATGCACACTATCACACCCGTTCAAAAGACAAATGAAGTAACTAAATAATCTATCAATTTACTATTTATAGTTAATTTTTATCATTGACCTTACTATGGTCCTTATTTCACACTTATTTCCACAACTAATACATAATACACCATTTCGCTCATATCTTGAGAATTTTTTACTCCAATTTGCACACATTTTGCAGAATTCTTTATAGAATTCCACCTACCACCATATAATACACATTTCACTTGCATTATATCTCTTAACCGTTATCTTCTATTCAATTTATACATATTTTTACCTCTTAAAGTTATTTTTGTCTTAGTGTTCATTATTTTCATTACTCCCCCCTTTTGCTGAAAGGGGGTCATTTATCGAGGGTCCCTTTATAATCCCTCTTACATCACCATGCATTCAAACATTGTGAATTTTGAACTTACCAATACATCGCTCAATATTTCACCATTAATTCCCCCTGATGACCTAATTTGGGGGGGAAAATTTATATATACAATCATTCATCATTCTCTATCGATTCCCCCTAATGAACTAACTTGGGGGCATTTTTATAATAAAATCATCCATCAAATTATCTATTGATTCCTCCTAATGAACTAACCTAGGGGAAACTATCGTAAAATCTATCCATGAGTAACCAATCAAAATTAACGCATTCAGATCAAAAATCATTATCAGTGATCTCCCAGATTATATAACTTGGGAGTTACATTCACTACTCTTTCCGAGATGACATAACCTGGGAAGTTATTTTATGTTCAATGCTTGGTTCTAGATGACCTAACTTTGGAAGTCATTATAATTTTTTGTGCTCACTTCCAAATGACCTATCTTGGAAGCACTCTCATAGTATCCATTTTTTTCTAGATGACCTAACTTGGAAGCCACCTTTTCATCATACATTCTAGATGACCTAACTTGGAAGCCACCTTTTCATATTGCATTCACTTCTATATGACCTAACTTATAAGCCACCTTTTCATACTGCATTCACTTCCAGATGACCTAACTTGGAAGCTTTCAAATTGTGGGCAAAACCTGTGGAGTGAGGGGAAAGAGTGTTTTCCCCTATATCACTCCTATATGGGTCAATTGTTTGATCAAAATTATTTGGACCCAAAAAATAAAATAAAATTATATGAGTCCGTTTACAACAGTTAGATCTTGAGGATGTAGTTAAAGATTGGAGAATTAAACAATTTTCTCCCTACACTCATCTATTGGTGGTAGGATGCCCAAATCTTCCAGTTATTCATTTGTATATAAGTATTCAGGTTGGGAATTGATCACTCCCTACCCCACCTATTCATCATTATACCACATTTGAAATCATCATACATCCTAATCATCATTTTCATTTAGTCCAATTCATCTTGACATTTATGTTTTTTCACTCTGTTACATGGATCAACCCGTTGATCCATAGTTTGACATGCTTTTATACTTCTATCGGCACACTTCTACTACGCATCTGTGTGTTCTACTATAACATGGGATTCTCTGATTTTTTCTCAGGTATGCATCTTTATCTACTTTATGTTATCAAGATTTATGCTCATCACCATAAAGTGGGGAAAAATGTAGTCACAAAATCACACACTTACTATTACATTTATACCCTCAAATTATGTTATTTTATATATGGATCTCGTGTAATAAAAGTATTCACTAATGAAATATTCCATATTCTTGTCGCCATTTTAGGTCAATCGTCATTATTATTTGTCTGGTACAGTGGTCAGTTGTCTATATAGTTTTTGGGTGTCTTTTAGAAAGTCTCAGGTGTTGTAATTTTCTTGATTTTCATCTTCAATTCTACACTAGTGCACCTAGGGTAGCACTGGGGTGCCTCGGGGTGCCCCAAGTCCATGATTTTAGGTGCCCTAGTTTCTAAAACTCTTGGTCCTAATTTGTTTCTTTGAGGTCATTCATTGTCATTACCCCATTCATTCCCCCTAGGTAGTATTCGGCGTTTCGGGTCATTTGAAGAAACATATCCCTATATAAACATGACATACTAACTAAATTATGGGTGGGCATATTACTATCAAAGGAAACTATACACTAAGGAAATGGACTGCATTTGGGCATATTCTACATTTGCATCACATAAGCATAGGGGGGAAAGGGTTGTATTTATTTAATTCCATCTACCATTTTCAGTTTTACATCTAGTTGTTTCCCTTACTTCTACGTCGTTAGCACTAGGGCAACCTAAGCACAAAATTACACACACACGCACACAGAACGAGATGGAGTCTGGAATGTATTACAACACTTACTCATAATTCCACCATTATGGCAACTAAGGTAAGTTTGACCTATTCATGTTTATTTTTTATTTTTTTAGAGTTTGATGCTTTGAATAGGGTTTTGTAGATGGATCTTCACATTACATTTACAACAACATAAGTAAAGGTATTGCAACAATTGTGTGAAAAAAGATGAATACAATACGAAGACCTTGCGACACAACCAAGTTAATATCTTAATTTTTTTTGTAGACTACAGTGCCTAGATCATAAACCAGGACTCCCTAGTACCCTTCCAGGCACCCCAGTCGAGTAAGATTCTCAACTTTCTACCATTATCGATGTTGGTCCACTCACACTTTTCCCATTTTATACATTAACCTACTTCAGTCCAACACACAACAAGGTAATTCAATATTAGATTATTACAAAATCACTTTTAGTTTCATTATTTCAATATATCTAAGAAATAAAATAAAATATATAGATCCAACATCTTAGTATTTCATTCTATTTTTATTTATATTAAATCATAAAACAACTTGCACTTTTAGTTAATAAACATCATATTATATCATACATGTATTCTAGGAACTCTTTACTACCATGGTAATAAAATGCTAATGGTGTGCTTCATTTACAACACTTGTATTCTAGGAACTCTTTACTACCATGGTTGTCTATTACTATGGGCTTGCTATTGTTTGTCAATTATATGCAATTGTTTGGGGGGATTTTCCCTATGTCCTTTCTTGCTCTATGATTGATTGTATTCTTTTGGCCACTTTTTGCCTCAATTTTCTTTGTGACATAGTGAGTGATGTCCCATTTTTCAACCCCTCTTTTCATGGTTTTTTATTTTATTCTTGCTTGCGAGATTACATTTTGTCTTCTATATGCATTTTTTCCTTGTTTACACTAACACTTGATTCCTATCCACTTTGTTTAAGTGTTCCTTGGTTTCTACCAAGCACACTCCATCCCCCTATAAGGAATCAGTTTAAACATAGAATCCAGTCCTCCTTTGGGCCACATACCCCTTGTGAAGTAGCATGTACCCTAAAAGAGGGGTGAATGATTCACCCATAGAAGTTTCTACAGTTATAGTAAAACATAGTTTAATATTAATACAACATAGTCTTCATTCTCAGCAATGGCCCAAAACCTGACTTCGGTCCTCAACATAGCATAAAAACTAACTCTAAAACACAGAAAGTAATGTCAAGATGCCCTTGATCCTTCCTTGATGCTTCTGATCACGGGGGAAATTATAAAACTTTTCTCAATCTGGTACAGTTTTCAGAAGTTTACAAAACCACTTTTATAGGACACAGAGTCCTTTAGCACTCAGCATGCATGCTTTATACTTTATTTTCTACTTTCACATTAGATAGAAATGGATTGGATTTATACACACTATCTATAGTGGTGTTTATGCTTTGGGAAGTATTCAAAGATTGGAGAATAACACTACCATTTTCTCTCTACACTTATTCCATACTTGACACAGCCAGCATGAGAACCCCCATAAACTTGCACTTAGCACAACTGGCATAAGATCGCCCAAAAAAACTCATTATTATACTGTAGTTACAAAATCTTTCACATTATAAATTATTTAGCCTAGTTTTCATAGTACTATTTAGAGGGGTTTCAAGTGAATAAAGTACTAATTAATCCCACCTTTTGGCCATCTTATGTTACCTTTTATTTCGATGTTCGCACACATTTTTACATACATACCTAGCTATTTTTCCATTGTCCCATCATTTTATCCTAAACCCGGGGGAACCTCGGGGTGCCCTGATCCTTTCTCGAATGTCCTTCCTCTTTTTGGCCTCTTTCTAGCCATTTTTTGTTCTTTATATTTTTCCTATTTGGCTATGTCGGGATTAATTACAAAATTAGAATAAGAGAATCCTATAAATATAAAATTATGAAACCATAATGAGGGTCCTAGTGTAACTTACTACTATCACTCCATCTAGAGTTGCATCCATTGCATTACTGACGTCCACATAGGGCTATGCATCAAGGCTAGGATATTTGCATCAACACACACATCATAAGGGGGAGGGATTTTATTATATTCCACGTACACATGCTAGTACATTTTTTATAGTCATTATTGCTCTCTACTTCACAAAGTGGCGAATGGAAAAAAGAGCACCTAGGCCACAACATGCACACACAAACACCATAACTAAATTTGGGTATGTATTATAGTGTAACACTCAGTTTAGTAATCCCACTATTGTGGTAGGTTAAGATATGTCCAACCCATTAATTTTACATATTTTATTTTTAGGGTTTAATACTTATTTTTATTTTGCAATCCATTACTTCATCTTCTATCACTCAGCACATTCGACACAATTTGGAAAATCCAGTGCAAAAAAATAGAGAGTGTTTCAGACCATCTTACGAATTTGTAAAAGTATATTTTTATCTTTTATAGAGACCAAGATGCCTATTATATAGACCCAAGGCACCCTGGGGTGTTCTAGTACCTTCCCAGGTGCCTAAGTTTTTCTCATATCCTTCGTATCTAATTTCCACGAGACTTCTGAGTGATCGTACCTACATTTAGAATCCACAGGAAGACCTATGACAACTCGTGACAGTCTTCTATAATCAACTAAGTCATTTCTCCTTACGTCCTGATATATTTAGGGTTTTATTCTCACTTAGTATAATTATATAGAATTATTTCATATATTTTTAGTGCATTTATACAACATTTTAGTCCTCCTATATTAGATTAGTTAACTATTATACTTTCCCATAGTTTATTTTTAATTTTATTTAATCATTTTGGTCAACCCAACCTCTCATCATGGATAATCGTGATAGGATGTGTAATCCTCCTAAGTCTCCACTTACTTTTCAATTTGATACCCATGGTCATGCTTTTGTTGATACCTTAAGTGATCCTTTTGGATATAAACCTTACCCTTCATTCATTCAACTTCCATCTACTGAGATGGATCCCAGAGCTATCAATGTTTTCGTTTCCTCTTATCTGTGCACTATTGTTCCTACTATTTTAACACGACTCATAACAGAGGTATAAGCTATCCCGCCTGATCACATAGCCACATCTGCTACCATTAGTGAATCACAAGACCATTCCCATTATATTTTTAATTCTCTAATATTATGTGTAGATGACTCTACTACACCACTAGTTATTCCTACTTCTCCATCTTCCTCCAGTTGAATCTCACCCTCTCGATATGCCACATGACTTAGTTTCCTACTATTTGTATGATTGATGCGGGTCCCATATGATTCGCTACTTAATCTCGATGTTACCAATTCTATGATACTCTATACAAAAATTACTTCATATTACTCCCTTACTTTAACTACCCCTTCACTGCATCCTTTTTATAAGCGAGATATCACTTGTGGCCACTATTCGCATGGTCGATGTAGTTCCCTCCTCATTGCCTGCCACTACTACTACTATTATCCTATATTAGGGACCTTTACAACCCATGGATGTCGCTCCATTATATACACCCCACATCATCATATTTAGTGTGCCCACCATTCACCTGCACTCTCTTCATGAATAATTCTTATTGGGAGTAAATTACCACTCGAAACTTCACACAATACCACGGTATGTTGACACGATGGTTTCCTTTGGGATTTGTTTTGATGTTGAATTCCTTCATTCTCCTTTATTCGACCCACAATTGTATCTTGGCTCTATTCTTCTCACTACTTCATATGGCCTATGTGTATTCCATCTTATCGTTCACCTCACGTGACATCCTAATACTTCTCTGGTCACTCTTGGCCAGTCTTGGTTAGGACTATATTGGAGGCACACTTGATCTTAATCACATTGATATAGCATTCCCTATGCCATTTGGCAATGTGTGCATTTGTAAGTAGCTCTTTTCTCTGCTATTCGCCCAGCTTCACTATGTGGTATGCTAAACGATGTCCATTAGCCCCCTTTACAAATGAAAACTATACCATGGTCATGTATATTTTACGCAGTCATGGTTATTTGGATGGCCAACCACATATCATCATTTATCCGGTCTCCAATGTCATTCCACATGATTTTAACAATAATAGTGATGAGATTTTAGATGATTTTACTCCTCTATTACCCCATTGTATTAACAACAATTTCTCACTGCATTCAATGAGTCCTATACCAACAAATTTAGTTAACCACTCTCACTATCTTACTCATCCATCTAATACACACCTATTGGATTCAATACATGCTTTTCAAAATTAGTTTCAGTCCATGGAAGAAGAAATTACATCTCTCATTATGTAAGTTGAAAAACTTAAATATGCTTCTTGATCACATATTATTCATCATGCTACACCTCATACACCATTTACATCCACTGATAGCCATTTCATTGAGCCTACGGCTATACCATTGCCTCCACCTCTCATCTTTCACTCTAATTCTATGACATGAGATATTTTCATTCAACTTCTTAATCACTAGATGCTTTCTCTACCACTTACTCAGCATTATCCTCCTTATTGACTAATACACCACCATAATCATTGGTATTGCCATTATTATTGAATTCAAAGACATAATATTAATGCCTTATGTTCTTTATTACGTATTATTAAGGATCTTAAACAATCCAGCCTCCTTTCATTTTCCGCAAAACCTTCTCTAATTAACCAACGGCCCCATCGACATCATTCACCTAATAAGCATCAAGATACTCCAACATCCCGCCCCTAGTTACTCATTCATCCTTCGCGCATATATAGCTTTTTTTCACCAACACAAAATTTATCTACTATAATACCCCGACTAGATCATAGCCCTATGCATTCATCAGCACAGGCCCCGACTAAGGGACCTCTGTCCTTCATCCTCATCAGTTCATTTTTCATTCATACATGCTTGGGGGGCATATCATCTCACTCTCCCATCATAGCACCTACATATTACTATCTATCACTCCTTTTATTTAAACATATTCATCATGAATTTTCACACTATCACTACCCGATGATGCACTTTTGTTCTTCGAATCAGCCTTGAATGTTGAGGGATTACCATTACACTGAACCCCACACAACATAATAGGCATTATAACCGAGTTACAAAGTGAGCTCCATACCATCTAACAAAAAACTATTGATCAACAATCTACAATAAAGTATTCCATCAATTTTTTCATGTCTACTTAGCTCCTTCAGCTGTACATCATTTAGGGGAATATTACACATTTAGGCACCTCATTTACTATAGAAAAAGGGATCAGAAAGGAAACTACATAGATACACTGGAGGTCTATATTATTTATGAAGTCTAGGTTGAAAATTTAGAAGGGACAACATTAGCATATTAGGAGAATACTATGCTAAACACAATAAGCGTGGAGGATACACATATGAAATGTAACAGGAGGAGGAAATACCCTACACATAAAGAAAACCAATATCTACACCACACATTTACAGATTATAAACATCCTAAAGAGCATGTTTACCAGAATGAAAATGTACTACATTTTTCTAAACACTGAACTAACTACCATATGAATTTACTTTGAAGAAAGAGGGAGGGGCGATCAGTTGGAAAAAGTCGAGAGTATCTTTAACGATAGTCAAATAAGAGAGACTTTAGATGTAGGACATGAAGACATTTTATCTTAATACATGAGAGATGACATTTTTTTTTCCAGGCTTTTGAACATTGTCACCCACAGTTTTTACATCTATGATATTTTACTTTTATTTTATCACTTTATGCTAAAAGACCAAAACCATCAAATAATATTAAAATAGGTATATAACAATAGGTTACAATCACCCAAACTAGACTCGGAAATTGAATTATCTAATCCTAATCTAAAGTGAAATACTAGCTTAGTGATTAAATCATGAGTTGTCCTCCTCATCTTATAGTGAAATACGCTAAAGGGATCAAAAAATTTACTCACCCATGTGCCCCAACTAGTATTGATAGACCCCAATATTAGGGAAAAATGTGATTATCTTAATCTACCCATAATACACATAAAGTTATGATATACGCTAGGGAATAAAATAGATCAAATACACACCGGTTCTACAAACTAGTCACATGTTGGGATCAGGCTATTTGGCCACAAACACATACATCGCAACACGAATTGATGTAACACCATAACACTACTAAACATGATATTGATGACGTACTCTTATTTAAGAATAAATAACTTTAATGAGCTTGGTGGTAATGGGACAAAGGATATGAACCTCATTCCGGAAAATGCCTTCTAACCATAAGAAACGTTTATCATGTCATTGGTACCATCTTGAAGAATGAATTCCATCCAGTCTGTAACATGTTGACAAGAGATAACGGTGACTATGATAACTAGTTTGATATGTGAAAGAAATGTTTTTCAATATCACTTTACTGCACATATTAGAGTGTATTTATTAAACATCACATAATAACCAAATATAAATCATATATCATACATAACCATGCATAGCATAAAGGAAACCCTTTTCCAAAGAAATACTTCAAAAATATTAGGAATCTAACGTATGTGGTAACAACCTAGAATCAGGATGCTCGAAGTTTTGACCCTTATTCTAGGTGGAATCCGAGACATCTATGGAGGATGGGAATTTTATACATACTGACCACAAGTTGTTTCAGTGTTGTCGGGGACTTAACAATTTATATTACTAATCTCATTTATCCATTAACACTGTTGGGTGGTGATGGGACTCTGCTAGAAGAATGTATTGTTGTTTGAGATGCCTGACATTAGATTTAACTAGTCTATAACTCGGATTGATAATTGTGTTTTTCTACCAATTTCTAGGATAAAGAGTGGGAATGCGATCTGTGCTAAGCTTTAGGGGGTGTGATCAGTACTTGTATGCGTAATAGATAACCTAGTGCAAAATGCGGGATTATGACTGAATTCCAAGAGGGAACACATGGTAGGTAGTGGATTGACACATGATAGACTTGCATGTCTTGCAATATCATGACTGATTTCCAAATGTTTTCTCAATCCATTTGTGATCGTCTGCTAGGAAATCTTGCAATTTTACAATACCATGAATGGTAATCTCAAAAATAAAATCAACTCAAGTATTACACTTGTCTTAATGCAAGAAATAATGGTTTCACACCAAACACAATTGATAATGGAGTTTGGCAATTGCCTATCGTCTTCTAGGTTCATCTTAGTTGACGAACCGATTTGTTATAAAGTCCTTTGATCATAATTACAAAGTAAACTTACACATATTATAATGCGGTAGGTCTTTTTTTGGGGCTCGCATTGAAACTCTCAGTGCCAATCGGTCTTATAGCACCCCCAAAGATTGGCCTTGGAAAGCATGCTCAATGTTTCGGCATTGCTTTCCAAATTGTATTTACATCAATTCAGTAGACTTCCCCTCTGCAACACGACCTCTAGCATTTTCGGTTACACAGAACTAAGTTGGATAGTGTTTAGATTTGTCTACGAACTCCATACACAACAAATCATGTAGGACATGGTCCCCTTTGCTACACAACCTGGAAGTCAGTCTACACAGAACTAAGTCGGATTCGATGTGGATTGATGACTCTAATATAAAAGATTCTCCTAGTTGGCGTGGCCTCCACCGAAACACAAACTCAGATAGTACATATATCCCAGAAAAAATAATTCAGTAGAATCATTTTATATGTTACATCCAGTGCTTGATAACCTCCTTTGGCTCCACTCCTACAGCTTCTGGAATAACACGAGAAGACTAGGCTGTAAAAATAGCCTTTACAAAAGATCACATGAGTTTACATGAAATAATTAACTCACACCCTTTCATAATCGCCTAAAAAATAGGTCTGCTAAGCCTTAATATTCCATTCTTACAGGCTTCCCTACTCTTCGCTCTAAGCTTTAGAAAATAGATTGAGTTGTGTATTGAGATGTATGGCCTTCACACCTTTATATACTAGGGGTCGGGCCCATAAAATGTTGTTACATATATGCCAAATCAGCACTATCCTTGGCATGCCATTTTCTCAGTTGGATGAGTTTGGCATATGAGAAACAAGTAGGCAACTTGGAGTGAACAACAATAGGTTGGAGGTTCGAAAACTACCATTGACCATTTTGGACTCCATCAGTTTGATACTTTGCATCATCTAGGCTCATGCCGGTATAATCCCCAACCATAGTAGCTACACACATGTTTTGCACGAGGCTCACTCTCATCACTTTTTATGCACATTTTCTCATCTTTAGAATTCCATGCTCCTGCCACCTTTTTCTTTTTATCATTCGACGCTTAAGTCTATGTCCGTCCAGCCGGGCTCTGCTACAATGTTGCCATGTCTATCGATCCAAACTACGCACTTCTTAGTCAAGTTTGTTTGGTGTGACCTTGTGGGTTAATCATCTAGCATAAACTGGTGGAAAAAATGTAGTCACAAAATCATTGCACTTTAGGCATTATTTAGCTCCGGTCTCATGCTACTATTTAGAAGTGTTCTCAAGTGAAGAAAGTACTAATTAATCCCACCTTTTGGCCATCTTATTTTACCTTTTATTTCATCATTCTCCACGTATATTTTTTCGATATACATGCCCAGCTATTTGGACCATTGTCCCGTATCATTTTAGCCTAAACCAAGGTACCCAGGCCTGTACTGGGGCACCCTGGTCCCACCTTGGGTGCCCCGATCCTTGTTCCACCTTTACTCGCTTCTTTTTGGGCTCTTTCTAGCCACTTTTGGGTCCTTTGTCTTTTTCCTAGTCGGGCCATATTGGGGTTAATTATGAAATTAGAACAAGATAACCCTATAAATATAAAGTTATGAGACCATAATGAGGGTCCTAGCAGTCACATTACTTCTATCAATCCATCTAGAGTTTGCATTCATTGCATCACTTACATCTACATAGTGTCCATGCATCAAGGCTAGGAGATATGCATCAAAACACACAGTCATAGGGGGAGGGAATTCTATTCTATTCCATGCACACATACTATGTACATTTTTTCTATAGTTATTATTGCTTGCTACTTCACAAAGTGCGACTGACACAAGAGCACCTAAGGTCATGGCATGCACACACACACACACACACACACTAGAACTACATTTGGGTCTAAAATGTAGTGCAATGCTCAGATTAGTAAGCCCACTATTGTGGCAGCTGAGGTCAGTCTGAACTCATTCATTTTACATCTTTTATTTTTAATGTTTAATACTTATTTTTATTTTGGAGGTCATTACTTCATCTTCCATCACTCGGCACATTCGACACAATTCAAAAATTCCATTAGGACAGACAGAGAGTTTTTTAGACCATCTTGTGACCCTACAAAAAGTAGATTCTTATCTTTTACAGAGAGCAAGGTGACTATTTTGTAGACCAAGACACCCTTGGGTGCTCTAGTACCTTCCCAAGCACCTCAGTCTACTTAGATCCTCCAAATATGATCTCCACGGGACTTCTGAGTGATCATTCCTACATCTGGAATCCACAATCAGACCTATGAAAGTTTTATATAATCAACTAAGGCATTTATCCTTACTTCTTGACATATTTAGAGTTTAATTTTCACTTAGTATAATTATTATGAAATATTCCATACTGTTTTAGTGCATTGATACAACGTTTTTAGTCCTCTTATATTATATTAAATATTTTTATACTTTTCCATAGTTTAGTTTAGTTTTAGTTCATCATCTATAACATATTTAGGATCATTTTTCTATCTTTCACTCATCACAGATCAGGTGTACATGTTCCTTTTTCACATTTTCACATACTTCCTTACATTGTTTTTATGCATTTTAATCAAAATTTTCTCATACACGTATTTGACTACTTGTTCATTCTTCACTTTTAAAGTTCCATCCTTATGGGAAGTAGTAGTCACATCACCAAGCATTTAAAAACATCAACAATAGGTATAAACATGACATATCTACATATGCTTTTACCCTTAGGGTCATCATCATTTTCACTTCCTCTTCTCTAGCTTCCACAGTTCACTTTTTATTAGTCGATGATTTTTCGTGTCTCTCGGCACACATTGTGCAATTGATCTACAAGGTTATCTATTACACATGTTCTATACACTCTATGTTATAGATAATTATCTCAACAACATAACGTGGGGGAAAATTTAGACACCAAATCACACAGTTTGGGTATATTTCTAGTCCTGATTACATACTACTATTCATATGATTTGTAAACAATAAAAGTACTAATTGATCACCATCTTTGGCCTCTTTGATTACTTTTTGTTTTGTCTCTTGGTCTTACACTCCTTTCCCAATCTATCTTCTCATACTTTTGCATTTCTGACTCTGGACACTAGCGCCCAACTAGAACACTACCACCAAGGTGCCCCTGCCCCCTTTAGGCATCCCTAACCTCTTTGTACTTGGCTTGCATCTTTTGGGAATTTTCTAGCCATTTGGGCATTATAATTTCTTACTAGTCATCCTTTTAGTGGTTAATTATGAAATTTAAACAATGTAATCATATAAATACAAACCTTTGTGTTCATAATAAGGTACCAATCAGTAAGCATTATATATCGCCACCTAAGGTTGCATCTAAGAGCATTCTAAGAGCATTTAAACATCCATATAGCTTCACTCAAGGGAAAAGGGACTGCATTATTCTACATACACTTCTAAGGAAGGGAAGTTCATTTTTCCATGTACACATGTATCTACATATTCTACAGCTAGTTGTTGCTCACTATCAAGTGTGACTCTCACAAGAGCCACCTAGGGAATGATTCTACACACAGAGAGAGAATTACATGGAGTTTGAAATGTAGTGGAGCACCTAGATTGTAATTTTACTCAATCGAGTGATCAGCAAGGTCACTCGAAATCCCCATTTGCATCTTTTTATTTTTAGGATTTTATTTGTTTTACAGTTTTGCAAGTATATCTTTCTTATTGTAGGTTTCAGGTGAAATACACCAAGGTCCAAAAAAGTATAGGAGATAAAATGTGATAAGTAGTGAGCATCTCGTGACCCTACAAAATATGATTTCACATCTTATGAGCAGTCACAGGAACCCATAATACATCTCTAGTAACCCAAACCTTACAAAGGCACCCTAGTCCTGGAATTTTTGACACTCCCCAACTTGTATGTGTCTAATTGCAAATGCCTTCTTCTCTATTCCATCTCATCACAACTTTGACATGACTTTGAATCAACTAAGTCTTTTATCCATTTCATTTACAACTAGGGTTTTTTAATTTAAATTGCTAATTTTCTTGGGATAAATTTATGCTTTATTATTTATATTATTTCTCTGGTACATATTTATACTAGAATTTATTTATTTCAATATTTTCTTAATCAATTAATCCTCTCTCTCTATATTATCATCTCCCCTTCACCTCTCTTTAAGAAAATTCCACTATTGTATCCTATAAAATCTATTTACCACAAGTTTAATGTAGTATTCTTGTCTGATACCTAGCCTAACATCCCCCAAAAGTTTTACATTTCTCATATTCAATAAATGGGAGCCTCCCCATTCTGAAGAGGAGGGACTGAAAATCACTAATTTGTGTTCGTGACAAATTATTTTTCCATAGATTAAAGAGGCAATAACAATATCCTTGCACAATAGTGCCTTAATACAAATAAATAAAATACAATAATTGTCTAGTATCCATTGTTATTATAAATATCGTGATCCACGTGTCTCTTTTGGAGAAAATGAATAAGGCTATGAGGGGTTTCTCCCATGAAAATAAAATGTTTTCCTCCATGTTAGCTACTATCAATCTTGCATTTTTCTATATGGGTTTTGAGTTATTTCATATTTTAGATTTCCTCACATTTACTTCTAGTGTAAATTTTTATTCACCATCGTCAAATGGATGGGGAAGTGTAGAATATACTATTTGGTATGTATTTGGACTACCTAACAACAAATATCTTACCTATTATTATTAATCAAATTTAGATCAATTTCTTATCATGGAAAAAAAATCCTCCAAAATATTTTATTCTTAAAAGTGTAAAAGTGCACAAGGATAAAAGTTTTATTATACAATCAATTATATTATTATGTAAATTGCACAAGTATGGTATTTAAGAGTGTTAAGGCTATGCCCAGGTATTTAGAGTGTTAAAGGAACAAAAATTAGACTAGTATGACATGTTTTCTTATTGATCTTCTTAAAGATTTTAAAAACGTAGATACAAAGGGGATTGTACATTGAAATCGTATATATGTATGGTATTCTACACATAAAACACAACTATATAGGGAAATGTACATATAAAACATATATATGTACGGGATGTACATAAACAAACATAGATATGTAGGGGAATTTACATAGGAAACATAACTATGAAGGGAACTATACATATAAAATATAGATATGTAGGAAGTGCCTAAAACTTGGAAGGGGACTGTGAACAATTTAACATAGAAACCTTGGGTGTCAAGGTTGAGTTTTATTAATTATGGAGGAAAATAGATGTAAGGTAACCATATGAACATCAATCTAAGGTTGCAAAGGCCAAACCATGTGTTAGAAAAAAACACTATTTGGAATCTCAAGTGGTAAATACCAATGCAAAGATTGAGAATTGCACATGTTAATAAAAGAAATTTGACATACAAGTTGCTAACATGGAAAATATGAAAAATTACCTACATGTCATGTTGTAGGCTTGTGTAAAGAATAATCCATATGATAGAGGATGAGGAATATACATCGTTTTATGGGAACCCATCTAGGTGTTATAGATTAGAAGCTAGGTGCAAAGCTTGTGACTAAAAAATGTGGCCCTCTCCCTAAAAATTGGAATTATTTGGCACATGGCACGTTTTCATTGTTTATTTAGCACATGGCATGGTGGATACCATTTCAAAACATGATGACAGGGATACGACGAGGTAGGAATACCCTTTTTATGTAGGCTCATACATGACACCAGATGATTTCTCTACATCCATGTGCTTTGCACATTTTGATGGAGTCAAGATTTGATGAGATTCGGTCACTACATTTGGTCACAAGGAAGGTTGGTAGGACCAAAAGATACACATAGGTTTTTTTGTGTTATTTTCATGGTCGACCATATAGGATTGAATCATTAGCATCGAGATTGTATTGGTTTCATTTAGTGTAGACCATGCAACAACAATCATGCCTTTAAGATGACCGATGTGATGGACAGAGCCTTTGTGCCTGACATATCCTATATGTTTGGAAAAAAATCTCTTGAATGATTTCCACTATAGTGGGGATGATGCCATCACTAAACACGTGAACAAATACATAGAAAAAATTAGGTTTTGGGTTGCATTATGTTTTTAAGAGTTATGGATATAAATCACACACACATATACTAATAACCAAACTAATAACATCTCCACCATTCATGAATATTACACATATTAGATAAAACCACCTTCATTCTAATTAGGAAACACCTTTTGGTGTAAATAGTAATTAAGTGGTGCATTGGATATGCCGATAGGGATTTATTGAACATGATAAATTTAAATGAGTTAAGGTGAGAAATTAGATATGGAAGCGGTGTGCAACACATGGAGTGAAAGACATGCTAATATGATATTGAAATATATAGAAGAGGCAAGTAATGAAAAATGATAAAGCACATATAGGGGAAGTTAACCAAGAGAAACAAAGTGTCTGCCACCATAAATGGAAAACACAGTTGATATTAAGATCTAGGGCCCATATCCTATACAATTCCCTTCTTCCTTCATAAAAATGAAAAAATGGATTCATTATTATTATTATTTCTAGTCATGATATCATTTTTCATTTAATAAGGGGATGTAAAATCATATGGATTTGTATTTAAAACATAAATTGAAATTTTAAAGATTTGTCATTTCAAATCCAGTCCTTAAAGGGTATGAGATGATTTTAATAGTAATACCATTCATGGAGAATTTAAAAAACTATAACTTTACAATAATTTATTTGGTTATGTGAAATCACAACATGATGTATGAACCATCTTCATCATCACACCATTTTTTTGAATTTGAAAAATAAACATGCATAATGCTAAAGGGCCTTTGGTTGCAGATGATGACATATAATTTGGCGTAACGCTCCATATTTTTTCCTCTGATTATATTTCTAATGAAGCATATCATGTATGGTATGAGGTGAGTGCAACATGACTAAAATTGAATGAGTTCCAATGGGAGAAGATAGAATAATGGTCAAGTCATTTGATCCCCCAAAAAAATCATATTCCCCCTCTTTCATATCTTAAAGAACACACAAAAACATAATAATTAAGAGAAAAAATCAATTTGTAAACACGTAAACAAGAGTGAGGAGGGTATCTAAACAATTGTAAATAACTTCAATCATTAAATCATTTTAATTTTCCTACAATAAACATAAGTATTAATTGTATTTTTATAATGACCCAGTAGTATGCATGATTATTATTAATAATAAACACCTAATCATACACCCATTATTGTATTTCTAATTAAGGCTCTAATGTGTAGTATAATGTGGACACATCATGAGTGATTTCAAAGCGGGGGTAGTAATTGAAGATAGAGTATATGTTAAACCAAGGTGAAAGCCCCAAACAACAAAATATCTCATTCATCAATCTTAAATACCACATAAAGACATAAAACTCAAGAGAATATATTGATGCATAAACATATAAAAAAGAGTTGTGAGTCTATGTAAACATATGTACACTTAATAATTTAAAATCAATCTTCAAAATATAATTTCAATTTGAAATATTTCAGAATTTATGGAAAAAATGCAAATTTAAAATGTTCAGAAAATTTGAAAACACAAACACATCAAATATAAAGAGGTATATTGACAATAAATTAATTTATGTATCAACAAATTACTGATAAAAATTAAATCAAATCATAAGATAGAAAAAATATATGGACATATTGATTTAAAATGACATCATGGAAACATCATCGGATTATAGGAAAAACATGTCTCTCATTTCGTAGGTCATTATTATCCTTATAAGCCCCATGATCAACTTCTAGAAAAACAAAAAAGATAAGACAACACTACATTACGTTAACAATAAAACACAAGAAAAAAAAATTCAATAAGTCGGCCAAAAACCTTAGGAATGATGCTCATAACCATAATTTTGAATAGTTTAGGATATAAATACATAAAAGTGTGTAGAACATGAATGAAATCAACACCATTAAATTTGAATAGAAAAATGGGAAGTAGTTTGTGTAGAAGAGTAAATTTTTGGCCCATGCTGGGAAACAATGATGACTAGCTCAAAAGCAGAGGAGCCTCAAGTGATCAACCCTAATGTTCACATGATCCTTTCCCTTGGAGATAAGGAACCTCTTTGTTCAAATTTTCTAAGGTGATTCCCAAATGATAATTACACTATGTTTATATATTTACCCTTTAACATTTCCATTCTAATTGGTCATTTTGGGCATCATGTGTACAATAATATATGGATTAAAGATAATTCATAATTTTACCAATACATGATTAGATTTTAATAACTGAGATAGATTATTTATGTATTTAATGTAATGTTTTTTGAGTATTAAATATGTCATAATAGTATCCAACCTAAAAATCCTCATTTTAATGTATTTTTATCTACTTGGGATTACTAAAATTACAATATTATATGGGTTAATAAAATATATTGAATTAATACAAAACAAAAAATATTTTAAAACGAAAACAAATGTTATATTAAGAATAAATTTTGAGACATATTGTAATATTTGTAACAAATTTGATAACTCTAAACATTATTAATAAAAGAAATATGTCAAACACATTGGAGTGCAAGGGACATGAACTCCCAACACATAACCAAAAAACATTGTGTATATGTTGCAGAAGCAAAGATGAAAGAGCATTATTTACAAAATTGAATTTAAATGTTGTTCAAATATCCATAAGACAAAACATCCATATACATATGCAAGTGCTACCCCAAGAACTAAATAAATATTATATATATATATATATATTCTTCCATAGTATTACTAGTAAAATGAAAAATAAATGAAAGTGATGAAATAACATGGAGCAGAGATTCCATTTCATAAGGTAGTTGGGGGGCCTCAAATACATCCACACGATGCTACAGATGAAAAACCTAATGGAAATGATGTGAAACACAAAGGTGAGTACCTGAAAGGCCAATAAAATTACATCAACCATGTTCATTTCTTAGGTGGATATAGGGGACCATGTGAATGCATTCCTAGATACTCCCTCATCACTGACCATGATTCCTATTCTTTTGAGATTTTGTTTTCCTTTTCTGGAAACATCAAACATGTTGTCAATCTAGTTAGAATAGTGTCTTGAGGATTATCTAAAGAGGGATTTCATAAGTAAGGTGATGAGGAGGTGAAAGAAAATGGTGACATAAAGTAATTAGGTGACACGGTAGTCTCATTATTGATCACTAATACCTAATGGTGCAATGTAACTTTATGGAATAATTTTGTTATCCTATATCTTTTTCATCTATTGTATTTGCAGTGAGATTTTTTTTTGAAGTTATGATAGGTTATTACTAATAAAATAGACATTATATACATGGCAGTGTAGGGTATGTTAACTCTCGACACATAATAAAAAAACTTACTTTAGTTATTTCGGAAGAAAACATTCTAGACCGTTATTTAGAAAATTTAAACTTCAACATTGTTTTAAGATATGTTGTCACACGGATCATGCACCCATTGAATCTATGATTGATTCTATGAAACGTTAGAAAATCCCCAAGGTGTGGGACCTTGTTGTCTTGGGATGAACCTCTAGAGAAGGTCAAATTCCTTTGGAACTTGGAGCACTTGATTTAAGATCGAAATCCAAGGCTAAAAAACTTTGAAAATAACTCTAATCTATACAATTTACAGGGTTCAAGGTTCGTTATAACAAATGAAAAGTAAGGTGATTGCACCAAGAAAGAGTATTAATAGACAATTCTTTCATCCTCACATTGGAAAGGATTAATTTAGAAAGGATAGAATATCACAATCCAACTTCACCTCATGTTATTTGCACAGGTCAAATAAGATACCACAGACATAAGAGCATTTGTTTCCTTTTAATACACCAAGTATATTTAGCATAAAGATCAATCCTAATCAAATACATAACCAACACATCATAACAATATATGATATGCACATGTCATACATCTTATCCTTTCCATGATAGTTTATCATAATGCAACTTCATAACAAAAGCGATATATATCTGTTCCACAACTGATATTCAAGATAACCACATCATTCCTCAAACAAATTTAAAAAATATATCTAAGATAAATGTATATTAATCACTCATACTAAGGAATTACTCATTCACAAGGTGTATGCATTGATCAACAATTAACACAATAAACCAAATATTTTAGAACAAAATAGTTTTCTTAATATAAGTGAAAGGCTTAAAAGTATTCAAAGCACTCTTCCAAGCTTGAAGAGTCACTTTTCAATGATCTAAAATAATATATATCCCTCTTAAACTTAAATCATTTAAATATTTATAAGTTTTCAGAGGTTGAGCCATTACAGTTGAACCTCAACTAAAAAGTTTCTAAAAATAGAATATGATTACGTTCAAGGGAACAAGATCCCATAAAAATAGTAAAGTTTTTACAAATGATTGACTAAGTCAACCTTGCAACTTTTATTGATTGGGAGCTTTGGGTTGTCCCAATAATGGCCGCCTGGCTTTGCTTGGTCATGTAACATCTTTTTGTTGTCCTGTTTCCTCCAGGTCTTTTTCCCATAAAGCCATTCGATGTTTGCACTCAACGAAATGTTTGATGATTCCATATATCTATTCTTGGTTTGCTTCTCATGCATAATGATTAAATATGTCCACTGTATCAACCTCCCTTGTAACTTTCACTCAAAACCTTTTCATCTTATTCACCACTTTCTTCAACTGATTTATAAATTTCTAGCATGAGACCAACCTGTCAATTGAATAACTATTGAAATTTCTAGTTACTTCATCATATTTCTTTACCAAATATTTGAAATTTGATTTAATTTGATCCACCGGAGGAGCATCAATATTTTCATTGAAAAAACTTGCAGTTGATATTATCAAACTCTTCTGAAATATCACTTAGACCATCCATTATTTTTACGTGTTTATCATCCAATTTCTTGATCAAATCATGTAACACCTAGGATTTAAATTCCATAGTGTTTTGAAAGACAATTTTTTTGAATTATCATCAATTACTCCTTTTTGAAGAATTAAATCTGGGTCCTTATCTCTAATCTCACCCCATGTAGTGAAATTAATATTCAAATTTTCGTTATCCTCATAGAGGAATTCATATTACTTGCGAATGGAGGTCCTTTTATTTTAATTTTTTTTTATATAATTCAAAAGATGTTTTAATCAAAGGCTTAGCTTCCTAAAGCATACGTTCTATCCATCCATCCATTTATCTTCCCTTCTGACCTATCTTCTCAATTTCATGATATGAAATATCATCCGAACTAGAAGAAAATGTCATAGCAGTTGCAGGTGAAAGATTAGTAGAGGGTTGTGTTACTTTCTTTAACATACTAGTGAGCCATTCAAATTTTGACTTCAAAATCTATTTGGAAGATTTATCTTTATCATAATTTTCCAACAAATTTCCAAGGCCCACTTGAACATCATGTTTTTCACCTTCATGTGTTGCTTTCCCCGGTGAAAACTTAAAGACCTGATAATTTTTTGATGTAATGTTTTCTTTAGTTTTCTCGTTAACAAGGGTAGCTATTTCTATGATGCTTTCTCTTGATAGGTTTACTAATAAACTAGAGACGATATTTGATCATTTATCCTGTCTCTTCATAGTAGGTTCCAACACACTCAAATCTATCACATGTACAATAAGTATCTTATTCTCCTGGTTCAGGGTTTGGCGATATAGCCATTTAGGTATAGTTTAGATGTAATTGAAAGTGGCACGGTTGATTCAACACCTGGACCATTATATAAATCAATAGTACTTCTAATATCAGTTGACTATGAAATAGAAGTGGTAATGATAGAAGGGGTGGAAGTGAGAATAGCCTCAGGAGTGGATCTGCAACGGGGATGAAAGTCAAAATGTAAGGGAATGAAAGTTATTGAGAAAATGGAGTGGAAACTGGGGACCTGATCATTTCCCTTACTGATAGAATAGGAAGAGATGAAGACACTGGGACCATGGATGGGGATGGAAAAGAAGTGATAAGTGGAGGAGAAGAAGGTAATGATGGGGGGAATGAAGTTGAATATGGTGACAATGATAATGAAAGGGGGGCTAAAAAAATCTTGTCATACAACTAGAGAATCACTAACTTCAATAATTTTTGATACTAGCATTGTAGAGGACACAACCTTATTAGTAGGAGGTTTTGAAAAAGAGGAAATTCCAATGACAAATGATATCTTCCTAGGGGTTATATTAGGCTTTTGGGTAGACCTCTTTCCTTTTGTAGGTGTAGGGAGACTCAATGTTGGTTAGACTTCTATTCTTATAGATTGATCTAATCCTTTGGGTGAAATTCCCAAGTAGCCAACCAATCATATTTCCTTTGTAGAATGGTCCCTGCCCTTTCCTTAATATTGAAATGTTCCTCTTAATACCATTCAATCCATAGCAAAGGTTGATTGACAATGTTATTGCTTTTGTACAATGGATCTAAAACTTCACCATCATCATCATATAATCCTTTTGGAATGTTTGCAATACCAAATTGTTTAACTTCATTCAAATTTAACCTTTCATATTCTCGTTTTTGGATAATAGTCTCATCCCAACAGTGAATCCAAATATCCTCCAGCTAAGGCACGTGAGAATTGGCCAATCCTATTTCACTGAATTTACCCCAGTAATCAAATTTGGTTCTAGGATGGAAGGTTTGCAAGGTAATTTCAGACATTTCTCCATCCACATTCTTCACTTTGTAAATACTAACACATGTATACCTTCCAATTGAAATAGGAAACTATACTTCTGCCTTATGTCGTTTGTTTTGAATTTTGTGATAATCCAATAATTGTCAAACCAATTCTAGTAAAACCCATTTTTCGGTAGGCCATCTTAGTAACTTGTTAGGGGCACCCAAGAAACTAGGAATCCTGATGTGTGTGAATGTCAGGAACTACAGATAGATGGCTCCCCATTCTCATACCACTTTGAAAGATTCATTAGAAATCCTTCGATTATAATTTTTTTAATCAAAATGATAAAGGAGAATAGCAAAAAGGGAATCATTGACCCTACAGAAATGTTGTTTTCCTTCTTCCATTATAATTTGAGGATAAAATTCATAAATTTGCAACGTACTTTTAACACCCTTTGTATTCAAACTAGTGAATTCTCCCATAGCAGTTGCAGCATAAACAACGAAGGAAGTCATGAATAAGTTATTAGAAGTCGAGACATTACTCAATTGAAAAAAAATGAGCTATAGCTATGTGCCCCCCATCATATAAATTTATTGTTATTCTTTATGGTAGTAATATAAAAGAACATCCATTCTTGAAAATCCTTTGCCGAAGCGGAGACCCAAAAATCTACTCAACAATATAATAAGATAATTTACTTCCTGGATAAAATCTGAGTGGAATAATGTCTCAGGAAGCTTGGCAACATTCTTGGCCAAGTAAATCTTTGTCATAACCTTTGTACAATGTTCAATTTCTTTGTTCAAATGTTCAATTGTGGATTATGGTGAAATTTTTACATATTCTTCAACATCTAGAAGTTTAAATAAATCTTCGAAGAAATCAGTATCCATTATAATCATGACATTGTTGTCATCATCTTTTACCAATCTAGAATCCTTATCAAAATGGGCTGTTGTAGCCAAGAAAAACTTTGGATAGTTCATGGATGAAAGAAAACCTTCAGCGAGGGCGAGCCCACTATCAAATATAGCCTACATCCAAGGATTCTTATTAGGGGGCTTTAATCTTTCCAAGAAGTCTGGAAAATCTATTTGGCCAAAATAAGTATCTCCAAAATTTCCCAAATCCAAACATAGGAATGATTGAGGAGAAACTCCTAAGAATGTGTACTTCATCTTTCCCTTCCCCTTTCATGAGAAATTTGAGATTAATTCAAATTTTGGAACCTGAATAATCTTTGGAAAATTTGTGAGAAACCCAGAAAGTTTTTGAAATCCTGAAGTCCAAAAGTATGAAAATTATAATTCCGAAAGGGCTTCAACTCCAAAGTACAATCCTCTAAAAGTCCAAAGTTTCCACAGTCCCAAAACCCCAAAATGTTAACCTTCAAAATTCTGAAAGGCAAACCTCTGAAAGTGTGACCTCCAAAATATCAAAACAGAAACCTCTAAAATAGAAAACCTCTGAAAGCCTGAAACAGAAACATCTGAAACTCTGAATTTTTTACAATCCAAAAATATTGAAAACGTAAACCTCTGAAACTACAAAACAATGAAGGGCACAAAATGAAAATTGAATGTTGTGAAGATTTGAAAGGAAATGGTTACACAATTCTTGGACTTGACAAAACTAAATGCCTGCATGAATTGTAATTTGTAGTATTGAGAAAAGAATTGGATGTCATTGTGAAAGGATGAACGGAAAATAATAAGGGTTTCCATATCAAGAAAAAATAAGAACATATAAAATAAAAAAACAAACAAAAATCCAGATCGATCAAAAATCCAAAAGAAATAACTTAAAAATTTTACCTTGAAAATGATGCCTTAAAACTACAAAATGGGTGTGATAAAATGAGAGTGTCAGAGAAAAAAAACAAGTGAAAATGATAGGTAAAATTTTTATTTTATATAGGAAAACCTATAATTAATGTTCAGAAGTCAACATGTGTGGGGGTAGATAGAAATTAAATGACTGTGAAAATTTTGAAATTGCAACCCCCGAAACCCTGAAATGAGCATGATCGTTAAAATGCGGAATCCGAAGTTTGATATCCCAAATGTTTGAAGTTTAAAAATTTCGGAACTTTGGAGTTTTGGAATTTGGAACTCCAAGTAGAAAATAAGGAAAAAGAGAATGTAAGACTTTAAAACGTGAAAAGTCCGAAATTATGAAATTTCAAACTTTCAAACTACCGAAGTCCAAACAAAACTTTTGTTGTGGATTTTTGACTAAGAACTCTAAAACGAAAAAACTTCTGAAGTCCAAAAATTTAGACTTTGGACTTTGGAAAATATTTGAAATACTTTCCTGCTAAAGTAATGTTAAAGGTTAACAAAATATAGAAAACAAAACATACATACACATATTCAGTGCCCCAAAAATTTAAAAACATATGGTTTTAAATAAATATTAAATGTATATATTTAAAATTCCCTAATACTAAAAATACACAAAATGGAGGATAGTGAAGGAATAAAGTGAAGTTGAGATGCCATCTAAAATGCGCCAAAAACAATCAATCCCGAAAATGTGCCTAACTTTTTTTTTTTTTGAAGACTCCTTACAATTAGCCCCAAGTTCTAAGTTTAGCCCTGATACAACATTGTTTTACAAGGATGTACTGTAGGTATAAGTAAATAAAAACTATATAAAATTAAATCAATAACAAGTTGAGAGAAATATGTTTTTTTTTTTTGCAAATACAAATTTCTTTTAAAGGAGGCTTATCAAAATTAGTGGACAATTATTAGAAGGATACAGTTGTTTATTGGATTGAAAAGTTATACTATACGTATATAAAGAAGATTGATAGTAAGTCAACGAAGTATAATACCTCTAGGACCACTAGTCTGAGACCCAAAAGGAGACCCAATAGACAACGATACAAACGTGAATCAAGATGTGTTATGTGTAAAAAAAAAAAAATAACATATTAAGAAATGACAAGGGGCGAAAGACGTAACAAAGTACTTATACAACGGAGAAAAATGAAAGTAGGATGTGTATGTAATCCTTAGTCGTTGGGATAACCCCAAACTATCTTACAAGATTAGAAAGACTAACTATAGCAATTTGGTCAACTAACAAGCTATTCCGATGTTTATGCCTTGAAACCAATTAAAGTAAGTACCGGACAATATTAAATTGAATGTTTACTCAGTTTTCTCTGTGCCTTTAAGTATGAAGTATCGCAACAATGACAAGTTACTTTGATTGATAGTACTAAAATGTATACCTTTACGATTAAAAACATAGTAGGGAGATGATTGTGAAAGTCGGTGTGGGCGCCATAAAACTTGAATTTGAGTTTGAAGACAAGCTTGGGGTGGGTGGCTTTAATGGCCACCTGCCGAGCATGGAAATTTCCTCCTATTGCGTGCGGACTAAACCACCTGGATGCATATTTCTCTTTCAATTATTTCACTTTGAAAATTGCAAAGTCTACACTCCACACAGCCGCGTGGCTTAATGGGGCAAATAAATGTGAACCTAACTCTGGACAGGCGTTTTCAACAATCCCCGGGCCACATATACAATCACTTATTTAGATTTTGCAATTCCATCGATGTACAGTCGTCCTCCTGCTGTCCCAGCCGCGTGAAGGCATTGTGGGAAAAAGAAAACTGAAGTTACAGGTGGGTAACAGGCAGTTGGACTGTATTTTTTTTTTTTCCTTTTTTTTTTGTCCCTGGGCGCGTGAGGAGACGAAATAGTGCTCGAAAGTGGATCTTCCGGCCGGAGAAGAGGTGCTTAACAGGCCGCACGTCCAAATAAGTTGCTATCTGTTCAGTATTGATTACATCCTCAAATTTGGGGTTCTCCTTCGTGGTATCTTTATCAGAATCGATTGGAGGACATTAGCTTACCTGAGTTCGGCCGCGGCCTGAACAGGAATCGACCAGGCAGCAGAGGTCCCTTTGAAATGGCCGAAATGTTGAGAATATGGTCCATACACTGTATGGGCAAGGGAATTGAGCGAGGACAGGTTTGAGCACGCGATGTGTGGAAGCCCTGCTGAGAGCAGCAAGCGCCATTGCCAGTGTTTTTTTTATTTATTTCTTTATCCGTTGGCCTGAGGCAGTTGATGGTATTAATCCCATCAAAGCTCTCCGAAGAACGTCCTGCCTGTTCATTCCAAGCAGGCCGTGAAGGCCTTCAAGCATTCTGACTGGTGTTTTTGCTCAAACATTCCTGTTTTAGTGACCAGCGCGTGGGAGAAATCTCTTAGAGATGGATCTGTTTCAGAACAGACTATCCTTGGAGCACAATTTGCTTTGCAATGAAAGGGACGTCTTATTGTGGAGGGGGGGGGAAAGAAAAAGGAAAGGACGGATCTCAGAGAGGTGGGTCTGTATCAAAACATCATAATCAAGAAAATCCAGCTTGTATTGCCTTTTAGAAACCAAGAATAAAAGAAACAGATTCTACGTGGATTATATTTATTAATTTCATTGATATTATTTGTTGATTATGACTTAGGATAGTATACTTTATTAACATGAAGAGAATGTAATAGTATGTTGTTTTTAGAGAAATCCTATAATAGTAAATCCGCTGGTTTTCATATTACTTAAACATGGGTAATATTTAAAATATTAGATCCCTTATTAATGAAATGTGGTAACGTACTTACTAAGCATAGAACTTGCATTAGAATTTCCTTCTACACACTTCAATAAACATAGTATGGGTCTCTCAAAAGGTTTGATTTTACTTCCTTCTATACTTTGCCAATAATTTTACAATGGATCCATAAATGAAGAAGGACATAAGAGAGTTAGAGCTTAGAATGTTTCATTGTCTTACTAAAAACCATTTGAAAACTTAAGCCTTTCCATCAAGTATAAAAGAAGGGATAATGCACTATTTTTCCAACCTTTTTAACACATCACTTTCAAGTACTCAAACAAAATTTTAATATATTTCTTTTGAAATTTCTTTCCAACATTCCACAAAAGAATTCAACAACATTTCCAATAAATTTTAGAGTAAGAAATACTATCATTTCAATGCACCTTTCCTTCGAAATCTTGTTACAATACTTTCTACTTCATGTGGAACAAATTTACAATAATGTAAACACTTTTCAAGTAAAATTTGCATTCAACCGTGTGACTTTTGGGGCAAATATAGATTACAATGTCCTTTATTTTTGAAATGGAAACAAGATGATACAACTTTCTTTCACATACAAATTTTACAAAAAAATAATATATATAAAGGAAAAGGGAAGAAGTCTTCACAAGCTCCAAGGTGTTCTTCATCCATGCTCCAAGTTCCAAGTAGTTCAAATCACAACCAAGATAGGGGGAGAGGCAACACTCTCCTCCCAACCAAAAACTCAATGGAGAAGAGAAGCAATCTCCTCCATTGACCCCCGAGCCCCAAACACAACACAATGAAGGGTGGTCTCCAACTCAAGGCAACAACACTTGCTTCCACAATACAATTTTCTTCACAACATTCAAGGTTAAAAAAAAGAAACAAAAAGGAACACAAATAACACAATACTTTTCACAACAAGGCTTTCATCCAAGCCAACAAGAGAAGGAACTATGGGAAAGTTTTCCTTATGCCTCCCCATTGAGATGAGATGCCCATCCAAACCCTCCACAATAAAACTCAAGCCCCTATGACTCTTATGCCTCCCTCAAGTACCCCTTTTTCCTCCCATACTCTTATGCCTCCCTCCTCTTATGGCTCCCTCAAGGACAAGGTAAGAATGTGAACATTCTTACCCAAGATGGCATCCCTCTCAAACTCCCTCCACAATTTCCTATTCTACTCTTATGCCTCCCTCATGAGTTTTCCCATAGACCTCTCCTACACTACACATTAAGCATTCTATCCATTTTTCCACAATACACAAAAGTAAACATACATTTTCACAAATTTAAGCATAGAAGCAACAACAATAAGAAAGCAAAAAGGGGAGAAGGTTTCCTACCTCTCCATTGGAGAATCCTAAACAAAGAACTTTGTCCAAGCTCCCTCCAAAACAATCCAAGCATGCAAGTCCAAGCTCCTTCTTTTTCTTTCTCCCAATTCTTTCCTCCCCAAAATAAAAAAAAGAACTCCCTAAAAAAAACCTCCAACCCCCTCAACAAGAGAGGAAATTTCCATAAATAGACAAAAGGGAAGGGTGAGGGTGATGTGGCTCCATGTAGGATGCCACATCACACATCCTCAAGACCACCTCCCATAGTCAACTCAACTCCCAAAACACAATAAATGGGTGGTTGGGTTGAATGACATCTCTTTTCCACATCCATCCCTTCCCATGTGTCTTAATGCACAATTAAATGCAAAAAAAAGGAAGACAAGTGCACTCCAAAGTCACATTTCCCTTCCCAAAACAATAAATAATCCCCTTTTTGGCTTCCCAACCCATAGATATGGTTGGTAAGGGGTTTTGGGAAGTGTGGGACAAGTTCAACTTGTCCCACAAGTCCCCCAAAATTGCCCTAAATCTCAAATTCGAGATTCAAAGGATTTGGAGTGGTCAACACTCAAAACAAACATTCAATACAAGAGGCAAACACATGGCTCAAGGAGCCAACCATCAAAATTAATTACACCTACTAGAATTCCCTCCAAAACTTAAAAATTAAAACAAGATGTTAATTTAATCTAAACATACTTAGCAAAAGTAATTTAAAAAAAAGATATCACAAATAAAATCACCTACTAAAGTAAGTTAAAACAAGTAAATAAAATTCTTAACCCCTTGGTCACATTAGAAAATTTCCCCCTCATGGAAATTTTTCTTAACAACATAAAAAAAAACAAAAGTAACACAATACAATTCACTAGTTGCCTTGATGACCAAATGTTGTAACCACCTGACATCCTGTTGTGTTTGGTTCCCAATCCCCCTCATGGTTGTGATCATGTTGTGTTTCCTGCAAAATACAAAATACCTCCTTCGGCCTTGCAGCCATGTCAAAATGTCCAAAATAACCATATGCATGAAATTTATTAACATCTATACGTAATTCAATTATCCATTATTTCAAGGTTTAAATCACAACTTAATTATGCATTCCATCATTATCCAAAGTTATAGTAATGTAAATTCAACAACTACATTCTACTTATCATGGCGAAGAAATCCAATGTTAGAACACATGCAATATATCCATATAAAAATAATATCAGTATCCAATAGTCTGTCCATGAGCCAGTGTAGATCATACTGAAAACAAAATCCAATCATAACCCAAATGCATCTACTCACAAAACATCATGCTAATCAACATAAGTATAAGTCATGTCCATATCCAAAAGTCTGCATAACTCAAAATGATAATCAACTAAGTGTCATAGGGAAGTGGGCATTACATCCCCCTCCCCTTAGACTAGACTTCCTCCTGGAAGTCACTGAAATAAGTGTGGAAACTGAGCTCGCAATGATGTAGCATCCTCCCAAGTAGCAGCAGTCTCATCGTACCTGTCCCATTGGACCCGAACCTGATCAATCTCTCTGCCGCGAAGGCCCAGGGTCCTGCGATCTAAAATGCATACGGGCTCCACCATCACCTGCCCCTGATCCTGCACCTACAATGCAGTCCAATCTAGCACATGAGAAGGATCAGAAATATATCTCCTAAGTACAGAAACGTGAAATACATCATGGACACGCGATAAGCTAGGTGGCAATGCTAGACGATAGGCTAAGGGGCCGAGGCGCTCCAAGATCTCAAAGGGACCCACAAACCTAGGAGCAAGCTTAGAACCTTTTCCATAACGGATAGGGCTCTTATGCGGTCTGACACGAAGAAACACCTTCGTGCCTACCTCAAAACTGCGATCTGTCCTATGCTGGTCTGCATACTTCTTCTGTCTATCCTGCGCCTCCTGCAATCTCTGTCTGATCAATGTAACCTGCTGCTCCATGTCCTGTAATAATGCTGGCCCAAGAGAAACCCTGTCCTCAATCCTATCCCAGCTAAGAGGTGTCCTGCACTCTCTACCATATAATGCCTGAAAAGGAGCCATGCCTATAGAACTCTAAAAACTATTATTGTAGGCAAACTCCACCAAATACAGATACTCCTCCCATCTCGACTGATGATCCATCACGTACATCCTGAGCATATCCTCCAAAATCTGATTCACCCTCTCTGTCTGTCCATCTGTCTCAGGGTGATAAGCTGTGCTGAAATTAATCCTCGTCCCGAGGGCATACTGCATGGTGGTCCAGAAATGGGAAGTGTACAAAGGGTCGCGGTCGCAAATGATCTTCCGCGGAATCCCATGTAATCTGACAATCTCATCAAGGTATACTCGTGCCACTGCACTAGCCATATAGGTAGTCTTCACTGGGGAAAAATGAGCTACCTTCGTCAATTTATCCACCGTGACCATGATGGCGTCGTGGTGGTATCTCGACGTCGGCAACCCAACAATGAAATCCATAGAAATGGTGTCCCACTTCCACTCCGGTATGGCGTGAGGATAGAGAAGGCCAGCTGGATGCTGATGCTCGGCCTTCACCCTCTGGAACTCTAAACAGCGGGATATAAAAGAAGCTATGTCTCTCCGAAGTCCTCTCCAAAAATACAACTGTCTCAGGTGGCGTGCATCTTCTTCACCCCGGGATGGGCTGAATAAGGTGCACGATGAGCCTCTGTCAAAATGTCATGTCTCAAGCCTCCATCTCTAGGAACATATATCTGACCTCTGTGCCTGAGAAGACCATCTGCCTCTAATGAAAACCCATCAAATCTCCCCTCAAGGGGTCTCTGAGACTCAATCTCTGCTCTGACTGCAAGGTAGAAACTATCATGAGGAAGCTGCTGCAAGATCCTACTCCACAAATCTGTGCCCACTGAGGTGGCCATAGCCACATGTCTCCGCCTACTCAAGGCATCTGTAACCACATTCTCCTTCCCTTTCACATGCTCTATCTCCATGTCATACTCACAGAGTAACTCCATCCAACGCCGCTGACGAGCGTTGAGATTGGGCTATGTGAAGAGGTGGCGAAGACTCAAGTGATCAGTCCTGAGTGTAAATCTCCGGCCAAGAAGAAAATGTCTCCACCGCACTAAGGCATGTACTACTGCTGCAAGCTCAAGGTCATGGGTCGGATAATTGAGCTCATAATCTTTGAGTTTGCGAGACTCAAAGGCAACTACTCTACCCTCCTGCATTAGCACTCCTCCAAGTCCTGCCAAGGAAGCATCTGTGCATACGTAAAACTCTCCATGAGGATCTGGCACTGCAAGAATAGGTGCTCTCGTGAGGCACTCCTTCAAGTGTACTGAAAGCCTACTCACATCTATCTGACCATAGAAACTTCTTCCCTTTCTGCTGAAGAGAAGTGATAGGGTGCGCAATCCGAGAGAAGTCCTGAACAAACCTCCTGTAATACCCTGCTAGACCCATGAAACTACGCACCTCGGTCACACTAGTGGGTGCTGGCCAATCCATGATGGCTCGAATCTTGGAAGGATCGACTACGATACCTTCCCCAGAAATGATGTGGCCCAAATACTGCACCTCAGGCTGAAAGAACGCACACTTCTCCAAGTTCCCGTAAAGGCGCTGCTTGCGAAGACACTGAAGAACCTGGCGAAGGTGCTTCTCGTGCTCCTCACGTGTGCGTGAGTAAATCAGAATGTCATCAAGGAAGATGAGCACGAAGCGATCAAGGAAGGTCCTGAATACCCCATTCATTAAACTCATAAACACTGCGGGGGCATTTGTCAAACCGAAAGGTACCACTGTGAACTCGTAGTGGCCATATCTTGTATGGAAAGCTGTCTTGTGAATATCTGTCTCCGCAATCCTGAGCTGATGGTATCCTGACTTAAGATCTATCTTAGAGAAAACTGTAGCCCCCTTCATCTGGTCAAATAAATCATCAATGCATGGAAGGGGGTAACGATTCTTGATCGTTACTTTATTCAGCTAACGATAGTCAATACACAACCGAAGAGATCCATCCTTCTTCTTTACGAAGATCACTGGTGCACCCCATGGGGATACACTAGGATCGGATGAGGCCTTTCTCCAGAAGGTCCTCAAGCTGCAACTTGAGCTCACATAACTCAGGAGTAGTCATCCGATAGGGTGCTCGTGAGATAGGCTCTGCGCCCGGAACTAGATCTATATGGAAATCGATCTCACGTGGGGGAGGTAATCCCGGTAACTCCCCTGGGAATACATCAGCAAACTCTGATAAGATGGGATGGTCATCAAGGGAAGGTCCTCTGGACTCATCCTCTGATCTGTCACTGACCGTAATAGCAAACATCTGACAACCCTGTCGCGCACACCGCTTAAGCTGCATAGCGGAGATGGTGCGAATGGATACGGCCCTCCTAACTCCTGATATCACTGACTCTACTCCAAGATCATCTATGCAAGCAATAGTCTTGTGGTAACAATCCACTCTAGCTCTGTGAGCGGACAACCAATCCATGCCTAAAATGATGCCATAAGATCCTAATGGAAGGATCCGAAGATCAGAAGTAGTGGTGAAGGGTCCCAAATCCACTACACACTCCTTGACTAAGGAGTCTACAGAAATCTTGGCTCCAGAAGCCATCTCAACGTCCCAACTACGGCCCTACCTAACTGCCACCAGCCTACAACGCTCTACTAAGGATGGTGCAATAAAAGAATCAGAAGAACCAGAATCAAATAATATAGAGATGGAAATACCACCAATACTACCTGTCGTCTCAATCACAGTACTCTGATGCTCAGCCTGGCGGTTCTCGACCGCTGCGTAGATCCGATGACTCCGTGCCATATCTCCAACAGTAGGCTCTGAGCTCTGTGTCTTACCCTTGGTAGGGTTCTGTGGGCAATCTCTCCAAAGATGTCCAACAACACCGCAACCATAACAGCTGCCTGGTCCTCTCCAGTGGGAAGCAGCTCCAGCTGGTACTCTAGATGACTGAGATACAGATCCTGACGATCCGGCTATGGACTACTGAGGTCTCTGCTGACGAGCTCCTACTGACTGAGCTCTCGGTGCACCCTGTGTCCTGATGGGACCCCTAGGAGGAGGCCCCATACTACGTCCTCTCTGTGCATCAAATCTCTGAGGAGGTCGGTAAGGTGGGCGGGTCTGCTGCTGTTTCTACTGTTGTGGTGGCCTGAATGAAGCTTGCCCTGAATTCTGTCCACCCCGTGGAGGAGGAACTGACCCTTTCGACCTACTATCCTGCATCTGCTGGATACGGCTCCGAACTCTGTCTCTAGCCTACTGCATCTTTCCCCGTGTCTCCTCTGCAATATAGGCCTTCTCCACGGCTTCTGCTAATGTCTGTGGGCAGTGAATGCGCACTGCACCACCTAAATCCAAGTTCAGGCCCCGGATGAACCTATGAATCCGTACCTGCTCATCCTGCATATAGTCAATGTACTGGAGTAGGTCCAGAAATTGACTCTCATACTCAGCTACTGTCATCGATGCCTGACGGAGGTCATGAAACTCGTCTATGCACTGCTGAATAAATCTCCTGGGTAAATACCTACTCCTGAAACGCTCCTCAAATAACTCCCAGGTAACCGTCTCTGAGTCAACATGGAGCTTCTGCTCCTCGGTCCTCCACCAGACTCCTGCTCCATCCTTCAGAAGATGGATCGCAACACGAGCTTTCGTGTTGCTACTACAAGGACAGAGCTTGAAGCATCCGCTCAAGCTCACCAACCAGGCCTCTGCCTGAAAACCGCCTGTATCACCTCGAATAGTGAGATGGTCGTAGCTTCAGGATCTCCCTGATATGGTCTGCAGCTGACGTATGATGAATCCTAGGTCTATCTGAATGATCCTCCCTCTGTCTAGGGCTTCGAGACCTGTCCCTATGTCCTGAGATCCTATCCCCATGTCCTCTCTGTGGTGACTCTGCCCTAGCCAACTCTGCATGGAAGTTCTCTGCTCTGTGCTCCTCGCTGTGTCGAGGGGATGCCTGGGCATCTACTGATGGCTCCAAACTATGTCTAGCAAGTCGTCCTCCCAAGGGCTCTCTCTGCGTATAGCGGCATTGACATCCTGGAGTGTCTGCAAGATCTGAGGTAGAAGGGCTGCTACGGCCTGCTCTGGCGGTGGTATGCCTAGGTCTATATGAAGAGACCCCTCGCCCAATCCGCGCCTCCTGCACAGATCAAGGTGAGAGTTAGTTCATTGTTCTAGGTCTTGTGTCTAGTTTTCTAATTTTGTTGTTTACAATAATTATCAACATTATGGTTTTATATTTTAAAAGAATCATGCTCTGTGCTAAGTTAAGTGTTCCTATTTCGCATTTTCAGCGTGTGCTCAAGGGTCCCTGCTTCGAACCCCTGGCTCTGAAGATGTATTATACCACATTTTTATCAACAAGTTTTATTCCTCATGAATTTTTCTTGTGTGGTAGCTCCTTTAATCATTAAAATTGGTTTCTCTAAAAAAACTTGTAATTTGAAAATTAGAGTTGAGAATGAGGGTTTAATGTTGCCTTGGGATGAAAATCATGTTTGTTTGTCTATGAACCTTCATGCGAGATGTAAAGAGATATGATATAATTTTAAGAAGCTGTGACCTACTTTATATCCTCTTCCAAGAAGTGTAACTCAAGTTTTAAAAAATCCCACCTTCACTATTTTGGGTTAATTAACTTAATTTTTGCTCTTGTAACAAAATATGGAGAGGAAGATAATTTTTCATTCAAGAGGGAGAAGAAGAATTAAAAGGTAGTTAGAGGGCCAGATAATAAGAAGAAGATGTGATGGAAGCCTATAACATTGCATGAAATGTAAAGGAGACTAAATTGATTGTCAAATCTTGAGATCAATTGTTATCATTGTCGTAGACTTGAGCAACATTTAGAAACACAATATTTTAATGATTATTTGTTCTCTTAAGTTCTTAAGATGGAATGAGGATTTTTAAATTTCTAAATAATGGATACAATTCGCTCAATCTAGTAATGATTTTCTTTGGTTATGTATGGACGTCTGATATGATTGACACCCGCGTATCCTAAAATATTAGTCTGTGCAGTGTTTTATTATATTGTTTGACAAAGAATAATGTTGGTGGTTATTTAGAAACATGTCAGGTGTATGGAAGCATGAATATCCCTATAGGAGTCCTATGATACTCTAGAAAAGGAGATCCATCAACTTTATCCTATGGTATTATGTTGACAATTTGTAACTATGTATTTTCCTTCTATGTGGTCTGTTATGAAGTGTGTAGAACTGTAATTAGGGTCGTAATAACCTATATATTTTATAAGATGAAAAGTGTTGAGGACTTATCCAAGTGTTATAAATAACATTAGTCCAATAAGAACCTTGACCCAAATCACACCACCGACCTGTATCAAAGCTATTTCAATTGTAAGAATGATTTCTTGGTGTTGCTTATTAAGAATTTTTTTAGTTTGAATCTTGATAGTGAAAAAGTAAGGAAATAAGCTTAGGTAGAAGTTTTAGAAACTCAAACTTCTCTATTTTTTTGTGCTCTGAGACAAGGGAGCTCCAAATTAGAGTCTTAAAATCATATTCAATTATTTTCAAGGGAAGAAACTTTGAACTTGAGTGGTTGTAGTTTGATATTCCATTTAAAGGATTGAAAGGAGACTATACAAATATATATAGATGTGAAAGAGAGAGTAATTGTTTGCATTATTTTCTCAGTTTATTATTTGTTAAAGACATTGTGTTAAGCCCCAATTTACTTCCCATATTTGTTAGCGATGGATCGTCTCAATGATCATTGCTAAAAAAAAGAAAAAAGATAGATAAAGAAATTTATACAGATAATAATAATAAACAAATAAATAAAAAGAAGAAAAATAATGATAATATATATAGATATAAATGTCTTCAATCCCGTCATAATTTAAAAGGGCAATAAAATAAAACTCTCTTTATAAATTAAAAAGGAATAAAATAAATAAATTTTATTGAATTGGGAAGATGCGGAAATTAGAGGTAAGTTGGTGGATGGATGTAGTTAGTGGTGGTAAGAGGAGTCGGTGGATGCGTGCAGGAAAAGGGATCCACTGGTAAGAATTGTAGGTTACAAGGCATGGGCGCCCTCATCCATGGGATTTCACATCCAACACATTGCATATGGCCTTCCGACCTGTCATTTCCCTTGCACAATAATTTAAGCACTTTATTTCAGACCCAGAAGCGTAACCACGTGGAAACCCTAGTTAACATCGTAAATTTAGCAGTAATTGGATAGTTTTAGCGATTGCAAAATCATGCGCACTTGTATTTTTCCTTGCATAATAATTCAGTCACTTAATTTTACATCCGGAGGCATTAATACGCTAAAACCCAAGGCAACGTTGCAAATTTAGCAGTAATTGGTCTGCTGAAGCGAATGGAGATGTTGCGGGGAGATGTGAGGAATGGTGCTCTGAGCTCTCAACCAATATCTGCGCTAAAATCATACCCATTATGGATTAAGGCAGTGCCGCACACAAAGATAAATCTGTAACCCAGATACCTTCTCATATTACTATATACAAATTTGTTGATCTCGACCTTAATCTGTACCTAAAGCGATTTCAACTATTGTGAGAGGAAAGGAAAACTGTCTTCCCATTGTTTTGTTATTGTATGCAGAACAAAGATAAAACTCTGCTAAATGATCCTTCTTGTCCACCATTTTGACCACAAGCTCGAAATTGTAGATTTGGGTTTTTTCTTTTCCAATGCAAGTTGACCATGACTATGTCTAAGAGGTCGGGGCATTATGTTCAACTTTCCATTATGGTCGTGCTATATTATTATTTGTTTTGTGTATGAGTTGGGTCATGCATTTCTTACCCTGTTCATCTCTGTTACCAGGGGTATTTGGGTGAGCTATGTTTTGGGTACAAGTTGGGTCATGCATTTTTAATTTTGTTCATATCTGCTACTAGGGGTATTTGGGCAAGCTATGTTTTGTTTTAAATATGTCTTTGTCGCTATATTGACTACGAGCTTTGGGACAGGGTATGAGAATGCATCAAAGCATAAAAGCTAGAGGAATATTGCCAAATTTTGTATTGCAACCCCAATAAAATACTTGTATGAAAAATGTGGAAGTATTATCTTGGAGTAGACCTTGACAAGTGAAGTGTTTGACAAAATTCCTCATAGCCTTATTGAATGCTTCATTTTGGGGATATGCACAAATGGTTTTTGTTGAAGATGCTTTATAAATGTTTGAACAAAGGAAAATGAATAGGTGTTTCAAGTGCACACAAACCGTTTGACAAAATCCCTGGAAGGGGATAAAGCCTTGTGGAAGGCGGGTGAAACTGCCTGGAGAACCTCATGCTCTGCAGATGCTAATATTTTCCAGGAATGGTCTCCTTACCTTTATCCTTTACAATTTTCATATTGGTTATTCATTTGCAGTAAAATAAAAATTTTAAATTATTAGATACTCAAACAATTATATATTTTAACCAAATGGCTATTGCAATCAATAAAACAACACCGCGTGATTTTTCTACCGACTTATAGTTTCACCATTGACCATGTCACGACCACAACCTAATGCATTGATAAACCTAGTGTTGGTGCTCAAGTTAGTCTCCCCCCGTTTGTCATTGAAATTCCTCACTTTGCATCCTCTGTAACATTTTCTATCTCCCCGTATTGATTCTTGAAGACTCTGCCCTCCATTTGGTTGCCATGATTAGTCCCTTCCTTGGTCGAGGATCGCTTAAAGGTCAAAAATTTGTTTTTCGTTCCTCTATCCATCTGAAAGAGTTTGTAACTTTGGCGTAAAACTTGGGTTTTTTCCTTTGCTTCTATTTTCCACAGTCACGTTTTGTTGTCCCTATCATTTGTGTCCCACATATCTATGGAAACATGATTGGATGCGGCTTGGAGGATCACATTTGGGCCTTATATCATTTCCAAACTCTCTATGTGTGAAGAAAGATTCATTTCCGGGATCAAATGGTGATTATCCCTGCATTTTACGGTTTGACGAGTGTATTTTTCAAGGTCAAATTCATATCTCAGCAACAGTGGGAATGTGGCCCTTTCTGGTTGGATGCAGGTTGGTGGGGCACTTTAAAAACTCTAAGGCTCACTTCAACCCAAAACTTTTCCATGTGAAGGAACGACCCTCATTTGAAAATTCATTTTTTAGTCAGGCCTTGGAGGTGTGCCAGGGAGACACGTCGAAATTTCTGCTACCTTGCCAAGACTTAGACAAAATTTTCATCCAGCTCGTACAGTTCTGGAAGACCATGGAAACGTGGAAGGCTGGCCCTCATTTGAGGATCCACCTCAAGGTCCCACCTTAACAATTACGATAGGGAGACATGTGGAGGCTTCCGCCGGCTCCACTTTGTACTTAAAATTTTAAATATAATTTTTAAAGGCCCGGGACACATGGAGGGACCATGCCTATTTGTGGACCGGTCCACTAAGTTTTATTTTGAAGATGCGCGATGAGGACACTTGGAGGCTTCCGTTCACTCTACCCTTTGCTTAGACTTTTCAACGGCCAAAGAATAATGTCTTTGACCCTAGACACATGGCGCCTTCCGCTGAACCTTAATCTTTTTTAACAAACTTTGTTGGACTGAGACACATGCTGAGCTCGTGCTTCTTTGGGGTCCTTGCTTTTGGGGACCATCTCAAAATGTGCCATTGACACAGGTGGAGGCTTTCGCTGGCTCCTTTTTACACTGAGACTTTTCAAAGGCCAAAAGGTGTTTTTCTTGGGCCCAGGGCACATGGAAGGCTCGGGGTTGTTTAGGACTTTCCTTTGTGCTTCTCATTTGCAGTTGCGCCAATGAAACACGTGAAAAACTATGATATAAAGTGGAAAAGGGGTAGAATAAACTATTGTTGTATATTGCGTCTTTTTTCTACCATTTTTGCTCCAACACTCCTCGAGACATGAATACGCACTATTTTTCAACATTATTTGATGAAATTCCTTATCATCTATGTCTGTAAAGTGCCATTTGATGGATTTAGAACTTAATTTGTGAGTCCAAGGATTGTTGAGGTCGATATTTTGAAGCTGGAATTGCTCAGGCACTTGCAAAAGTGGGAATTAACACAGGAGATGGATGTGGAGCAGAATTGGAGAGGAAAGAGAGGGAGAAACGATGAAATGATGAAAGTGTAGGCACAAAATATGAAAAATGTGTTGCCTCGAGAGCTAAAAGGATCACCTTTTATATCCAGTTGTGTAGAGCCTCTGGAAAATGATTAAAAAGGGGAATTCTCGCATGACAAAATCATAATGATTAGAAGGACTCCAAAAAATTTGTGGCATGGGATCCTAGTCATTAGTTGAGGGCCCAAGAAACATGATCAGTTCACAATTGGTCCACCTGATAGCTTTCAGATGTGAATTTGTTAAATGTCACTTTCTAAGGAGAATTGGTAACAAGAAAAGGTCCCTAGAATATTATTCTCTTTTGGGGGGAAAATTGAGTGAGAAAAATGTATAAATGCAATGAGAATACTCTTGAAAATGGTCGGGGGTTAAATTCTTAAGAAAAATTTGAGAAAGTCGTTTTCTTGAGAGACCAAGCTAAGATAACCTGTTATTTTCTTCTGTGTTATATTTTCTATCGTGTCAAGTTGGTTGAAGATGTATATCCATTGACGAGCACTGATATTTCTCTGTAATCTTTCCCCTGTAGATAAATCTAAGCAATTTTGAAATTAATTCATGTCCAGTCTCTAGCAATTTGTGTCTAATTTGTTTCAGAATGTCTGCAAATAGTTTCTTTCATTCCTATTCCAATATTACATTGAAATCTTTGTGAAATCACACAAAATATTGTCCCTTTGACAATTTAGTGGCATTTACAATTTCATTTCAAGAAGAGTCTTCATCTTGGATGAGATAAACAAATTTAAAATTAATTCACTATCATTTGTTGATTAATATTGTCTGTAAGTCTTTGGGTGTACCTTAGGCATAATTGATCAGATATTTTGGTATTTAATTCAGTCTTTCAATTCGAGCCTTCATGTTAGAGTCTCATAGACTGTGTGAAAATGAGCTGATGTAGGCCTCCATTGAAGAACACCTTTTGGTTGAAGGAATGCCCTAATTATTTTGAAGCTTTTTGTTGTTGAGTTGTCCATTGTTGTGAAGTCCCTCAAAGATTTGGTATAATCAACTTTATCCTTCTTCATCTCCCACCAAAATCATTCAAAATCCATGAATCCATCCTGAATTACCCCTGTTTGACTTGTATATCAACAGAGAAACAAAATCTACTTACTAAAATATGTAGAACAGTCAAGATTGCTTAATGTCTTTACTAATCTCAGCCTTGTGTTGAAAGTATCTCCATATTTTAGAAGTGACAACTCTTAAGAGTTAAATTATGGAGTATTAACCGTATTTTCTCAAGGTTTTCTTCATAAAATTTATCTGAAAGAGGGATATCTCCATCTCCTTCATCAAACAGAGGTTACACTACGGGTCCTCTCACCCTAGTTGAAGAGGCATGGCCTAATGTAGTGATGATAGGTCAAAACCTCTTAAAGGTGTTATCCATCTCTCCGAAAATCTAAGTAACAAAGGGCCAGTTAGATCTCATCCCTGGCTAAAAAATGACACATAATATGATCTATCTATCTCTAAGCTCCATGTCAAAATTTTGTTTCTGCTCGGATTGAAAGGGAGAACAAATTTGGATACCAACACTCATGTTGTTGTTGCTGGGGACTGATTTATGTTGCCGAGGATGATTTGTTGCCATTTCATATCCATTTGGCGTGTCAACAACCCTTGTGGCGCCGTTGCCAGGGACTCTTTGAAGTATTTGAACAAAGGTGTAAACGTATACACCCTGGTAATGATTTTTACATATTTTAAAGTGCAAATACATTGCTAAAACATCATTATTTGTTTAGATATGTAAGAATTATTCAAATTTGTGAGGTCTAAGTGTAATATTTTCAGCTTATATAGTTATTGCACTAAGATTTGTATCCTCATTAATAAATTTGGGTAAAAGAAGAGAAGATCTTGTAAGATTTGCATGAATATGGTATTGACAGACATTTGATAGGTCTTTCATAGTGCATTTACACAAACTAAGGTGAAAATCCTTAGTGGTGATTTTATACTGTTTAAATTCTTTATAAATACCACTGTCTTAACATATAGCAAGTAAGATTTGTCACTAATATCTACAAAGCTGGAAGGAAGAAGATATTTCTTCACCAAGGACCCTAGTAGAAGTTTGTTTCAAGAGATAGGAAATTCTAATTCAAAAGGAAGTAGAATTTGGAAGGATGTTGGAGATCAAGCATCAAGAAAAGAGATCTCCATGTTGGTGAAACCGATCAACCTGTGATTGAAGATTGCAGTACTTCCTCAAGTGCTTCTGGATCAGGTAGTCTGTTTATTGAACTAAATTCTCCATCTGAAGAGGGTCCTTCTTTTGTATTTGAAATATTTACCTCTCAGTTTGCCCCAGTATTTTCTAGATCTAATAATTTTTTGCAAGAATCAGAGCCTTTAAAGGGAACTCATTCTGAAAATTGCATCCCTGTACCACACAGACCCCTCACTCCTCATCATTTTGTTTCTCCTGTAAGATTGCCTCCTCAAAATAATATGGCTCAACCTCCACCCATACCTCCATTTGTTTTTAATAATTTTTGTCCCATCAGTTTTAGAGGTATGGCTAGCTATTGAAACATTGTGCCACAAGATGTAAGAAAAAAATTACCTAAGTTTCAAGGAAATAATGCAATCAGTGGTGATCAACACTTGAAACTATTTTTCAATATGATGGAGGAATTTGAAATAAAATTTGAGGATGTATACATTAAGTTGTGTATCCATACTCTATAAGAAGATGCAAGGGACTGGTATAAATATCTACTAGATAATTACATTGAATTCTAGATAGAGATGAATAATGCAATTAGAATATAGTATGGTGATAAAACTAACCCTAGGTTTCTTTTATCAGAGTTCAAAAATATAAAAAAGAATCCTAATTAATCAGTGCATGATTTCAATACTAGATTTAAAAAAACATTGAGAAGAATGCCTATTAATTTGAGGCCATGTGATGAATCATGTCTTATAAAGTATTCAGATTCATTTGATAAGAAGGTTGCTTACTATTTGAGGGATAAGAACCCTGGGACTATGAGGTAGGCTTTTACCATGGCTCTACAAATTGAGAACAACATTAAAGTAGTTGGAAAACCTCCTAAGAGGGAGGGTGTTAAACTAATCAAACATGAGAAGCCTCAATAAAGTAAGGTTGTGGATGTTGAGGAAGTTGTAAGGACTTTGGCTGGGGTTGTCAAAGAAATCTCTTACAAGCTAGCTAGGGAAAAGAAAGGAATTAGACAAGGTTCTTAGGGTTAGCATAGGAAACAAGGACAAGATAGACTTGTAAATCATCATAGAAATTATCAGAGGTCTGATGAAAGAGGTAAAGGACCCATGGGAGCTAGACAACCCCAAGCTATGGAGAATAGAGTAGTGTCTTATCCTCTAAATTTAGATGTTGTTGTTATTGAAGAGACAAATCAAATGGATTCGTGTGACAAATGCTTCTTACCCCACCCACCATGTGAAGTAGATCAGTAATTTGAAGAATTTGATGATGATGAAAACACTGATGATGATGCATGCATGGTTGAGTGCTCTACAAGCTCACATCAAGGAGAAAATTCGATTAAGGTAATAACCAGAAGAAGTGCTGCAAATTTTTGGGACTGCATTCATCGGGTACCTCTTCTTCCTCCCTCTCATGCTCTATAAATAGATATGGTACTTTAAGCATTTGAACTTAGCTAATAATGATTTTGAGTACCTAAGATCTCTAATGATTTAAGAAGTATGATGGAGTAATACCATCAGAAGATGATAGACAACTATTAATGAATGTTGTTGTTTCCTAAGAAAAGAAGCATACATAAGAAGTAAAGATGTTAAAGGGGAAGGGCCTCAAGCCAAACCAAATACCCCAGTTCTCACCAATGTCTCAAAAGAGACTCCGAAGAAGGATGCATCTGGGAAAGGCCTTGTTCTCTCAACTAGAACTAGTGTTCCCACCCATTCCCAAAATGTGAAAAATATTGTGCCATCTGATGATTTTTTCAATCATTCTCCAAATGTTGTTTTTCCCAAATACATTCCCTATGAAATTTCCCAAGTCTTGAGTTAGATCAAAAATTTTGTCCCAATTGTTGAACTGCTTAGGATTCTTGAGCACAAGAAGAGAGGATTTTGAGTATTTGGGGTTAGAAGAAGATAGGAGTGCCCAAGGCAGAAATATAAATAATGTAAACACTCCTCCTTCAATCATTCCAAACCTAGAAAAAACTACAGCATTAGAGGAGATAGGTGAACCACCTGAATTTTGCTTGGGAACATCTTTGGTTGAGTCTTAATTAAAATTTGATCCATTTTTTACAACACTGATTATTTAGGACAGACTGCTGCACAATTGTATGTTTGACTCTAGAGCATCATGCAATGTTATGCCTTTGGAAGTCATAAATGAATTGAACATTAAAGTGACAACAACCTATGGAAAATATACTATAATGGATTCTATAGAGGTTCTTATTGTAGGATGTGTAAAATATTTGATGGTACAACTTGCAACTTATTCGAGTAAGAACTTGAAACTTGATGTTGTCATTATTGATTTCCTTGCAAAATTGGGCATGTTGTTATCAAGAAAGTGGGCTACAAGTGTTGGTGGAAGTGTTTAGATGGATATGTCTTTTCCCACCATTCCAATTGAAGGAAACCTTGTAAAGTTGTATGGAGAGAAGAAGATGTTGCACCTCATTGAAGATACAAATAATGCTTCTTATAAAGTGTTGTATGTTAATGTAGATGTTGATAACTTTGTGGGGTTTGCTGATGGAAAATAATATAAGATTGATTAGTGTAAATGTCTTCAACAAGAGGGTTTACCTTGGACCTTGTTATTGGATGGAGCTTGTTCCAAGTTTGGAAATGGTGCTGGCATTGTTCTGATTTCTCTAGGCCAAGAAGAGTTTGTCTTTTCTTTTAAACTTAACTTTGAATTCACTAACAACATTGCTAAATATGAAGCATTGTTATTAGGCTTGAGAACTACATGGAAATATGGTATAAAAGGATATCATTGTCAAAGGGGATTCAAAACTGATTGTCAAGTAAATTAGTTGTAGTGCCCACATTTTATAGCCTCAGTTATATAGTGACTTCTTTATTCATAGAAATGATTTGACAAGGATTTGATATATGTTGGATAGTATGTTATGATGTGACCTTCTTGGACATGTATGGATATTTGGGTGCATAGCACCAATTTGATTTGATTAGTATGTTGACAGCTTTTTCATTTGATGTTGTGGATACTAGCTTATTTCGATGTTGGTTACACCCGATTGAGATATGTTAGATATTTAGTTAGTCGTAGGATTGTATTATATGGATGTGTGTCACTTTTATTTATCTCTAGGGCTAACTCGTGGTAAATTGTTTTGTAATCATGCATATTGTCACATTTTCAATTCTAGAATGATGATATGCTAGCATTGATTTCATTGATCACTTATTGAGTAGTTGATTTACATTGTATCGGACAAGTGTGTTTAATGTGTGCAATGAGAGTGCAGATGATAGGTCACAGGAGAACGTGGGTTTTAAGGAGGCTACACAAAGTGTGCACAAGCGGCCGACGGGGCTAAGTCCTAACCATGTTTATTTTATGAGGCCTTAGCTTTATCTTTCATTATTTCAAGCACTATGAGCGACCCTAATTTGTAATGTAGTATGTCATGCAATACTAATCTTGTTTAGGATGTTTAGTTTTCTTTGTAAACTTGATTTGTGGACTTAATAGTCCCCACTTACATTAAGTTTTTGTTTAGGTAAAGATTTATTTAATTAGAGGGAATTAGGATCACATGTGAACCCTTGGGTGGGCCCCACATCCTCTACACTATTTTCCCAAATGTGCCAAACACGAAATTTGGCTATTTTAGGAATTTTGAGTGACCCCTTTTATGTTTGGGAGTTCACTTAGCATGAAAATAGGCCCTTGGACCCTACCTAATAGGTAGGGGGGATTAATTTCAAGGCACAAAGGGATTTTCCTTTCCATTTTACCTCTCTTTGGTCACCATCCATGTAAGATGGATTTGTATGTGTGTTTGTAAAAGTTGCACAAGTTATGTTTTTTATTTTGGGTAATTTGGGAGAAGAGTGTTAAAAGCTAGTTTATCTTTACTTATTTTTATTTTAAGGAATCTTTGACTTGGAGGGAAGAGAGGGGTGACACATGTCACCCCCTCATTTAAGAGGAATTTTGTTTTTCTTCTCTTCAAATTCTCCCTCATGGGGGAAGAATAGAAATTGTTTTTGTTTTTTCTTGGTGTTTAGAGATTTTTTGGAGATTAAATCTTGCTTGGATAAGGAAGTGGAAAAGATTAGAGTGTTGGAGAGATTTTTTAGGTAGGTCCTTTCTACTCTTTTTATGTCTTAAGTTATACTAAATTTTATACTTTTCTTGATTGAAATATATTCTTTGTTTCATATGTGTTTTTGTTGAGTATGCCTTAATGTTTTTAGTTTTCTCCTTCCATCGAATGGCTTGATGGATTTTAGAGTGTGTGGGGGAAGAGAGAGTTGATTTTCCCTCTCAAACCTCATGGTTTGATGGGAGAGCCATGTCGATTCCTTTTACTCCCCTCATATGGCTAAGGTGGGGAAGGTGGTTCATATGGTTTGAACCTCCTTCCCCATTCTTGGTGAGGAAACCCAATGGGTTTGAAAATATTCCCAAGAAGGATTTTGGTGAATGGGTGGAGAAATAAGGAGGGGTTTGATGACTTTGGAGGAATAAGGAGGTGGTGAAGATTATTGTTTAGGTGTGTCAAATGTTGGAATATACTTTTAGCCCTTGGATATGTCTCTTCTTCTCTTCCCAATTTTTGAAGGGAGAAAATGGTTTCTCCTCCTTTCCTTCTTTGCAAAATTTTTTGTTTTTCTTAGTATATGACTTGTCTTGTATGTTAAACTAATGTTGGATTGTCTCCCTTAATCTTGTGCAAAGTTTGTGGAAGCTAGTCCTTTCTCCCATGGGCTTGGGGGAGGCTAGCATGTCCATCCAACCCTTGGAAAGGCATGTAATGATGCCTATTGGTTGGGTTGGTAAAACAAACCTTCTCTTGGTGTTGGTCTCTTGAAAAAATATTCAAGGTTGGAGCTCAAATATGGAAAATGTTGGATTTTCTTGTCATCGTGATTTTTCATGGCACTTGTATATTTCGTTTTCTCTTCCCCATTTTTGAAGGGAGAATATGGTTTCTCCTCCTTTCCTTCTTTGCAAACTTTGATTTTTTTTCTTAGTATTTGGCTTGTCTTGTATGTGAAAATAATGTTGAATTGTCTCCCTTAATCTTGTGCAAAGTTTTGTGGAAGCTAGTCCTTTCTCTCCCATGGGCTTGGGGGAGCCTAATATGTATTCCAACCCTTGGAAAGGAATATAATGATGCCTATTGGTTGGGTGGTAAGACAAGCCTTCTCTTGGTGTTGGTCTCTTGAAAAAACATTCAAGGTTAGAGCTCAAATATTGAAAATGTTAGAGTTTCTTGTCATCATGGTTTTTCATGGCACTTGGATATCTCTTTCTTCTCTTCCCCATTTTTGAAGGGAGACATATGGTTTGTACCTTCTTTTCTTCTTTGAAAAATTTTATTTTTTCTTAGTATTTGGCTTGTCTTGTATGTGAAAATAATGTTGAATTATCTCCCTTAATCTTGTGAAAAGTTTGTGGAAGCTAGTCCTTTCTCCCATGGGCTTGGGGGAGCCTAATATGTCTTCAAACCCTTGGAAAGGCATGTAATGATTCCTATTGGTTGGGTGGTAAAACAAGCCTTCTCTTTATGTTGGTCTCTTGAACAAACATTCAAGGTTGGAGCTCAAATCTGGAAAATGTTGGAGTTTCTTGTCATCATGGTTCTTCATGGTTACCTCTCATTTTGGTGAAATATAATCTCATTATGACCACATAGATATGGCTATGTGAGAACTTTCATTGTCTTGTAAAATCCCCATTTTGTATTCAGTGTTACTTGTAACTTGAGTCAATTTTTCTTGTGCGATCATCGTTCAATCTTGCAAAGAGGCTTGTAATGAGGTTTCTTGAGTATTTCATATATTTTGGAAACATGTTGGATTGGTGTTCTTAAGCCATTGAAAAGGAAACCTTGTAAAAGAGTTATTCATTAGAATATGTATTGTTTTGAAGGAAATTTTTTTTATTGAAAGAATGTCTATGCAAAAGAAAATATATTACTTATTGGAGATCTTAGTTGCTTGAAAATCTGAAACCTTTAATTCACATTGCATTGGAAATAAAGTTAGTTCAAATGGAGCTTGTGGTTTCTTTGTATGAGAATACTAGTCTTCTTGCTCTATCACTCACTCGTAAATTTTAAGACATATTTCGAGCTTCTCCTCTTGTATCGACATACCTTGCCATATGATTTTCTCTTCACATAAGGGAATGAATCATTTTGGTTTAAAACTGTAAAAAAAATACATATATTATTTTCATAGTTCACATGGTTTCAAAACCAGATTTTATTAATCTCATCTTGTATTTATTTTCAACCCATAGCATATGATATAGTTATGTTGAAATGTATTTCTTATAGTAGTAAATGTAAACATAACTAGGATGCATTCCTAAGAACTTGTTCATTATTTTATCTATAATAATTCAAAAAATAACTCATTATATTTTAAACTGAATCCTCTCATATAAAATATTATATTTATATATTTGCATATGCAAATATAGAAATATAATACACATCAATTATTACAAAAATACATAATATAAAATGTATCATAACCAATATAAAATGTTGTATCCTTATATATATATATATATATATATATATATATATATATACTATATATATATACACACATAAAATATAATAATCTATTAATAAATGTAAATAAATAAATAAACGAAAATAAAATTTTATTAAACTATATATATATATATATATACAGATATATATATACATATATATATACATATATAACGATGGAAACTTTGTTTAACTTTTTTTAACTTTTAGAAAAAAAAAGAAAATAAATAAATAAAAATTTGCATGTTAAGGGTTTTACGGTGGATGTAATTGTTTAAAGATTTATACGAAACTTTACAAACATTACAAAAATAAATATGTGTGAGATTTTGGGAAAAGAAAAAGAGCTTTTGGGGAGGGCCGAACCCTCCCCCCACACCATGCGCACCCACCACTACTACCTTCCACCTGCAAAGCCCACTCCCTCTACACGCATCCTCTCCCCTCACTCCCCACGCATCACTCACTTCGCAAAAACCCTTCCCTTCTCTAGCCCAGCACCCACTATAGAAACTTGACTTCCAGGATGAAATTAAATTTGCTTTCATTAATATATATATATTCATTCCCAGGCATATTTTCCTTATTCAACACAAGAAAAAATTGTTGGTAGTTATATACCCAACAACCTGAGACTATCGGGTAAGAAGATGTAAATAAATAAAAAAAATAAACAAATAAATATACATAGTAAAATAGGGAGATTCCCCATAAAAAAAAGAGAGAAAAATCCATGAAAGTAAACCTCCAATCTCCTCCTCAACCTAAACCTGCAAATAACAAAACAAAAAAAAATGAGAAGAGGGAATAGAAAAGAAGAGAATGTAAGGATGTTAGGGCATATTTAGGGCATGATTAAAATTTAGGGTCAAGATTCGATTCATCCTAGGGTTCAGATTTAATCCTACAATATTTCTTAAGTCATGGGAATGTAATGGGAATGTGAAATAAAATAAAAGGAGGGAAAGTGGTGTTAAATTAATATGAAAGGGGGTGTAAATTTCCCTAGTGACCCTAATAATGTTTAGTAGGGTAAATCAAGATAGTGGTATTAGATAAATAATTAAATCAGGAATTTAGGCAAGTAGTTAAATAAATTGGGTAAGGAAAATTATTCTAAAAGAGTGAATTATTAATGGAAAAGGGTTAAGCAAACATAGTAGTATTATTTTAGTTCACTTCAAAAAAAAATTACCTAAATTTGTAGTCACTTTTGGTGTAGTTTTTCATTGTCCCAGAGCGGGGCATTACATTTAGTATCAGAGTGAAGGTTCTCACACGCGGACACTCTGGGTAATTAATTAACTAGGCACCAATATTTTAATAACATTACAATAATAATAATAATAATAATAAAATATTTATTAAAAATTTTCCCGCAACCATTTATAATTTAATAATTTAATAATCCACTTTCTTTCCTCGTACATAGGATGGCACCAATGAGATGACGATCAGTTAGAGGTTTAGGACGTAGGTCGCCTATTCCTTAACCGCAGGAACCCGAGTTAGGCCCTCAGATGTTAGAGGCTCTTCAGCAGTTGATCGGTTGGGTACAGTAGTGGCTTCCACCACCACATGAGACAAGAAAAGAGGATATCCACTTAGGAGACGAGGAGCCGATAGGCGAGGATGCGCACTCAAAGCCACTAAACCACAATACCCTAAGGCAGGAGAGGTCACGTAGCCCTTCTTTTCACCATGAGAGGGTGGCCTTGTTCCGTTGGAGCCATTCTCATAGTCTTGAGGGACCATTTGGGGATAGGCAACCTCACTCACTTGTTGGAATGCATCACTAGGATCGAGATGTAGGTAGTGTGATTAGAGATATTCTTCGCTTATAGCCACATACTTACATTGGATCTACAGATGGATTTGGGGTCGATCCATGGCTCCTTAGCCTAGACAGCTACTTTTTTTTGCACTCTTATGAGAGAAATGTCAAAGCCAAGTTTTTCATAAACCTCCTCCGAGACGCAGCAGACATTTGGTGGAGGAATGAGGAGCGGAAGCTCCATTTGACTCAAGAGACAGTGACCTGGGAGTTGTTTGAGGATGATTCGGGGCTCACTATATGTCATAGCATTTCATACAGAAGAGGATTGATGATTTTCCTGACTTAAGACAGGGCTCTGGAATAGTGTAATAGTATGAGAGTAGGTTTCTAGATCTTCTACAGTATGTGGACCACCTACAAGATGAAAAATTATAGGTAAACAGGTTTATTCGGGGCCTTAATGCAAATATAGCAAGAGTAGTTAGGATGTTATATCCTCTTATGCTTGAGAAGGCATTTGAGAAGGCCAACTTAGCTGAGGAGAACAGGACCGGGGCTCATGAACACTAACATAGGAACTAGAGAAAGTTTCAGGATAGGATACAGGCCTTTCAATGTTAGAGGTCATGGGGTACAACACTACCCCCTAGAGGAGGATTTTGGCCTCCGCCAACATCTGTGATGGCTCCATGATATCCATAGCAGTAGACACAACATCATAGCCACCAACAGCAGAGGGCTATACAGACTGAGAGCTTACAGAGAGGTGGTTCTAGATGAGGTTTTGGTGGAACCAGGGAAAGGAGATAGGGTACCCAATAGGTATAGCCAGGTCACATGCTATAGTCTGCTAGGGTTGGGCCGGCATGATCAGTTCACCAGAGTACATGAGGGAACCCATCTCAGAGCAGTACAGGAGGATGTTTTATTTCTAGTTCTCCTGATCACTATGTGCATATGTTCCCACAAAAACTTGCTACCATGGCTATTTAGAGTGCTTCTAGATCCAAGAAGATGGTGGGTGATGTAAGACATTCCCATTGTTTATATGCAGAGGTTGAAACCACTAGGCTGAGCATCATGCCACATTTATTGAGATGAAAGGTACTATCAGGGGTATTTCTATCTTAGTACTTTTGTATTCAGGTGCTTTAGATTCTTTTATATCTCCTTCTACAGTGGACCAGTGTTGGCTAGTGTAGGCTAAGAAACCAGATAGCTGGCAGGTTGAGATGGCCTCTGGGGCCAAACTCGTTGTGGACTCATATGTGGAGAGTTGCATACTTGATTTGGGAGTCTTCTCCACTACACTCGACCTCTGAGATACTCCTTTAGGATCCTATCAGGTAGTTTTAGGTATGGATTTGCTCGAGGCTCATCGGACCAAGATGGATTTATAGAATAAGGTTATTGAGTGTCAGGATGATCTTAGGAGTGTAGTTGTGATATTAGGGATGCAGAGGCCTATCTCTTTGTGTATGATCTCTGCTAAGCAACTCAAGCGGACCATGTGTAAAGGTTGTCAGTTGTTTGCTATCACCATTAGTGATCGATCAGAGAGCACTCCATAGCATTCACCCTTAGATAATCATGTAGTTTTGAGAGAGTATGCAGATGTGTTTCTAGGCAAGCTTCCAGGGTTACCACCCTACACAGAGGTGGATTTCACCATTGATTTAGTGCCAGGATCTGCACTAGTTTCTAGGAAACCCTATCGAATGACTACTCCAGAGCTCCATGAGCTCAAGACTGAGTTAGAAGAGTTATTGGAGAAGGGTCTCATTCATCCTAGTGTATCTCCTTGGGGAGCGCCAGTCATATTTGTAAAGAAGAAGGATGTTTTTCTCAAACTTTGTGTAGACTTTAGGTAGCTCAACAAATTCACGATAAAGAACCGTTACCCACTCCCTAGGATTGATGACTTATTTGATCAGATGCGGGGAGTGAAAATGTTCTCCAAAATCGATCTCAAGTTAGGTTATCATCAATTTCATATTTCTAATGCTGACATTCATAAGATAGCCTTCCACACACATTGTGGGCATTATCATTTCACCAGTTATCCCATTTGGTTTAACTAATGCCCCAGCTTTCTTAATGAGTCTCATGAATGGAGTAATCAGGACCTTTCTGGATTGCTTTTTCTTAGTGTTCCGAGATGACATATTGATATATTTTCATTCTAATGAGGAGCACGAGGAGCATTTGAGACAGGTACTATAGGTTTTGAGAGAGCATAAGTTGTATGGGAACTTGGAAAAATGTAGCTTCTTTCAGACTGAGATTTAGTACTTGGGGGACATCTTATCAGGAGAGGGTATCTCAGTAGATCCATTTAAGATACATGTTATTATGGATTAGCCAACTCCCACATCATTCACTGAGGTGAGGATATTTATGGGTTTATCAAGTTATTATTATAGGTTTGTTTAGGATTTCTCCAAGATTTTTCACCCTATTACTTCCCTTTAGAGAAAAAGGAAGAAGTTTGATTGGTCATAAAAGTGTGAGTAGGTCTTTCAGTTGCTTAAGGAAAGGTTAACCACTATGCCCATCCTAGTAGTTCCAGACCCTATAGAGGATTTTCTTATTTGTACTGATGCATCACTAGAGGGTTTGGGATTCGTTCTTATCCAAGAGTTTCGGGTGATTTCCTTTGAGTCGCGTAAACTAAAAGACTATGAACTTAATTATCCTACTCATGACTTAGAGCTTACAGCAGTTTTCGATGCACTTGTGCATTGGCGTCATTTCCTTTTGGGTATACCTTTCATTTTGAGGACTGACCAGTGTAATTTGCATCATATCTTCTCACAACCAAACCTCAACACTCGTCAGTGGCATTGGATGGAGTTGCTATGTGAGTATGACATGGAGGTGCAGTATATCAAAGGAAAGGAAAATTTCATTGTAGATGCACTTAGTAGATGACGACGACATGCACTTGCATCATTGACACTACAGTCAGATTTGAAAGGAAGGGTTCTTGAGAATCTTCCAGAGGACATATTTTATGAGGGAGCTAGATAGATGTTGGAGTCACAGGGTTCACTAGACTGAAGATACTCACGGTGCATTTTAGAAGAAGATGGTTTACTTTGGTTCTGTAGGTGTATCTATATGCGTAAGTTAGGTGATCTACGTAACTTCATCCTCAAAGAGGCTCATTGAACTCCATATGCAGCACATCCAGGAGTGAAGAAAATGCACGCCAATCAGAGAGAATTATATTATTTGTCAAGTCTTCGATGGGACATATCAGATTTTTTCACACGATGCCTTGAGTGTAAAAGGGTCAAGGCAGAGCATTCTCATCCCACAGGACTCTAAAATCCTCATGATATCCCCAAGTGGAAATGGGATATGATCTCCATGGATTTCATAGGAGGACTCCCTATATCTTCTTATCATCGTGACGCCATTATGGTCAGTGTGGATAAGTTGACCAAGGTCACCTATAATGCATAAGCCATCGCCAAAGTATTTATGGAGGACATTGTTAGATTACATGGGATTCTGAAGACCATCATCAATGAAAAGGATTATATTTACACTTCATTTTTATGGACTTCCTTTCAGGACGCTCTGGGTACACAGACTAATTTTAGCTTAGGATATCATCCAAAGAAAAATGGACAAACAGAGAGGGTTAATCAAGTACTAGAGGACATGTTGAGGATGTATGTGATGGACAAGCAGAAAAAGTGGGAAGATTATCTTCATTTAGTTGAGTTTTCATACAACAATAGCTATCATAGTTCCATTGGTATGGATCCTTACTAGGCTTTGTATGGATGACCTTGTAGGACACCTCTGAGTTGGGACAGGCTAGATGAGAGTATTATTCTTGGACCATCTTACCTATAGGACTTAGAGCAGGAGGTCGTTCTAATTAGATAACATCTCAAGTAGGCTATAGCACGCTAGAAGGCATATGCAGACACCAAGAGGACTGATCATCACTTCTCAGTAGGTGACAAAGTCTTCTTGAGAGTTTGTCCACATAAGAGCCCAATCCGCTCTGTAAAGGGTTCTACGTTATTGCCTTGTTTTGTGGGGCCCTTTGATATTTTAGATTTCATCGGTCCAGTTGCCTATCGCCTAAATTTTCCACCACGATTTGCACAGGCCCAAGATGTATTTCATGTTTATATACTACGTAAATATGTACCCAATGTTTCTCATGTTTTGGATTGGTTAGCATTATAGGTGGAGGATGGAGGGCAGTGGAGACTAGATCCCGTACGTATACTGGAGCACAAGAGGTTGGCCCTTTGGGGTAAAGACTTGGATATGGTTAGACAACTAGCTAGGATGATGCTACACCTTTGAGGGCTAGATATCCCTATCTCTTTCAGTGACTTCTAGCAGGAAGTATAATTTTAGGAGAGGGGGATGTAGTGCCCACATTTTTATAGCCTCAGTTATGTATTGACTTCTTTATTCATATACATGATTTGACAGTGATTTGATATATGTTGGATAGTATGTTATGATATTTGACCTTCTTGGACATGTATGGATATTTGGGCGCGTAGTGCAAATTTGATTTGATTAGTATGTTGAAAGCTTTTTCATTTGGTTTTGTGAATACTATCTTATTTTGATGTTGGTTAGACCTAATTGAGATATGTTAGATACTTATTTAGTCATAGGATTGGATTATATGGATGTGCGTCACTTTTATTTATCTCTAGGGTTAACTCATGGTAAATTGTGTTGTAATCATGCATGTTGTCACATTTTCAATTCCAAGATGATGATATGCTAGCATAGATTTTATTGATAGCTTATTCAGTAGTTGATTTACATTTTATCAGACAAGTGCATTTAATGTGTGCAATGAGTGTGTAGGTGACATGTCACAGGAGAACGTGGGTTTCATGTTAAGAATATTTGACTTGGAGGGAAGAGAGGGGTGACACATGTCACCCCCTCATTTGAGAGGAATTTTGTTGTCTTCTCTTCAAATTCTCCCTCATGGGGGAAGAAGAGAAATTGTTTTGGTTTTTACTTGGTGTTTAGAGAATTTTTGGAGCTAAAGCTTGCTTGGATAAGGAAGTGGAAAATATTAGAGTGTTGGAGATATTTTGGAGGTAGGTCCTTTGTTCTTTTTTTATGTCTTAAGTTATACTAGATTTTATCCTTTTCTTGTTTGAAATATATTATTTGTTTCATTTGTGTTTTTTCGAGTATGCCTTCATGTTTTTTGTTTTCTCCATCCATTGAATGGCTTAATGGATTTTAGAGTGTATGGGGGAAGAGAGAGGGATTTTCCCTCTCAAACCTCATGGCTTAATGGGAGAGCCATGTAGGTTCCTTTTACTCCCCTCATATGGTTGAGGTGGGGAAGGTGGTTCATATGGTTTGAACCTCCTTCCCCATTCTTGGTGAGGAAACCCAATGGGTTTGAAAATACTCCCAAGAAGGATTTTGGTGAATGGGTGGAGAAATAAGGAAGGTTTGATGAATTTGGAGGAAAAAGGAGGTGGTGAAGATTATTGTTTAGCTGCATCCAATGTTGGACTATATTTTTGGTACTTGGATATCTCTTCTTCTCTTCCCCATTTTTGAAGGGAGAATATGGTTTCTCCTCCTTTCCTTCTTTGCAAAATTTGGTGTTTTTCTTAGTATTTGACTTGTCTTGTATGTCAAAATAATGTTGAATTGTCTCCCTTAATTTTGTGAAAAAATTGTGGAAGCTAGTCATTTATCCCATGGGCTTGGGGTAGAATAGCATGTCTTCCAACCCTTGGAAAGGCGTGTAATGATCCATATTGGTTGCGTGGTAAAACAAGCCTTATCTTGGTGTTGTTCTCTTGGAAAAAAATTCAAGGTTGGAGCTCAAATTTTGAAAATGTTGGAGTTTCTTGTCATCATGGTTCTTCATGGTAACCTCTCATTTTAGTGAAATATACACTCATTTTGACCGCATAGATATGGCTATGTGAGAACTTTCCTTGTCTTGTAAAATCCCCATTTCGTATTCGGTGCTACTTGTAACTTGAGTCACTTTTTCTTGATCAATCATCATTAAATCTTGCAAAGAGTCTTGTAATGAGGTTTCTTGAGTATTTCATATATTTTGGAAACATGTTGGATTGGTGTTCTTAAGCTATTAAAAAAGAAACCTCGTAAAAGAGTCATTCATTTGAATATGTATTGATTGGGAAACTCCATTTTGGAAGTAAAAGTTGTTTATTGAATGAATGTCTATCCAAATGAAAATATATTACTTATTGGAGATCTTACTTGCTTGAAAATATTAAACCTTTAATTACCATTACATTTGAAAGAAAGTTCAATATCGAGCTTGTGGTTTCTTTGTATGAGAATAGTAGTCTTCTTGCTCGATCACTGCTTGTAAATTTTCAGACATATTTCAAGATTCTCCTCTTGTATTGACATACCTTGCCATATATTTTTCTCTTCACATAAGGGAATAAATCATTTTGGTTTAAAATTGTCCAAAAAAATACATATATTATTTGCATAGTTTATATAGTTTTTAAACTATATTTTATTACTCACATCTTGTATTTATTTTCAACCCATAGCATATGATATAGTTATGTTGAAACATATTTCTTATAGTAGTAATTGAAAACATAACAAGGATGTATTGCTAAGAATTTTTTCATTATTTTATCTATAATAATTAAGCAAATAACTCATTATATTTTAAAATGAATCCTCTCATATAAAATATTATATTTATATATTTGCATATACAAATATAAAATATAATACACATCAATTAGTAAAAAAATACATAATATAAAAATGTATTATAACCAATATAAAATGTTGTGTTGGTACCCAGATTTGTTCTCCTTTTCAAGCCAAGCAGCAACACAGATTCAATAGGGAGCTTAGAGGCAGATAGATCATAAATGTATGTCATTGTTTAGCCAAGGAGAAATCTATCTGTCCCTTTGTTACTTGGATTAGTGGAGAGATGGATAGCTCCTCAAAAGGATGTCATCTTATCCTAACTATTTTAGATTGTGACTTTCAACCAGGGTAACAGAACCTATTGTGTAACCTCTGTTATTTGAAAGGATATAGAGGTACCTTTATTTTGCATAAATTTTATAGAGAAGGCCTTGGGGAAAATATGATCAACACACCAAATCTGACTCTTACGAGTTGTCACTTCCAAATTATGGAGATATTCTCACAGTAAGGAAAAGGTTACCAAAGACATTTGGAAACCTGATCTATTCTACATACTTTACTAAAAGGATTTTGATCTAGTGTGGGTATAAATAGCAAAAACAAGGGTAGCATGGGTAGGATTGGTTGTTGTTAAATGAATTTTGGTGGGAGGGGAGGTAGGATGGACTTTACTCACCAGATCCTTGAGAGCTTATGCAAAATGGAAAGATTGAATTGACAAAATGCCAAAAAAAGTTAAATTGTTTACTCAAATAGAATATGTGCTTCAATGGAGGGCCAGATCAACACTCTTTCACACAACCTGTGGGATTCTGTCGTGAAGGCTCGAGTTAAAGGACCCAATAAAGAACCAATATTTAAACCAAGTCACGCCTGAGGTACACCTAAAGGCTTACAGAAAATCTCTATCAACAAAATGAAAGAAACATGATTTTAAACCGTTTATCCCACTCCCAGATGAAGGATATTATGAGAAATGAAATTACAGATGCCACTATACTATCACAAGGACTAAGACCTGTGTGATTAGCCTATATTTTGGTACAAGATTGCAACAACAATAAGAAAAACTGCTTGCATGTATTCATAAATGAAATAAATACACTTTACTCAAGATTGACACAAAATAACTCAAAGTTTGATCAAATTTATTAGCAAGGGAAAGTTTCTAGAACAATCTCAAAGCTTGTCAATGTCTGTATACTTGCAACCACCTTGACATGATAAAATTTCACACAAAGAGAGATATACAGGCTTCTTTAGATGGCTTCTCAAAATCGATTGGCTCTGTCAATATTTTTCTGCTGGAGAAGATTAGTCTTGATCTTTACAAAAACTCCCAACCATTTGCACAAAAAATTCTTGCCATTTATAACATTTCCAGTAGAGCCCCTTTCTCCCAAAAGACAAAAACTTTAAATGAACCATTGCTTGCCATGATTCTTTCATGAATCACATAATCAGATCTGCAAAAGTCTCATGGTGATTGAGGGAAAATATCTTCGATTTATTCCCACATTCAACTCCTTTCCAAAGAAAAACACACCTCCATCCATTCATCAACCACTTCCACCCCATATCAATAAAATTTGTCCCCTTGCATGCTCAGGAGAAGAAAAAAGGAAAACCAGATCGGGATTGAGATTCAAACCATTTTAATGGCGAAAGATGTCTCCAGATCTCTCCCACCAAACTCTAGATATCAAAATTAACCCACTCCTCTATTTGGTGTGTAAAAAAGATTAAGAAATCATGAAGACTCGCACTCCTAGGATTTTTACAAAAAAAATCAGGGGAAAATCATATTTAGACGCTTACCAGCCATTGATCTTTGATTTTTAATGTGGGTCATCCACATGGAAGATGCAAAAACAGGATCGAGGGCTTCTTTTGACCTTTTTTGACACTTTTAGAAAAATGGAAAAATTTCCCATTTTGCTCCACACCTTCGCTTCTGAAAAATGGGCCTAACACATGTCCTGAGGTGGGTCCTAAAAGAAACGCGGAGAAATTCTGCCATTTGACTTTCCTTTGAAAAAAAGGAAATTTTTCCAAGTTTTCCCCATAGCTCCACCCTTGTGGAATACTTTTGACACGTGTCCCAATGTGGGTCCTAGTGGTGCTATGCTTCCCCTTTTACTTTTAACTCTTTTTTCACATAAGGAAAAATTTCCAATTTTCCTCATGGGTCTGCACCTCTTTTGTCGACCGAGGTGAAACATTCACGATTTCTCATCAGGATCGCAAGCCATTTTCACTATTTTAACCTTTATGAAGCAAATAGATGAAAATTTTGAATTTCCTCCGATGGTCCGCTTCCCCGTCCCTTATGACTTTTCACATTTCCATGTGTCACCACGACGCTCCTTGAGATGGTCCCAAAATTTTGATAATTTGAATGAGCGTGGGCTCGCCACATGTCCTGCTCCAGTGAGGTCTTTCTGAATGCTTGAAGTTCAGAAGAAGGTGCCACATGTCATACTTTGAGGAAATCTCCTTTTGTCCATTGAAAAGTCTAAGTAAAATGTAAAGTAATCAGATGCCTCCATGTGTCAACCTAGTGCTTCTTTAGAATGAAACTCAAGGGCCAGTCCTTGAACATGTGCGGTTCCTCCACATGTCTCCATGGCGCAACTTCAAGATGGTTCCCAAGTTGAAGACCCTGAACGAGCACGAGCTTGCCATGTTTCCCTATTCCACCAAACTATTTCCATCTGCATAAATTTTTTTCTAAGTATGGGAAAGCAGCAGAAGCCTCCACGTGTCCTCACGACGCTACTCTAAGGCAAAGCCCAAAAGAAGATCTTTAAATGAACATCATTCCTCCACATTTCCTGGACTTCCTGAAAACCTTTTGAATTTTTTTAAACTATGGGAAACCCAGTGGAAGCCTACACATGTTTCTTTCTTTCCAACCCTCCACGTGTCCTCCCGGCGTTACTTCAAAGCCAAACAAAAAATTTGATTCTCAAACAAGCGTCGTTCCTCCACATGGACACATTTTAAAGTTGAGGATTTTTATAGAATTTTTGAAGTATTAAGTTGATATATATCCAACCAAGAGGCACCACATTTCCCTATCGACTGAATTATGCAAATTTGACCAGGAGAAATGCCCATCAAACTGTAAAACACTGCGAAACGTCCATTTGAGCCAGAAAATGAGGTTTTCTTCAAGGACAGAGAATTTAGATTGTTGCACAGCTCAAACATGATCCTTAGGGATACATCAACTCATTTATCCTTGAATATTTAGGGAAAAATGGAAAGGATAATAGATCTTGACTGTGGAAAATGGAGAAAACGGGAAAACATAAGTTTTGAAGGAACATAGCACAGGAGACTCAAAATACAGAGCTTTTTCAGAGGAACAAAGGAACCATGAGACAAATACAGACCCACATACGATCCTTGACCCAAGAGCAGACTAAAAATAGCAATAAGACTGACCAAGCACCATATGGGGAAGTATAAAATGACAGAGGCCGTGAATCAGTAAATCTTCGCGCGCACAAATGGGACGAGACAATTCTGAGCACCAACATGTTGTATACAGTGGAAAGTTTGTTAATCTTATTTTAACTTTGGAAAAGAAAAAGAAAATAAATAAATAAAACTCTGCATATTAAGGGTTTTAAGGTGGATGTAATTGGTTAAAGATTTAAAAAAAACTTACAAACATTAAAAAAAATAAGCGTGAGTTTTTGGGCAGATAAAAAGATTTTTCGGGAAGGGTTGAACCCTCCCCCCACACCATGCGCACCCACCACTGCTACCTTCCATCTGTGTAACCCACTCTCTCTAAACACACCCTTTTCCCTCACTCCCCACGCATCCCTCACTTCACACAAACCCTTCCCTTCTCTAGCCGGCTGCCCCACGGATATCAAACCTTGCAAAAACTTGACTTTCAGGTTGAAATTAAATTTGGTTTGATTATGATTTTTTTATATATATTCATTCCCAGGTAGATTTTACTTATTCAAGACAAGAATTTTTTTTTGGTAGTTATATACCCAACAACCTAAGAATATCAGGTAAGAAGATGTTAATAAATAAATAAATAAACAAATAAATATACATAGTAAAATAGGGAGACTCCCCATAAAAAAAGAGATAAAAATCCATGAAAGCAAACCTCCAATCTCCTCCTCAACCTACACCTGTAAATAAAAAAACAAAACAAAAGGAAAAGATGGAATAGAAAAGAAAAGAACATAAGGATGTTAGGATATATTTAGGGCATGATTCAAATCTAGGGTCAATATTTGATTCATCCTAGGGTTCACATTTAATCCGACAAATTTCTCAAGTCATGGGAATTTAATGGGAATGTGAAATAAAATAAAAGAAGGGTAAGTGGTGTTAAATTAATATGAAAGGGGGTGTAAATTTCCCAAGTGACCCGAATAATTTTTAGTAGGGTAAATCAAGATAGTTGTATTAAATAAATAATTAAACTGGGAATTTAGGAAAGTAGTTAAAAAAATTGGGTAAGGAAAATTATTCTAAAATAGTTAATTATTAATGGGAAATGGTTAAGAAAACATAATAGTATTATTTTAGTTCACTTCAGAAAAAAATTACCGAAATTTGAAGTCACTTTCGGTGTAGTTTTTCGATGTCTTGGGGTGAGGCATTACAATTAGAAAACTGTATGCTACTAAAAATTAGAGAATGAAACAATACAAGCATGCAGTCTGGGATTTAATTGAAATGATTTACTCTATTAAGATTATACACCATGATAGAAAGTTTAGTGTTGTTACAGACAAGTTAGCAGTGCTAGGATCTAGATTTGGGAATTGCAAAGTGTCTCTGTTTTGTGAGTATGATGTTGAAATAATAATAAGGCCATTTGTCCGTGATAACGTTAAAAATTGGCAAGTGTTTGATGATGATGCCTAGGTGAAACGGTTTTTTGCAGAACCAAGGTGAGTTTGCCAAACAAAATATAGATTGGGAACTAATGGTGTGTGTTGTTGAAGGAAAGGAAACTTTATTTGGAAAAGACATCATCCAACTAAAGACAAACACGATTCCCAACGGTTTGGTGGCTCTTGAATCAAAATTTGATAATGTTGATTGCATTACTAAAAGAAGTATATCAGTTTCTAGAGATGTGGAAGAGCACGACCTCAGCACAAAGGAAAAACCATGTAAAATATGGTTAGGAAGCAATCTCAGCAAGGAATATAAGTAGTCCTATGTTCAATTATTAAAGAAATATCGAGAATTCCTAGCTTGGTCTTACTCCGAGTTAAAGGCATAAAGGGAAGATTTGTTCCAAAATCAAATTTCTCTTGAATCTAATGCCAAGCCTTTCATGAAATAATAGAGGCCCATCTATCTACTCCTTTCTTTGAAGAAGCAAGAAGAAATGAAGAAGTTAAGGGATGGAGGGATCATTCAGCCCACAAGGTACTCATCTTGGGTTGCAAACCTAGTGCATGTCAGGAAAAAGAATGGTGATATAAGGTTATGCATAGACTTAATGAACCCGAATAAAGCATCATTGAAAGATAATTACCCTCTTCCAAACATAGAGAATATGCTACAATTGGTAACTAGTTCTTAATTGTTATCTACGCTGGATGTTATCTGTGGCTATAATCAAGTTGTTGTGATGGATTTAGAAAGAATAAAGACTGCCTTTACCACTCCTTGCAGAACTTATGTCTATGTTAGGATGCCTTTTGGCTTAATGAATACTGGAGCAACTTTCCAAAGAGCAATGGATGTAGCATTTGTTGTTTATCAAGATGATGTAACTGTGTTTTCTAGAAAAAGAGATGATCAATTGCAACAACTGGAGAGAAATATGATAAGGTGTAAAGAGTATGACATATCATTGAATACGAATAAGTGCTAGTTTAGAGTGAAAAATGTGAAGCTACTTTGTCACATTACATCAAGGGAAGGGGTCATGATTGATCCTAAGATAGTGGAAGCCATCAGCAAGGTTCTAATTCTAAGAAGTAAGAAAGGATTTCAATCCTTTGTAAAAATAAACTTTATCAGAAGATTTGTGTCTAAATTTGTTGAGCTGACTATCCCTATTACTCATATGTTGAAAAAGGACCAAGTTATCAAATGGGAAGAAGCTTCCATTTAAGCTTTCATTGGGATAAAAGAATCACTAAAGCATGCCCCTTTTTTGGAAGCTCCAAATTACAAAAAGCCTTTTCAAGTGTTTTGTTTTGCTTCAGAAAACACCATTGCATCTTTCCTATTGCAAAAGGATGATGAAGGCGATGAGAGACCAATTTCCTTTTTCAGTAAGGCATTGTAAGGAGATGAGTTGAAATACTCCATCTTAGACAAGAAAGTGTTTTCCTTGGTAAAAGAAACAAAGGTTTTCAAACCCTACATCTTGAGCTCTAAAGTTGTTGCTTATGTTCCCTACATCTTGAGCTCTAAAGTTGTTGCTTATGTTCCCCACACCATGGTGAAAGACATCTTATTAGAGATGGAGGTCTCAAAAAAATGATGCATATGGATGATGAAGTTGTAGGAGTATGGCATAGATATCCGAACCATAAAATTGGTAAGAGGTTTGGGCCTAGCTAAGCTTATGGTTGAAAGAAATTTGTAAACTATTGAGGTGAATGAAGTATAAGGAGAAAGGGTGGATGTCCTTGAAAAGATAGTAGGCTCTTAATGGTATAAGGATATAATATTTTATCTAAGACATCTATGTTGCCCTAAATATTTGAGTAAAATCAGAAAAGAGGTCTTAAGTTAGCTTCTCATAAATATGTCATTACTAATTTTTGGTAATCTTGGAAGAACCCCGAGGGAGTGCTCTTGAGATGCATTACTGAAGATGAGGCCCCAAAAATAATTATTGATCTCTATGGATGAGTTTGTGGGGGACATTTTTCCGGAAGAGTTACATCACAAAAAATCTTGAGGATTGGTTAATGGTGGCCAACTCTCTTCAAAGATACAACTCTATTGGTTAAGAAATGTGAAATTTTCCAGCATTTTTATGGAAGAATGAAAGATTCAGGCTCCCTTCCTTTGCAACCTGCGTCAGTTGAAGCCCAATTTAAGCAATGGGGAATGGATTTCATTAGGGAAATTTCTAATCCTTCTAGTGCTGGTCATAAATAGATTCTTGTAGCCACTGATTATTTCACTAAGTGGGTGGAATCAATCCCCACCAAGAAGGACACACACCAAGTTATCATGGACTTCATGCTGAATCAAATATTATGCAGATTTGGAGTGCCAGTTAAAATTGTTGCTGATAATGCCATGAGTTTTAGAGCCAAACCTTTGGTGGCAATGTGCAAAGAGCATGGAATCAGTTTGACATATGCTTCTAAATCAATCCCCAGGGAAATGGACAAGTTGAGTCTAATAATAAAGACTTTTTGAAGATCATTAGAAGAACCTTAGAGCTGAAAAAAAAGAAGTGGGGTGAGAAATAGAAGTTTTATGTTTGGGCTGACAGAATCACTATCAAAAGAGCTACTGGTAAAAGACCATTTGAGTTGGTATATGGAACTCAAGATTTTTTGCCCCTTCATTTGCAATTAACTTCATTTTAGTTTTTTCAAAAAATTGAAGATCAAGAAGTTAGTCCATATGATCCTCGAATCAATCAGATTATTGACTTAGATGAAGAAAGAATGACATCCCATCAGCGGCATGTGAAGTTTAAAGAAAATTTTAATAATTTATTTGATAGGAAGGTGAATCCAAGAGATTTCAACATTGGGGATATTGTGCTATTATGGGATAACAGGCATGAAGATAAGCGTAAACATGGTAAATTTGATGCAATGTGGATGGGCCCTTATTCAATTGATATTCGAATTGGTGAAAATACCTTCTTCCTAAAAGACTTAAACAGGGAACTTCTTGAATTTCCTGTTAATGGCATGCACTTGAAACATTTCCTTGATTTATTTCTCATAATCAAGGTATACTCCATTTTATAGTGTATAGTTCTTTGTTTTCATTTTGCTTTTTTGTTTTTGTTCGTTCTGGTCCTTGGTGACCTGATTTTGTTCGTTTCTCGGTTCATTTTTTGGAGGATGGTTATGGTTTTTATGCTCTGCAAGCTTATCCTTTAACTCTATTACCTAATGGTCTTTTTTTGGCACTTTCTCTACTATTTGTTCTTGTGGAACTCGTAGGGTGTTCCTATCCCTGAGTTAGAGCCGGTGTTGGAGCTCAAATTAGTCTCACCCCGTTTGTCATTGAAATTAGTCAGTTTGCGGCCTATATCATTTTTTCTATCTCCCCATATGGATGCTTGAAGACTCTGTCCTCCATTTGATTTCCATGTTCAATCCCTTCCTTGGTCGAGGATCACTTAAAGATCTAGAATTTTTTTTGTTCCTCTATCCATCTGAAAGAGTCTGTAACTTGGGTGTAAAAGTCAGGATTTTCCTTTCCTTCCATTTTCCACAATCATGTTTTATTTTAACCTTTCATTTGTGTCCCAAATATATATGGAAACATGATTGGATGTGGCATGGAGGGTCACATTTGGGCCTTATATCATTTCCAAACTCTCTATGCATGAAAAAAGATTCATTTCCGGGCTCAAAAGGTGACTTTCCTGCATTTTATGGTTTGATGAGTGTATTTTTCCCGATCAAATTCATATCTCAGCATCAGTGGGAACGTGGCACTTTTTGGTTTAATGTGGATTGGTGGGGCACTTTAAAAACTCTAAGGCTTGCTTCAACCCAAAACTTGTCCATGTGAAGGAACGATGCTCATTTGAAAATCCACCTTTTGGTTTGGCCTTAGAGTTGCGTCGGGGAAACACGTGGAGATTTCCACTACCTTGCCCAGACTTAGACAAAATTTTCATGCACTTGATATAGTTTTGGTAGACCATGGACATGTGGAAGGATGGCGCTCATTAGAGGATCTCCCTCAGGGTCCCACCTTAAAAATTGTGGAAGGGAGACATGTGGAGGCTTCGACTGGCTCTGGTTTGTAATTAAACTTTTCAAAGAAATTTTGAAAATCCTGGGACATGTGGAGGGACCATGCCTATTTGGGGACTGGTCCCTAAGTTTTATTTTAAAGTTGCGCAAGGAGGACACTTGGATGCTTCCGTTCAATATGCCCTTTGCTTTGAATTTTCAATGGCCAAAGAATAATGTCTCAGACCCTAGACACATGGCACCTTCTGTTGAACCTTCAAAATTTTTAACAAACTCTACCGGACTGAGACACGTGTTGAGCCCATGCTTGTTTGGGCTCCTTACTTTTGGGGACCATCTCAAAATGTGCCATTGAGACATGTGGAGGTTTCTGCTGGCTCCTTTTTACAATGAGACTTTTCAAAGGCCAAACAACATTTTTATTGGGCCCAGGGCACGTGGAAGGCCCACACTTTTTTGGGACTTGCCTTTGTGCTTATCCTTTACAGTTTCATAAAGGAAACACGTGGAAAACTATGATATAAATTGGAAAAGGGGCTGAATCAACTATTGTTGTGTATTGCGTCTGTTTTTCAGCCATTTTTTCTCCAAGACTCCTGGAGTCGTGAATACGCACTTTTTTTCATCCTTCTTTGATGAAATTCTTTGTCATCTCTATCTGTAAAGTTCCATTTGATGGATTCAGAACTTAATTTGTGAGTCCAAGGATTGTTAAGGTTGATATTTTGAAGTTGGAATTGCTCAGGCACTTAAAAAAGTGGGAATTACCAGAGGAGATGGATGCGGGGTAGAATTGTAGAGGAAAGAGAGGGAAAAAGGATGAACTGAAAGAAAGTTTAGGTGCAAAATATGAAAAAGGTGTTTCCTCGAGAGTGAAAAGGATTACCTGTTATATCCAGCTATGCAGAGCCTTCAGAAAATGATTAAAAAGGGGATTTCTCACACGATAGAATTATAATGATTAACAGGACTGCAAAAAAGTTGTGCATGGGATCCTAATCATTAGTTGAGGGCCCAGGAAACATGATTAGTTCAAAATTGGTCCACCTATTAGGTTTTGGATGTGAATTTGTTAAATGTCTCTCTCTGAGGAAAATTGGTAAGAAGAAAATGTCCCTTGAATATTCTTCTCTTTTGGGGGGGAAATTGAGTGAGAAAAATGTATAAATTCAATGAGAATACTCTTACAAATGGTTATGGGTTGAATTCTTTAGAAACATTTTTAGTAAGTCATCTTCTTGAGAGACCAAGTTGAGATAACCTGTTATTTTCTTCACTGTTATATTTTCTATCGTGTTAAGTTGGTTGAAGATGTATAGCCATTGACGAGCACTGAGATTTCTCTAGAATATTTTTCCTATTAATGAATCTAAGCAATTTTTAAATTAATGTGTCCAATCTCTATCAATTTGTGTCTTCTTTATTTTAGAATGTTTGCAAATAGTTTATTTCATTCCTATTGCAATATTACATTATAATATTTGTGAAATCACACATGATCTTGTCGCTTTGACAATTTAGTGGCATTTTCAATTTCATTTCAAGAAGAGCCTTCATCTTGGATGAGATAAAAAAATTTAAAATCAATTCACTATCATTTGTTGATAAATATGGTCTATAAGTCTTTGGGTGTACCTTAGGTGTGATTGATCAGATATTTTGGTGTTTAATTGAGTCTTTCAATTCAAGCCTTCATGTTAGAGTCTCAAAGATTTTGTGAAAACATGCTAATCTGGGCCTCCATTGAAGCACACCTTCTGGTTGAAGGAACATCGTAATGATTTTGAAGCTTTCTATTGTTGAGTTGTCCATTTTTGTGATGTCCCTCAAATATTGGTATAATCAACTTTATCCTTTTTCATCTCCTACCGAAATCATTCAAAAACCATGAATCCATCCCAAACTACCCCTGTTTGCCTTGTATATCAACAAAATAAAAAAATCTACTTACTAAAATATGTAGAATAGATAGGATTTCTTAATGTCTTCAGTAACCTCAGCCTTGTGTTGGAAGTATATCCATATTTTAGAAGTTACAAATCTTAAGAGTTAAATTATGGAGTATTGATCATAGTTTCCCAAGGTTTTCTTCATAAAATTTGTTCGAAAGAAGGATATCTCTATCTCCTTCATCAAATAGAGGTTACACTAAGGGTCCTCTCACCCTAATCAAAGAGGAACAGCCTAAAGTAGTGAGGACATGTCAAATCCTCTTAAAGGTGTTATCTATCTCTCCACAAATCTGAGTAACAAAGGGCCAGTTAGATCTCATCCCTGGATACAAATTGACACACACTATGATCTATCTATTTATGAGATCCTTGTCTAATTTGTGTTGCTTCTCGGCTTGAAAGGGAGAAAAAAATTAGATACCAACACCCAAGGTGTTTAAATTTTGGTGCTCGTGTCTTTTGGTATTGGCGTGAGCTACATGAGTTAGCTAAAACAACCATTATGTCTACCTTGCAAAGTTAGGAAAAAAACACAGTTTTTATAGACATGTAAAACAACATACTAAAACCCATAAAAGAGATGTAAAGCATCATATGTATTCCTTGTTATGAGGAAAGTTGCATCAAGCTGTAGGTTGACCCCAATTAATCGTTTATACTCTTTGCGCCGATCCTTTAGGAGCCTAGTTACCCTATTTTTCTCTTTTAAGAAGTTGTTAAAACTAAAACTTGGGTTTGGTATAAACTAGTTATTTAAACCATGAACAACGAAATGCTTATCCGCCTTCACAAACCTCTAGTTTTTTTACTATAAAATTGTATAGAACCTTCAGTTTAGGAAAATCGCATTCCAGGTTTATTTGAAAAAGGAATTTTATAGACCACCAATCGTTGTTTGACTAGGTCAAACTTGGTCGATTACGACCGATGGCTCCGGAAAACCATTCACCAATTGTACATAATTCACTATTTATAGACTCTATCAGCCCCTATAGATTCTTGGTATATATGTGGACACATAATAATTCACCTGTTGTGAATTTGATTATTAGAAGACATTTTTTAAATGCACTTTAGTAGCCTCTGAGCAAAAAATTGGGTGTTTTTGTAACTAGCAGGAAAATATAAAAGAAAGTTGTAAGACCCTAGTAAATTTAGCAAACCATCACAGAAACTTATTAAAAATTGTAAAGAAATGTTTGAAACTCTATCTTGTGGCCGGATGCGTGAAATTTGACTCTGGGAAAATAGTGTTTCTCTCTATTCCTCATCTCTTTCTCTCTCCTCCCTTAATAAGGAATGATATGAAATGAAATGAATATGTATCTCTAACCCTCTCTTTTTGAGTGAAAATTATTATTAGTATGTAAATGGAAAACTAAAAATGTCAATTACGCTAGATTTAGGTGGATTCCATGCCAGGGATTTATCAATGATTTCATGCTAACATGGTTTTGTAGGATGCAAGTGAGATGATGAAATGACATGGTTGTAATCCATTATGTCCTATTTTGATTTATGTATCTTAAAGGAAAAAATATATATCTATTTCTATGTTACAATAGAGTTTATTATTGAAATATTTTAATCTCTATGATTTGCAAGTGTTTAGGGTTATTTGAAAAATGTTTATTTAACCATAGGTCTCATTTCAATTCTAATTTATGTATGGTAAAGAACAAAAAGGGTTAGATATATTGGTTAAATGAATTTGAATTTAATATCTTATAGTGCATTTCCAGTGTGTAATTGATGATTAAGTAATTAGTGTGTTGCGTTCCTTTCCTTGCAAATGTAGTAAAGAAATCTAACCAAAACAGTTAACCCTAGTATAAAATTTGTGCATAACTACCCTTCATGTGTGTTTCCTTTCAGCATAAAAGACTAAGACATTACAATGAACTTGAATATTTACACTCGATGGCACGTTCTAGCTTGGGTAATAAGAGCCCAAGTATGAGTTTCTTGGCATAGCCTATATGCTTAGCGACATCACCTTGAATCCGGTGGTTAGGAATGACATGGTTAAAATATTTCTTAACTATGTGGTTCCCTCCTAGGATTGGTAATCATGTGTGTAGTAAGGAGAATGTTTTCTCCTAAGGTAGTACCCCATGGGAATCCAACATTAAATATAGCGTAAAACCATCTTGTATAGAATCACATGTTGAGTAAAGGTTTTGGGTGGTAAGATCACCAACTTCCCTTAAAAGTCTCCGTTAAGAGTTGGGATCATAAAATAACTCAATACCAAATTTCAATTATCATTTGGGTCCTATGGTGCAATATTAATATTTAATTGTGAAACTTAATAACATTTTAATTTATGATGAGTTGGTGAAGAAGTAACCAGAAGATAATGTACTTAGAGAAAGGTGAAATTTAGGTCATTCTCATATCATGTTAAACCATCTTGGGGTGAGAAACGAGAGCCATGATGTGTAAACTCTAATGTGATCCTTATCCCTTTAAATGATGTACTACTCCATCTTGCTCTCCCACTTTTCCTAGTATGTAATGGATGTATGATGTGAAACTATGTGATCACATTCTTAGAGAAAAATCCCCTAGGATAAGGACTAGTAGTCTCATGAGGATACAAATGTCATATTAGCAAATAGGTACACAATACATTACAAAAGGAATATGAACCTAGTTAAGGAAAAAACCCTGTTAAGCTTGACAAAAAATGATAGACAGGAAACCTATTCTAGAAACAAAAAATAAGGAAGGATTTTGTCATGTTATGTGCCTTCGTATTCTTAAAATAACTATCAGAGCATTATTATATAAAAATTATAATTTATGATTGCCCTTGGGATTTTAAATAGTGAGATTCTATTCCATAAGAAAAGTGAAATATGACCTTCCTTGTAATGTGATTAAACCCTCTTACTATGGATAAAGAACCTATTTCGTATATAATCATGAGTGGGTACTAAATCAACTATAAATTTATAAATGAGTGAAAGAAACGTGACTCTAAATACTTAAACAAAAAAACTGAACTTCACATCCCTTAGACTTATACTTGTTCTATTGTGTAATGGAGGCATGATATAAAATCAAGATGCATGCCCTTATGAGTGAATACTAGGGATAATACCTAGTAGCCATGTGTGTATGTAAATAAACTTGTGTGTCAATAAATACTCAATTATCGAAAGAGTGAATTAAACCAATAATTTAAATAAAGTAAATGATCTTTATTTAATGAGATACGGTGTAAGTTAAATGTTAAATTGTATAAAGTAATCCTAGGAAAGAAATAAAACAAATGTATGAATTGGATATTATGATTCTTTCTAGAACTTAAGTTAAGATTAAAACATGTTTGTAATAAATTTGGGAAGGACTCTATCTGCAAGTTTATTCTCTAGTTGAATCATTATGTTGTGCCTTGTCATTCAAAGAAAGAAGTGGCCTTGATATGAATCACGTGTATTCATGTTCTCTATATGGGTTAATGTTTATGCAAACATATCGTATGTTACATGTTGTCCTAAGTGATATCCTATAGTGTCGTGTAAAATTCAATGCAAGTCAAAAAATATACTATTTCAGTTATTTCACTGTTTTTTTGTGTATGTAAAATGTGGGCATTAAATTTGGTATCAGAGCCGAGTTTCATGTTCTCAAACCGCTGCGATGGATTGGAGTTGTGATTATTCTGCATGGTGGTGGTAAAGATATGGGAAGAGTAATGTGATATATGTTGTTATGTGACCAACATTGTAATTGTGATGTTATGAACGCACATGTTGTGCATATCACTCAGTGTGTATTTAATATCATGTTGATGTGCTTGTGACAAGAGTATTTTCTCTCGTTTTCTTGGATTTAATGAGGAGTTCACATGTGATGTGCTGCCTTATTGTGTGTGAAAAAACTGTTATTGTGGATTGCAGAGTTTCATAATTTCCTATTATTCTATGATATGTAGGTGTGCTTATTTGTTATATGACAAAATTGATGTATATGAAATTGGATTATATCGTGAGGTCACCACCATGTTGTGATGAATCATGTGTGTCATCATTATGTATTATGATTAACTATGTGTTGTGATGTTAGTCACTGTGTTAATACTATGTATAATTCATGTAATATGTGATGGTTCATGTCATGAATTAGGAGCGTGTGGTGATGATATGACCCCTATTATGAAGTACTTGCACCTTGAGTGCATTTTATGGAAATGTGATGTATCGTAACCCCTGAAATTAGTGATTATGTTATACCCTATATATATATACCATGCATAAGACACTATGGTTAATGTGTGTGCAGCACTATTGTATTAGTGAGGTATTTATTTGTTATGTTGTGATCCTTACACTAGATGACCCTACGGAAAGCATTCGTTAAGAGTATATGTTTGGAGAGAGGAGGCATGGAATAGGTTTTCATAATCTTGAGCCTAGTACGAATGAGGAAGTGGAGTCTTATAATAGACTGAAAAAAATCCACTTCTATTTATTTAGTATACTTCAAGATTTCTGAGTATATTGTGGATGTGCACCACCTTAGGCTCAATTTATGCAAACAAACGTCCCGTTCTCTCTCCTATTGGGTTATCCATCAAACAATCCTATGTGATTTTTATTATGTGGAGCCTTGTGGGAGTATGGAGGGATGATTTATGTAGAGATTATGAAAGTTGTATTATTTGATATGTTATTTTATGAGCCGAGGATTGATGTCTGAGTGTTAGCAACTCGATGACTACCCCTTTGGTTGTTGTATGAGGCCACAAAGTAATTGTAATGTGTTATTTCTCTATATGAATTTTATTCGTAAATTGGTCATTACCTCTTATCTTGTCAGAACGAGGAGTTTTCTTAATTGATGTGTTCTTATATTTTGGGCATTTGTTTTTTTTTTGTTGCACTAAGATGCGAATTTTTTAACTAACTATGTATATTTCACCATTTTTTGGCTTATTTTTAAATTTTTGTATCAAGTTTAATTTCATTTATAAGCCTAGCCCAAGGCTTGTTAGTTTTTCCACTTGGAATTTGAAATGATTTTTTATGCTAGTTCTAATATTGTAATGTGTTAGAATAGGGTCATGGAATTCACCATGGAGTTGTGGGACCTATGGAGTCACTCGGTTGTATGGGGGTATGCCCCAATGAGTTATAGATAACTAGTGGGTTATTGAACCATAAGATATTATGTCACTTGCATTAGGGTGTCTAGACTCTATGTGCCTAAGGCCATCGGGTGATCGACCTCTTTGTTGGAGCTAATAGGAAATTTATCTTTATTTTATTTCTTGGGAGGTATATGGAGTTGTTTTTTGATGTTTTGAGAGGTATCTGGAATTGTTTTGTGATGCTTTAGGAGGTATATGGAGTTGTTTCTTGCACTTTGGGAGGTATATGGAGACGTTTGTGAGGTATATGGAGTTTTTTTGTGGTGCTTTGGGAAGTATATGGATTTGTTTTGTGATGTTTTGGGAGCTATATGTAGTTTTTTATGATGATTTAGGAGGAATATGCAGTTTCTTTGTGATGTTTTTGGAGGTTTTTTTGAGTGGGTGTTATGATTTATGTGTACTCATGTTAGTTTTTTTATGTTTTGTGATGTTGAGGATTGATGTTCCTCATTGAGAATATGATTTTGATCCCCTTTTTGACACTATGTAGCTACATTTATGGTCTTGACTTTTGTGAAATATTTTTATGTCTACCTATTGGGAATTCTATGTTGTTGTAGTCTACTTATGTAACAAGTACTTTTATGTGAGGGGCATGTGTGTGACAAGTACTATATTGAGTGGGTCATGTATGTATACTTCATGATTTGGTTAAATTATTGTGATGTGGTATAGTCATGAAAGTACATATCAAGATGTCTTGGGAACTATTGGTGTTGTGTTCGGGCATGAATGGTATTGCAATGTCAATTTTTGTTGGGAACCCACAAAAATAAATAAACTAAAATCTTAAAACAATGAAATATTAAGAGCTTGAGATTGATAAATATTGTTAAGGGAAAATATTAATTAGGTAATAATGTAAATTTAATACTACCAATCATCGTAGGAGATTAAGAACATGTCAAACTTCCCTTCTTCCTTGTGGTCACGCTTTTGCAACAAGTATCATTTGGTGGTGACATGAGTCGTTAATTATTTCCTCCTTACTCATGAGTAACTCTCCTAGCCTAGGAATTGTGTCACATCAAGGACGATGCTTTATAAGGGGAGGGAGATGTAATGCCCCTTATGCTTCCTTATAAGAAAATAAAACAAATAAAATAATGAATAAACAAAACAAAATAAAAAAATGGAATTGAAATATATATATATATATAATAATTAAATAAAGGAGTTAAATTAAGTTTTGCATGGAGGGAGTCAGTGGAGTTGGTAAGAGAACTGATGGGGGAGTAGGTGTAGATTAATCAAGTTAGTGGGTATGGGTGGCCAATCAAGCACATGGGCATACTAATTAGCCTACAAACCTGTCAATTCACTTGCAAAATAATACAAGTGCTTCATTGAGATCTAGAGGAAATAACCATGCTAAAACCCATGTCAACATTGGAAGATTAGTTGTAATTAGGATAGTTGCAATGAGGGAGGAGGAACAACTTTTCTCAAAGTGACAGGGTATGATCACTCACATAGATTCACCTAATTCTTTGAGAAATTCCACAAACCATTTAATTGTTGCACCAACATCCTCCTAGCCTGTGTCGCACAAATTGGGAGTTGTGAAATAATTTTGGACATCCACCAATGAAAGGATGAGAGTTTTTTTATGGTGTTGGTAGATCTAAATGTAAGTGGGTAATAAGGATTACAATGAAGGCACAAAATGGACTTTTCAAATACTCCTTGGCATGTGTAAATAAAAATCCATAATCTTAACCTAGTCACCTCCACAACCCCTTCCATCATCCTCCACAACTGAGCCAAATTAAGACCTTGGAATAGGTATGGTCATCCATCAAGGCATGATGGAAAGAATATTTTATCAGATGATGTAGTTTCTAGCTCCATGGTAAACATATATGCAAAATATGGATGCCTACAAAAGGCACATGGATTATTTGAAAATGTCTTCAAAATGTGTCTTCCACTGGGCATCGTTGACTGCATGCTATGCACATAAAAGGTTTTGTTGAAATAGATTTATAAACTAAACATCAACTAGTTTTTTTTTGGAGCAACTGAGATCCTCAACTTTTACAAAATCCCTAAGGATGCATGGTGATTTATTCTTAATCCCTTAAAGAGGTGTGGCCTTCTAGAAGTTGACCATGGTTATGGCTGAGCGGCTTGAGGTATTAAGTTTTACATCACCAAAAAGGTCATGCTATATTTTCAAAAAATTTATTTACGAAGTTCCCTAGTTAACATGAATTGCAAATGTTGGAGTCATACACATGGCTACATGGGATCTATTTGATAGAATGTCCCAAAGAAATATTTTTACATAGGAATGCAAATGTTGTCACCATGATTTACTACACAGCTCTAGGATAGTTTGTGGAAGTCCATCAAAGAATAGAACATAAAGGAATATGTTCCAGATGTTGCAATGCATAGGAGCATCGAAATGGTTATTTGTTCATTTTTTATAACTAATTTTTTTGGGCGATTCAGCCAAAGTAAATGTAGATCTCTTGGAGCAAACCTTGACACGTGAAGTGTTTGACAAAAATGCCTTAGACAAATGTAGCCTTATAAAATGCTTCATTTTGGGGATGCGCACAAATGGTTTTTTTGAATAAGATTTAGGGATGTTAGAGAAAAGGAAAGTGAATAAGTATTTTGAGGTGCAACGCAAATCATTTGACGTATTTCCTGGAAGAGGGATGAAGCCTTGTTGAATACAGGTGAACCTACCTAGAGAACCATGTGTCTCTGCGCATGTTAATATTTTCTAGGCATGGTCTCCTTATCTTTATCTTTTATAATTTTCTTATAATTTAGTTATTCATTTGAAATAAAATAAAAATATTAAACTATAAGACACTCAAACAATTGAATATTTTAACCAGATAGACTAGTGCAATCAATAAAACAATCATCTCATAATTTATGCTACCCAACTTACAATGTTACCCTCAGACCATGCTGTGATCACAACCTTATGCACTTGATAAACCCAAGATGTCTAAAACTTGGTGCTCATTTCTATTGGTATTGGTGGGAGATGGATGAGTTAACTAAAATAACCATTTCTCTCTACCTTGCAAGTTAGGAAAAAAATGTAATTTTCAAGAGACGTGCAAAACAACATAGTTGAGCCTCATAAAAGAGATGTCAAACGTCGTATGTGTTCCTTTGTTATGAGGAGAGTCACATCAATCTATTCTTTGACTTCCAATCAACTATTTTTACTCTCTCCGTCCACTCCTCTAAGATCCCATGTTACTCTCATTTTGTGCTTTAAGGAAGTTGATAAAACTGAAAACTTGGCTTTTGTTTCGACCCACTGTTTTTTACCCCTGAGAGAAGGAACATTTTTCGATCTTCACAAACCTATAGTATTTCTACTAGACAATTTCTTACAACATTCAGCCTTAGAGAAAAAAACTTTCCCAGATAGTTTGGAAATGGGGTTTTGCAGGCCTGCCGTCACAATCTAACTAGGTCAAATTGGATCAACTCTGATCGGTGGCTCTGGGAAAACCCACGTTTGTAACCCCTTCATGATTTCTTTGTTCCATCAAATTTGATGAATTCTCATGTACGATTCCAGTCACTGTTGAGAGTTAGTTTCTGGATGAGATTTCTCAGCGCTGGAGCTAAAAGAGGACCTGTTGTTTCAGATAGCCCCATTACAACTAATGTCCCCATAAAACTAGCCTCCAATTGTGAATTGCTCACCAGTTATGAATTCTGTTAGTTCTGTGTTGAATTCTTGGTATATAGGAGGGACACCTCAGAAATTCACGCTGTTGTGTATTTTCTCATCGGAAGATAATTTTTGAACGTAGTTTCTTAGTCCTCTCAAGCCAAAATTGAGCATGTTTTTGCAACTAGTGGGAAAATGTAAAATAAGGTCACAAGACCCTACCCAAGTTAGCAATAAACTATCATTGAAAAAATTATCGTAACACATATAAATAACTGATTTGAAACTCTCCCATGAGGCTTTTTGTGTGAAATGTGACTTTGGAAAAATAGTGTTTCTCTCTCTTCTCTTATCTCTTTCTCTCTCCTTTTTTAACAAATGAAGTGAAATGAAATGAATAAATGCTCTCTAACCCTCTCTCTTTTAGTACAAATTATTATTATTATCATGTAAATGGAAAACTTAAAAAATGTTAATTATGCTAGATTTAGGTGGATACCATTCCAACGATTTATCACTGATTTTGAGATGCTCACATGGATTTGTAGGATGCAAGTGAGATGGAGAAACAACATCATTGTAATCCATTGTGTATTATTGTAATTTACACACACACACACACACACACAACACACACACACACACACACACACACACACCACACACACACCGATATATGTATGTATGTATGTATGTATGTATATCTCTAAATATATGTACTGTTATGTTACAGTAAAGTTTATTTTTGAAATTTTGTAATGTGTGTGATTTGCAAGTTTTTAGGGTTGTTTGGGAAATGTGCATGTATCCATTGGTGTCCTTTTGATTCATATTTATGTATGGTAAATTAAAAAATGGGGGGTTACATATATTCGTTAAATGAAATTTGAATATAATGTCTTGTAGTGTATTTCTAGTGTGCAATTGGTGATTAAATAATTGGTGTGTTGTGTTTCTTTCCTTGAAAATGTAATAGATAAATATAACTAAAACAATTAACAGTAGTATTAAATTCGTGCATAACTACCCTTCCAGTTGTGTTTTATTTCGAGTATAGAAGATTATGACCTCAGAAATGAACTTAAATCTTTACACTCGATGACACCTTCTAGCCTAAGTAAATAAGAGCCCAAGTTTGAGCTTAATCTATCATAACATGTATGCTTAGCAACAACTTTCCTTGAACCTAACGAGTTAGGAATGACAATGTGGTAAAATGTTTTCTTGGCTATGTGGTCCCCTCCTAAGATTGATAGTTGTGTGTATAGTAAGAGGAATATGATAACCTTGTGTCACTAATCTATGGGTAGCCAAACCCCAACATAATTTAAAACCCTCTAGGACTGACTCATGTGTTGAGTGTAGGTTTTGGGTGACAAGATCACCAAATAACCTTGAAAGCCACCTTTAAGAGTCGGGATCATAAATGAACTCGATACCTAATCTCAATTATCGTTTGGAACCTATGGTGCAATATTAAGATTTAATTATGAAACTTAATAACATATTTACTTTATGATAAGTTGGTGAAAAAGAAACCCAAAGATAATGTACTTGGAGAAAGGTGAAATTTAGGTCATTCTTATATTTTCTTAAACCATCTTGTGGTGAGAAATGAGACCGATGATGTGTAAACTCTAATGTGATCCTTAATCCTTTAAATGACGGGCTACTCCATCTTGCTCTCCTACTTGTCCTATTATGTAAAGGATGTGTGATGTGAAACTATGTGATCATGTTCTTAGAGACAAATCTCCTAAGACAATGACTAATAGTCTCATGAGGATATAAATGCCATATTAACAAATAAGTTACATAATTCATTACAAAAGGAAATATGAACCTAGTTAGTGGAAAAACCCTCTTAAATTGGACATAAAACGATACTCAACAAACCTAATCTAGAAACATAAAAATAAGCAATTGATGTTGCCATGTTAAGTGCCTTCAAACTCGAAAAACTAATTGTTGGATCATAACTACAATAAAACTATAATTGACAGCTTGACCTTGGGAAGTGTAATCGTGGGATGTTATTCCACAAGAAAATGTGAAACATGATCTTTCTTGTAATGTGATTAAATCCTCTTGTTTTGGATAAGGAACCTATTTCATATATCTAATCCTTAGTGGGTTTTAAATCAACTATCAATTTGTAAATGAGTGAATGAAACACGACTCTAAATCTTTAAAAAAAAATGTAAACTTCACATCCTTTGGACTTGCACTTGTTCCGTTGTGTAACATAGGTTTGATATAAGATCAAGATGCATTCCTTTAGGAGTGAATCCTAGAGACAATACATAATAGCTGTGTGTGTGTATGTAAATAGCCCTGTGTGGTAAATAACTATCTTGTTAATGAATTAAATAATTAAACAAGTAATTGAAATAATCTAGATGATCCTTATTGAATGAGACATACTGTAAGTTAAATGTTAGATTGTATAAATGAAATATAGCAAAAAAGAAATTAAATGTATGATTCACACATTATGATTCATTCTAGAACTTAAGTTAAATATGGAAATATGATTTTAATAAATGCACAAAAATAAAACATAATTCCATGGGAAGACCCTATATATAAGATTATACTGTAGTTGAATCGTTATGTTGTGCCTTGACATTTGACAAAAAATGGCCTTGATGTGCTTCACGTGTTTTCATGTTATCTTTATGGGTCAATGTTTTCTAAATATATCATGTGATATGTGTTGTCCTAATTGATCTCTTGTAGTTTCGTAAGTAAACAAAAAAATATTATTCTAGTATTTTTAGTGTTGTATTTGTTTCTGTAAAATGTGGTGTTACATAGTGAGATCCTAATCTAAATGTTCTAAACTATATTATTCAACCAAGAGACAAAAAAACTCTATTATAGCACATTTTTTCAATCATCTCAAATACTTGCTAGTAAAATAATCTTGTGACTACTAGTTGAGTTCACCAAATATTCCATTAGGAAATTGAGAAAGCATAAACACTCTAAACATATGAATAAACTCATTTGAAGTAGGTCGTTTTACATAACATTTAGATGTGGATGTCCAATTTTATAATTTCTAAAGTACAAAAACTCATGTTGACAACTATTACACCCATGCAAAAATGGGCAACTCGAAACTTTGTTTTTGATGAAATGCGTTGATGAAATAAACCTAACTAGGGGGGTGCATTACAATTTTATTGTGTTTTTCAGTTCCATCAATTGATTAACTACATGTAATGTGCAACTATGTGTGTTGTTAGAATAAGTAACACCGTAGATAGACTACCATTCCATATTCATTTTTAGCAAGGAAACAAAAAAGCCTCGAAGTACTAATGCATTACCTTGATGAACGTCAGAATCACAGTTTAGGTGAAATGTTAAATTTAGGAACAACAAAAATAGTTGTAGTTTACATGGAAGAGAGTTCATTATTAAGTTACAGGTTCCTCAAAACTCATTATTTCTGCATGTTTTGATACATTTAATTATGTGATTGAGTAGTTTATTTCATTATACAATCAATATCCATCATAAAAGATGAATGGAGAAATAATTATACAAATAATTTACATAAATTAATGTTACTTATTCATGAATAATTTCAATGTTTCTCACATAATCCATGGGATGTAACTCATAACTACTAAATAAAGAAGTACATGTGCATAAAGTTAAAAGTAAAAGCCTATAAAAGAAACCCATCATTTCCTTGGGATTTCTTCTAATATTCTTGGCTCTAGTTCCAGCTCCATCTTTCATCTGTGTTGCAAGAAGGTACAAGTTTACCTCAAAAATAAAATAAAAATGACATCAATAGAGAGCTCAGGGTTTGATCTGTACTCATGTACTACCTATCTGCATGCAAATGTATTTCTTGAATATCATAAGCATAAGGTACATTAGAGACATATTCAGATTTAAGAAAGTAATATCTACAGTATCACACATGATTCCCAAAATCATTACAGAAGAAGAAAGATAAAATAAAAAAACTATGGAACATAAGAGGGGCCAAAATGCCTATTATTTTCCAACTCTTTGTTTAAGTGTGCAGGTACAGGTTATAACCAAAGATTAAAAAATTCATGATTTAAATTATGTATTATTTGGTACATATTGCTTTTAGTACATAATAGTATTCAAGGCTATAACAGATGAATTCATTCATGTGTTTCAAAATGATCAAGTTAAAAAAGTACAAGTATTCATAGTTTCCACTCAAACAAGAATGAAGGTACACATTTCAAATAAGATGCATTCTGTGGCATAAAATGGAAAAATTATAGAGTACAAATTACAAGTTCAAATAGGTACATGAATGATCTAAATGTCACAACTTATCAAAGTAAATAGATTGCATTAAAAGGTACAACATTTAATAAAGAGAACTTAAAAATATTCAGGTCTCACATTTAAGGATAATCATGTTAGTTCAAGTAAACTCTTGATTATGATATGGTAAAGTACAAATTCATGAGAAAAAAAGCTATTATGAAATACATGGTGAAATTTTTAGCTTAGAGACAAATCTAAATGATCAAAGTATAGAATCAGATACAAGTTCAGGTTGAAGAGATAAGAGTGAAAGCACATGTTTATGATTTTAAACTCAAAAGTACTTAAAAATATTCAAATATCGTCAAATATTACCGTCATGAGACACATATTCTAGTGATATCTTAATGAGATCAAGCCTTGCAAGGTGCAGAATATTGCAAGAATGAATCAGAGTCAAGTTTAATGGATCAACAAGAGCTGAAACTTAACCAGTGTATATACAAGAGAATCAAAATACATATCCCTCATTCATAAAAATCCAACATCATTATCAAGCATAATATAAATAGAATTGATCTCAGTATGCAAGTAGAAACCAACTTTTTGAGAGTAACTAGTTTCCATTTTAAAGACAAACTCAAGATTACAGGATTCTGAAAGGTTTCAACAATTTGAGAAATCATATAGAAAATCATCAAAGTACAAAAAATTGGTTGGGGTTAAATACATTTCAAATATGCAAATGAATTTTTTATTACAACCACGTAAGAATTGTGTAATTATGATGCATTTTAGAAGGAAATTTAGTTACAATGTTGCATTCATACTGAAATTTCAATGTCCAACGAATTATTTTATCATTGACTACAAAGTATTAAACTCAGAGACATATTTTTCAAAGAACAAGTTCAAAACACTACTTCATAACTAACTGAAGTAAAAAAATCACTTACTATGAAACCAATATTTATCAAATATCTTCAAGACTAGAGAATATTAAAGTTGTGTAAAATATCCAAAAGAATAAGCAACTTATTCGAGTTATAGTTTTCATCTCATGGAACAATAAATAAGAAGGGACATCAACAAGTTTCAGTACATGTTCAAACTAAATGATCAAACTTCACCATTCAACCCAGAAAAATAAAATAACTGGGTGTTCAAATCAAATCAAATACATAGGGGCTCAAAAGGAATACAATATTAAGGGCTTTTGAAATCTCAAAAATAGAAAATGTGGTAGAGGCCATATAGTACAGGTCCAACTTTATTCAAGTACGTAACATAACAGTCGAAATGGAGCCAAAAAACTTTTCACATTCGAGACTTAACGAAGATCCAGAAGCCATATCACAAATAAATGAGGGTGTGAGAAAAATGAATGATACCTGAATTGATTATCAGTGAGTCGAGATTTAAAGCATAGAAGCTCAAAATTACAGCCTGAAGATCTCGAACCTAGATCTCATTTTCTTAAAAATTCAACAAACATAGTATCAAGTAATTAAAGGTGGATCAACTCTACAGACATGTTTTAAAAATAAAATTTCATGAGATCACGAAACATAGGTTTCAAATCTTGTTTAAATGCTCAGATAAATGGCCATTTATTATATACAAGTCTATGAGAATTACGAGCTCGCAAAAGGTTAAGTACGGTGTTAAAATAATAAAGCCCAACTCACGGTTAGAACATCAATTCAAAAACAACAATACATAATTCTTGAGTACCTAGATATATGTTTTTAAAAATGAAGAAATAAGTTTCAAGTGGGTCAAATCTAAACATCAAGTAGAGACATTTTATTTTCATCTAAAACTAGGTTCTAAATAATAAAGATGAATAGAGAATGCATAGTTCAATTTTCCACAAGACTCGTAATAGATGGAAAAAATATGGCCAAAATTTCTGTTCTTCAAAGAAAATCTAAAAATCCTCGAAGCATCAAGGAAAAGATTAAGATATCAAATACCCAGAACCCATTTTCTCTAGGATGCTCTTGGAATGTTTCGCAGAAGTAGGGTTCACAAGGTCACAAAATTTTCATAGAATTTTTAGAATTTTATCGAGGGGAGGAATGAAATTAAGGAGTAACATATCAGAAAATCTTGGAAAATTCAAAATGTAATGAGCATGGGGTTTGATAAACAAGAAGATTACCATCCCCGTAATGTCAGCTTTTCAAAGTGAAGGAACTAATACAAGTGCAAAGCTCAATAAATCCTCAATGTAGGCTACAGAAAGCTTTAAAAAAATGAAATCAGAGCTTCGAAAACAGTTCAAATGGTGCCCAAATTATCATAACAAAATCCTGATCACGAAAAAGGTAAATGAACTCGAGATACGTTCTCAAAATCTCTCACAAAGTTTATTGTTTTGTGAAGAACGATCTTAGATGAACCAATAAATGATTGCCATATTTTTGAAAATCCATAGTAAAGCTCTAATAACATCCACAGACAAGAAAGAACACAATTTCATAGATTAACAGGAGCTAAAATTACATAGATTCGAACTCAAATGAATAAACATTGCACACAACCCATAAAAACCTCACAGATGAAGTTCAGATAACAGAAATTCATTGTTATCTCTCAAAAGTGCAACCGATAGAGAGATGGCAACAGGTGTTCTAAGTCTACAAAAGATCTCTCTCTCTCTCTCTCTCGTAGATACAATGGAGACACCTCAGGTCTATGGGTATACCTATTTTTAGGTGAACCTCTGGGGTTAAATGGCCGGTTCCATATTGGTGTTCACTAGACTACTTTCCGGGAGTTTTAGGGTTAGGAGGTGACTGAAAATGAAATAATTACTAAGGTGATACACCAAATTTGAATAAAGAACTTCACTTGAGCGGAATATACAACTGACTTGTGAAGAATTCTTTGTGTGTGCAATACAATTTGTACTTTCTGCAGAATGTAAGGGAAAAAACACTTAATTTGTACTAAGGGAAAATCACAACAATGCTAGTAAGCTAACATGCACAATAAAATTTAGCAGAAAATAGTAGATTTGCAATAGGGTAAAGTGACTAATCAGGGAATATTGATTCACAAGATTAATACTGGCATACACAAGACTACAAAATAAATTGGAAAGGCAAGAGTAATTCAACACTCAGAGGGTAAAACTGGTAGAAATTGCTTCAGTACTCATATCAAAAGTTCTTCTGGGAAAAATCTCTGAAAAATCCCCCCTTGTGCTTTGCAAGAACACACAATATATAGCAAAAGTTCACCCCCTTCCTGAAAATATCCTAAAAGTTGTACTCATCTATGCATCCTAATTTTACCCTTTATTTAATAATAAATAAAGGAATAAAATAATACAAAATAAAGCATGTGATAAAAATAGGGTTATCAGCCTTAGATACAATATAGTCAAACTAAAGTTGACTATTCTATTTTTAAGAAAGAAAGGTAGCGCATGGAAGGTGTGCCATACTCTAACATGAAAATAGGCTCCACAAACATAACATACAGAACGAAAGAAGGATTGGAAACTGCAAACATGCATGTACAGAATGGAGAAGATCTGCATAAAACTCCAAGTAGACATCTTCCATGGTAAGGTAAAATGAAAAGAGCTCATGTTTCAGATGGAGAACAAACAGTATGCATCTACCAAATGTGAAACAAAGTTCGAGTATTGAGTTGGGAAATGAAAACAGTTAATATTTCAAAGCACCCAGCCAAGCCCACCGATAATTCATCAAAATGCATGGAATGAAGTTTCAACAAGTTTTAAACGACGTGTCAGAGTTTAAAAGTTAACTTTAGAATTAAAAGGAGTGAACCCACAAAATGCTTTCGATTTACAAATATTTTACTGGTATTTGAAATTGGTTCAGAGTTACAAGAATGAAACTTGAGCTCAAAAGGGGAAAACAGTGTTGGAACTCAGCATTGCCCGAGAATGAAGCAATCAGACAAGAAAAAAAAAATAGTGGAGAATTCTCTCTACAGGCTCGTCCTGAGTTCATTATCTATTGACTACCAAAAATAGATAGAAAACCATATGCCAAATAAAGATTTATCAATCTATGAGGAAGAACAGAGTAGTTTAATCAATAAATGATCTTCAAATCATATACAGGAGGGAAATTGAACATAGAACCAAAACAAAACAAAAAATAAGCTTGAGATTCTTTAGAAAATGCATGTAACAGTTGAGAAATAATGGCGTCGAGAGTTGAGAAACAAAATGCAAGCTCAAAAACCACCAAGCCTCCAAGCATTTACCGAAAAATCACAGAGCGGTAAAATTTTTTCCAGGGCTTTGCCCGCAGAGTGAAGATGCAAATGAAATGACCAAATGCCAAGCTCAAAGGTATAAACTCGCATTCGAAACTACGGTTCCAAACCCTAACTCATGGTCGAGATCAATAACCCATCAAATGCTAAGTGGAAGATCAAACGGTGGTCGTTCCTCACAGGGTCCTAGGCGATAAGGCCCAATTAAATGCCACTGACCACATTAATTGCTCAAGCTAGAACCGTAATCAGGGTTAGAAGATCTACTGTGGAGAAAGTACCAAAGCATAGATCAAGGGTCCCAAAAAGCTTGACAAAATCCAAGTTAAAACAGCCATGGTCAGGTTTCATAGACCAAGGTTAAGTGAAGGGTGGGTCATCATGGAGAAGGGGCCAGCCCACGTGGATGGTCAACATAATCAATTTCCAAGACTTTGTAAAGTCTAAACTATAGTCCATGCCAAAAAAAAAATCAAACAAATAATATCATATGCCATGATCACCGAAAAGGTGAAAAGTGGTATTACATGCCAAGGCCCAAAGGTGGAAAACCAATTATGTATAGTGGGCTAGTCAAAAGGGTAAATGCCTAAATTTTTTATACATGCTAAAATCTACAATGTGGCAGCTTTCCAAACCAAAGGTGGTCCCCACATTGGGTTTTCAAACAAATTTGCAAATTTCACGTTTGTGACTATCCAGATCAATGAAGGAAATCAGAAAACATGTATACCTTGGAGGTGGTAACCACTTCACTTTATTTTTACAAATATGGCTAAGGTTACATCCTTTTGCCTATACACAGGAGATGATTTTTGCATGCCTTCACAACATGACAGAACAAAGAAGATGACAAACTTGCATGCGCAAAGAGAGAAGACTTGCCTCGCAAGTAAATTTTAAAATTAGCAATTGTTTGCCTTTCTTTCTTAAAAGTAGAATAGTCAACTTTAGTTTGACTATATTGTATCTAAGCCTGATAATGACTATATTTATCACATGCTTTATTTTGTATTATTTTATTCCTTTATTTATTATTAAATAAAGGGTAAAATTAGGATGCATGGGTGAGTACATATTTTAAGCTATTTTTAGGAAGGGGGTGAACTTTTGTTATATATTGTGTGCTCTTGTAAAGCACAAAAGGGGGGATTTTTCAGAGATTTTTCCCAGAAGAACTTTTGATATGAGTACAGAACCAATTTCTTCCAGTTTTAGCCTCTAAGTGTTGAATTACTCTTGCCTTTCAAAGTTATTCTGCAGTCTTGTGTATGCCAGTATTAATCTCGTGAAAAAATATTCCCTGATTAGTCACTTTACCCTACTGCAGATCTACTATTTTCTGCTAAATTTCATTGTGCATGTTACCTTACTAGTTCTGTTGTGATTTTACCTCAGTACAAATTAAGTGTTTTTTCCCTTACATTCTGTAGAAAGTACAAATTGGTTCGTGCACACAAAGAATTCTTCACAAGTCAGTTGTGTATTCCACTCAAGTCAAGTTCCTTATTCAAATTTGGAATAACACCTTAGTAATTATTTCATTTTCAGTCACCTCCTAACCCTAAAACTCCCAGAAAGCAGTCTAGTGAACACCAATAAGGAACCGGCCTTTTAACCTCGGAGGTTCACCTCAAAATTGGTATACCCACAGACATGAGGTGTCCCCATTGTATCTACGAGAGAGAGAGAGAGATCTTTTGCAGACTTAGAACAGCCTGCTGCCATCTCTCTGTAGGGTGCACTTTCAAGACATAACAGCTATTTCTCAGGCTCCTACTTTTGCAAATCCAAATTTTGACAAAGATTTTACAATGTATGCACTTGTAGGAGCTGAAACAATCTCAGCTATTCTAACTCAAGTCAATGACAAGAATATCAAACAACCAATTGCTTTCTTTGGACAGAGCTTGCTACGATTATGAAATAAGGTACACATTCCTTGAAAAAGCAAGTATTTTCCATAGTCAGAGGACTAAATAATTTAAGTACATGCTTTCAAACAATAGAATTCATGTTCTTGTTTCTCATCCAAATGTGAAAGATTTCTTGTTAAAGAAAGAGTTGAATGAGAAAAGAGCAGGTTAGGTAATGAAGGTTATGGAATATGATGTTGATATCCGAGTTACTAAGACAGTTCCAGGTAAAGGTTTATGTGAGCATATAATTGCTGATATGGAGAAATAACGGGGATTCAAAACCTGAAGTTTCAGAACACCATGCTGAAACCACGTATCAACAAATCTAACGTTATGTTGCAACCAAAAAATTAGCAACGTGAACCTTCTCAAAGAAATTCAGGAATCAAGATGGATGATTGATTTGGTTGACTATTTACAACATGACACTTATCCGGAAGGTATGGATAAGGAATAAACGAAGATATTTAAGATTACAGGCTATTCCTTATCTCTTCGTTGATGGTGTATTGTTCAGAAGAGATATAAATGAAATCTTGTTGTGATGTGGTCAATTATGACAAGATTCAGAAGATATTATCATAATTCCATGAAGGACCTGCAGGAGGTCACTTCTCAGCATGTACTACAACTTTTAAGATCATGAAAGTAGGTTACTATTGGCCTAGCATATTTAAGGAATATTTCGAATGTGATCAGAAAGTGCAAGAAATGTGCTTTCTTTGTCGGAAAATAACGTTTAGCTTCGCTACCTTTACAACCTATTTCAGTTTATTAGCCCTTTATGCAGTGGGGTCTTGACTTTATTGGGATGATTAACCTGCCTTCTTCACAAGGACACAAATGGATTCTAATTGCTATAGATTACTTTACATGATGGAATGGATCAGTAGCCTTGAAGGATGCTAATGAAGCTTCAATACTAGCTTTCTATGAAGGTATAGTCAACAAATTTGGTGTTCCAACAACTATCATATTAGATAATTCCTTAGCATTTATCAGTGCTAAAGTAACATATTGGGCTATTAGCCATGGAATCTACTTGAGCTCTTCATCTAATTATTACCCACAAGCTGATGGCATTAGTTGAAAGCACTAACAAGAATTTGTTAAGGATCATCAGAAGAATAATCAAGGATAATCAAAGAGCTTGGCATCTAATGTTGAATTCAACACTTTGGGATGATAGGGTGACCAACTAAGAGATCAGTTGGAAACTCACTGTACAAACTTGTGTATGGGAAAGAAGTTAGAATGTCAATGTCAGTTGAGTTACCTGCGTTAGATGTACTGCATCAAATGGAAATTACTTAAGAATGAACCATTGCAGGTCCGTATATGTAGAATTGATGGAATTACAAGAGCTAAGAGATCAAGCTCATTTGAATATGGAGAAAAAATTAGAAACAAATGAAGAAGACTTTTGACAAGAAAGCTAGATTCAGAATCTTCAATGAAGGAGATATTGTGTTGAAATGGGATGCTGATCGTGCATAAGCCAGGAAGACACTCAAAGTTTGATACACTCTAGAGTGGTTCTTATATGATATCAGCTTGCAAAGAACACAATGCTTTTCAACTTTCCAAGCTAAATGGAGAGGAAACTCCCCATTCCTATGAATGGTATGTTTCTCAAACACTGTTATTGACAAATCTTACAGTGATTGGTTAGAGTAGGATTTCCCTTTCAATAAGTGTAGTTCTGCACATTGCATCGTTCTTTGTTTTCAATAAGTGCATTCATGCACATGGTCTGGTTTTCCAAATCTTTTCCCTAGCTTTAGTTGTTTTGAAAGGGTTGGACCTTTCGGAAAAAAGGAAGATTTTTGGTTATAGATTTGGACTCCATACCCAATGGAAATAATTAAGACACTAGTCTACAAACTAGCAGGCAGCTTTCCCTAGCAGGATTGCCAGAAATGTTGACAATTTCTGCACCTGTGCAAAAATGGGCAACTCAAAACTTTGTTACGATGGATAGCTTTCGTGAATTATACCCAAGCTAAGGGAATTATATCAGATTATCTTGTTATTGCTGATTTATGAAAGAGATTAAGTGAAATATGTGGCTATGTTTGTTGTTACAAAATGTAACAACTCACATAGTCTGTAATTTCACGAATATCCTCGGCAAAAGAACACAAGCCCCAAAGGGACATCTATGTTATCTTTATGAAGGCACCGGGTTATAGAGTATGTAAGGTGTATAGTTATGGAACAACAGACATAGTGGTAGTTTTCAAGTAATCATATTCACAGTTATTGTCTGTCTGCCTATCAGATTAATTTCTCTGTATTCATTAAAGTTGTCATGATTAACGAGTTTGCATTTATATATGCTAGCCGATAAAAGTATTACAATTGACTCCTTTCCTGCTACTTCCATCAAAAAAATATTGACAAACAAACAGTGACAATAATGTCCAAATGGAGATAGCAGAAAGGAGTCAAAAACGAAGAATGGAAGCTAAGATAATCACACAGCATACAAAGAGACACATTTCATTCAAATGATTATCCACTGGAGTTACAGGTATTCACTTCAAGTTATCCCTTATGTTAATTCATTTTATTGAGATATTGAGTTTCCTACATTATTGTACAATCAAAGGAAAACTGAATTGCAGAAAGAGATAATCAAATCATTATTTCAATTTAATGCTTTCACTTTCCAGAAAGAGGATCACTAAGCTTTCATTACACAAATAGTATGGGATCATGACTACAGTGACTCATCATACAACATGGATGACTTCTAGAATACATGCATGTGCTAAATGAACAAGAGTATCAGGATCTACAAAAGGAACCCATCATTTCCTTTTCTGTCTTCTGTCTCCACTCCTCAGCCTTTCAAATCTCTATCTCAACTCTTCAAATCAAATCCACTTCCATCTCCAATTTAGGATAACACCTACAAGTACACATGCACAGGAGTTCATAAAATCTATTTCAATTACATCTACAGAATGAAAGAAGGTATAATGTTATTCTACATACATGCATGTTCTAAAATGCAGAATATCATGCATTCTAAACTTCAAGTAGACATCTTCCACCGGTAAGGTTAAAACGAAAATAGAGCTACATGAAACACATGGCAGAAGGAAATAGTATGCATCTACCAAATGCGAAGACAGAGTTCGAGCATCAAGGAAGAGGTAAAGTCCATAAAATGAATCTCAATATTTCCAAGCATCAAAGCCAAGCCTACAGACAATTGATTTAGAAAGGCAGAATCTGAATGCAGCTTGTGAGAGAAACAAGTTTTGAAGAATGACACATGTAGTCAGAGTTGGAAAAGTTCACTTGCAGAATTAACGAGAGAGTGAACATGATTTTGGAAAATGCTTTAGCCAGAGTCTACCCTTGTAAAATTTGACTTTTGATTTAAAATGGGTTCAGAGGGTTATAAGAACCCGCAAGCTTGAGGATCAAAGGGAGGGACAATAGTGTTGATACTCACCATTTTCTCAAGATGTGAAGCAATCAGACGAGCAATGAAGAGATCTCGTGTGAGCGAGCGAGCTCTCTACACGCTCGTCCCGAATGTCGTTATGCTATCCGACTACCAAAAACACGAGGAGAAGAACTTGGTTAAGCCAAATAAAGACTCTCCTCTATATCTATGAGGATCAGAACAGACGTAGTTTACATCAATAGGATGGTGTTGAAATCATATACCCCATTGAAACTGCAATCATGATAACTCAAGTAGAGAGGGGGAGTTACATTCCCTAAATAGAAGATGTAACTTTAGCCAATGCATGCAATAGTTGATGCACTAATGGTGTCGAGAGTTCAGCACTAGAACGCAAGCTTGAAATGCACTAACGTCTCCAAGGGAATCTCATAAAAATGACCCCTAAATGACACGTAAAAATTTTCTACGATCTTCACCCGTAGAGTGAAGGTGCAAACGAAATGACCAAATGCCAAGCTCGAAGTTATAAACTCGCATTCGAAACTAGGGTTCCAAACCATAACTCAGGATGGTCAAGATCAATGACCCATCAAATTCTAAGTGGTAGATCAAACGGTGGTCATTCCTTACAGGAAAACCCTAGCTGATAAGGCCCAATTAAACGCCACCGACAACATTAATTGCTAGAGCCAAAAACCCTAATTAGGGTTAGAAGATCTACGGTGGAGAAAATACCAAAACACAGATCAAGGGTCCCAGAAATGCTTCAAAAAATCCAAGTTAAAACCACCACAGTTGGGTTCCAAAGACCAAGGTTAAGCGAATGGTGAGTCATCGTGGAGAAGGGGGCTAGCCCACGTGGATGGTCAACATAATCAATTTCCAAGACTTTGTAAAGTCTAAACTATAGTCCACGCCACAAAAAAAAAAAATCAAACAAATAATATCATATGCCATGATAAAAAAAAAAGGTGAAAAAGTGCTGCCCATTACATGCCAAGGCCCAAAGGTGGCGAACCGATTATGCATGGTGGGCTAGCCAAAAGGGTAAACCCCTTAATTTTTTTATACATGTTAAAATCTACAATGTGGCAGAATTCCGAACCAGAGGTGGTCCCCACTTCACTTTATTTTTGCAAATATGGCTAAGATTTCATCCTTTTGCTTATTCATAGGAGATGGTTTTTGCATGCCTTCACAACATGACAGAATAGAGAAGATGAAAAACTTGCATGTGCAAAGAGAGAAAGACTTGCCTAGCAAGTAAATTTTAAAAATTAGCAATTGTTCACCTTTCTTTCTTAAAAATAGAATAGTCAACTTTAAGGGCTGTTACTATTGGCCTAGAATATTTAAGGACTGTTTCGAATGGATCAGAAAGTGCAAGAAATGTTCTTTCTTTGTCAGAAAAGAACATTTAGCTTCGTTGCCTTTAAAGCCTATTTCAGCTGATCAACCCTTTATGTAGTGAAAGGGGTCTTGACTTTACTGGGATGATTAACCCATATTCTTCACAAGGACACAAATGGATTCTAACTGCTACAAATTACTTTACACGATAGACTAAAGTAGTAGCCTTGAAGGATGCTAATAAAGCTTCAATACTAGCTTTCTATGAAGGTATAGTCTGCAGATTTGGTGTTCCAGCAACTATAATATCAGATAATGCTTTAGCATTTTTCGGTGCTAAAGTAAAAGATTGGGCTATTAGCCATAGAATCTACTTGAACTCTTCATCTAATTATTACCCACAAGGTAATGGATTAGCTGAAAGAACTAACAAGAATCTGGTAAGGGATCATTAGAAGAACACTCAAGGATAATCAAAGAACTTGGCATCTAATGTTGAATTCAGCACTTTGGGCTGATAGGGTGACCCCTAAGAGATTAGTTGGAAACTCACATTACAAACTTGTGTATGGGAAATAAGTTAGAATGCCAATTTCAATTGATTTACCTACATTGGATTTACTACATCAAATGGAATTACTTGAGAATGAACCATTGTATGTCCGTTATGCAGAATTGATGGAATTACAAGAGCTAAGAGATCAAGCTCATTTGAATATGGAGAAAAATCTGAAACAGATGAAGAATATTTTTGAAAAGAAATCCAAATTCAAAATCTTCAATGAAGGAGATATTTTCTTGTAATCGGATGTTGATCGTGCTAAGCCAGGAAGACACTCAATGTTTAATACACTCTGGAGTGGTCCTTAAATGATATCAACTTACAAAGAACACAATTCTTTTCAACTTTCCAAGGTGAATGGAGAGGAACTCCCCATTCCTGTGAATGGTATGTTTCTCAAACACTATTATTGAAAATCTTACAGTGATTGGTTAGAGTAGGATTTCCCTTTCAATAAGTGTAGTTCTACACATTGCATCGTTCTTTGTTTTCAATAAGTGCATTCATGCACATGGTATGTTTTTCCAAATCTTTTCCCCAGCTTTAGTTGTTTTGAAAGGGTTGGACCTTTCGGAAAAAGGTAGATTTTGGTTACAGATTTGAACTCCATAACCAATGGACAAAAGTAAGGCACTAGTCTACAAGCTAGCAGGCAGCTCTCCCCGTAGGATCACCATAAATGTTGACAATTTTTGCACTTGTGTAAAAATGGGCAACTCAAAACTTTGATACGATGGATAGCTTTGGTGAAGTACACCTAAGCTAAGGGAATTATATCAGATTATCTTGTTATTGTTGATTTGTGAAAAATATTAAGTGAAATATGTGGCTATGTGTGTTGTTACAAAACATAACAACTCACATAGTCTGCAATTTCATGAATATCCTCGGTAAAAGAACACAAGCCCCAAAGGACATCTGTGTTATCTTGATGAAGACATTGGATTACAAAGTATGTAAGGTGTATAGTTTTTGAACAACAGACATAGTGGCAATATTCAATTAATCAAATTCACAGTTATTATCTGTGTGTCTATCATATTTATTGCTCTGTATTCATTAAAGTTGTCATGATTAATGAGTTTACTTTTATCCATGCTGCCATAAAATATTACATTTGACTCCTTTCCTTCTACTTCCATCAATAAAATATTCACAAACAAATAGTGACAATAATGTCCAAATGGAGATAGCAGAAAGGAGTCAAAATGAAGAATGGAAGCTAAGATAATCACACAACATACAAAGAGACACATTTCATTCAATGGTTATCCACTGGAGTTATAGGTATTCACTTCAAGTTATCTGTTATGTTAATTCATTTTATTGAGATATTGATTTGCCTACATCATTGTATAATCAAGGTAAAATTGAATGCAGAAAGAGATAATCAACTCATTATTTCAATTTAATACTTTATTAATAAGAGATCATAAGCTTTCCCACACAAGCTGTGGGATATGACTAAGTGACTCATCATATACATGGAAATGAGAATACTGTATGTCCTAAAGAACAAGAGTAAAGGAGTAAAAAGGAACCCATCATAGCCTTTTATGTCTTCTGTCTCCACTTGTCAGTCTTTCCATCTCCATCTCAACTCTTCCATCTTTCACTTCCATCTCCATTTCGTAACACCTACAAGACAAGAAAAGTATCTTTCAAAATTGAGCTCAGGGTAATATGTTATTACAATACTCATTTTCTAAAAGCAAATACATATTCTAAATTCAATGCATCTAATGGTACTCGAAAGAAAGAATTATAGAAACACATGGCACAGGAAAATAAAGAAATACAGATGAGTTCGCAGCAAGGAAGAGGCAGTGTCCATAAAGGGAATCTAAAAAGAGAAGATCAAAGAAGCTAAGGACTGATATAGAAAGGTAGAATCTGAAGCAGCTTGTGAGAGAAACTAATTTTAAGAATGACACACGTAGAAAGTTGGAAAACAATTGCAGAACAAGGAGAGAAGAAGAAATAAATCACATGGATAAAAGAGAGGCCAAAAAGCCTATTTATTTCTAACTCATTTCCGAATTTTGCAGAAACAGGTTGCAACATTGATTGAAAATTAGTTAACTGTTTAAGAAGGAAGCATCTACTGAATGAAGACAAATATCATTTTCAGAAGGTTTACCAAAGAAAGAAGCATCAGAATAAGTCAAAAAAAGGTATTTTTGCAAATAAGGATCAAAAATCTAGAAAAGGAGAGAACAACAGGATTTCGGAAATTTTTTGCCAAAGTCTCCTGTTGTAAAATTGACTTTTGATTTAAAACAAAATTGAAATACATGTTGTTTAGCTACTACATTGCTTTCTAAGCTATCCAAGCTTCAAAAGAAATAAAAACAGTCAAAGAAAAGTACATGTTTCATCATTTTTTCTAAGTTGATATCACGATCAAATGAAACATACAAGTTTTCCAGATTCTCTTCATGCTACAACTATTAAGATTCCTTTTATTTCCAAATTTATGTGTGAATCAAATAAACAACTACTGTACAAATTTTTCAGAAAAGTTGCAATGAATCAAGTGAAGTTAGTATGGACAGCTCATTCAGGTGATCAGATAAGCAAAGAGAGGTTTTTACATGTTTTCAGAAAGATCAAATCAACAAAATCTTGAAAGAGAAGGATTCTAAAAAAAATTTGCCAAAGTTTCCTCTTGCAAAATGGACTTTTCCACAAATACAGAATTGAGAAATAATGAAAGAATTGAAACAGAATTGCTCCTATAACTTCTAGAAAGTGAAGTACTATTACAGAAAAGAAAACTAAATATTTTCTTTCACTTTCTGAAAATGGGATACTTACTTCATTATACAAACAATATGCAATCATGTTTATAACAAATAAACAACATACAACTTCTAGATTCATCATTCTGAATGCAAATATCAAGCTACAGAATACACAAGTAGCATTCAACTTCGAAATGAAGGAGTAAAACTACAAAGCCCAACAAGTTTTAAAATCAAAGCATGCCTTCCAGAAAAGGATAAACTTCAAGTACACGTGCACAGGGTTCATAAAATCAGTTTTAACTACATCTACAAAGAGAAGAATGCATCTACAGTGTTAGGAAATAAGGGATAAAATATGCGGAATAATCCCTCATAGAATCGCAACAGTAGAAACTAATATGCAGAAAATATTACAGATCTAAAATAAAAGTGCAGAATAAATAACACAACACAGAGAGACAAGATTTAACGTGGTTCACCCAATTTGGGCTACGTCCACCAAGAATCACTTGCTCAGATTTTATTATAGGCCTCCACTCTCTCAATACAATACCCAGATCCGTTTGGAGCTATGCTCAAAAAAATCTACAGAATTCACACCCAAATTTAAAACACATATGTAATACATTTGCTTGTCCTTCTATCATATGCATAAGACCATATAAATAGACAATTGCTTAAGCAGTTTGATACAAAACCGTGGGTATCAAAACCAAGGGCAAAAACCGTGGGTATCAAAACAATGGGAAAAAGACCGAAAAAACCATGGGCCCAAAAACAGCCCATAACGGTTACCCATTACCCATGGGTTAATAAACCTTCCATGTGTTAAACAAAGAAAGATGCAATGTGCATAACTACACTTATTGAAAGGGAAATCCTACTCTAACCAATCACTGTAAGATTTGTAATAACAGTGTTTGAAAAACATACCATTCACAGGAATGGGGAGTTCCTCTCCATTCAGCTTGGAAAGTTGAAAAGCATTGTGTTCTTTGCAAGCTGATATCATGTAAGGACCACTCCAGAGTGTATCAAACTTTGAGTGTCTTCCTGGCTTAGCACGATCCGCATCCCATTTCAACACAATATCTCCTTCATTGAAGATTATGAATTTGGATTTCTTGTCAAAAGTCTTCTTCATATGTTTTTGATTTTTCTCCATATTCAAATGAGCTTGATCTCTTAGCTCTTGTAATTCCATTAATTTTTCATATAGGACCTGTAATGGTTCATTCTCAAGTAATTCCATTTGATGTAGTAAATCCAATGTAGGTAAATCAACTAAAATTGGCATTCTAACTTATTTCCCATAAACAAGTTTGTACGGTGAGTTTCCAATTGATCTCTTAGCGGTCACCCTAGCAGCCCAAAGTGTTGAATTCAACATTAGATGCCAAGCTCTTTGATTATCCTTGAGTGTTCTTATGATGATCCTTAACAGATTCTTGTTAGTGCTTTCAGCTAATCCATTACCTTGTGGGTAATAATTAGATGCAGAGATAAAGTAGATTCTATGGCTAATAGCCCAATCTGTTACTTTAGCATCAAGAAATGCTAAAGCATTATCACATATGATAGTTGTTGGAACACCAAATCTGCAGACCATACCTTCATAGAAAGCTAGTATCAAAGCTTCATTAGCATCCTTCAAGGCTATTGCTCCAGTCCATCATGTAAAGTAATTTGTAGCAGTTAGAATCCATTTGTGTCCTTGTGAAGAAGTCAGGTTAATCATCCCAATAAAGTCAAGACCCACTGCATAAAGGGCTGATCAACTGAAATAGGATGTAAAGGTAGCAAAGCTAAACATTCTTTTCTGAAAAAGAAAGCACATTTTTTGCACTTTCTGATCCATTCGAAACAGTCCTTAAATATACTAGGCCAATAGTAACTTGCTTTCATGATCTTCAAATATGTAGTACGTGCTGAGAAGTGACCTCCTACAGGTCCTTCATGGAATTATGATAATTTCTTCTGAATCTTGTCATAATCGACACATCGCAGTAAGATTCCATTTATATATCTTCTGAACAATACACCATCAATGAAGAGATAAGGAATAACCTTTAATCTGAAATATATTTGTTTATTCTTATCCATACCTTCCAGATAAGCGCCATGTTGTAAATAGTCAACCAAATCATTCATCCATCTTGATTCCTGAATTTCTTTAGAAGGTTTAGGTTGCTGATTTTCTGGTTGTAACATAATGTTTGATTGCTAATACGTGGTTTCATCATGGTGTTCAGAAACTTTAGGTTTTGCATCCTGTTGTTTCTCCAGATCAGCAATTAGATGCTCACATAAACATTTACCTCGAACTGTCTTGGCAACTCGGATATCAACATCATATTCAATAACCTTCATTATCCAGCCTGCTCTTTTCTCAATCAACTCTTTGTTCAACAAGAAAGCTTTCAAATTTGGATGAGAAACAAGAACATGAATTCTATTGTTTGAAAGCATGTACTTAAAATTATTCAGTCCTCTGACTATGGAAAGTACTTGTTTTTCAATGAATGTGTACCTTGTTTCGTGATCGTGTAAGCTTTGTCTAAAGAAAGCAATTGGCTATTCGATATTCTTGTCATTGACCTAAGTTAGAATAGCTGAAATTGTTTCAGCTCCTGCAAGTGCATACATTGTAAAATATTTGTCAAAATTTAGATTTACAAGAGTTGGAGCCTAAGAAATAGTTGTTGTAATAGCCTCAAAACCTTCTCTCCCTTCGCTTGTCCAAGAGAATGTTTTCTGTTTCCTTAGCATGGGTGTCAATGGCTTAACCAATGCTACAAAATCTAGGACAAATCTTCTGATAAAGTTGATTTTTCCCTAGAAAGCTCTGTAATGCCTTCTTGTGATGAGGAAATGATAGCTGTGATATGACTTCAATTCTGAAAGGATCAATTGCTAAACCCTGTTTGGAAACAATATGGCCGAGTAGCTTACCTTCATGTACTAAAAAGATAAAGTTTTTGGGATTCATAGATATTCCAAACTACCTACAAATCTGAAAAGTCGGTCTCAAATGCATTATATGTTCATCAATTTTTTTTTAGAATACAGTGACATCATCCAAATAAACAAGTATGCATTTATTTAGTAGGCTATGAAAATCCATGTCCATTGCACGTTGAAAAGTTGCACTGGCATTTGAAAGACCAAAAGGCATTCTTTTATAAGCGTAAGTACCCCACTTGGTGGTAAAAGCTGTTTTATATCTATCTTCTCCTCAGAGTAAAATCTGATTATATCCACTGTAACCATCTACAAGGGATAGTCTATCTGATACTGAAACTGTTCTCAAAATCTGATCCATGTTCGGTAGTGGATAATGATATTTTAATGATGCTTTGTTAAGATCTCTAAAATCCACACATAATCTGATTTCTCCATTCTTTTTCCTAAGTGGAACAAGATTTGCTACCCAACTTGAATGCTTAACCAGGAAAATAATTCTTGATTCAATCAATTTTGATAATTATTTCCTCATAAGAGGTTCTATTCTGGGATTTATAGGCCTTTGTTTCTACCTAACTGGTTTAGAATTTGCTGTAATTAAATCATATGTTGTGCTAGACTAGGGTCAAACCCTTTCAAGTCCTGGTATCTCCAAGTGAAAACATCTTTAAATTCAGTGCAAAGCTTGATAAAAGACTGTTTTTCGGATAAGGAACATACCTTTCCAAGAAATAATTTCTTTCCTCCATCAACTGAAACGTCTTCGTAATTATCAGCATGAGTAGACATCTTAGCTTTTTCCTTTCTTAACTAGTCATCAGTGCTGAAGATTTCTTCCAATGTGACAAGTCTTCGAGGAAACTTGTTTGTCTTTAACTGAACAATTTGGTCACCATATAGATGTTGTAATTTATCCTGATTTATTGCAGAAAATTCAGCTTCTTGCTACAAAAACCTACAGATTTGATCATCACTCTCAAAAACCTACCAATTAGATTCATTATCAGGTATATAAGGTCTGACAATCAACTTAACATGAGGCTGAACTTTGTTGCTTTCTGTTTGTTCCAGCACTTCGAAACTAGCACCAACTGCTGCCAGTCTATCAACATGTTTATTTTTGGCTCTAGGAATAGACTAAATATTAATGGCATAAAAATATTCCATTAAGTCTGAAACTCTATGCCTATAAGACTTCATTAATGGATTCTTACATACATTGAAGTTTTTTACTTGATTTATTACTAACTCAGAATCACCAAAGACTTGTAACACGCTGATTCCTCTTATTTTGGCCCAAAGTAAGCCACAAATTAACGCTTCGTACTCAACTACATTACAAGTGAAAAAAAAATTGAATACTTAGAGCTATAAAATACCTTTCGTTTGTTAGGGAAGTGAGCATCAGATCTGCTCCCTGCCCCTTCTTATTCTTAGTTCCATCAAAATGAAGCTTCCAAATCCCTTTTGTTTTAATTTTTGTTTTGGACAACAAGCGAACTACTGCACTTTCTTCGTGCATTCAATAAACACTGAAAAGATGTTCTTCAACTTCCTTAAAAGGATCATGAGCATGTTCTTCAACTGTTTTCTCATCCATGAACATGTTAGAAACACCTTCTAGTGCTGAAATCTGAGCTACATCATCAAAATCAGATTGATCTAAAGCTAAATAATTTGCTACTGCATTTGGTTAATGAGGCTCATTATGAAATCTAGCCAATTGCTCAAAATTTATGGTAACCTTAGTGCCATAACGTGTAGTGAAAAATAAGAAAGACCAATCAAAAGAGAGGTAGCCTCCTATTTTTGTTGTAAAGTCTCTAGATAGGAACAAAGCAAAATATGGAGGGAAATCCGCAACAGTAACATCTTGTAAAATGGAAACATTTGGGCAAGCATGTAACATTACCTCCAAATTTATGATTACTCCAACTGTATTGGTTATAGTCCCATCAAGCTGTAAAACACTCCTTTCTGTAGGTTCATACTACATGCCTAATTTTTCAGCAAATGACTTAGGCATGATTGTACTACTTGCACTGTTGTCCACCATACAGTTACGAACTAAATTTTCTCCAATAATCAAAGATAGGTAAAAGGGTGGTGACTTCTTTATGTCATGAGCATTTAGAACCTTCTAAACCATCCATCTAACATCCTTTATGCGATCTTGATCAAGTGTTGCAAGGACCATATATGTATTTTAGACTTCCTTTACTGTTGTTTTTGAAGAAATCTGCAATTTAGCTAGTTCATGAGAGAGTAAAACCTATTTTCCGTGGAATGCTTAAGGCATCCCACATCGAGATGTTAACATTGTGCTTCTTCATCACATCAATAATATTAAAAGAGGCAATAGTCTTAGAGATAGAATCGACCATTTTAGCATAAGCTTTAGCAAAAACTAATTCTGCTTTAGTAGCCTTGGATATCTGAGGGATAAACAACTTCTTGGATCAGGCTGAAGCTATTTTTGTTGCTCTTTACTAGCTGCAACACTTGCTATTTTATGAGGGACAACAGGACTGTTGGCTAGTTTCGAGACTCTAGATGTTGATATATTAGTAATAGTGGGCAACATAGGTCTGTTTTGTTGTTTTTTATTTTTGGTAGTTTTCTCTTGAGCTCTAGTGGTAACAACAATGAAATCCTCCTCATTAAAGCTGACCAAATTCTGTGTAGGTGTTTTCTAAACATGACTTTCTTACTGCCCACCCTCCATTTGAGGTATGAACAATGCTTCAGATTGAGGTTGCGCAATAAGATTCAAGTTCAGGAATGCATTTGGCCAATTTGCAATTTCATGAGGTTGATTACAAGGTTGGCACCACTCTTCTATAGCCATATTAACTGGAACCAAAGTGTTAGATGCACTAGGAACATTAGAATCAAACTGCCTTTGTTGATAAGGCTTCTTGTAATTTTGATTATGTTGGTAAGGCTACCTATTCTGTCGATTTTGCTGATAAGGAGCTTGATATGGCCTATTAGGCAATGTAATCTTATTTTCAATTGATGTCAGCGTATTTCCCATGGTTTTCAAGGATTTAAACATATCTGGGGATGGGGCTGCAACAGTAGGATCTACAATTGTAATAGGCTGTGGGATAGGAGCTAAATCTACCAAAAATGGCATTGTAGGCCTTGGTGCTAATTTTCTAACCTGAATAAGGATATTTTCAGCTTTTATAGCAGTGTCATAGGCCCCTGGAAGAGTAAAATCTCCGATGGATTGAATTATAGTTGTAATATCATTATTCAATGCTCTGAGGTAATAAAGGAAAGCGTGGTCAGCTTGAGGCTTAACACTTGCTGGGATTTTTTCCCAAATTCTAGCAAAACGAATGTTGAAAATAGACAAAAATTTATGAGAGGCTCTCTTGATAGTAGATAGTTGTTATATCAGGGATAAATGATCTGAATTGTCTTGGACCTGTTCCAGCAATTTCTCTCCTAATTCATCCCAAGTTCTTATGCTTCCAATCTCTAGGTTCCTATACCATTGCAAGGCTTGTCCTTTAAAATATGCAGCTAAAATTATTAAAGCTATGTCTTCATGAGTAATATTGTGGACATCACATATGGCTGCAACATCTTTGATTTGTTCAGTTAGTGTAACTTGATTTTCACCAGTAAATGATGGCAAACTTTTCAGAACAGAATTAGGAATGTCATGATGCACTGTAATTAATAATGGGCTGCCATTAGTAAAGGCTACAAAATTTCTTGGTGGTTGAATAGTCATTGGAAAAACTAAGATATTGATTGAAAAATTTATTCGTGGTGAAGGAATATCAGGAGGGTTTTCAAAACCAGGGCTGTTATAAGGAAAAGTATTACCAACCCTTCTTCTTCTAACAGATTTCAAAGGTAAAGAAACAAACTCATGAGGAATACCTCTTATCGATGATCTTGTAGTCACTTTAGGCATGGAACATGCTGCAATACTAGTTTGAAATCATCTTTACGGAGTCGCCAAAAGATCATAGAATCTTTAGAATTAATTTGCTGCAGCTTTGCTCCAGAGAGTAACTTTTATCTATTGTAAATCTACTTTTGATCTGCTCTAGAATCTGAAATTTGCATGCAAATCTGATTCGTGGTCCCACCGGGCTTGCCAAAAACTATTATCTCTCGAAAGTGCACCCAGAAGAGAGATGGCAGTAGGTGTTCTAAGTCTACAAAATCTCTCTCTCTCTCTCTCTCTCTCTCTCTCTCTCTCTCTCTCTCTCTCTCTCTCTCTCTCTCTCTCTCTCTCTCTCTCTCTCTCTCTCTCTCTCGTAGATACAATAGGGACACCTCAGGTCTGTGGGTATACCTATTTTGAGGTGAACTTCCGGGGTTAAAAGGTCGGTTCCTTATTGGTGTTCACTAGACTACTTTCTGGGAGATTTAGGGTTAGGAGGTGACTAAAAATGAAATAATTACTTAGGTGATACACCAAATTTGAATAAAGAACTTGACTTGAGTGGAATACACAACTGACTTGTGAAGAATTCTTTGTGTGCACGAACCAATTTGTACTTTCTACAGAATGTAAGGGAAAAAAAACTTAATTTGTACTGAGGGAAAATCAAAATAGTACTAGTAAGCTAACATGCACAATGAAATTTAGCAGAAAATAGTAGATCTGTAGTAGGGTAAAGTGACTAATCAGAAAATATTGATTCGCAAGATTAATACTGGCATACACAAGACTGCAGAATAACTTGGAAAGGCAAGAGTAATTCAACACTCAGAGGGTAAAACTGGAAGAAACTGCTTCAGTACTCATATAAAAATTTCTTCTGGGAAAAATCTCTGAAAAATCCCTCCTTTTGCGCTTTGCAAGAGAAAACAATATATAGCAAAAGTTCACCCCTTCCTAAAAATAGCCTAAAAGTTGTACTCGCCCATGCATCCTAATTTTACCCTTTATTTAATAATAAATAAAGGAATAAAATAATAAAAACTAAAGCATGTGATAAAAATAGGCATTATCAACCTTAGATACAATAGTCAAACTGAATTGACTATTCTATTTTTAAGAAAGAAAGGTGAACAATTGCTAATTTTAAAATTTACTTGCTAGGAAAGTCTTCTCTCTTTGCACATGGAAGTTTGTCATTTTCTATGTTCTATCATGTTGTGAAGGCATGCAAAAATCATCTCCTATGTATAGGAAAAAGGATGCAACCTTAGCCATATTTGCAAAAATAAAGTGAAGTGGGGACCACCTCCAAGGTATACATGTTTTTTGATTTCCTTCACTGATCTCGATAGTCACAAAAGTGACATTTGCAAATTTGTTTGAAAACCCCATGTGGGGACCACCTTTGGTTTGGAATGCTACCACATTGTAGATTTTAGCATGTATAAAAAATTAAGGGGTTTACCCTTTTGGCTAGCCGACCATGCATAATTGATTCGCCACCTTTGGGCCTTAGCATGTAATACCACTTTTCAACTTTTCGGTGATCATGGCATATGATATTATTTGTTTGATTTTTATTTGTGGTGTGGACTATAGTTTAGAATTTACAAATTCTTGGCAATTGATTATGTTGACCATCCACGTGGGCTGGCCCCTTCTCCATGATGAATCATCCTTCGCTTAACCTTGGTCTGTGGAACCTGACCGTGGCAGTTTTAACTTGGATTTTGTGAAGCGTTTTGGGACCCTTGATCTATGATTTGGTTTTTTCTCCATCGTAGATCTTCTAAACCTAATTATGGTTTTGGCTTGAGTAATTAATGCGGTAGGTGGCTGTGAGGAATGACCACCGTTTGATCTTTCAATTGGTGTTTGATGGATCGTTGATCTCGACCATGAGTTAGGGTTTGGAAGCCTAGTTTCGAATGCGAGTTTATACCTTCAAGCTTGGCATTTTTTCATTTCATTTGAATCTTCACTCTCTACGTGAAGCCCTTTCAAAAATTTTACCACTCTGTGATATTTTTATGAATGCTTAGAGACTTGGTGGTTTTTGATCTTGCATTTTGTTTCTAAACTCTCGACGCCATTATTGCTAGACTATTGCACGCATTTTCTAAAGAATATCGAAGGTATTTTTTTTGTTTTTTGGTTCTACGTTTGGTTTCCCTCCTGTATATGATCTGAAGATCATTTATCAATTGAACTGCTATGTTCTTCCTCATATATTGATAAATCTTTTTTTTGCATCTGGTTTTTCTATCTGGTTTTGGTAGTTGATAGATAATGATCTCGGGATGAGCCTGTAGAGAGAAGTCGCAACCATTTTTTTTTCTCATCTTATTGCTTCGTTCTCGGGAAATGCTGAGTTCTAACACTGTTTTCCCCTTTTGAGCTCAAGTTTAGTTCTTGTAACTCTGAACCCATTGCAAATACCAGTAAAATATTTGTAAATCGAAAGCATTTTGTGGGTTCGCTCCTTTTAATTCTGAAGTGAACTTTTAAACTCTCACACGTCATTTAAAACTTGTTAAAACTTCGTTTTGTGCATTTTGATGAATTGTTTGTGGGCTTGGCTCGGTGCTTGGAAATATTAACTGTTTTCGTTTCCCAACTCGATACTTGTACTCTGTTTCGCATTTGGTAGATGCATACTGTTTGTTCTCCATTTGAAACATGAGCTCTTTTCGTTTTACCTTAAGGTGGAAGATGTCTACTTGGATTTTTATGCAGATCTTCTCCATTTTCTACATGCATGTTTGTAGTTTTCAATCCTTCTTTCATTCTGTAGATGCATTATACTCTTTGTAGATGTAGTTCAAACTACTTTTATGAACCCTATGCATGTGTACTTGTATTTTATCTTTTTCTGGAAGGCATGCTTTGATATGAAAACATGCTGGGCTTTGTATTTTTACTCCATTAGTTAGAAGATGAATGTTACTTGTGTATTCTGTAGCTTGATATTTGCATTCAGAATGATGAATCTGGAAGTTGTATGATGTTTATTTGTTGTAAACATGATTGCATACTATTTTTATAATGAAGTAAGTATCCCATTTCTGGAAAGTGAAAGAAAATATTTAGTTTTCTTTTCTGTAATAGTACTTCACTTCCTAGAAGTTATAGTAGCAATTTTGTTTGAATTCTTTCATTATTTGTCAATTCTGTTTTTTCTGGAAAAGTCCATTTTGCAAGGGGAAACTCTGGCAAACATTTTTCAGAATCCTTCTCTTTCCAGATTTTGATGATTTGATCTTTTTGAAAACATGTAAAAACCTCTCTTTGCTTATCTGATCACCTAAATGAGTTGTCCATGCTGACTTCACTTGATTCATTGCAACTTTTCTAAAAATTTGCAAAGTAGTTGCTTATTTGATTCACACTTAAATTTGGAAATAAAAGGAACCTTGACAGTTATAGCATGATGAGAATTTGGGAAACCTGTATGTTTCATTTTATCATGATATCAACTTTAAAAAATGATGAAACATGTACTTTTCTTTGACTGTTTTTATTTCTTTTGAAGATTGGATAGCTTAGAAAGCAATGTAGTAGCTAAACAACATGTATTTCAATCCTATTTTAAATCAAAAGTCAATTTTAGAAGGGGAGACTCTGGCAAAAAATTTCCAAAATCCTGTTCTTCTCTCTCCTTTTCCAGATTTCTGATCCTGATTTGCAAAAAAACCTCTTTTCGACTTATTCTGATGCTTATTTCTTCGGTAAACCATCTAAAAATGATATTTGTCTTTATTCAGTAAATGCTTCCTTCTTAAATAGTTAACTAATTTTCAGTCAATGTTGTAACCTATTCCTGCAAAATTTAGAAATGAGCTAGAAATAAATAGGCTTTTTGGCCTCTCTTGTATCCATGTGGTTTATTTCTTCTTCTCTCCTTGTTCTAGAATTATTTTCCAACTTTCTACATGTGTCATTCTTCAAATATGTTTCTCTCACAAGCTGCTTCAGATTCTGCCTTTCTAAATCAATCCTTAGCTTCTTTGATCTTCTCTTTTTAGATTCACTTTATGGACTCTGCCTCTTCCTTGCTGCCAGCTCATATGTATTTTTTTCTTTTCCTGTGCCATGTGTTTCTATACTTCTTTCTTTCAAGTACCATTAGATGCATTGAATTTAGAATATGTATTTTCTTTTAGAACATGAGTATTGGAATAAAATTGTACCCTGAGCTCAATTTTGACAGATACTTCTCTTGTCTTGCAGGTGTTAATAAATGGAGATGGAAGTGGAAGATGGAAGAGTTGAGATGGAGATGGAAAGGCTGAAGAGTGGAGGCAGAAGACAGAAAAGGCAATGATGGGTTCCTTTTTACTCCTCTACTCTTGTTCTTTAGCACATGCAGTATTCTCATTTCCATGTATATGATGATTCACTTATTCATATCCCATGGCTTGTGTGGGAAAGCTTATGATCTCTTATGAATAAAGCATTAAATTGAAATAATGAGTTGATTATCTCTTTCTGCATTCATTTTTATTTTGATTGTACACTGATGTAGGCAACTCAATATCTCAATAAAATGAATTAACATAAGGGATAACTTAAATTGAATACTTGTAATTCCAGTGGATAATCATTGAATGAAATGTGTCTCTTTGTATGCTGTGTGATTATCTTAGCTTCCATTCTTCGTTTTGACTCATTTCTACTATATCCATTTGGACATTATTGTCATTATTTGTTTGTCAATATTTTTTTGATGGAAGCAGCAGGAAAGGAGTCAATTGTAATCTTTTAGGGAAGCATAGATAAATGCAAACTCATTAATCATGACAACTTTAATGAATACAGAGAAATAAATATGATAGGCACACAGATAATAACCGTGAATCTGATTACTTGAAAACTACCACTATGTTTATTGTTCCAGAACTATACACCTTACATACTCTATAATCCGGTGTCTTCATCAAGATAACATAGATGTCCTTAAGGCTTGTGTTCTTTTGTCAAGAGTGAAATTGTAGACTATGTGAGTTGTTACATTTTGTAACAACACACATAGCCGCATATTTCACTTAATCTCTTTCACAAATCAGCAATAACAAGATAATCTGATATAATTCCCTTAGCTTAGGTATACTTCACCAAAGCTATCCATCGTAACAAAGTTTCGAGTTGTCCATTTTGGCACAAGTGTAAAAATTGTCAATAGTCATCAAGAAATAAACCTCACAGAGTTCAATTTTGCCAAGCAGAGACCTTCAATTTGATCATCAATAGCATCGACTATTTTTTTTTGAAGGTCCTCACCCATAGGATGGAAAATGCAAATGAAAACATTGAATAGGGTTTGAGCTATTACACTCACCCAAACTCAACCAACTTTCCACCTAATCTGATCAAGGTTAAATATCAACGGTGTAAAATCAACCATCCAAAAATCAATGATGAAAAAATGACAACTCACAACTCATCGGAGGGCATCATAATTTGAGCATCAATGATTAAGATCAATCAGTACCAAGATTGCTGGAGGATAACAGATCCACATTTGCTAACTACCCCTCAACCAAGGTTCAAAAGATTAATGACGTATATGTAGATAGTACCAAGATCAAACAGAAAAGGATTAATCTTCAGGTTGAAATCAATGAAAACTCTATGATTATAAAATCGAATGTGTAACTACGGATAGTAACATGATCAACAAAAATGGATAAACATCATAATTAATGCAAAATTCCAAATTTCCATCGACAATTTGAGCCATTGGGTAAGTCATCATCAAAAGGGGCGAGCCCTATTATTTAAAAATCATTTGCATTGACCTATTAAAGGTCCAAACTATAGTGCAACAAAAATCAAATACCGACAACAATGATGAATCAAATGATTTCTCCAAAAATCTGAAAACTATAGTATATGTCATGTCTAATCGAAGGTGGACAATTGGTATATACACCAATGATTATCAAAAAGGATAATCCTTACCTTATGCCGATCAAATCAAATATGACACTTGACTATAGTCTAAGAATAATAAAGAAGCTGGTCACCTTTTCAAACAAATGATGACACCAAAAGTTAAAGAATATACTACATGCCAAGTCAAAAAGGGGATCATTATGCCAAAGGTTTGTTACACTTAAACATTACAAGATTTTCCTTAATATTTGTAAAATGTTATGTACCCTTCAAAGGTGCTAAGAAAAAGTATGCGCATGCCCACATGTGGTGATATAGACTGCAAGAAGACATAATAGGACATGTGAACACCAAATGTGGTCCCCACATTGGAGTTGAATAAAATTTTCTAAGTGTAAAAGACAAGACATTATTTTTATGTTGCACAAGAGTATCTTTATGGTGTCATCCCCTAGAATATAGAATAGCAGAGGAGTGTAAAGATGTCAAAATTAGAGATCAAGAAGACCTTTTTGAAATGCTAATTATCCTATTTTTTGACAAAATAAAGTTACTATTTTCTTGCACATACCTACAGGTGGTCCCCACATTGGGTGAATGTTTAGAAAAGTATTAAAGACAAAGGAATTATTTTTTCTTGCACAGAAAGATTAATTTTTGCATGTGCATCCAAGGGGGAAAAATTGCAAAGGTCCCTAAAATTATCATTGCAAGTGGATCAAGTTGTAAGTGTCACATAAAATAGAAAATAAAAATATTGCATGCACATTAGAAAATACTTATACAACAAGCAAAATATATTATTAGCTAAATTATTGATCCAAGTTATTAAAATTAGGCCAGTTAATTGCACTTTGACTTGATTTTATTTTTGTAACTAAGGCTATTAATGTCTCATTGTAATCAACATGTCTATTTGTATTCCTTTATTTATTCATGATAAAGGGGTAAAATTAGCATGCATTGGCGAGTATAAATTTTAGCCTATGTTTAGGATGGGTTGGGTGTTTGCTATGTATTGTATGCATTGGCAAATCACAAGGAGGAATTTTTTGACATATGAGTGTTGAAGCAATTTCCTTCCATTTTTTCCCCTTGAATGAGAATTGATTTATTCCTTTCCAATTACTTTCAATGGTGTGTATTTCTTTATTAATTCTTGTGAATGTCAATTCCCTAATTAATTATTTTACCTTGTTGTGAATCTGGTAATTTCTACACAGTATTAGTGTGCATGTTTATCTTATTGTGTTGTTGTGATTTATCCATAAATACATAGTGTTTTTCCTTAATATTACACTGACAACCATTGGTTTGTGCATCCAAAATTCATTCTCAATTTAATTTTGGATAAACTCAATAAAATCCCTCAATAAAGTTTGTGTATCACCCTTTTCAATTTCAATTACAGTTATCTTTTTACCCTCAAATCCCCAAAAATGAAATTAGTTTAGGATACATAAAAAAGAACCTACCTTGATACTGGAGACTCACCTCAACAATAGGTATACCCACAGACCTGAGGTGTTTCCATTGTATCTATGAAAGTGAGAGATTGAAAGCAATTTTAGAACCCTTGATGTTATCTCTCAACCACACTGCACTTTTGAGAGATAACAATTTTTGGCACGTGCGGTGGGACATAGATCATATCTGCAACATATTAGAGAAGATTACAACATTTTACAACAAATTTAGAGTAAAAGAAATTCACTTTTGCAAAAGCAAGCTAGAACAATTTATTCTAAGGATCAAAATATTTATTTGGTGACTCCATAACGTTGATTTCAGACCAGTTTTACAGCAAGTTTCATGCCTACAGTGAATATAAGATCATTGGTAAGAGGAATTCCTACTGAGTTTATTTCTTTACCATTGAATTCTATAAATTTTGGATCAAACTTGCACAGGAAAATGCAGAGAATAATTATATTATTTCTACATATATCTTCATACGAATAGATTACAAATATATAGGAATATGCAACTCCTATAAACTAGGACGTTGCTCTAACAATAATCCTATTTAGTTGTGATTGTTACTCACATAACAATACACAACTCAAATCATATGAGTTGTTAAAATAACTCCAATAATATATTTTTTTTATATAACAATAATATAACTACTAACATTTATACTTATTTGAATACACAAGTATAATGTAAACATCAATATCCTAACGTTCCCCCCTTAATGTTTACATGGTAACAAAAGAACTTTCACACTTCCTCTGGAGCTTTCCGACTCTGCACGCTCATGATCTTGACACACACTCAAACTGAAGGTAGAAGAATGAACACATCAACTTATTATCGACCATGCACTGTCGGGAACACACTCAGGTATAATATGATTATCACCCAGTCACTCTAGGGAGCACATTTGACCTAGCAGTGTGGGAACTCAAGAAAGATCACATCTAAACAACCTTCAATGGTTTGCAGGAGGCTAACCACAAACCTAGGTATGAAGAGGAACACATCTGACTGTCTTACCTTATCAAGACTCATGATGCTACTTTTCACGGTGCTATCTGTTCTGCATTATGTTTTTGTATTAGGGACTTTAAGTAGGAATAATCACATACACAACTGAAAAACTTGAAATGGAACATAGGATCATGTTGATCATGTTCCCCCCTCAATGTGAAATTTCTACTTATTGAAAACTACAAACTTTAAAAAATGAAGCACACAACTGAAAGAAAACTCACACTGCACACATGTGCCACAAAATCAGTGAAGCATCCCTGTCGCTGATGACTGGCGAGAGGACGTTGGTTGTCCTCCTTCCTCCGATTCCTCCATCCTTCAATAACATTATGCTAACTCAGTCAGATTTGGATATGAAACTCAATTGTTTACACATTATTTATTATATCTTCCCTCCGATAATGTGAAACACTTTATTTTTCTAGATGTCGAGTAACACTGAAAATGCGTCTGTAAGGCAATTTTTTACAATTTTTGACATTGGCATGACGAAGCTAAATAAAAGGTATTTTTCTAACATCATATTTTTCAATGAAATTTGAATCAATATAAAGAGGATAAAATAAAGCACTTTTGTAAAAAATGGCACTCGATTTCGAGGGTAGCAAGAAAAATTTATTAAGGTTTTAATTTCCCATAAAAAGGCCAAATTTGAATCAAAATTAGATCAACGATTAAAATATTGCTTCGAATGAAGATAAAATTTACCATGTGACCACTCATTCGAACTGGGAGGAATTGAGGAATCCAAAAATGACAAAGGCCCAAAAAAATGGTGTCAAAAAAATATTAATTTGGCTAAAAAACGTAATAATTACCCTTAAAATGCAATTATTAAACAAAAAGTATAGTAAAATTAAATATTTTGAACTATATTCTTTGGTAAAAATTAAAAAAAATAGCCAATCAAAAATGGCTGCAATAACTCATGGCTTCAGTGAAGTGACAAAATGATTTGCTGATAATTCGACAACTAGAGCTCCATTTTATAAACCAAAAAATGGGTTGGAAATGTGCTTTCAATATCTCTAAACTAAAAAATAGTAAAATCTATGCAAGAAAACTATCATGGATTGAACACCAAAGGATAAAATACCTAGCTGTGAAGAATGATAACAACTATCACACTCTTCTTTCCACGAAGCAAATCGAGTCACATAAAGATCTACAAATTGACTCAGTCTTTAGATGGACGCTATAAAAATGTAAAGCGAGGCAATACCAATGTAGAATTTGAAGACGTCTCAGTGATGTTTTAAAACCAAATACAACACGGCCATGAGGCAGTAAATCCGCTACGCAATTTTATATTGCAATAAATCCTTCTCTGTTTTCAAACCAAATACTATAGAGAAAGTATTTAAACACAAAAAACCAATAATAGTGTCACCGTTAAGATCTCTTTTCTTGTTGCAATGCCACATGAACAAGCCTTAGCTATAAGCAACCCATGGAAGAATAGGAGCATTGATCCAATACCCTCGATGCACTAGATTTCTTAAACCAAGTTCGAGATCTATCTAACACAGAGATATAATGATTAGCTAATGCTGCAACATACACAAAAAAAATTGAATATAGAAAATGCCCATTTGTAGATCAAAATGCAGGGATGGAGTCACATGCAAAATTGTGATTGATTTTATATAATAGGAACAAAGGCAAATGGATCTGATTCGGAAAGACTCAATGCAATAATTTCTGCTTCTAGCACGTCTATATCAACTAGACCATAATCAATTAGATGTATCACGTTTCCATTTCATATTTTCTTGAATTCCTCTCTGTAATGTCTATTTCTTTATAAAACAAAACAATCTTTCAGACTATGGTTACCATCGGCTGGGGAAATACAAGACACGCCTACCCCATGCTCTAATAAATTTGTCTGATTGTATCTCTCCTCTAATTCCTATCAGCGGATTTACCTGCTCTGATACCAAACATAAGTTTTGGATTAGACTTGCTCAGGAAAATGTATAGAATAATTATATTATTTCTCGATATATCTTCATACGTATAGATTACAAATATATAGGAATATGCAACTCTTATAAACTAGGAAGTTGCTCTAACAATAATCCTATATAGTTGTGATTATACTCACGTAACAATACACAACTTAAATCATATGAGTTGTTAAAACAACTCCAATAATATAACTACTAACATTTATACTTATTTGAATACACAAGTGTAATGTAAACATTAATATCCTAACAAATTCTACAAGTAGAAGAAGAGTTGGCAATACCTTACCTTATAATAGGATTTGTTTTAGCAACCCTCCTCATAATATTCCTTCATCGCATGTTAATGTTGTTGTTTAAATCCATGTTATTCCAATGGTCATTCAACCACCTAGAAATTTTGTGACTTTTACTAATGGCATCCCTTTAGTAATTCAAGTTTACCATAATATACTTGTTTCTTCCATGAAAATCTTACCTTCATTCACTAGTGAAAATCAACTTACTCCTACATAGCATAATAAAGATGTTGCATCCCTTTGTGTTGCCCATAATATAACTCATGAAGATATAGCCTTAAGCATTTTAGCTACATCATTTATAGGACAAGCTTTGCAATGGTATAGAACTTTATAAATAGGGAGTATAAGAACTTGGGATGAGTTAGAAGAGAAATTACTTAAGCAAATTCAAGACCATTCTCATCATTTATCTGTAATAGAACAATTTTCTAAAATCAAATGAGCTCCTCATGAATTTATGGCTAGTTTTTACATCATATTTTCTAGAACTTGGGAAATAAATCCAGCCAGTGTTAAGCCTCAAGTTGATCATGCATTTTGATATTATCTAATATCTCTAAATAGTGATATTTCAACCATGATTCATTCTATGGGAGGAGAGAATCTCCCAACATCTTAAGACATCACCATTAGCAATAGAAAAAACCTTATTCAAGATGGAAAATCAGCACCAAGGCCTTCAATGAATCTTATATTAGTTTTGTCACCTATTTCGTAGCCTATTATAATTATAGAGCCTATTGTTTTAAATCCATCAGATTATTTGTTTAAGGATTTATAGACTATGGGAAATAAGTTAATGTCAATTGAAAACAAATTAGCTCATCGTAGCAGGCCTTATCAAGCTTCTTATCAGTAAAATCAACAAAATTAGTAGAATAGGCATCCTTAGCAGCAAAATAAGAACTATAGATAGCCATATCAGGAAAGGAAATTTGATCCAAAATACCATAATTCATCTAGCTCTCTTGTTCCAGTCAATATGGTTTAATAAGTATGGTGTCAACCTTGTAATCAACCTCATTAAACTACCAATTTTTCTAAATGCATTCCTGAATATAAGTCTTGCTACACAACCTCAATCTGAAGCATTATTCATTCCTCAAATGGAGTGTGGGAAGCAAGATGCTCATAGTCAGAAACCACTAGAACATAATCTAGTCATCTATAGAGAGGAATATTTTATCGCAGTCACAACTAGGTCTCAAGAAAAGGCTCATGACAAAGAAAAACAAAAAAACAAACCTGTTCTACCTACAATCCTGATAAAACAACAAGTGCAGGTCAAAAAATAGCAAACAACTCTGTTGTTCCTTAAAAAATATCAAGAAATTCAGCTAAAAAGGAGTAGTAAAAAATGCACCTTGATTCGAGAAGATTATTTATAACTCATATTTCAAAAGCTGCAGAAGCAGAGTCAGTTTTTGTTAAAATTATGCTAAAAGTGTAGAAGCTATTTAAAAAATGGTTGCTTCTTTTAATAGTGTTGAGGAAATGAAAAATCATAATATTAATATTTCAATATGGGATGCTGTAATTATTTCAGGACAACAAGAGTTACTTGCTCATGAGCTTGCTAAATTGCACATTTCTTCAAAACTAGTAGAAAAAGAAGCTCAGAAAGAAGACATGGTCCTTACTACAGTGGAGCAAGATCATATGAAAGAGGTTAATTGGATGGTTCAAAAGGTTGTAAATTATCATGATATGTAAAATCCAACAGCGTTTTATCTATCTCTTATTATTGGAGATATTTAGTTCATAACTACATGGTTAACAGTGGTACAAGCATCACAGTAATGCCAAAATTAATTGCAAAAAAATTAAGCCTGCAGTATGAACCTATAGAGAAAAGTGTGTTAAACCTAAACAGAACAACAACTAATACAGTTGGCATCATCATAAATTTGGAGGTAACTTTACATGCTTGTCCAAATGTTACTATCTAACAAGATGTTACTACTGTAGATTTTCCTCCGTACTATTCCTTATGCTTATCAAGATATTTTACAGCAAATATAGGAGGTTTCTTCTTCAGATTAGTCATTTTTATTCTTTACTATAAGATATGCAACTAAATTTACTGTAAATTCATAGCCTCTAGCTAGATTTCATATTGAGACTCATGCTTCAAACCCTGTAACAAATTATGCAGTTTTAGATCAATCTGATTTTGATGTTACAACACATGTTTCTGCACTAGATGGTGTTTCTATTTTTTTTATGGATGTGAAAACTCAAGAAGAACATGTTTATGATCATTTCAAAGAAGCAAAGGAATATTTGTTTGGTGTTTATTGCTTGCATGAAGAAAATGCACCAATCCCATTGCTTTCCAAAATAGAAAGAACAACAAAAGGATTATGGAAGCCTCATTTTGATGGAGCCAAGAACAAGAAAGAACAAGGTGTAGGTTTGATGTTCACTTCCCCTACAAGTGAAAGGTATTTTTCAGCTTTAATTCTGTAATTTTTGTTTACTTGTAATGTAGTTGAATACGAAGCATTAATTCATGGCTTACAATGGGCCAAAAAAAAAAGAGGTAGATCAACAATTTGCAAGTTTTTGTTGATTCAGAGTTATTTTTTAATCAAGTGAAAAAAAATTAATATATGTAAGAATTCATTGATTGAAATCTTACAAGCATAGAGTTTCAGACTTAATGGAGGATTTTGATGCTATTAATATGTAATATGTTCCAAGAGCTTAAAATAAATACATGCAAAAAGACTTGCAGCTGCTGGTGATAGCTTTTAGGTGCTAGATCAGATCTGAAAACATCAAAGTGTAGCTACCATATATAAACTAATTATCAGACCTTCAGTACCTGAATAATGAAGAAAATTGGCAATTTTTCGAAGATGATGAGAAAATCTATAGATTTCTGCAGCAAGACGCTAAATTTTTTGTAGTTAATCAAGAAAAAACTACAACATTTATATGCTAACAAGATTGTTTAATTGAAGACAAACAAGTTTCCTCAAAGGACTGGTGACATTAGAGGATATTTTTAGGTATGATGATCTGTTAAGAAAGGATAAAGGAAAGATCTCGACTTATGCATATAACTATGAAGAGATATTTGTTGATGATGAAAATAAGATAATTTATTGGAACAAGTATGCTCCTCAGTTAAAAAAATAATCATCTTATTAATTTATGTAAATAATTCAAAGATGTTTTTTCTTGGAAATACTAATATCTTGAGAGGATTTGACCCCATTTTAGCTCAGCATACCATATATATTGCAGCCAAATTCCAAACCAATTATGTAAAAAGAAAAGTCCTGTGAATCACTAAGATTGAACCCTTAATGAAAAAAAAGTTATCCAAGTTGATTGAATCAAGTATGATCTTTCCATTTAAACATTCAAGTTGGGTAGCTAATCTTGTTCCTATTTCGAAAAAATAATGTAGATAATATCCAACTATGCATGGATTTTAGAGATCTTACCAAGGATTCATTAAAAGATAATTATCCGACTTACCCAATATGGATCAGATTGTAAGAATAGTTTCAGGTTCAAATAGGTTATGTCCCTTTTGGATGGTTATAATGGATATAATCATATTCTTGTGCGTTGAAGAAGATAGATACAAAAAAAAATTCACCCCAAAAGTGGGGGTACTTATTCTTTATAAAAGAATGTCTTTTGGAATTTCTAATGCAGGTGCAACATGTTCAATGTGCAATGGACATGGCATTTTCCATAGCCTATTAAATAAATACATACTGGTTTATATTTAGATGATGTTACTTTATTTTCGAAGACTTCTAGACGATCATCTTATGCATATAAGATATACTATTTCATCTTTGCAGGTAGTTAGGAATATCATTTGAGTCCCAAAAGGTCTATATTTTTAGTTCCATCAAGGTAAATTACTTAGACATATTATTTCTAGATAAGGTTTAGCTATTGATCCTTTCAGAATTAAAGCAATTTAAGTAATTTTATCCTTGCCTCATCATAAGAAATCACAAAAAAAATTTCTTTGAAAAATAAAATGTTGTTGAGAAGATTTGTTCTAGATTTTTGGTAGCATTATTCAAGCCATTAACAACCAGTGTTAAATAAATATAAAACTTTTTCTTGGACCAGTGAAGGCATAAAAGTAGTTAAAGCTATCAAGAATAACTATTTCACAAGACTCCTAGCTGTGGTGAATCTAGATTTTGATAAGGAATTTACATGATGTATGCGCTTACAGGATCTAAAACCATTTCACCCATATTAACTCAAGTTTAATGATTACAATATTGAGCAATCCAATTACTTTCTCTAGATTAAAGCTTACATGACTACGAGACGTAAAATACACTTTTCTTGAAAAATAAAGTACTTATCAGTAACTAGAGAATTACAGAATTTTATGTACATACTTTCCAATAATAAGATACATGGTCTTAGTCTCTCATCCAAGTGTTAAAGCATTTCCTTATTGAACAAATAACTCACCGAGAGGAGAGCAGGCCAAATTACAAAGGTTATGGAGTATGATATTGATCATTCATGTGTGCATAAAAACTAGTTTGAGTTAAAGGATTGTTTGAACAGATGATTGTTGATATGCAAAAACAACAAGCTAAAGAATCAAGAAAATCCATTACAACATGTTGAACATCATGTATCGATCAGTAAAGAAATGTATAGTACAACCTCAAAAATCAGCAGCAAAAAGTCAATCCAATGAAGTTTCAGGAATCAATATGGATGACTGATTTAATTAATTACTTACAACATTGATATTTATCTTGAAGGTATGGAAAAGAATAAATGATGATATTTCATAGGTTACAAGTTGTATTTTATGTTCTCATTGATGGTGGTGCTGTTCAAAATATATATAAACAAAAAAATTGCTACGATATATTGATTATGATAGAATGCAACAACCATTATCCGATTTTCATGAAAGACCTGCAGGAGGCCAATTCTTCAGCACATGCTACATCCTTAAAATTTATGGAAGTTGGATTACTATCTGAACCAACATATTCAAAGACTGCTTTTGAATGGATTAGAAGGTGTAAGTAGTGTGCATTTCCTTAATTAGAAAAGGATCATTTAGCTTTGTTGCCCCTGCAGCCTATTTCAGTGGATCAACCATTCATGTAGTGGGGTCTTAACTTGATTGACATGATAAATCCACATTCACCACAAGGACTACAAGATGATCTTTTCTTCCACTGAAATTATTTCACATGTTGGACTAAAGTAGTGGCTTTGAAATGAAGCTAACATGAGACTTCAATCTTATCATTTTACAAAGGTATAATTTACAAATTTGGTGTCCCAAGAACTATCACTTCAAATGATGCCTTAGAATTTCTTGGGGCAAAGGTAACAGAACTGGGTTTATCAAGAATGTTATTTATTTGTGTACTTCATCTAATTATTACCCACAAGGTAATGAATTAGCTATTAGAGTACTAACAAGAATTTTTTAAGGGATAATTAGAAGAAAACTCAAGGACAATAACTGATATTTGCATCTAATGTTAAACTTCAGCACTTTAGTCCGACAGAGTGACTCCTAAAAGATTAGTTGGAAATTCACCGTACAAGCTTGTTTATGGACAGTCAGAAAAGGATGCATCATCTTAGTTGAGTTATTCACATTAGATTCTACTACATCAGATGGAAATACTTGATAATGAACCATTTACAAATTCATTATGCAAAATAAATGGACCTTGTAAGCAGCTAAGAGATCAAGCTCGTCTGAACATGGAAAAAAATTAGAGACAACATCTAAAAAAAACATTTGATACAAAGTCTAAGTTTAGAGTCTTCAATGAAGGAGAGATTTGTATTGAAATGGGATGCTAATCATGCTAAAGCCAGGAAACCACATAGATTTTGATATAATTTGGAGTGGTCCTTTATATGATTTTAGCTTACAAAGAGCACAATTCATTTCATATTTCAAGGATGAACAAAGAAGAACTTCCCATTTCTGTGAATGGTATGTTTCTTAAACACTATTACTGAAAATCAGACAGTGTCTGGTTAGAGTAGGATTTCCATTTTAATAAGTGACAATTCATGCAAATTGCAATGTTTTCTAATTTTAATAAGTTGCTTTCATGTATGTGATCTTGTTTACCATATCCTTTCAAAGTCTTTAGTTTGTTATTCAAAACGCTTAGTTTTTAGAAAAGGACATATTTTTGTTATATGGTTCGATTCCATGCTCAATGGACAAAAGAGTAAGGAACTAGTCTATAAGATAGCAACAATAGCTTTCCCCATAGGATCACAAGAAATGTTGACAATTTTTTCACTCATGCAAAAAATGAGCAACTCAGAAACTTTGTTTCTGATGGAATGAATTGATGAAATGGACCTAACTAAGGGGGATACATTATTTTTTTTTTTAGTTGTAACAATTGATTAACTACACGTTAATTTACAACTATATGTGTTGTTACAGAATGTAACACATTCACATAGACTGTCATTCCATGTTCATCTTCAGCAAGGAAACACATAAGCCCCGAAGGACAAATGCATTGCCTTGATGAAGGTGGGAATCATGGTTTAGGTGAAATGTTAAATTCAGAAGCAACCAAAGATAGAGTTGCATTTTGCATGACAAGAGAGTTCATTATTAAGTTATAGGTACATCAAACACATTATTTCTATATGTTTTAAATGCATTATTAATTATGTGATTGAGTTGTTTATTTCATTATGCAATCAATATCCATCATAAAAGTATGAATGCAGAAACAAGTATACAACTCAGTTATAGAAATTAATGTTCATTTATTCATGAAGAAATTAAATGTTTCCCACACAAGCTGTGGGATGTAACTCATAACTATTAAACAAAGAAGTACATGTGCATAAAGCTAAAAGTAAAAGGAGTATAAGAAGAAACCCATCATTTACTTGGTTTTCTTCTAGGCAATTATTTCGGTTCCAGCTTCAAGCTCCATCTTTCATCTTCTCTGCATATTCCAAGTAGCTACAATGTGTACCTGAAAAATAAAAGAAAATTGGCATTAGATTTAGAGCTCAAGGTTATTAATCTGTACTGCATTGTACTATCTAACTTACATGAAAATGGATTTCCTAAGATCATAGAGGCATAAGGTACATCATGTAACGTTGATAGTGCTAAATTAAGAAATCAATATCTTACAGAAGCACATATGATTCCTAGAATCATGATGACAGAAGTAAAAGAGAAAAGAGAAAATACTATGGAACTCATAAGAGAGGCCAAAAATCCTATTATTTTCTAACTATTTTGTCTAAGTGTGCAGGTACAAGTTTAGAAGAAAAAGATTAACACAAGTGTATTTTAAATTATGTACTATCAATCAGTATAAATTGCTTTCTGCAATAACTTAAATATTCAAGAATACAAATAAGAAAAGACTCACTTACATGTCTTTGAAATATTCAAATATCAAAAGTACCAAATATTCAACATTGAATCAAAGAAGATAATCCAAGGTATAATGATCCAATAGTATGTCCTATTATTTCAGGATAATGGGGAAATGAATAGTATAGAGTATCAGCTTTCAAATCTAGAGCCATCAATGAATGATCAAATAGTCAGTAGTCTGTATCACAATTCAATACAAATAGGATTACATTAAAAGGCTTCATTACAATAATTGTTAATAAATCCATGTTTACAGATGCTTAAGTAGAATACCATAACAATATTCAGTAGAGACATATTTCCAAAAATGAATCATGTTATTGCATTCCGAGTAAAGGCTTTAGATTCAAGATACAATCAAGTAAGCAACTTTAGGAGGTTACAACTTTAGATAGTTTTAAGAAAGATATTGACATTTCGGTAGCATTTGAAGAAAAATACAGAGAATGGCATCAAAGGTACAAATTTAGTAAATAATTGAAGGATTCTATTTGTCACATACAAAGTGAAATCACACATAGAGTTGCACAATTCATAGCTTCAACTGAAAGTTACCCCAATATCCAAGCTTAGAAATTTATCCTTATGTTTTTCAAGAGTACAATCAATGATCACATATTCCACAAACAAATCTATCAAAAATAGATCAAATGTAGGTTTGAGAATCATATTTAAGAATGCAAAAGGAAAATGTCAAGTTCAATTCGACTCAACAAGATTTCTAAAATGTGACCATAGTGTCAGTTACTAAGAATCAAAATATTCAAGTTCTTTCTCATTCATAAATATTAAACATCATAATCATTCATAATCTAAATAGGAATGAGATTGCCTATTATGTAAGTTGAAACCAACATTTTGAGCGTAACTAGCTTCAGGTCTAAAGACAAACTCAAGATTATAGGCTTCTGAAAGGTTTCAGTAATTTGGAGATATCATATAGAAAATCATCAGAGTACAAAAATTTGGTTGGGTTTGAATACATTTAAAATATGAAAATGAATGTTTTATTACAACCACCCAAGGGAGTGTGCAATTATGATGTATTTTAGAAGGAAATATAGTTCCAATGTAACATTCATACTAAATGTTTATATTCCAACAAATTCTTTAATCATTGAGTATAGAGTAAGAAACTCAGAGATACATTTTTCCAAGAACAAGTTCAAAAAACTACTTCATAAATAACTGAAGTGAAATAATAACTTACTATGAAGCGAATATTCATCAAATATCTTCAAGACTTGAGAATATTAAAGTTGTGAAAGATATCCAAAAGAATAAGAAACTTATTCAAGTTATAGTTTTCATCTCAGGAAACAAGAAATCAACAGGGACATTTCATGCAACAATTTTAAGTACAGGTTCAAACTAAATGTTCAAACTTCTCCATTGAACCCATTAACATTAATACTAGAATTGTTGGGTGTTTCAAATCAAATAAAATACATAGGGGATCAAAAGAAATAAAATATGCAGGGTTCTGATAGAAAATGTGGTAGAGGAAATATAGTACAGGTCCATCTTTCTTCAAGTACGTAATAGAACAATCGAAACAAAGCCAAAAAACTCAAGTCACAGTCAAGGTTTAATGAAGATCCAAAATCCATATCACAGAAAAATGAGGGTGCAAGAAAAATAAAGAATACCAAAATTGATTATCAGGGAGTCAAGCTTTAAATCATAAAAGCTCAAAATCACAGCCTGAAGATCTCGAATCCAGATCTCATTTTCTTAAAAATTCAACAAACACAATATAAATTAATTAAAGTTGGATCAACTCTACAGACATGTTTTCAAAACACAATGCCAATAGATCATGAAATATAGGTTTCAAATCTTGTCTATGCACGGATGAGTACCCATTTTATTATATAGAAGTCTCAGAGAATTGCGATCTCGCAAAAGGCTATATACGGTGTTAAAATAATAAAACCCAAATCATGATTAGAACATTAATTAAAAATAAACAATACAAAATTCCTGAATACCTAGATATCTTTTTAAAAAAATGAAGAAACAAGTTTCAGGTGGCTCGAATCTAAACATCAAGTAGAGACATTTTATTTTCATCTGAAACTAGGTTCTAAATAATAAAAATGAATATAGAGTTCATAGTTGAGGTTTTCACAAGATTCATAAGAGATGGAAAGAAGGTGGCCAAACTTATCGTTATTTACAGAAAATATTCAAATCCTCGAAGCATCAAGGTAAAGACAAAGATCTCGAATACCTAGAACCCATTTGCTATAGGATGCTCTCGAAATGTTTCACAGAAGCAAGGATCACAAGGTTATAGAATTTTCAAAGCGTTTTTAGCAAATGTAATCGTGGGGAGGAATGAAATTAAGGAGTAACAGATAATAAAATCTTTGAAAACCCGAAATTGAGTGAGCATGGGGTTTACGAAACAAGAAGGTTACCTTCCCTATAATGGCGGCTTTCACAAAGTGAATTAAATAATGCATATTGTAAAGCTTAATAAGTTGAGATAACCACAAATCCTCAATGCAGGAAATAGAAAGATTAAAAAAATGACAAAAATGGAGTTTGAAACAGAGTAGAGCAAATGTTGCCTAAATGATCCCAAAAAGCTCCTGATGATGGCACAATACAATGATGAACTCGAGAAACATCCTCGGAATCTCTCCCATAGTTTATCATTTTGTAAAGAAACAACTCAGATAAACTAATAAACAGAGGCCAAATTTTTTGAAAATTAGCACAGTTTGTAAGCTCTAATAACAACTCAAATATAAGAAAGAACACAATTACATAGATTCAAACTCAACCCTATGAATGCAAACATGGAAAACACCCCATCAACAACCTCACAGAAGGAGTTCATAATAATAGCTGAGTCATGAACAGAATGAAACAATGCATAGAAAGAAACTCACAAAGCCTCAATTTTACCAATCAGAAAGCTTCAATGTGATCATCAATAGCAAGAACTAAAATAAATTCTAGGGCTTCTCCCGTAGGATGGAAAATTCAAATGAAAATATTGATCAAGGTTTAAGCTATTACACTCATAGAAAACTCAACCAACTTCCACCTAACCCGATCAAGGTTAATGATCAATGGTGTAAAATCAACCGTCCAAAAATCAACGATGAAAAAATGACAACTCACAATAGCATCGCAGGACATTATAATTTGAGAATCAATGATCAAGATCGATCAGTACCAAAATCGACAGTCAAGAAAAGATCGAAAGTTGCCAAACTACTCCCCTCTACCCAAAGTTCAGAAGATCAATGGCGTATATGCAGATAGTACCAAGATCAAACGTCCAAGGATTAATCTCAGGGTTGAAATCAATGAAAACTCCATGATAAAAAAATTAACGGTGTAACTATAGATGGTACCATGATCAATGGCAATGGATTGACATCATAATCAATGCAAACTACCAAATTGCCACCGACAATTTGAGCCATGGGGTGAGTCATCATCAAAAGTGGCCAGCCCTATTATTTGAAAATCATTTTCATTGATCTATTAAAGGTCCAAACTATAGTGCAACAAAAATCAAATACTGATAACAATGATCAATCAATTTTTTTTCCAAAAAACCGAAAACTATAATATATGCCATGTCTAATCGAAGGTGGTCGATTGGTATATACACCAATGATTATAAAAATGGGTAAACCTTACATTATGCTGATCAAATCAAATGAGACCCCATGACTATTGTCTAAGCAAAATAATCAACGTGGTCACCTTTTCAAACATCTGATGGCACCAAAAGGTAAAGAATATTCTACATTCCAAGTCAAGGAGGGGTTCATTATGCTAAAGGTTTCTTACACTTAAACATTGCACGCTTTTCCTTAATATTTGTAAAATATTTTGTACCCTTCAAAGGTGATAAGACAAAGTATGCACATGCCCACAGGTGGTCCTACAGACTACAAAAACACATAATAAGACATGTGCACACCAAAATTGGTCCCCAGATTGAAATGGAATCAATTCTGCTAAATTTAATAGATAATGCATTATTTTTATGTTGCACATGAGTATCTTTTTCCTGTCATCCACTAGAAGAAAGAATAGCAGAGGAGTGCAAAGATGTCAACATCAGAGATTAGGAAGACCTTTTTGAAATTCTAATTACCTTAATTTTTTACAAAATAAAGGTATTATTTTCTTGCACATGCCTACATGTGGTTCCCACATTGGGTGAATGTATTTCACAGTATTAAAGACAAAGGAATTATTTTTGCTCACTTAGAAAGATTAACTTTTGCATATCCATCCAAGGGGATAGAATTTCAAAGGTGCCTAAAATTATCATCCTAAGTGGATCAAGTTGCAAGAGTCACATAAAACAGAAGAAAACAAAGATTTCATGCACATTGGAGAAGACTTGCACAAGAAGCAAAAACTATTATTAGCTAAATTATTCATCCAAGTTATTAAAAATAGGTAATTCAACTGCACTTTGACTTGATTTTATTTTTGTAACTAAGGCTATTAATGCCTCATTGTAATCAGCATGTCTATTTTTATTCTTTTATTTGTTTATGATAAAGGGGAAAAATTAGCATGCATGACCGAGTAGAAATTTTAGCCTATTTTTAGGATGGGTTGGGTGAATAATTTTTCTATATATTGTGTGCATTAGCAAAGCACAAGGAGAACTTTTCTGACATAGGAGTGTTAAAGCAATTTTCTAGCCGTTTTTTTCTCTTGAATGAGAATTGATTTCTACATTTCCAATTATATGCAATGATGTGTATATATTTATTAATTCTTATGAATGCCAATTCTCTGATTAATTGTCTCACCTTGCTGCAAATCTAATAATTTCTACATAGTATTAGTGCACATGTTTATCTTATTGTGTTGTTGTGATTTATCCCTCAATACAAAAAGCATTTTACCTTAATATTCTTTTTAAAACCATTGGTTCATGCATCTAAGATTCATTCTCAATTTTATTGTGCATATACTCAGTCAAACCACTCAATAAGTTTGGTGTATCACCCTTTTCAATTTTAGTTACAATCATCTTTTTACCCTTAAAACCCCCCCAAAAAATTAGTTTAGGATACATAAAAAAAAAATCGAAATTGATACCAAAGACTCACCTCAACAATAGGTATACCCACAAATCCTTGATGTTTTTCCATTGTATCTATGAAAATGAGAGATTCAAACAAATTTTAGAACCATTGTTGTCATCTCTCAACCAGGGTGCACTTTCAAGAGATAACAAGTCCATGACATGGTTTGTTTTTTATATATATACACACTAGATGCCCTGAATGAGACACACCACTATTTGTGGACAATCCTGTAAAACATAAAAAATCTTTATAAAATAACAAAAATGTTAAAAAGAATCACCAAACCTTACTTAAATGAAGGTAGGAGGATTAATTTCCTAAAATTGATAAGAAAATTTTGACTTGGTAAGTTAAGTTGAACTTTTGAGCACAAATATTTTCATTAAATATTAAACTATTCCCTTTCAAAAGAATAATAATAATGATATGCCTAAATATTTTGACCGGAAAGCTATTTATTTTCATTTTTCAGTGGATGACATTTAAAATTTATCATAGAAAAAGTATAAAATGATTTCCACTTTAATATGTTGTCATTGATGCTATGTATAATATCATGTTTTAATGTTATATTTGTATGAAAATAAAGACTTATTATCCAAGAGTGAGAAGTTTTTTATGTGCCGATGGGGTGGGAGTGGTGTGGTAAAGTCACATGGTTGTGTGCTTGCCCACCCATGTTTAAATCCACCCTAGGCACGATCCTCCCCGAAGACGGTTTCACCGCTAGAGATGACTTATCTGCTCGTACTGACACTAGTGGTTACTCCTTGCTACTGACGTTGTTGGATATTCCTCTCGTTTCTGACGCTGGTGGTTTCTCCTGTCGCTGTTGATGTTAGTGGCTCCTCCTCTCGCTTCTCCTCTTGTTACTGACACTAGTAGCTACTTCGCTCACTGTTGATGCTCCTCTCACTGCTGTCGTAGCTACTCCTCTCGTTGCTAACTCTGGTCGCTGCTCTGCTTGCTACTGATACTGGTGGCTACTTCACTCATTGCTAATGCTAGTAGTTGTTCCTCTCACTTCCATCACTGATAGTTCTCCCATTCACTGTGGTCGTTGTCGTCAACTACTGCATCTTCACTATGGTTTCATGGTTGCTCCAATTGGGTTCCTAATAGTGGTCCCCTTAATTGTAACTAGGTTTTGGATCCTCTCAAAAAATCCTCAATCGTATAAGAATGTTGATCCTTTCAACACCCTCAATTTAACCTCAATTCAATTTTTATTTTTTTTATGTACAGAGAAACAAACCAAAATTAATATAGTCTGATTTTTTGGGTCTTGTAAAAAAATCCCTTTAAATGCAATCAAGATGAGTGTGCATTATTCTATTTTTCAATTCATTAATCTTGAAATATTTTATACATATGAATGAAATGAATGATATCTGAAGTAGGTATGTTGCATTAGTATTTTATAAGTCCATGTCAAAAATATGCCCACATCACAAATATGTTGATAGCTTTGTTAAAAAAACTAATATCTCTTAAGAATTGTTACTAAAACATCAAGGAAAATAAAGAAAGAGCAAAGAAAATTTTGAGAAAACATGAAGAATTAGGTATATTGAAGTGTAAAATATTTCAGTATGATTTATCTGTGGTCTTTGAATGAAAGTAAAACTAGAAACATACCTACGTATATGATTCGTGCATGTTATGTATAGTTATTATTTGATTTTGCCTGAGAATTCACACATGTACTAACCAACTAAACCACTGAAGCATTAAAGCACAATGAGCTGTCAAACTGGAAAAAAAAACACCTGCCTATAGTGTAGGTCTTATGTGACCATCGTGATAGGGTTGGAAGACTACCTCTCATAGGAAAACTCAAAAATATGGGTTTGCAATATTGAATGAGGCATTTTTAAGGGTTTACAACATTAGGGGAGGCTACTTAGGGTTTCATGTGTGGATGGTCATGATCATAATGTGCATCAATGACCACCCAAGTTCCATTTTCATTGTCCACCCACTTATATGTGTCAAATGCGACCACCTAAATCATAGTTGGGAAATGCATATTGGTGCAATAAACATGTCAACCATCGCCGATGTACATAAAAAAGGAGAATGGAATGGAATTGAAGATTTTAATGATATACACTCCATGGGACCAAGATTTGAATTAAAATAAGAAGAATAAAGATAACGCTGACATTTTATAAAATGATTGTTCTTGGAAGTACACATTAGCATGCACTCACCAATATGCCTCACTATTGACTAGGCCAACCAAGGGCTCTCTGTATGCTTTTCACAAATATTTCAAATCTGTTAGGTATTTATCTATCAATTTTTAATAAATCCATAGTTTCCATCGAGTTAATAAATGCTTCCTTGTTAGTTTATTCCAAGTCATTCTTCAACCACTATAATAATTCTTAATAAATATGAAAAACATTAATAAAATTAGAACATTGTAGGGGCCGAATTATAGAGGAGAAGCAAATTATAATATAAATGAATGGATAGGTAATCACTCTATTTTTTTTACATTGCTTATGGCATGTTAAAATGATATTTGTTTCTTTTTTCAATAATTTCATGTTTTTGAGTGTTGAAAACAATTTTTATTTCCGAACATTTATAAAGTAAAATAAAATGATATATTTTTTGTTTTCAATTATCAATAAATTTGTTAATGAATTAAAAATTTTAATTTAGTGTATTGTTTTATAATGAAAATAAATATGTAATCCTAATTTTCACATATAATCAATATCTTCAAGTAGTCCTGGGAATTGCAAGATCTATGGTCAAGTTGATCGTTGTTGACCCTCCAACAAAGGCACGATCGAGATTACTGTATGCTCAGTTTTACATTTCTATTCTTGGAGCTGTTTAAATACCTCAAAGAATTTTTTTTAATGCTCCCACAAGAAAATGGGAACAAAATATTGAGGTGGAGAGTTTTCGGGTTTTTTTCCAGAAAGGTTTGATATTATGGAAAAACTTGATGTGTATAGGAGTTCCTCCTGGAGCGTGAAATCACCCAGCTGGTGAACAAGTTGGAGGAGACGGAATCAGTGGCTTACAACGTTTTAGCTTTGGGGGAGGGAGACGAATCGTTTAGCTCCATGGAAGATTCAGTTGTTGTCACGTAAGATGTATGTTCTAGGTTTGAAGTGCAGGTGACGGTTGGGGATGCTCCCAGTTATGGTGACCGGCCACGCAGGTCCAATGGGCGAGAGAGCCCAAATTCAAAATTTTAAACTGATCTGGCAGTGATTGACGGTCACGACGGACAACTGGAGCATGAACTTGTGAGCGGATCAACGGATATGTTGAATGGGGATGGGTGGACTATGGTCCTCCCCAAAAACCATGTTCGCCGTGTTACGAGGAGTTGCTCTAGGAAAACTTCTTTGTTTGTCTTTGGTCAAGTATCCTTGACCTTGCTTTCACAGTTATGAGCGGAGGTTATATCGTTCGTGTTTCTATTTTTGTCTCTTTTGGTCGTTGGTAGAGGTTATTTTTTCTTGTTTCTCATTGTTCTATCTTTCTCTCTGTTGTATTTTGCGGGTACCTGGGGCCCATTAAAACTAGTTTTTATGACCTTATCTAATAAAAAAACATATAATAAATATCAAATTCATTACATCTCATTCTCCCTAAGAAAATACTTGTTAGAAAAAAATATAACTAAGTTCATGTAGGAATCATTATTTTCTTTTCTGTACGTGGTGTTAGAAGTTGTGTATTTTTTGTCACAAAAATATCAAACACATTTTTTCATTTTTGCAGATTAATAATATTCACAGAGTGGCTTTTAAGGGAACACATTCAAGTTTTTATTCACTTGTTCAATCACACGATCTTAAATCTATTCCAAAAATCTTTCATAATTATTAAGATTCCTCAACACAAACCAATGATTGTGATAAGACAATTATTTTCCTCATTCTAAAAAACTATAAGGGACAAAATAGAATTTAGTAAATATGTTCCTTAGCCATAAATGAATATAAATCATGCACATTATGATGCTAATGTGTTGAAAATTCTACATCTTGTCATGCGAATGATCTCAAATAGGGAATTAATAATTCTATCGAAGAGAATATTAAACTTGAAAAAATTAGTGGTAAAATGTCCATGTAATTCAATTATTTGAAAATAATATTAAATACACCAAGGATACATCCAAGGTACGTGAAGACGAGATTTGGAATAAAACAAGTGTCAAAACTTTGATATTAAAATTTGTAGTTGTATATGTAGATTTAAACTAAAAAAGTATCGGTAAGAAATATTCAGATAAAGTTGCAGATGGTGTAAACACACTGTTTGGAACATATTATATAGGTATTCAATGCAAATACAAGTGCAATAAATTAAAAAAAGAAACATTAAAAAAGAAACAGTTAGAAAATACTATAGGGGAAAATTCTTCTTCATGAAAGTTGCAATAAAGATAACAATTTTATAAAAGGTAACACTCTTAAGGTGATTCATCAAATCCATCAAATGGCCATGAATATGTATGAGATTGTTTGATAGAGCATCTCAATATACCAACTACATCATATAGATTTTATGGATTCAAATCCCTAAGCTTTTTTATGTCATCACTTACATGAATGATACGAGACATGGCTACTCGTAGCTACAAATCAAAATTTAGAGTGGTATGCACTCAAATGTACCAAATACAAATAGTTTCATATTTATTTTAATGCTTGGGATATTCAAGGCTATTTTTGGTACCATTTCATTGACATCCTGCATCTGGTGATTATATCCAATCACTAGATAATGTGTGAAGTGTATCCCATCGTTTAAAACTCCATTAGCTTTAGCAACATATGAGATTCATTTGTTTTGAAAATAAGTTGCATATCACATCCACATCCTTTATAGACATATATTTTGAATCAAAATCCAAAAAAAATATTTTCAATAATGTTGATTGCAATATAATATCTTCAAACACAAAAAACTATATTGAAAATTAACATATTAATCTATAATTAATTAAAAACTAATAATGATAAAATTTTCAATAAATAAAGTAATGATAAAAATAAATTAGGAAAATAATTTTATGGAATTAAGAGACCATAAATATTTTTAAAAGAGATTAAATATTATATAATACATATTCAATTTTATATATTAACTTGAAAAACATATAAAACTAAGGTTAACGTTAATGGCATAGATTTTTTTAGTGGCGAATATTCCATTTTACGAAAAATTGTAAAGGTAAATTTTTCGGAGCAAGTCAGTGACCTGTTCGCCTAAAATTTACAATATATATATTTTTTAGGGCTCGGCTTCGCCTACATTTGAAAACATCTCCTATAAAAACCTAGGTGATTCGTCGGGTAGTATACTACTAACTTACTACTATTTTACTAAGGTACCCGGCATACAAAGTACTGTGAACATGCAAGGTAGGTTGTTGATGCATGACAGGAGTTTTTTTATGCATGGAAGGAAGTTGTTGATGCATGAAAAGAGGTTGTTGATGCGCAAAAGTCTTATGTTGTTGACACACAACAAGAGAGTGGAGACTGGAAATACATTGTAACGCTGCTCAAAGACGACGCTCACTCAACGACGACGACCACGTCGCATCCATTGCGCACAACCCGAAAGTTACAACTTTTTTTTTTGTGTTTTACAAATTATTTACCTTTTTTTTCCACGAAATATGACGAGCATTCATTTGAGAAAATTTTGCTAAACGCCTTTTTAGGTGTCATACCATATGATCTATCAAATTACAATTGTTCTGTATTCTTATCTGATGTCTTAAATTGTCGGGTGAACGAAACGTGCAATTTGCTGGGAGAGTCCTTACCTCCACTAAAGGTTTATTCAAGTGTGGTTTCAAATATTTGCTCTGCTAACTTTGCTAATTTATAGTTGTGTTACATAATGATAATATATACTACTATATGTATATACACTCGTCATTTCTTGCAAGCTCTTCGCCAAAGAAAATCGTTCTAAGGTCAAAGCAAAATGTCGTGAAGGTATGGGAACTGCATCGTAAAATGGCATTAGTCCCGTATAACGTTTTTTTTTTTTTTTTTTTAATATATTCTAATATATAAATTTGTAGAGGCATAGTATCAGGACAATCCATATGTTGCTATTTTGTAGACACTTAGAAAAACTATCAATATGGGTCCTTAGGTATCTCTTTTAAGGGATTGGATGCTCTTAATTTAAGTGGTATATATAGATATAGATATATTAACAAAATTTATCCATAAGTCAGTCTACATGCTATTCATATGTTTGAAATTTGAACATTAAATGAATGAGAGACAAATTGGGAGAAACATCATTTTTGACAATGAATTTGATAGTTAATTTTCCTCAAGTAGTTAGGCCACTAATGAAGACAATAAATTTTTCTGCAGCTATGACATTGACCCCATGACATAGCCCATCTTCTTTCAATTCCAATATCATCTTTTCTTATGACTTTCTGCCCCCCTTTCATACACGATTACCATTAAAGCAATTTACTCTGTATAGACTTTCTGTAGAAAATAGAGCCCCTATTTTTCATTAAATTAACTTCATCATTTTTACACCCTTCAACACACAATTTCTGTGCCTCTTTTGCATAGATCACAATGTGGAACATGAATCAGTGAAAAACCATTGGGCACTTCCTGCACTGCAGGGTATAATATTTGGTGTCGTATCTGTGCCACTTTTGTATTGGATTGTGTTTGGGCTTACGGGATTCCACGAAGTATTTCATAGATTTGTTTCTATCATTTTGTGTCTGTGCTTGAATTCTATTTTCTTACTGCTATTATGTTGTGTGATCATTGGTGCGTTCATTCTTTTGATCAGTAGATCCAGTGAAGGCCATGATTTTTCCAATGCATATCTGAAGGATACCGAAGGCATGAGAGACCAGGAGGAGGTGGTTGTAGGCGCGTGGATCCACTGGACAGTCGCCCAAGCCGCGTGGAGAGAAAATGGAGGAGGTAGTGCAGGCAAGTGTAGCTGGTAACAGGCGGCGTGGGAGGAGGCGTGGAGTTGTTTGTTGTCCCAGGCGCATCAGCAGGCAGGTCGTCCAACTACGTTGTTATCTATTCAATATAGAATGCTTCTCAAATTGGTTACGCCCTCAGTATATTTTTATCAATAAATTGAGGAGGGGATAGTTATAATGTTTCAATTTGATTTGGGGTAGGAAGAGTAACAATGGCGACTTGAACAAATAATCACAACGTTTTTCCCACTGTGGACATTTTCATAGGCGGTGTAGTCCGAGGGAGGGAACCACACAGAGGCGGATCTGTGTTAGATCAGAATCTTCAAGGGAGAGAAGATAGAGTTGCTTAGCAATTAAATGGCACGTGGATACCGTCAAAGGCACAGGGTTGAACTGTACATTAGTATGCTTAATCTCATATTTTGTTGATATTACCATTGGCCGTGGTTTACAATAATCTACCTTATAATTACTAAGGGGATACTAATAGTATGTTGTGAGTAATAAAATTTAGTAATAGTAAAACCATTAGTCTAAATAATACTTGTATGTGGAGCATATTTACAATATTGATTTCCTCTGCAAACGTTGAGGACATGTATATGGTCTTGGTAAGTTTTTAAGAATTTGTATCAACATTTGCTTCTATCCATTTTTAATAAACATTACATGGGGTTTTGAGTAAATTGATTTCATTTGTTTTTATACTTGCTAATAATTTTATAATGGGTCCATAAATTAAAAAAAAGATATAAGAGGGCTAGAGCCTAAAATGTCTCATTTTCATACTAAAAGCCATTTGAAAAAACTTAAGTTCTTTCATCAAGTGTAAAAGAAAAGATAATATACTATTTTTCCCACTCTCCAATACATCACTCTAAAGCAATAAAACAAAATTCAATATATATATTTGTACAAATTCCCAACACCCTTCAAGAGGGTTCCAAAATTACTTCCATTAAGTTTTAGAGCAAGATCTACTAACATGTAAACCAGATTGACATACTCATGAAATGTTCCAAGTCAAGTAAGAAGAGAATGAATAGGTTATCTTTCTTGCAACTTTTAATTCCATCCCTATTACAAGCTTACAAATGAAGTTCAAAAACAACTTTCCCTCAAAATATTTTTACATCATATCCTACTTCATGTGGAAACAAATTTGCAATAATGGAATCTAAAGGAAGCAACGCAATATTACATTTTTCCTCCACTCAAGGTGGGTAAATACACGATGTTTTTACATTGTCAACAACAAGGTTCTTGTGCTCCAAGGTGTTCTTCATCCATGCTCCAAGTTCCAAGTATTTCAAATCACAACCAAGATAGGGGAAGAGGCAACACTCTCCTCCCAACCAAATCTCAATGGAGAAGAGAAGCAATCTCCTCCATTGACCCCCCGAGCCCCAAACACAACACAATGAAGGGTGGTCTCCAACTCAAGGCAACAATACTTGCTTCCACAATACAAGTTTCTTCACAACATTCAAGGTAAAAAGAGGAAACAACAAGGAAACACAAATAACACAATACTTTGCACAACAAGGCTTTCATTCAAGCCAACAAGAGAAGGAACTATGGGAATGTTTTCCTTGTGCCTCCCAATTGAGATGAGATGCCCATCCAAAAACCCTCCACAATAAAACTCAAGCCCCTATGACTCTTATGCCTCCCTCAAGTACCCCTTTTTCCTCCCATACTCTTATGCCTCCCTGCTCTTATGGCTCCCTCAAGAACAAGGTAAGAATGTGAACATTCTCACCCAAGATGGGCATCCCTCTCAAACTCCCTCTACAATATCCTAATCTACTCTTATGCCTCCCTCATGAGTATTCCCATAGACCTCTCCTATACTACACAATAAGCATTCTATCCATTTTTTTTTCACAATACACCAAAGTAAACATGCATTATTCACAAATTTAGCATAGAAGCAACAATAATATGAAAGCAAAAAAAAAGGAGAACGTTTCCTACCTCTCCATTGGAGAAGCCTAAACCAAGAAATTTGTCCAAGCTCCCTCCAAAACAATCCAAGCATGCAAGTCCAAGCACTCTTTTTTTTTTTCTTTCTCCCAATTCTTTTCTCTCCCAAAATAACAAAAGAGGACTCTCCCACCAAAACAAAACAAAACTCCAACCCCCTCAACAAGAGAGGAAATTTCCATAAATAGACAAGAGGAAGAGTGAGGGTGATGTGGCTCCTTGTAGGATGCCACATCACACATCCTCAAGACCACCTCCCTTTAGTCAACTCAAATCCCAAAACACCATAAATTGGTGGTTGGATTGAATGACAACTCTCTTCCACATCCATCCCTTCCCATGTGCCTTAAGGCACAAATAAATGCAAAATGAAGAAAAGTGCACTCCAAAGTCATATTTCCCTTCCCAAAACAATAAATAATCCCCTTTTTTGGATTCCAAACCCATAGATATGGTTGGTAAGTGGTTTTGAGAAGTGTGGGACAAGTTTAACTTGTCCCACAAGTCCCCCAAAATCGCCCTCAATCTCAAATTTGAGATTAAAAGAACATGGAGTGGTCAACACTCAAAACAAGCATTCAATACATGAGGAAACACAAGGCTCAAGGAGCCAACCATCAAAATTAATTACCCCCCACTTGACTTCCCTCCAAAATTTAAAAATTAAAACAAGATATTAAATTAATCTAAACATACTTAGAAAAAGTAATAAAAAAAGACATCACAAATGAAATCACCTACTAAATTAAATAAAAAACAATTAAATAAAATTCTTAACCCCCATGGTCACATTAGAACATTTCCCCCTCATGAAAATTTTCTTAACACATACAAGAATAAAGGTAGCACAATACAATTTACTAGTTGCCTTTGACGACTAAATGTTATAACCACCTCGACATCCTGTTGTGTTTGGTTCCAAATCCCCCTCATGGTTGTGATCATGTTGTGTTTCCTGCAAAATATAAAATACCTCCTTCGGCCCTTGCGGCCATGTCAAAATGTCCAAAATAATCATATGCATGAAATTTACTAACCTCTATACGTAATTCAATCATTCATTATTTCTAGGTCTAAATCACAACTTAATTATGCATTTCATCATTATCCAAAATTATAGAAATGCAAATTCAACAACTACATTCTACTCATCATGGCGAAGAAATCCAATGTTAGAACACATGTAATATATCCATATAAAAATAATATCGGTATCCAATAGTCTTTCCATGAGTCAGCGTAGATCATACTGAAAACAAAATCCAATCATAATCCAAATGCATCTAGTCACAAAACATCATGCTAATCAACATAAGTATAAGTAATGTCCATATCCAAAGTCTGCATAACTCAAAATGTTAATCAACTAAGTGTCGTAGGGAAGTGGGCATTACATCCCCCTCCCCTTAGACTAGAGATCCTCCTGGAAGTCACTGAAATAAGTGTGGGAACTGAGCTCGCAATGATGTAGCATCCTCCCAAGTAGCAGCAGTCTCATCGTACCTATCCCATTGGACCCGAACCTGATCAATCTCTCTACCGTGAAGGCCCAGGGTCCTGCGATCTAAAATGCGTATGGGCTCCACCATCACCTGCCCCTGATCCTGCACCTGCAATGCAGTCCAATCTAGCACATGAGAAGGATCAGAAACATATCTCCTAAGCACAGAAACATGAAATACATCATGCACGCATGATAAGCTAGGTGGCAGTTGCTAGACGATAGGCTAAGGGGCTGAGGCACTCCAAGATCTCAAAGGGACCCACAAATCTAGGAGCAAGCTTAGAACCTTTTCCATAATGGATAGGGCTCTTATGCGGTCTGACACGAAGAAACACCTTCGTGCCTACCTCAAAAACTTCAATCTGTCCTATGCTGGTCTGCATACTTCTTCTGTCTATCATGAGCCTCCTGCAATCTCTACCTGATCAGGGTAACCTGTTGCTCCATATCCTATAATAATGTTTGCCCAAGAGAAACCCTGTCCTCAATCCTATCCCAGCTAAGAGGTGTCTTGCACTCTCTACCAATATAATGCCTGAAAAGGAGCCATGCCTATAGAACTCTGAAAACTATTATTGTAGGAAAACTCCACCAAATACAGATACTCCTCCCATCTTGACTAATGATCCATCACATACATCCTGAGCATATCCTCCAAAATCTGATTCACCCCTCTCTGTCTGTCCATCCTGTCTCAGGATGATAAGCTGTGCTGAAATTAATCCTCAGTCACCCAAGGGCATACTACATGGTGGTCCAGAAATGGGAAGTGTACAAAGGGTCGCGGTCGTAAATGATCTTTTGTGGAATCCCATGTAATCTGACAATCTCATCAAGGTATACTCGTGCTACTGCACTAGCCATGTAGGTAGTCTTCACTGGAGAAAAGTGAGCTACCTTCGTCAATTTATCCACCATGACCATGATGGCATCGTGGTGGTATCTCGACGTCGGCAACCCAAACAATGAAATCCATAGAAATGGTGTCCCACTTCCACTCTGGTATGGCGTGAGGATAGAGGAGACCAGCTGGATGCTGAATGCTCCGGCCTTCACCCTCTGACACTCTAAATAGTGGGATACAAAAGAAGCTATGTCTCTCCAAATTCCTCTCCAAAAGTACAACTGTCTCAAGGTGGCGTGCAATCTTTTTCACCCCCGGGATGGGCTGAGTAAGGTGCACAATGGGCCTCTATCAAAATTTCATGTCTCAAGCCTCCATCTCTAGGAACATATATCTGACCTCTGTGTCTGAGAAGGCCATCTACCTCTAAAGAAAATCCATCAAATCTCCCCTCAAGGGGTCTCTGAGATGCAAACTCTACTCTGGTTGCAAGGTAGAAACTATCCTGAGGAACCTGCTGCAAGATCCTACTCCACAAATCTGTGCCCACTTGAGGTGGCCATGACCACATGTCTCCACCTACTCAAGGCATCTGCAACTACATTCTCCTTCCCTTTCTTCGTGCTCTATCTCCATGTCTTACTCACAAAGTAACTCCATCCAACGCTGCTAGACGAGCGTTGAGATTGGGGCTGCGTGAAGAGGCTGGCGAAGACTCAAGTGATCTGTCCTGAGTGTAAATCTCTGGCCAAGAAGAAAATGTCTCCACCGCACTAAGGCATGTACTACTCCTGCTGCCAAGCTCGAGGTCATGGGTTGGATAATTGAGCTCATAATCTTTGATTATTGCGAGACTCAAAAGGCAACTACTCTACCCTCCTGCATTAGCACCTCCTCCAAGTCCTACCAAGGAAGCATCTGTGCACACGAAAAACTCTCCATGAGGATCTGGCACTGCAAGAATAGGTGCTCTCATGAGGCACTCCTTCAGTGTACTGAAGGCCTGTTCACATTTATCTGTCTCATACAAACTTCTTCCCTTTCCGTTGAAGAGAAGTGCATAGGGGTGCGCAATTCGGGAAAAATCTTGAACAAACCTCCTGTAGTATCCTGCTAGACCCATGAAACTACACACCTCGGTCACACTAGTGGGTGCGGGCCAATCCATGATGGCTCAAATTTTGGAAGGATCGACTGCGATACCTTCCCCAGAAATAACGTGGCCCAAATACTGCACCTCAGTCTGAAAGAACGCACACTTCTCCAAGTTCCCGTAAAGGCATTATTCGTGAAGACACTGAAGAACCTGGCAAAGGTGCTCTTCGTGCTCCTCACGTGTGCGTGAGTAAATCAGAATGTCATCAAGGAAGATGAGCACGAAGAAATTGAGGAAGGTCCTAAATACCCCATTCATCAAAACTCATAAACACTGCGGGGGGCATTCGTCAAAACCGAAAGGTACCACTGTGAACTCGTTAGTGGCCATATCTCGTGCAGAAAGCTGTCTTGTGAATATCTATCTTTGCAATCCTGAGCTGATGGTACCCTGACTTAAGATCTATCTTGTGAGGAAAATGGTAGCCCCCCTTCATCTGATCAAACAAATCATCAATGCCGTGGAAGGGGATAACGATTCTTGATCATTACCTTATTCAGCTGACGGTAATCAATGCACAAGCCGAAGAGATCCGTCTTTCTTCTTCACGAAGATAACTAGTGCACCCCAAGGGGATACACTAGGACGAATTAGGCCTTTCTCTAGAAGGCCCTCTAGCTGCAACTTGAGCTCACATAACTCAGGAGTGGTCATCTGATAAGGTGCTCGTGAGATAGGCTCTGCGCCCGGAACTAGATCTATATGGAAGTCGATCTCACGTGGGGGAGGTAATCCCGGTAGCTCCCCTGGAAACACATCGGTGAACTCAGATAAGATGGGATGATCATCAAGGGAAGGTCCTCCTGACTCATCCTCAGATCTGTCACTAACTGTAACAGCATACAATTGGCAACCCCGTCGCATACACCGCTTAAGCTGCATAGCGGAGATGGTGTGAATAGAAATGGGTCTCCTAACTCCTGATATCACTGACTCCGCCCCAAGGTCATCAGTGCCAAGCAATAGTCTTATGGTAACAGTCCACTCTAGCTCTGTGAGAAGACAACCAGTCCATACCCAAAATGACGCCATAAGATCGTAATGGAAGGATATGAAGATCAGAAGTAGTGGTGAAGGGTCCCAAATCCACTACACACTCCTTAACTAAGGAGTCTACAGAAATCTTGGCTCCAGAAGCCATCTCAATGTCCCAACTACAGCCCTGCCTAACTGCCACCAGCCTACAACGCTCTACTAAGGATGGTGCAATGAATGAATCAGAAGAACCAGAATCAAATAATATAGAGGTGGAAATACCACCAATACTACCTGTCGTCTCAATCACAGTACTCTGATGCTCACCCTGGCGGTTCTCGACCACTGCGTAGATTCGATGACTCCATGCCATATCTCCAACAGTAGGCTCTGAGCTCTGTGTCTTACCCTTGGTAGGGTTATACGGGCAATCTCTCCAAATATGTCCAACAACTCCGCAACTACAACAGCTTCCTGGACCTCTCCAGTGGGAAGCAGCTCTAGCTGGTACTCTAGATGACTGAGATACAGATCCTGATGATCCGGCTATGGACTGCTGAGGTCTTTGTTGATGAGGTCCTACTGACTGAGCTTTCGGTGCACCCTATGTCCTGATGGGACCCCTAGGAGGAGGCCCCATACTACGTACTCTCTGTGCATCAAATCTCTAAGGAGGTCTGGTAAGGTGGGCGGGTCTGCTGATGCTGCTGCTGCTGTGGTGGCCTGAATGAAGCTTGCCCTGAACTCTGTCCAACCCATGGAGGGGAAACTGACCCCTTCGACCTACTATCTTGCATCTACTAGATACGGCTCCGAACTCTGTCTCTAGCCTGTTGTGTCTTCCCCCGTGTCTCCTCTACAATATAGGCCTTCTCCACGGCCTCTACTAATGTCTGTGGGTGGTGAATGCGCACTGCGCCTCCTAAATCCAAATTCAGGCCCCGAATGAACCTGTGAATCTGTACCTACTCATCCTGCATATAGTCGACATACTGGAGTAGGTCCAGAAATCGACTCTCATACTCAGCTACTGTCATCGATGCCTGACGGAGGTCATGAAACTCGTCTATGCAGTGTTGTATAAATCTCCTCAGTAAATATCTACTCCTGAAACGTTCCTCAAACAGCTCCCAGGTAACTGTCTCTAAGTCAACATGGAGCTTCTGCTCCTCGGTCCTCCACCAAACTCCTGCTCCATCCTTCAGAAGATGGATCGCAACACGAGCTTTTGTGTTGCTACTACAAGGACAGAGCTTGAAACATCCGCTCAAGCTCACCAACCAGGCCCTCTACCTGAAAACCACCTGTATCACCCCGAATGGTGAGATGGTCGTAGCTTCAGGATCTCCCTGATATGGTCTGCAGCTGACGAGTATGGGCGACTCCGTAGGTCTATCTGAATGATCATCCCTCGGTCTAGGGCTCCGAGACCTGTCCCTATGTCCTGTGATCCTATCCCTATACTCCCCTCTGTGGTGACTCAGCCCTAATCGACTCTTCGCGGAAGTTTTCTGCTCTGTGTTCCTCGCTGTGTCGAGGGGATGCCCTGGGCATCTACTGATGGCTCCAGACTACGTCATAGCAAGTTGTCCTCTCCCAAGGGCTCCCTGCGTATAACGGCATTGACATCCTGGAGTGTCTGCAAGATCCGAGGTAGGGAGAGCTGCTACGGCCTGCTCTGGCCAGTGGTATAGTCTAGGTCTATATGAAGAGACCCTCCCTCGCCCAATCCGTCCCTCCTGCACAGATCATAGGCAAGAGTTAGTTCGTTGTTCTAGGTCTTGTGTTAGTTTTCTAAATTTGTTGTTTTCTATAATTATCAACATTGTGGTTTTATATGTTAAAAAGAATCAGCTCTGTACTAAGTTAAATGTTTATGTTTTGTGTGTTCTGCATGTGCCCAAGGGTCCAAGCTTCGAACCCCTCGCTCTGATACCAAAATGTAACGCCGCTCAAAGACGACGCTCGCTTGATGACAATGACCACGTCGCATCCATTGCGCACAAACCCGAAAGTTACAACTTTTTTTTTTGTGTTTTACAAATTATTTACCTTTTTTTTCCACGAAATATGACGAGCATTCATTTGAGAAAAGTTTTGCTAAATGCCTTTTTAGGTGTCATACCATATGATCTATCAAATTACAATTGTTCTGTATTCTTATCTGATGTATTAAATTATCGGCTGAATGAAACGTGCAATTTGCTGGGAGATTCCTTACCTCCACTAAAGGTTTATTCAAGTGCGGTTTCAAATATTTGCTCTGCTAACTTTGCTAATTTATAGTTGTGTTACATAATGATAATATACTACTAATATGTATATACACTCGTCATTTCTTGCAAGCTCTTCGCCAAAGAAAATCGTTCTAAGGTCAAAGCAAAACGTCGTGAACGTATGGGGAACTGCATCGTAAAATGGCATTAGTCCCGTAGAATGATTTGTTCTTTTTTTTTTGTTTTTTTAATATATTCTAATACATAAATTTGTAGATGCCATAATATTAGGACAATCCATATGTTGCTATTTCGTAGACACTTAGAAAAACTATCAATATGGGTCCTTAGGTATCTCTTTTAAGGGATTAGATGCTCTTAATTTAAGTGGTATATATAGATATAGATATAATAACAAAATTTATCCATAAGTTAGTCTACATGCTATTCATCTACGTTTGAAATTTGAACATTAAATGAATGAGAGACAAATTGGGAGAAACATCATTTTTTGACAATGAATTTGATAGTTAATTTTCCTCAAGTAGTTAGGCCCACTAATGAAGACAATAAATTTTCTGCAGCTATGACATTGACCCCATGACATAGCCCATCTTCTTTCAATTCGCATATCATCTTTGCTTATGACTTTCTGCCCCCCTTTTCATACACGATTACCATTAAAGCAATTTACTCTGTATGGACTTTCTGTAGAAAATAGAGCCCCTATTTTCCATTAAATTAACTCCATCATTTTTACAACCCTTCAACACACAATTTCTGCGCCTCTTTTGCATAGTTCGCAATATGGAACAGGAATCAGTGAAAAACCATTGGGCACTTCCTGCACTGCAGGGTATAAATATTTGGTGTCGTATCTGTGCCACTTTTGTATTGGATTGTGTTTGGGCTTACGGGATTCCACGAAGTATTTCATAGATTGTTTCTATCATTTGTGTCTGTGCTCAAATTCTATTTTCTTACTGCTATTATGTAGTGTGATCATTGGTGCATTCATTCTTTTGATCAGTAGATCCAGTGAAGGCCATGTATTTTCCAATGCATATCTGAAGGATACCGAAGGCATGAGAGACCGGGAGGAGGTGGTTGTAGGCGCGTGGATCCACTGCACAGTCACCCAGGCTACGTGGAGAGAAATAGAGGAGGTAGTGCAGGCGAGTGTAGCTGGTAACAGGCGGCGTGGGAGGAGGCGTGGAGTTGTTTGCTGTCCCAGGCGCGTGAGCAGGCAGGTCATCGAACTACGTTGTTATCTATTCAATATCGAATGCTTCTCAATTTGGTTACACCCTCAGTATATTTTTATCAATAAATCGAGGAGGGGACAGTTATAATTTTTCAATTTGATTTGGGGCAGGAAGAGTAACAATGGTGACTTGAACAAATAATCACAACGTTTTTCCCACTGTGGACATTTTCATAGGCGTTGTAGTCCAAGGGAGGGAACCACACAGAGGCGGATCTGTGTTAGATCAGAATCTTCAAGGGAGAGAAGATACAGTTGCTTAGCAATTAAATGGCACGTGGATACCGTCAAATGCGCAGGGTTGAGCTGTACATTAGTATGCTTAATCTCATATTTTGTTGATATTACCATTGGCCGTGGTTTACAATAATCTACCTTATAATTACTAAGGGGATATTAATAGTATGTTGTGAGTAATAAAATTTAGTAATAGTAAAACCATTAGTCTAAATAATACTTGTATGTGGAGCATATTTACAATATTGATTTCCTCTGCAAACGTTGAGGACGTGTATATGGTCTTGGTAAGTTTTTAAGAATTTGTATCAACATTTGCTTCTATCCATTTTTAATAAACATTACATGGGGTTTTGAGTAAATTGATTTCATTTCTTTTTATACTTGCTAATAATTTTATAATGGATCCATAAATAAAAAAAAGATATAAGAGGGCTAGAGCCTAAAATGTCTCATTTTCATACTAAAAGCCATTTGAAAAAACTTAAGTTCTTTTATCAAGTGTAAAAGAAAAGATAATATACTATTTTTCCCCACTCTCCAATACATCACTCTCAAGTAATAAAACAAAATTCAATTATATATTTGTACAAATTCCCAACACCCTTCAGAGGGTTCCAAAATTACTTCCATTAAGTTTTAGAGTAAGAACTACTAACATTTCAACAAGATCAACACACTCATGATGAGGTTCCAAGCCAAGTTAAGAGGAGAATGAATAGGTTTTCTTTCCTTGCAACTTTCAATTCCATCCACTATTACAACCTTACATAATGAAAATCAAAATACAACTCTCCTTCAAAATCTTAATACAACATTTTCCTACTTAATGTGGGAACAATTTTACAATAATGGAAGCTAAAGGATAGCAAAGCAATATTTCACTTTCTTCCACTCTAGGTGGGTTAAAAATACAAGGTAGTTTTCACATTATCATCAACAAGGCTCCAATGCCTACAAGGTGTTCATCAACAAGGTAGCTCCAAGTTCAAAAGTATTGCTTGATTCACAACAAAAATAAGGGGAAGAGACAACGCTCTCCTCCCAACCAAGATACCCAATGGAGAAGAGAAGCCATCCTCCTCCATTGGCCCCCGAGCCCACAACCACATTACAATGAAGGAGTGGGCTCCAACTCATGGCAACAATACTAGCTTCCACATAACTTAACATGAAATTTCACATTCATTCCATAATCCTTCAAAACAAAAAGATCAACAACTCAACAAGAGGGAAACCATCAAATACACACAATACTTTGCACAACAAGGCTTATCAAGTTCAAGCCCATAAGAGTGAGACCTATGGGGATGTTTTCACTTATGCCTCCCAATGGGAGATGAGATGCCATCCTAAAACCCCTCCATAATGCAAAACACAATGCCCATAACAACTCTTATGCCTCCCTCAAGTACCCCCCCCTTTATCCCCTCCCATCCACTCTTATGCATCCCTCAACTCTTATGGCTCCCCCAAAGTAAGAACAAGGTAAGAAAATGCAAGCATTCTCACCATACTAGGTGGGCATCCCAACCCAAACTCCCTTCTACAAGAAAATGATCTACTCTTATGCCTCCCTCAAATGAGTACTCCCCATAGACCTCTCCTCCCACTACCCAACTTAGGCATTCTACCCATTCCCAACAAACATTTCTACAATACAAAAAAGTAAACATGCATTCATTCCACAACATATATACACATACATATAACAAAAACTAACATGAATAGCAAAACAAAGGTGAACGTTTCCTACCTTTCCATTGGTAGAAGCTTGTTCCAAGTATGAATTTGTCTCAAGCTCCCTCCAAAGATCAAGTCAAGCATCCACAAGCTCCAAGCAAAATTTTTTTTTAGTATCTCCCAAGCTCCAAAAATCTCCCAAACTCCTTCAAAAGAGGACTTCTTCTCCACCAATACAAGAGACTCAAAATGAAACCTCCAACACCCCAAACACACAACAAGAGGAAATTTCAAATAAATAGAGAAGAAGAAGAGGGAGGGATGATGTGGCTCCTAAGTAGGATGCCACCTCACTTTTCCCTCCACTCCACATCACTTTGGTCAACCTCATATTCCAATGCACCATTAATAAGTGGTTGGAAAGAAAGGCAAGCACTCTTACACACTCCATCACTAAGCCCACTGTCCCCAAAGGCACAATTAAATGCAAAATGAAAGAAAAGTGCAATCCAAAGTCATATTACCCTTTTTATCCCCCCAAAACACCTAATAAGATCCCCTAAATTTGGCCTTCCAACCCATAGGTAGGGTTGGCATGGAGTTTTAAGAGGTGTGGGACAAGTTTGACTTGTCCCACAAGTCTTTCAAAATTTGGTCTCTAAGGCTCAAATTCGAGTTTCCCATGTGGGGTAGAGTGTGTCTACACTCAAAACTCAAGCATTCAATACATCATTCCACACAAAATCTCAAGGAGCCAACCATCAAGCCTAATAAATGAACTCCCTTTTGGTCATGTCCTTTTAATTTGCTTAGGACAAATTCAAATTAGATATTAAATTAAGACACTACAACCCATGACTAATAAAGGGGTAAACACCAATCCAAAGAATATGAATACATAACACAAGTAAAATTTCACTTACTAAGATTAAACACATACTAACATAATAGAATAGAGGAATTCTTAACCCCATGATCACATTAGAACATTGACCCCTCAGGTCACGATTTTCTTAACACTATACCAGAATAATTCTAACACACACACAATTTACTTGTTGCCATGGTGACGACTAAATGCTGGATTCTTCTCGACATTCCTGATGTGATTGGTCTCCCACTCCCCAATCATTGTTGTGATCATATAATATTACCTGCAGAACAGAGAATACCTCCTTCGGCCTGTTGGCCGCCATGTAAAACATTCATGCCAAATATACAATCATAATGCATAAAATAAACGACACATGATTTACGTATCATTCTATGCAAGTCATGATATCACTTACTACTTTCTAAAGCACATTTTAATTCCATGCATTTCATCATTATGTCAAAACGATAGAAATGCACATTCAATCCAATTATCAAGTTCTTCCCAATCATGATTAAGATATATCACAATGTCATAATTACAAGATAATATAACCATGTCAAAAGTATACCAATATCGGTCATCCAATAGTCTGTCCACCAGTCAGACCATATGCATCCTACTGAAAGATCAAAATCCAATCATACAGTCCAAGTGCATCTATGATCATCAAAACTAGCATGCTAAATCAAGAAGCCATAAGTATAAGTCCATAAGTGAAGTAACCAAAGTCTCGCAAAACAACAAAACGATAATCAACTAAGTGTCGAAGGGAAGTGGGCACTACAGTTTGGAGGCATGATAAGAGAATCATAGTTCATATTACAACATAGGTAATGTTGTTTGAGAGGCATAATGATTCTCTGCACATCGTCTGACATTGAAGGATGTTGTCGCGTAATTAACAACCAATTTTATCTCTTGACAACAACCTTGTTATCCTGCCTCAAAGAGGTTGTTGTGGTGCACGATAAAAAGACAAATTTATGACTGCAAGTGCCATGCAAGATAACATATTGTGTAGTTGTAATGAAAACCCCCTTGTTTTCGGGACATTTACGAAGACCTCCTGAAGAATGTGAAGAGCTTCAACCCATTTTCTGGCTCGACAACAACTTGGGTGTCGAGGATGACAGCTACCTTGATTGTTTCCCATCAGTGAGGATGTATGTCATTTGCATTATAACCCCTTGGCACGCCTAGCACTACAAGTGGGAGGTCTTTCTGTCACACCGTTTAAAAACCTGTGTACATAGGTATGACTGTGAATCTCTTTCATTATTTAATTAGAAAATTATAAAGTACACATAAAAATTAGTCTTTTAATGCTTCTTAATTATTTTATATTAGTTTTGCCCTCAAAAGGGAAAAAATTTTCCATGTTAGAGAAAGTAGTTTTGGGCACCCCTTATGTTATAAAAAGAGGTTGCATGGCCATCGATTTCCCATGGGGATGTTAAATTGAACCCATCTTAATGTTTCAATCCATGCTTGGAGACTACTGAGATGATAAATAGCCCAAGGGGAAAATTATATGCCCTCACACTCTTTATTGTGCTCTCTCTCTCTCTCTCTCTCATTCAATTTGGAATATGATTTTTAGATCTTGATTGATTAGATACATGGAATCTATTCGTGTAAATGTATTAGCATAGCTATTGTGTGGCGAATAAGCTACGAGAGACTCATTATTTCTAACCCTAGCGAATCTGATTGTTGACTTTGGGAAATCTGAATTATGTTTGTAATGTGGATGATGGACATTTAAGGATAAGGTGAATAATCTAGATCTGGTGTTGTTGCTTGATTTACTTTCAGTTTATTGCACCAAATCTTAGAGGTATTGTGAAAATCATTAGAGTGTATGGACTAACCATGTGGTCTCATTCGATTGTCACTGTAAATGGTTATTTCCAGCCATGATACGTACTTAGGGATCAAGAGGATGTTTGTGACACATTTGATGCTATTATAATCTATGGTAGATTTCAGTTCAAATCTGTCCTTGGTAGTTATTGTAGCATGTGAAACAAACTCTTGGTGGATTGTAAAACAGTTAGTAGAGAAGTGTTGAAATGTTAATTAATTTATTAATCATCTGCTAACCCTAATGCCCAAATCTGATGATAATAATTTAAGCTATTTTTTTAAAAGGGGTTTCAGTGCTCAGAAAAATATGTGTCTTGTATTGTTTGATGTATGATGAGGATTGAAAAATCTCAAGTTTACTATGCACTTTGATTTTTCATGACATAAAGATATGAGTATCAAGAGAGTTATGAAAGGTTTTGAAGTTTTTCAGATTAACTATTTTAAGATTAATATCACTGTTATACAAAGATCAAAGGGATTAGGGGACTGTATAGAATAAAAATTTAACATGTCTCCGCCAATCTAGCTCACCACTTTGACCACTTCCAATCCCCGAGGTTGTGTTGGGTTATACATTGGTTGACATTGTGGATGGCTAAGTGTTAGCGAATATGATTCAAAAGGATCTAATCCTTCTGTGAGTTGATTTTTAGATTATTTGTTGCAAATTCAATACATTGTCCTCAGGACATGCACAGTGGTACAGGGATAATTTTAGTGACGAATATTTGTAATATGGCGAAAATTTTATTTTAGGAAAATTTTGGAAAGGCAAATTTTTCGAAGTGGGTCGGTGTCTTGTTCACCTAAAATTTACAATATATTTTTTTTTGGGGGTCGGCTTCGCGTACATTTGAAAACATCTCATATAAAAACTTAGGTGATTCGCTGGGTAGTATAACTCACGTAGCTTACCAAATTACCAATACTGTGAAATTTGAACTCGCATACCCTTGAGCACCAGAGATTCATATTACTGTTAGCCTGTGATTGTTGACGCACGAGAAATGCAGTGTTGACATGCGACAAGGGCATTGTTGACGTGCGACAAGAGCTGTACTGACGCACGAAAAAGGTGTTCTGACGTGCGACAAAGGAAGTGTAGACGCGCGACTTGGGTAGTGTTGACGAGTGACAGAGGAAGTGTTGACACGTGAAAGAGGAAGTGTTGACGCGCGACTTGGGTAGTGTTGACGCGCGACAGGATATTAAGATAGTGGACGCGCGACCTCAGACAGTGGATGCGCGACAAGACCTCAGACTGGATAGAGTCGCTACTTGATGCTTTTACTGACGCAAGACTCTGTTCAGAATAATGGAAGGTGCTAGTCCTCAAAAAATGCGAAGACCCTAAAAGTAACTAAGAAATCTCAGAAGTCCCTATTCAAGTATTTTGGAAACTCTGCTGAAACAGATATTGTAAACTACCAACAACCATATTGCTACCACCAGAAGAGAATCAGAATATTGACTGTGTGGAAGGTAATTATTGAGGTGGACATGCATTCTACACAGTATCAAAGTCAAACAAATGACACCCTACGATAATATGCCAGATCTTGAGGATATTCTTCCTGTTGGGGTGCAACCAAGAAGTGCATCAAGATATCGCACATACAAATACTCAGCAAAATGGAACACAGAAATCAAATTCAAATTCTAGTTCACGAAAGAGGAAACCAGGGGATTGTGATATTGCTCAAAATTCTACTCAAAAAAGTAAAGACATTAAAAACGAACAAGAATATGTGGACCATTGGCAGGACATACAAGTTTGATTGGACAACCAAATTTCTATTTATTGAACATGTAAAATCATCTAATTCAAAAGAGATCCCATCTGAATGTACATGTACAATATGTACGTGAAAATTGGGAAAGCAACAAAAAATGCAAATGAAGCTGGACACTATAGAAAAATATTGTGGAAAACAATATTTGACTGTAACGGGGGCGGATGGCTAGAAAATCAAAACACACAGGTGGAAAACTGACAAAGAATGCAATGCACGTTAAATACGCAGCAGAATATGAGGTAGATGCAGAAAAAACACAGACATCTGTTGGAAAAGGGAGGAACGATCACATCGCAAATTGGTAAGATGAATCAAACAAATCTACATGCAAAATTCATACGATTCTCTAATCTATTTCACATACTTAAAGAAAGGAAGACCGATTTTGGATTTCCTCGATTTCAAAGTTTTGTATCAATATAATGGAATGCCGAATGTACCTCAGTCTCATTGGTCTGAAAGTAGTGGATGGGAAATGGCAAAATGTCTTTCGATGATAAAGAAGAAAGATTTGAAAGAGAATGTAAAAAAAGTACAACTTTTATCTCTTTTTCAATTGATGAAGTGACAACAGTCGACAACACTGCATGGGTATGTATCCACGTTTATACTTTGGAAAATCATATAAGGACACCTCATTTGTTGGGTGTTATGAAAATGGTTAAAAATTGTAATGCCGAAAACCTACATAAAATAGTTGTTTCTCATTTGAAAGATATTGTTGGAATGATTGATTATAAAATTGCCATGAAGTTGGCATGCGTGGGAGCAGATGGTGCATCTGTCATGTAGGGTCACCGAACAGGGTTGTGTATTAGATTACATACAACAGTGGCCCCATATATGCTACCAATTCACTGTATGGCTCACTGAATGAATTTAGCATATAAAATGGTAAGCAACCTACGAAAATGTCATGCTAAATTAGAAGACCGTATAAGAGAACTTCATGCCTATATGTCAAGTCAGCCTAAAGCGATTTCTATCGAGTTCCAAAAATTTGCAATTGGAATTACAGATCGCAAAAAACTTCTGAAAGATGTTGAGACTAGATGGATCTCTTTGTATGAACCTGCATGCAAAGTTCGTGAGGAGTATCCTTCGTTGGTTGGTTTCATACACAAATAACGTCATGAAGTTGATAGGGCAAGGGACTTGTTGTTCCGTTTAACTGATTTGGAGACATTGCTTACATTGGTTGGTATTCTTCTAATGTTGCAGGAGATCAATACACTGATGAAGCATGCATAAGGGTAGATTAATCTATATTGTGGATTTTATACGGATGAGGAAAATGGTATGTCAAAGTCTTGATATCTTGTACGGTTCCCAATGATAGTTTTGATACACCTGTTTTCGAGAATCAGAAAGCTTTATTAGATCTTTAAAATCCCAGTACACCTATTTGAGATTTAATAACCACGATCACTTTTGTATCACTGTTAATGGAAGGGACATACCTACTACACATTTTGCAAAAACGTCAAGATATTACAGGATCAGAACGAGAAGATATTCCCGTGACATGTAATCTCTTTGAGTCTGTTATAGTTGAAACAAGAATAAAGCTTAATTTTTTTTCAAGAATCCTTATCATCAGAAATTAGAGAACGTTTTCTCCAAATATAAAATTCTTGGAAGACATGGGTGTGATGAATCCTAATTTTTGGAATACTGAAGGTGGTCGTGTTGACTTTGTAAGAAAGTATTTCCATAAATCCATGGGTACAATAATTGAACATTTTACAAAGACTTCGGAGTTTAAGGGTATGGAAGTCAAAGGTATACTGAATGCCGATTTATTAAAAGTTTCAATCAACAAATTTTACAACAACAATGAGGAACCAATATAAAAATTTAGATCGAAACTTCTGAAAGTGGTGCTATTATACGGTTGTGGCGAAGAATCTATCAAAGTTCTATCTTACAAGAAGATATTAGTGAATATTTTAGATTATATGAGTTATGCCAAACAATGATTTTGGGGTCTGTGGATGACGAAAGGGTTTTCAGTGCATTATCATTTATAAAATCAAAACTGAGAAACATGTTAGATAAAAATCTAGAAAGTTGCATGAGGTGTTATGTATCTCGCTATTCCATGGAAACCTTTTCGTTTCAACAAAGCAATTGCGCATTGGGAATTCCCTTGGTGAAAGAAGATGTGTGAATAATACAGCTACAAGTACAACTATTCCTAACGTTGAGAGTGGAATTGACGCATCATCACACTCTACAGAAGAGAACATCGAGTTTGAAGAAGCTATTGATAATGGGTTGTTTCAACTTTAAATAGGTATCTTCTTTATCTATCTTTTATCTTTATCATTAAAGATGTTACAGGTCTATATACTAAAAATGTCAGGAAATTTAACCATCTATCTACTAATACATTTCTCGTGTTGGGTTTTTTTAAACACAGATCTAGCTCATTACCGGTGGTAATGATGATTTCAACTTTAAGGAGGTATCTTTTTCCCCTTAATCTTATTGTTTGTTACTATTCATTTTTTCAGCTCTGGTTATCATTAAAGATGTTACAGGTGTATGTATTTACATTTAGTTAAATAAAATATTTTTACTTTTTGAAAATGTGGGTTGACATCCATCTGAGGAAGCTGTTACTTCTCGGGACTGACAATGTCAGGCAACTCACCCATCTATCTACTAATCCATTTTTTGCGTTGAATTTTTTTTAAGACAAAGATCTAGCACATTACCGGTGATGATTTCAATTTTAAATAGGTATCTTCTTCAACATAATCTTATTATTGTTACTATTCATTTTTTCAGCTCTGGTTATCATTAAAGATGTTACAGGTGTATGTATTTACATTTAGTTAAATACAATATTTTAATTTTTGAAAACGTGGGTTGACATCTGTCTGAGGAAGCTGTTACTTCTCAGGACTGACAATGTCAGGCAACTCACCCATCTATCTACTAATCCATTTTTTGTGTTGAATTTTTGTAAGACAAAGATCTAGCACATTACCGGTGATGATTTCAATTTTAAATAGGTATCTTCTTCAACATAATCTTATTGATTGTTACTTTACATTTTTTCAGCTCTTGTTATCATTAAAGATGTTACAAGTCTAATTCTATATATTTACATTTATTTAAAGATATTGTTGATCTATATATTTAAAGATGTTGCTGGCACTTCTCAGGAGTCAGGACTGACAATGTCAGGCAACTCACCCCTATATCTACAATGTCATGTCAAACAAAGATCTAACACGTTACCCTTGATGATTTTACAGCAATCTAATATGCAAGAGGTAAGCTAAACCCTAGCATATTTGCAATTATGTTTAATTTCTTACCAGTGATGATTCTTTCTTGATTTCTCATAATTATATTTAATTTATTTTTAAATATAAGTCCACATAAAATTCCTCATAAAATTCACATAAAATTCGGGATAAACAATAAATTATACAATTTTAAATATAAGTCCACATAAAATTCCTCATCATCCATATATATCATATCATCACCATATCATTATCATATCCTGAGTCCTGACACTACAATTATTATTAATACAATTATTATCTAATTTTAAATTTATTAAAACAATTTCGTTTTTAAAAATAATTCATAATCATATCATTACAATTCTATTCGTTCTAATGTCATCTATATCCATTCTAATCATTAATGTCATCTATATCCATTATAACACATTCCATTTATTTATCATCTATATCCATTCTAATGACATTATGATCATATCGTTATAAGTGTAGAGAATAATTATCTTAAAACAAGTTCAAAAGTCTAGAGAAGAAGAATTACTGTGCTTGATGATAAATCTACGTCCACATTAAATTGATCATCATCTTTCATCATCATCTATCATTAATTATCAATTATCATCATTCATCATCTACGTCCACATACAATTCATGACAACTCAAGTAAACAAGAAACACACATATAATTCATGATAATCACCATCTAATGCAATTAAAATTAAATATTGTATTTAAATCCATATAATTAAATTCAAAAACCATAGTACATACTCAATAGTAGAAGTTTTCAAATTCAATATTTAAAGTTTCCTCAATAATAAAAGTTTCTAGTTTTCAAAACCCTCTCTTTCTTTATCCAATTCTACTCTGCACTCTTCCCAACGGCTTCTTCCACTATGGCTATACCTCTTTCTCCAAACCAAAAATCTCCATGCGACAGCAAATTTGGATCAACTGCAGCGTATAAACTATCCTGTTGCCACTAATTTTCATAACGACTAATAATCTCATTGATAAGAACCTTAGCCCTTCTCTCCCATTCTATAAGTTGATTGATATGAGGAAGCATCTCCATCTTTCTCATCAACCCACACAAAATCTTTTTTGTGCTTGTCCAGTTGTATGAAATACTCCTTTGCCCTCTTTAGAAGTACTTGTGCCAAAACCCTGTATGGTCCAAGCAACAAGTGATACCTAATCAGCAAGTGAACAAAACAAGAACTTAAAAACATATAAAGAGAAAACAAACTAGCATTACTTTGTAGTACTATATGGTCAGCCAGTTTTCGATCCACTCAATGATTCTCTCCAAGCTTCATACTCAGGAATTGTGTAAAAAGATAACACATTTCCATTTTTGTGAGTTGCCTACATCAACATGTGCCAAAATTTGACACGAAGATACATAACATCTGGAGGCTTAAAAACAAATATAAAGAGTCTCAATACACTCAACCAAATATAAAGGGGGAACAGTTACCCTAACAATAGGAGTGATAAATTCCACAACAAATGAAGGAATTTTAAGCAGTGATGGCTAGGTATGGTGTATGAAATTGATCAACAATCCTTTGATGTGGGAACCATCATGGTCCTTTAAGAGACAAAGGACAAGTCAAAAAGGATCTCACTAGAAAGGATGTGTCAGAATTAAGTAGAAACTAAACAGCGCTATACAATGATCATGTACCTGGTCTGTCATTATCATCAGATGGCCATATCTTAAAGATTTAATGCTGTCATATATTTTATCTTCCTGTAGACCAAGGATTTTTTTTATATTTACTATCTCTTTATTCTCCATTTGTTGTTGAGTGGTAGCTTCCCTGACATTGAACAGCTTACCTCTGAGAGGAAACACGCCATAATAATATTGACCAACAATAGATATTCCTGCCACCTGATAGGATAAAGATAACTAAAATAACAGAAAATTAAATTGGAAAGTGATGTCGAAACATGTCACAATACTACCAAATTCAGTATTCACATTTCCCTGTTTCAAGGCACAAACACTTACAGCAAGAGCCTTGGCTAAGTCACCCTCTGTTAATATTAAAGTACATTGATCAAAATTCTTCCCCCTTGATTGATTTGCATCATCAAGTTTTAGAACATCAATTAATTTCCCCTTCTTAGTTCCATCAGTTTTCTTAAGATCCTTTTTTTGTTTAAAATTTTCCACTGCACTCATCAGGTCAATCAAAGTTACAAAGCTCATCTTAGACACTAGCATTGCAAAAATTACATGTACTCAGAAATGCTACATATTAGACACCACGCCTTTATTTATTGACATGGGCTTGCAAATGCGAAACAGTGAAAATTACTATAAATTTATAAAACAAATTATATTAGAATAAAAAATATGAATTAAAACGAATTATACTTACAATCAACATGGAAACCGAATGTTGATTCGAGAAAATTCTTTTCTTCCACGAGTGTTGCCTTGGTTGTAACAATTGGTAAATTTTTGAACGAAAGGCCCGTAAACCGATGGATGTCATTCGCTTCGATACTGAATTGAAAAATTTGGCCATCGTTCAGAGTCACATAAAAAATGCCGTCCTCTGAATTGTAGGATGACAGAAAGTAATTCAAAATATCCGGATCTGTTTCGAAATGGGGCAATTAATGAGCCCTGTAAATTCACACGCATCCATTAAATCTTTATATTCTGAAGACATCTTTAAAACAGTATGGATGTGAGGGCATAAGATACGTCGATTGAATTACATTCTCTTGATTTTTGTTACTGAACTTGCAGTTGGGAAGCATTGAGACCTACAAAAAATCAAGAGCTGGAAGGTGAAAATGAGAAATGACTGGTTGAAGGGTATTATAGGCTAAATCGGGCGTTAATGGCTTCACTTGATGCGTGTCAAAGGTTCTAGCTAACGCGCAACAATAGTCCTAGCTGACGCGCGTCAATCGATCCAGCGACGTGTGTCAATAAGAACAAGTGACGTGCATCAATAAGATCCATAGTGACGTGCGACAACAATCGGATTTAGGATCTTTTTCTCGTTGGGCGCCCCGCACGTAATATTAGGAGCAAGTGAAGCAAGCAATAGAATCCAGTCGATGCTGTGTCACAAGGATTCGCGACGGGTAGCAAAAGAGCAGTGACGCGCGTTCATAAAAGACCGCCATGATTCAAAACCAAGACCAGCCTTTCTCTATTGTTTAACAAGGTAAAATTAAATTGTAATTTTACAATAGCTTATTTGTTAGAATTTGTGTTAATTCATATTAGCAGGGGAACTGACCACCTTCGAAAGGAAGTTTTATATTTCCTGGGCCCAAGGCAGTTCCCTCATTTATTGTCTAATTAAAATCTGGTGGTCTTGTATTCTTACTTGCAGGTAGTCCTTCCAAGACAAAAAGGAGTTCTTCGCAGTCGATCTGATCTCTCTCTCTACGGTACGTAGCGCACACCTCTCGACATTCAACAGGTATTCCTCCTAGCCCTAACCCTTATCTGTTTCTCAAAGGAATGAAAGGATAGAAGCAACTCTATCCCAAAAGCTGAAACATTCCGTGCGAAACATTTTGGCACGCCCGGTGGGACCCATTTCGGGTTTCTTTCTTTCTTGCTTGCTTGCTTTCATATAGGGAGCATACTTGCTGTTTTCTTCTTCTAAAAATATCACACGTATTTTGTTATTTTTGGTAAAAGAATTTGTCTTGCTTTTACATTTTGCATTAGTGAAAGTCATCTTCTTTGCTTCATCGAATATCATTTTCGATTTGGGTTTAAAACACGTGCATTACATTCTTGCTTGCTTGTTTTTCAATTCTAGTGAACGTAGATTAAGTAACAGGTCGTACACGTGGGGGTGATTTCCACGGTATTGACAGGAAATTAATCTTACTTTCACTGCACAACACATACCGAATCACTTCACAATTAACACAACAGCTCAAAACATCCCCCCCCTTTCCGCGGTATTCCTCCCCCGATTGAGGTAACCTTATAAGCCAAAACAAACTTGACATTTCCCCTAAGTCTTTTGTTTAGGATTGACATCATTCTGCGTCTAAAGGCATAAGCCCAAATTGATTAAAATAACCCTAGGGTTAGTCTGTTAATTTGTTTGTGCATTCTTGCTTGTTTTCAGTTCTGTTTCTCTGTCATACACTGTTTTCTGTGATCACTTCAGAACAGTTTGGTAGGCATACTAAGCACTGTTAAAACACCAAATCAACAACTTCCTACTGCTTTATACCAGTCTATTATACCGACATCGGTTAGCTTACCGACGCCGGCTACAGCCTGACCGACATCGGTTACCTGACCGATATCGGTTACTGTCTTTTACAGTTTCCTGAAAAACCAGCAACCTACCAATTTCAACATTCTGAGTCTGTTTCTGTTCCTGATAGATTGAAACCCTACTGTGTACTTGTCCATGTTGTTGTATCACTCGAAAGCAAGCCGCCAGCCATGGTTTCACATGCCTGCTCTGTGCCTTTTCCTGAATCACCCCCTTCACATTCTATGGGGAACCCTACGGACACCAGTGAGGTTCCCAAAATCCCTGTAGGAGATAAGGAATTTGCCAAAATTTTGGACGCTAATCCTAGCGCTGTACAATACTATTTGTCTCATGCCCCTGACCGTACACCCGATGGTCAACTCCTTGTTGGCATGCCTATTAGTATAGCTGCTCATTTAGCTCCTTCTCCACCTGATAACTCCACTTTGCCTTCTGCATCCTTAGCCCCGTCTCCCAATCCAGCGGCTTCAGGGGTCATACGGCACAGATTGGCTTCCTTTGGTTAATCTTGGGCCCCACATATCATTACCGCCGACTGCTCCTACCTCGTCTCTCTTGCAGACTGTTCCGTTCATGACTTGCTCTCTGCCACCACCTATCCACACGAGCTTTCCTTCTCAAGCTCCGCCCACCTTTTTCATTCCCACACACGTATCCGGTGACCTCAACGTCTTATATAGGACATCCCTATTCGGTCACCTCAACACATTCGTCCTCCATACCTTATCAACATTTAACCCCACCATTGTCTAGTGGAGGCCCTTGGCCCAATTTGCCTCCGTTTACCACAACCGCACCATCATCTCATCCAACCACGGATTTCATCAAACAAATGATGGACAAAATGCAAAATCTGGAGGCTTCTGTTTCAGGAAGTCGTAGTGCCTTGACATACGAGCAAGTTTGTCGGGAGCCTATCCACCCTTCTGTCCCCCTTCATTCATATCCTCCTCAATGGGAATTACCAAAATTTACTCGTTTTAATAGTAAGGAGGATCCTCAACAACACTTGCGATCATTTAGACATGCCTGCTATAATTGCTCATGACGATGCCTTACTACTCCGCACCTTTCCCATGTCCTTATCAGGACCCCTTGGAGTGGTACAGTGCTTTAACCCAGCACTCAATCTTCTCTTTTAACCAACTAGCCCAATCTTTCTTGGATCATTTCTCCATTAACATTGCCAAGAAAGTATCTATCACCGACCTCTATGCCATCCGACAATTTGAAGACGAATCTATCGCAGATTTTGTTGGACGATGGCGGGGCCTTATCAACCAACTTAACTACGTATGCCTTGCCTCAGGCTGAACTTATCAAACTTTTTACGCGGGCCTGCGCTAAGCACATCTCTCATCTCCCTACCCTCCAAATTCAAACTTTCCGCACATTTGACGAGGCCTTTACTATGGCTCGAAAACTAGAGATTCGAGCCTTAGAAGGAAGAGAAATTGCGGTTGCGCAACAAAAACCCCCCAATTTCTGAACCCAAGATTCCACCAACAAACCTAACACCACCAATCCTCACCCATCGACTGCTTCGAAATCAAAAGGAGCTGTGCACGCGGTGATGGTCAAATCCCAAGCACCGTCTAATACCCCACCAAAAACCACCTATAAGTATAAAGCTGAGCCCATCAATTACACTCCCTTGGGAGAAACTTATGGTGTGATATTGGAAAAATTGCTTAAAGCAGGAGCCATTACCTTACCTCCTGTTAAACCTCACTCCGGGTTTGATTCCACTCGCGCCATACCTTCTTGGTACAAAGAAAATGACTTCTGTAACTTCCACCGCGTGAAGGGACACAGTCATGAAAACTGCAAGATGTTGAAAAACATAGTGCAGGAAATGGTTGATGCAGGGGATATAGCCCTCGATAATCCTAACGCCCCTGCTAACCGAAATTTGAAAATTTTCAACAAACCATTCCCGAATCACTCTTCTAACAGTAACATAAACCAAGATATCTTAGCCGAGGAGAGTGTTCATGAGATCCATGCAGTCTCTTCGACTCCCAGCCAAAAGCCTCTATCGAAAAAATTCTGAATCAAGCCTCTTCACTAACGCAGGAACCCGAACCCCCTTCATCACCATCAAGACAAGACGAAATCCTTTCCGTTTACCCATCAAGGATTAACCACCCAGAGTTCTCTTCTCACAAATGAGCCTTCTTACACCACATCCTTGCAAGACTGTGAGCGGATGTTATCTAACTTATCTATTTCCCAAACATCTCCTTCTACCATTCTTGCTGTACAAGAGGAAGGCTCGCCACTTCTTTTGTCATCCTTAGACGAGAAACCTCTTGCACCGACATCACCAAATTCTTTAAACATGACGGATCCTCTCAAACATGCCCTCCTACCTATTAGTTCTTCATCGCCTAAATCTTTTCAGCACCGGTTGACCTCTTAACGCCCATTGATACAGTGCCTCATCTTACCCCCTGTATCACACCCACAGTGGACCGGAATCACAACCCACCTTTCTTCCATACAAAAGTTCCTATTCACACGTGAGGATTGTCATCCCTCAGAAGATAGACGAGTCCTATGGGAACGTTTGAGTACGCCATATTCTACTCAAATGCAGATGACCGATCCAGACACCTCTACCATATACCCGAAGTGTTTACAGAAAGCTTAAAATGCCTATGTCCTCATCTCACCCCCCTCATCTCTACCAAATACCTCATCCACCTCTATTAGCCTAACCAAATCTTCCCCTACGCTTGGGACCTCACCTCACCAATACCCAGTCTAACACCCCACCTAAGCGGCTAGATTTATCCAAAAATAAAGCCGTCCATCCACTTAGGAGACAGACTCAATCTCCTCAACCTATGCCTCTATCACAACTAAAACCATCGTCGTCACACCTACCTTCCATATTGGGACCTCATCCCCTCCACCTTGCATCAATATATCATACCTCCTGCGTTTTCTTTAAAACGACCTACACCTTCACCCCCCATACAGAGATCCAGGGTATATCAACACCGTCACCCCACGTATCCTGTCCACCTATCAACCCTAAACAAATTCCATCATCAAAAGATTTGTTGTGTCACTCCTATTTTTCTCCGTGGTTGTTTTCTGATACCACATCATCTGTGGCCTCATCATCTAACCAGCTAAACATAGCTTCTGCCAAAGAAGCCACGTTTAGTTAAAAACCCATTATCAAAACCCCTTGGCTAAACCACCACCCATACAAATCAACCATACCCCGTCATTACCAAAACTACCCAGTCAATAGCCTCATCTTCCTCTGACTTTGACCCACTCAAAGGGTCTTACGCCAAAATCCTTGCTATGTTGGTGGAGAATGCGACCATTTCCCTACCCCCACTTAGACCTTATGACCCATCTAAACCTCGACCTATAGGTTATGATGAGTCTAAAATCTGCGCTTACCACCCGCACACCAGGACATGATGTAGAGGGATGCAAAGCTTGAAAGCCATACTTCGTCAGTCACCTCTCTCAGATAGAAAAGTTAAGAAAGACAACTTACGAAGGGAGAGACCTTTAGCTTCAATTCCCTCTCCTATACCACCTGTCCCCGCCTCACCAAGATCTATCATTATTACAACCCCACCTCTCGAAGACCATGACTTATCCCTACCATCTTCCTCCTCTCGTATTTCACGAGATCAATATGATTAGTGTTGCTACTCGAGGGCAGAAAAAAACAATGGGAAAGCGAAAGAAAGCACACCTGCGGCCTCTCTTTCTCCGTCCACCATCCCGATCGCACCACCACCTAAAGTGGTTATTCGTGGACCCGCCTACCCCGTCTCTAATGGAGTTGCCCCACCGAACCATGATCAAACAGCTTCACCAATCACCTGTAAAAATGACACTGTATGATCTCATTCAGACTTCTGAATCTCATCGACAAGCTCTCTCGTGAAATCCTTCAAGGGATAGAGGTCTTACCTAATGAAACCTTGCCTGTTACCTCCATTCTAACACCCAATCACGTTGCTTCGCTCACCAAACAACCTATCTCCCCAACCACTTCTGTCTCTGTACAGCAAGCCGCTGCTGTCAGTTTCAGTTTCTCGAAGACGAAATTATCGACTTTGGTGCTGAAGATCCCTGACCCTGCTCTTTTCATCTCAGCTTACGTCCGGGACATTCGGGTACGTCGTCGTGTTATGATTGATGGGGGCGCTAGCCTAAACATCATCTCTTCAAAAGCCTTCCAACAAATGAATATCCCTTCTAGCTGCATGTGTGCCAACCCCATCATGTTGCGGTCATTCAATGATGCTATTACTTCTACCTTAGGCACCGTGATCCTTAACATTCGTGTAGGACCACGTACTTTACCCGAAACTCTTCTATGTCCTTGAGGGAGAGTTCCAATACAATATGTTGTTAGGCCGCCCTTGGATCCGGGCTATGGGATGCGTTCCCTCCACCTTACATAGATGCATAAAATTTGAGTACGAGGGGAAGTCCTACACCGTAAAAAGCTGATCCTCCCCCCTTCAAAACCTGCAATATGTTATATCGCCCTAATGATGTGCTTGTACCAGTCAAGACACCCATTCATCCAACCCAACCATCCACTTCAACCACACCTCTACCATCCACCTTCAACCGCACCTACACCTTCAACCATGAAACCGCCGTCGCAAATACCACTTCCTTTCCCGCAGATAACATCCCAACCTCAGACCCCTTAGTAGATGTTTTTTCAACGCCTTACGCTGGGGGGGGGAGTATCGCCTATATAACGTTAGTTCTTTCCATACCCCACAGGAGTACGGACAGTTACATGCACATCCTACCTACGACCGTCGCGTGGGGGAGGTAATCTCTACGGACCACCTAATTGCCGCACCAACCTAACGTATGGGGGTGTCGACGCATCCTCCGTTACCCCTGAACCTCCTCTTGGTGTGGTTCCCTTCCAATCTGATTTTCAATACCTGACAAATCGTCGTTTCGCCCTCACCTTCTTGACTCGCTGTGCTTGGAAAGGCTTTGGTTTTGGTCTTTATGAACAAGGCCGACATACAATCATTCCCGTGACTACACGCAAACACAATGATCGTAGTGGTCTCGGATTTCCTGAAACACTTACACCAAAGAACCTCATGTCAGTTGTATCCTGGAGATGATGACGACGTCACCCCTACCAAACCATCATCACCCATTTTGCCATCGTCACCCACAGAGTCGATAGACCCTGAATCTATCCCTCCTAACTTTTTTTTTTTTCATAAATGCTATCTTCCTAGGTCCTCTCACTTATCAACGCGATAATGAGGACCCATCTTCTCTTCCCCTTCTGTATCCAGACATGATCGAAGAGGATTCACCTTCAATTAATGTTGTTGAGTGCCAGGATGACGACTCCATCCTCACTTACCTTGGTGCGGACGACTCCTATATTCAACGCCCTTACCATCTGAAACTCAAACCATGTTGAATGAGTCGACTATAGAAATCAACATCCACACAGAGGAGGATCCTCACATTGTGAAGATCGGACAATCCCTTAACACATCAGAACAAGCCGCCTTTACTACCTTTCTCCCGTACCCAAACCAAGCTTTCGCTTGGTCCTACGCTGACATGCCAGGAATTGATCCTGACATTGCTGTCCATATAACATTACCCTAAAACCCGATTCCAAACCAGTCAAACAGAAACTGAGAAAAAAATGCATCCACGCATTGCCCTCTTGGTCAAAGAAGAGCTTCAACGACTCCTTTCTGTTTCCTTCATCTTGCCTATTGACTATCCTCATGGATTTCTAACATCGTACCTGTCACTAAAGCGACGGGGGGGACTTCGGATATGCATGGATTTCCGAGACCTTAACCTCGCTTGCCCCAAGGATGACTTCCCCCTCCCAAGTATTGATCAACTTGTTGATCTCACTGCGGGCCATGAAATGCTTTCTCTCATGGATGGCTTTTCGGGATACAATCAAATTTTGGTAGCCCCGGCCGATCAACATAAAACTACCTTCATAACTCTCCTTGGGGAACCTTTGTTATCGTGTCATGCCGTTTGGCCTTAAGAATGCTGGTGCGACCTATCAGCGGGCTATGACTTACATTTTTCATGACATTATGCACACTATCCTTGAGGATTATGTCGATGATCTTCTTGGCAAAATCTAAACATCGCAGTGAACATCTCGATGTTTTAACCATTATTTTTGATCGCCTGTTAATATTCTGTCCGTCTTCAACCAAAGAAATGTGTCTTTGGTGTCCTTTCGGGAAAACTTCTTGGCTTTATCGTCTCTTTGCGTGGCATTGAGGTCGATCCATCTAAAGTCAAAGCTATCCTAGAAATGCCCCCACCCAAAAACCTCAAACAATTGCGTAGTTTGCAAGGTAAACTTCAATCTATCCGGCGTTTCATCTCCCAACTCTCGGATCGATGTCAACCTTTCCATCACCTTCTTAAAAAGGACATTGCCTTTCAATGGAGCGAAGAGTGTCACCAAGCCTTTGAAGCTCTCAAAGCCTATCTCTATCTCTTGCAGCCACCCGTGCTTATCCCACCTCAGGACGATCACCCCTTTCTACCTTTACCTTTCCTTCCGCCACTGACCATGCTGTAGGAGCCATGCTCGCACATCGTGACTCGAGTATCGAGAACAAGCCGTTTATTATATAAGTCGTACTCTCGTGGATTATGAGACTAGGTATACACATGTAGAAAAATTGTGCCTAGCCCTATCATTCGTGCCACCAAACTCCGACACTACCTCCTGAATCACAAAACTTTTGTCATCACCAACATAGGACCCCATTCATTATATGTATGCCAAACCACATCTAAACCAACGCATCACCCGATGGCTTATGCTCCTTGCTGACCTCGACCTTGAATTTATACACCAGAAAAGTCAATCAAAGGACAAACCATTGCAGACCAACTCGCGGAGAGCCCCTTTACCTGGGGAACAATTTACCAATTTTAATTTCCCCGACGAACTCATCGCCACTCTTTCACTCAGGGAGGAGTCATATCCAATGACCCTCTTCTTCGATGGATCCAAATGCCAGCGCGGCGGAGGAGCCGGCGTTGTTCTCATTCCTCTTGACGCTGAGCCTATGCCTCTTTCATTCCGCTCGATTTCCCCTGCACTAATAATACAGCGGAATACGAGGCCCTTGTTTTGGGTCTCCAGGTTGCGTTACACTTAGGTGTCAAATCTATCAATATTTTCGGCGACTCTCAATTGTAGTCAATCAAGTTATGGGCATCTACCAATGTAAAAATGAGGAACTTCAAAAGTACAAAACATACGTGGATTCACTTTTGACCTTATTTACTCATTATTCTATCCAAACCATTCCCCGCTCCACTAACAAATTTGTGGATACTATGGCTTGCTTAGCCTCGCAAATTCCTTCACCTCAAACAACTGACTCTGACATTTTCGTCTTGGTCCAACAACTCTTTGCCCCATCTTACTCAGCCCCGGTTGTTTGTATGATAAATAATGTGTCTGCTAATTCGCAGGATACCTGGTATCACCAATTTCACGACTACCTTACAACCTCTGTTCTCCCACCTGACCTTACTAGTACCGGAAAAACGTGCTTTTCTTAAAAGTGTTTCTCGTTATGTCGTCATGGGGGGACTCCTTTATAAACGTGGCTTTGATGGCATCCTCCTTCGATGTCTAACCGGCGGAGGTCACCTATACCATCCAACAAGTCCATGACGGTATTTGTGGTGGACATTTTAGTGGCCTTGCCATGGCCAAACGAATCCTTCGCCTAGGCTATTATTGGCCTACTCTTAATAACGACTGCTACGAATATGTTAAGCGTTGTGTTATGTGTCAACAACATGCCAACCTTCAACATACTCTCCTAGCCATCCGCTACAGGTCGCACGAGATCTTTGGCCTTTCTCACAATGGGGTTTAGACCTTATTGGTGAGATTCATCCACCCTCTTTCGCAACGTCACCGATGGATAATCACAGCAACCGAATATTACACAAAATGGGTGGAGGCCATTCCACTCATTTCAACCAAAAAAGAAAAAATTGTCGTTCATTAACCATCACATTATCTGTCGTTTTGGTGTTCCTCATCGCCTGATAACAGATAATAATGGAAAATCTTTCAAAAATAAGTTGTTACAAGACCTTTGTGACAACTTTGGTATCAAACTTAGCTTCTCATCACCTTACTATCCACAGGCCAATGGTCAGGCTGAATCTTCTAATAAAACCCTAACCAAAATCCTCATGAAAGTTGTTAATGATTCTGGAAGAAAAATGGCATGATCACATCCCCTTTGCCCTTTGGGCTTATCGTACTAGCATTCGTACCTCCACTAATGCCACACCATTTTCTTTGGTATATGGTACCGAGGCTGTCTTGCCTCTCGAAATACAAATACCCTCCCTCAGAATATCTCTTCAGGATATTCTCACCAACGATGATTTCCGCCAAGAGCGGTTAGCCCAATTAGAGCTTCTTGACGAGCGTCGTCTTACAGCTCTTGACCACCTTCAAATCTATCAAAAACACATCAAGCGTGCTTATGATAAGCGACTTCATGAGCGTACCTTTAAGGTTGTGATCTTGTCCTCAAAGAGAATCAACATGTAACCAAACTAGAAAAGAGCAAACGTGGAAAATTTGCTCCCAATTGGATTGGGCCTTACATTATCACTCACACTTATGGATCAGGCACTTATCGTTTAGCTTCGCTTAATGGTAAACCTGAGCCTGAACCCCTTAATGCCTTGCATCTTCGACCATTCTACTGTTGTTGATTTAGTGTTATATCACTTCTTATCTACCTTGCGCTCATCCCTTGAGCTCATTTACCACCGCATACACTTTTTTTTCCTACATCTCAAAATAGAATCAAGCTCACATGGTTTGTTATCACCCCCTTAAATTAAAGATGCCTTCCCCTTTTTAGTCTAGTCCATGACTTCAAAGTATCAAAATGACACATTCTTAATTAAACACTTATGGGATTTTCTTGAGTCAAACTTCCTACAAAACTAGATGCTTTATGCCAAACGGACATCTAGACCTCTAAAATTATACATAGACTGCTCCCTCGAAGGACAGCTATATGCCAAACTATTGCTGCTATTATATATATAGACTGCTCCCCCGAAGGACAGCTATACACACAAACAAAACGCCGCATCTGCTACTATAAATAGACTGCTCCCTTGAAGGACAGCTATACACAGTCAGCCTTTATCAGAAAGCTTCTCGCATTGATCAGCTTCGTGAAGACCTCAAGAGTAACAAAACATACATATCCCTTGTAGACTTCCCGCATCGATCAGTCTATATCCAGCAAAAAAAAGCCGCATTCAAAAGAACTTTTTGAGTCATGGACTTGTCTATTTAGGTTTGGTTCTCTTTCGTCAGAATACTCACTTTAACAAGTTCTCAGCCTCCCAGCTACACCATCCACCTCACCTCACCATTTGTTTAAACAACAAAACTCAAGGGACGTGACGTATATCCGATATATTGTGATTATACAACTCTTTTCACCTATCGACTTCTCGTCTATGCAAGGTACCTGTATTTATGGGATTGTATTGATGGATGTTTTTCTATGCATTGATTTATGGTGTACCTTATTGATATTGCTCATTGAGGCTGGAAAGGTATATGTTTTGTGATTACGAAGCTATATATCATTATAAAGAAAAGGGATAGGGACTGTATAGATGACAAATTACATGTGACCCAACCGCACTCGAATCCCCGAGGTTGTGTTTGGGGAAGACAATGTAGAAATTGATGGATTGGCTAATGGTAGCGAATATAGGTAATGGATGCAAATTATGTGCTGAAAATGGTAAGAGGAGAGTGGTCAATATCAATACACATGTTTCAACTTGCATAATGCAGGGAAATTTGCGGCAAATTTCATACTATGGGCGAAAATTTCATTTAGGAAATTAAAAGGCATATATTCGGAGTGGGTCGGTTCCTGTTCGCCTATAAAATAATAGTATATTTTTTTTAGGGGGGGGTTTTCGGCTTCGCGTTCATTTGACAAATCTCCATATAAAAACCTAGGTGATTCACCGGGTAGTATACCTCAAGTAGCTTACCAAATACCAATACTGTGAAATTTGAACTCGCATACCCTTGAGCACCAGAGATTCATATTACTGTTAGCCTGTGATTGTTGACGCACGAGAAATGCAGTGTTGACATGCGACAAGGGAATTGTTGACGTGCGACAAGAGCTGTTACTGACGCACGAAAAAGGTGTTCTGACGTGCGACAAAGGAAGTGTTGACGTGCGACTTGGGTAGTGTTGACGCGTGACAGAGGAAGTGTTGACACGTGAAAGAGGAAGTGTTGACGCGCGACTTGGGTAGTGTTGATGCGTGACAGTATATTAAGATAGTGGACGCGCGACCCTCAGACAGTGGATGCGCGACAAGACCTCAGACTGGATAGAGTTGCTACTGGATTCTTTTACTGACGTAGGACTCTTTTCAAAATAATGGAAGGTGCCAGCTCAAAAATACGAATAACCTAAAAGTAAGTAAGAAATCTCAGAAAGAATCACTCTTCAAGTATTTTGGAAACTCTGCGGATACAGATATTGTAAATACCAATCATATAGATGCCACCAAAGAGAATCAGAATACTGACTGTGTGGAAGGAATTATTGAGGTGGACATGCATTCTGCACAGTATCAAAGTCAAACAAATGAAACCTACGATAATATGGCAGATCTTGAAGATATTGTTCCTATTGGGGTTGCAACCAGAAGTGCAGCTAGATATCACAGATACAAACACTTAGCAAAATGGAAGACAGAAATCAAAATCAAACCTCCGGTCCAAGAAAGAGGAAACTAGGTGTTGTGATATTGCTCAAAATTCTCTACTCAAAAAGTAAAGAATTAAAAACAAACAAGAATATGTGGACCATTGGCAGGACATACAAGTTTGATTGGGTAGCTAAATTTCCATTTATTGAACCTGTACAATCATCTAATTCTGAAGAAATCCCATCTGAATGTACATGTAAAATATGTACGTGGAAATTGGGAAAGCAACAAAAAATGCAACTGAAGCTGGACACTATAGAAAAATATTGTGGAAAACAATATTTAACTGTAACAGGGGCGGATGGCCAAAAAATCAAAACACATAGGTGGAAAACTGAAAAAGAATGCATGCATGTTAGATACACAGTGGAAGATAAGGCAGAACAGAAAAAACACAGACATCTGTTGGAAAAGGGAGGAACGATCACATCGCATATTGGTAAGATGAAAGAAACAAATCTACATGCAAAATTCATACAATTCTCTGCTCTTTTTCAAATACTTAAAAAAGGAAGAGCGATTTTAGATTTCCTCGATTTCAAAGTTTTGTATCAATTTAACGAAATGTTGAATGTACCTCAGTCTCATTGGTCTAAGAGTAGTGGATGGGAAATGGCAAAATGCCTCTCGATGATAGAGAAGGAAGATTTGAAAGAGAATGTAAAAAAAGTAAACTTTATCTCTCTTTCAATTGATGAAGTGACAGCAGTCGACAACACCGCATGGGTATGTATCCACATCTATACTTTAGAAAAATCATATAAGGACACCTCATCTGTTGGGTGTTATGAAAATGGTTGAAAACTGCAATGCCGAAAACCTATATAAAATAGTTTGTTTCTCATTTGAAAGATGTTTCTGGTATGACTGATTATGAAATTGCTACGAAGTTGGTATGCGTTGGAGCAAATGGTGCATCTGTCATGCAGGGTCACCGAACAGGGCTCTATATTAGATTACAAACAACAGTGGCCCCATATATGCTACCAATTTCACTGTATGGCTCACAGAATGAATTTAGCGTATAAAATGGTAAGAAACCACGAAAATGTTGCTAAATTAGAAGACCTTATAAGAGAACTTCATGCCTATATGTCAAGCAGCCCAAAGCGTTTTCTCGAGTTCCAAAAATTTGCAATTGGAATTACAGATGGCAAAAAAACTTCTAAAGGATGTGGAGACTAGATGGATCTCTTTGTATGAACCTGCATGCAGAGTTCGTGAGGAGTATCCTTCATTGGTTGGTTTCATGCACAAATACCGTCATGAAGTTGATATGGTAAGAAACTTGTTGTTACGTTTAACTGATTTGGAGACATTGCTTACATTGGTTGGTATTCTTCCAATGTTAAAGGAGATCAATACACTGATGAAGCATGCACAGGGCAGATTAATCTATATTGTGGATTTTATACGGATGAGGAAAATGGTATGTCAAAGTCTTGATATATTGTACTATTCCAACGATAGTTTTGATGCACCTGTTTTTTAAAATTAGAGAGATTTATTAGATCTTAAAAATCCTAACACCTTTTTGAGATTTAATATGCCACGATCACCTCTGCATCACTGTTAATGGGAGGGAAATACCTGTGCACATTTTGCAAAAACGTCAAGCTATTACAGGATCGGAACGAGAAGATGTTCCCGTGACACGTAATTTGTTTGAGTCTGTTATAGTTGAAACAAGAATAAAGCTTAAAAAAAATTTAGAAACCTTGTCATCAAAAATTAGGGAACATTTCTATAAAGATAAAATTCTGGAAGCCATGGGTGTGATGAATCCTAATTTTTGGAATACTGAAGGTGGCCGTGCAAACTTTGTCAGTAAGCATTTCCATAAATCAATGGGTACAATAATGGAACAATTTACAAAGACGTCAGAGCTCAAGGGTGTGGAAATCAAAGGTATACTGAATATCGATTTATTAAAGTTTCAGTCAACAAATTTTGCAACAACAATGAGGAACCAATATAAGAATTTAGATCAACCTTCTGAAATTGGTGCTATTACAAGGCTGTGGCGAGGAATCTATCAAAGTTCTATTTTACAAGAAGATATCAGTGAATATTTCAGATTATATGAGTTATGCCAAACAATGATTTTGGGGTCTATAGAGGATGAAAGGGTTTTCAGTGCATTGTCATTTATAAAATCAAAACTGAGAAACAGGTTGGATAAAAATCTGGAAAGTTGCATGAGGTGTTATGTTTCTCGATACTCCATCGAAACCTTTCCGTTCGACAGAGAAATTGCACACTGGAATTCCCTTTGCGAAAGAAGAGGTGTGAATAATACAGCTACAAGTACAAATATTCCCAACCTTGAGAGTGTAATTGGCTCTTTGTCACATTCTACAGAAGACAACATCGACTTTGATGAAGCTATTGATAATGGATTGTTTCAACTTTAAATAGGTATCTTCTTTATCTATCTTTTATCTTTATCATTAAAGATGTTACAGGTCTATATACTAAAAAATGTCAGGAAATTCACCCATCTATCTACTAATACATTTCTCGTGTTGGGTTTTTTTAAAACACAGATCTAGCTCATTACTAGTGGCAATGATGATTTCAACTTTAAGGAGGTATCTTTTTCCCCTTAATCTTATTGTTTGTTACTATTCATTTTTTCAGCTCTGGTTATCATTAAAGATGTTACAGGTGTATGTATTTACATTTAGTTAAATACAATATTTTTACTTTTTGAAAATGTGGGTTGACATCCGTCCGAGGAAGCTGTTACTTCTCGGGACTAACAATGTCAGGCAACTCACCCATCTATCTACTAATCCATTTTTTGTGTTGAATTTTTTTTAAGACAAAGATCTAGCACATTACCGGTGATGATTTCAATTTTAAATAGGTATCTTCTTCAACATAATCTTATTGTTTGTTACTATTCATTTTTTCAGCTCTGGTTATCATTAAAGATGTTACAGGTGTATGTATTTACATTTAGTTAAATACAATATTTTTACTTTTTGAAAACGTGGGTTGACATCCGTCCGAGGAAGCTGTTACTTCTCGGGACTAACAATGTCAGGAAACTCACCCATCTATCTACTAATCCATTTTTTGTCTTGAATTTTTTGTAAAACAAAGATCTAGCCACATTACCGATGATGATTTCAATTTTAAATAGGTATCTTCTTCAACATAATTTTATTGATTGTTACTTTACAATTTTTTCAACTCTTGTTATCATTAAAGACGTTACAAGTATAATTCTATATATTTACATTTATTTAAAGATATTGTTGGTCTATATATTTGAAGATGTTGCTGGCACTTCTCAGGAGTCAGGACTGACAATGTCAGGCAACTCACCCCTATATCTACAATGTCATGTAAAACAAAGATCTAGCACGTTACCCTTGATGATTTCACAGCAATCTAATACGCAAGAGGTAAGCTAAACCCTAGCATATTTGTAATTATGTTTAATTTCTTACCAGTGATGATTCTTTCTTGATTTCTCATAATTATATTTAATTTATTTTTAAAACATAAGTCCACATAAAATTCCTCATAAAATTCACATAAAATTTGGGATAAACAATACATTATACGATTTTAAATATAAGTCCACATAAAATTCCTCATCATCCATATATATCATATCATCACCATATCATTATCATATCCTGAGTCCTGACACTACAATTATTATTAATACAATTATTTATCTAATTTTAAATTTATTAAAAACAATTTCATTTTTTAAAATAATTCATAATCATATCATTACAATTCTATTCGTTCTAATGTCATCTATATCCATTCTAATCATTAATCTCATCTATATCCATTATAACACATTCCATTTATTTTATCATCTATATCCATTCTAATGACATTATGATCATATCGTTACAAGTGTAGAGAATAATTATCTTAAAACAAGTTCAAAAGTCTAGAGAAGAAGAATTACTGTGCTTGATGATAAATCTACGTCCACATTAAATTGATCATCCGTCTTTCATCATCATCTATCATTAATTATCAATTATCATCATTCATCATCTACGTCCACATACAATTCATGACAACTCAAGTAAACAAGAAACATACATATAATTCATGATAATCACCATCTAATGCAATTAAAATTAAATATTGTATATAAATCCATATAATGAAATTCAAAAACCATAGTACATACTCAATAGTAGAAGTTTTCATATTCAATATTTAAATTTTCTTCAATAATAAAAGTTTTCTAGTTTTCAAAACCCTCTCTTTCTTTATCCAATTCTACTCTGCACTCTTCCCCAATGGCTTCTTCCACTGTGGCTATACCTCTTTCCCCAAAACCATAAATCTCCATGCGACAGCAAATTTGGATCAGCTGCAAGCGTATAAACTATCCCGTTGCCAACTAATTTTCATAACGACTAATAATCTCATTGATAAGAACCTTAGCCCTTTTGTCCCATTCTATAAGTTGATTGATATGAGGAAGCATCTCCATCTTTCTCATCAACCCACACAAAATCTTTTTTGTGCTTGTCCAGTTGTATGAAATACTCCTTGCCCTCTTTAGAAGTACTTGTGCCAAAACCCTGTATGGTCCAAGCAACAAGTGATACCTAATCAGCAAGTGAACAAAACCAGAACTTGAAAACATATAAAGAGAAAACAAACTAGCATTACTTTGTAGTACTATATGGTCCAGCCATTTATCGATCCACTCAATGATTCTCTCCAAGCTTCATAATCAGGAATAGTGTAAAAAGATAACACATTTCCATTTTTGTGAGTTGCCTACATCAACATGTGCCAAAATTAGACATGGAGATACATAACATCTGGAGGCTTAAAAACAAATATAAAAGAGTCTCAATACACTCAACCAAATATACAGGGGGAACAGTTACCTTGACAATAGGAGTGATAAATTCCACAACAAATGAAGGAATTTTAAGTAGTGATGGCCATGTATGGTGTATGAAATTGATCAGCAATCCTTTGATGTGGGAACCATCATGGTCCTTTAAGAGACAAAGGACAAGTCAAAAAGGATCTCACTATAAAGGATGTGTCAGAATTAAGCAGAAACTAAACAGAGCTATACAAAGATCATGTACCTGGTCTGTCATTATCATCAGATGGCCTTATCTTAAACATTTAAATGCTGTCATATATTTTATCTTCCTGTAGACCAAGGATTTTTTTTATATTTACTATCTCTTTATTCTCCATTTGTTGGTGAGTGGTAGCTTCCCTGACATTGAAGTAGCTTACCTCTGAGAGGAAACACGCCATAATATTATTGACCAACAATAGATATTCCTGCCACCTGATAGGATAAAGATAACTAAAATAACAAAAAAATTAAATTGGAAAGTGATGTCGAAACATGTCACAATACTACCAAATTCAGTATTCACATTTCCCTGTTTCAAGGCACAAACACTTACAGCAAGAGCCTTAGCTAAGTCACCCTCTGTTAATATTAAAGTACATTGATCAGAATTCTTCCCCCTTGATTGATTTGCATCATCAAGTTTGGGAACATCAATTAATTTCCCCTTCTTGGTTCCATCAGTTTTCTTAAGATCTTTTTTTTGTTTAAACTTTTCCACTGAACTCATCAGGTCAATGAAAGTTACAAAGCTCATCTTAGATACTAGCATTGCAAAAATTACATGTACTCAGAAATGCTACATATTAGACACCACGCCTTTATTTATTGACATGGGCTGCAAATGCGAAACAGTGAAAATTACTCTAAATTTATAACAGCAAATTGTATCAGAATAAAAAAATATGAATTAAAAACGAATTATACTTACAATCAACATGGAAACCGAACGTTGATTCGAGAAAATTCTTTTCTTCCACGAGTGTTGCCTTGGTTGTAATAATTGGTAAATTTTTGAACGAAAGGCCCGTAAACCGATGGATGTCATTTGCTTCGATACTGAATTGAAAAATTTGGCCATCGTTCAGAGTCACATAAAGAATGCCGTCCTCTAAATTGTAGGATGACAGAAAGTAATTCAAAATATCCGGATCTATTTCGAAATGGGGCATATTAACGAGCCCTGTAAATTCACACGCATCCATTAAATCTTTATATTTTGAAGACATCTTTAAAACAGTATGGATGTGAGGGCATAAGATACATCGATTGAATTGGATTCTCTTGATTTTTGTTACTGAACTTGCAGTTGGGAAGCATCGAGACCTGCAAAAAATCAAGAGCTGGAAGGTGAAAACGAGAAAATGACCAGTTGAAGGGTATTTATAGGCTAAATCAGACGTCAATGGCTTCACTTGACGCGCGTCAAAGGTTCTAGCTGACGCGTGACAATAGTCCTAACTGACGCGCGTTAATTAGATCCATCGACGCACGTCAATAGGAGCAAGCGACGCGTGCATCAATAAGATCCAGTGACGTGCGCAACAATAGGAGTGAGCGATGCGCGTCAATAGGAGAAAGTGACGTGCGTCAATAGAATCCAGTGACGCGCGTCAATAGGAGTCAACGACATGCGTGTCTAAAAGAGCCAGTGACACGCGTCAAAAAGAGACTAGTGACGTGCGTCAATAGGAGTCAGCGACGCGCGTCAGTAGGAGCCAGTGACGCACGTGTCAAAAAGAGCCAGTGAAGTGCGTAAAAAAGAGCCAGTGACGCAGCGTCATTAGGTGCCAGTGACGTGCATCATTAGGTGCCAGTGACGCGCGTCAATAGCGGGGAGTGTCGCACGTCGGTCAACACCATTGACGTTCCATTGACGCGCGTCAGGAGTGATGAGTGACTAGATGGATCTCTTTATGGCACAGAGAAAGCCTGAGACTACCAAATAATTGATTTCTTATCCAAAATTTAATGTAATTCAAAGTTTTCACCTCTTTTGCTCTAGAGGAAATTCCCTTCATGTTTCCAATTGCAGCCAATTGAGATGAAGCCTTCAAATTTATCCCCAGACCAAAGAAACAGTGTTTGGTGTGTACTTGATGATGATATAGGGTCTTGTTTGATAAGTTCAAAAAGAAACTTCATGATATATGCTAAGACTGAGTTTGAGATGAGGTACCACTAAGGCACTCTTGACAAAATTTACACAATCTTACCTTTTTAAGATGATCCAACCTTGCACAGAGAACTTTATGTTGAGCTGTAAAAAAAAATTCAATATTTGAGACACTTGATTTTATCAATTGTACTTCAAGAAGATCATGATTAATCAATTCAAGGCATAGAAATGGGGGAGCTTCAAGAAAATTGTCTTCAAACATACACTTGAACATTGTATCTTCAGCAAAGGAAAACAAAACAAGGTGGTAGCAGGAATTTTATACTTTGATACTCATTGCAATGGTCAACCAAGTATTTCATCAGCTCAACAATGATAATTAGAAGAAAGTAAAAACAACTTTCCGTTACACAACAATTTTGATCACTTTACCCTTGTTGTATCTTTCAAACCTCATTCTTGTAACTAATATGATATGTAAACAACTTTATTGAGCTATGATCATATGCACCACCTTAAAAATTTGAAAAAAAAAGAGACATATTTTAATTCAACCACTCCAAGAAGCAGTCCTGAAGAGAGAATCTCAAGATGTGAATCCTATACAACATATTTTGATACTGATCCATTTTCCCCAAAACATTTTACAATATCTCAAGATGTGAATCCTATACAAAATTAACTTCTATGATTTCTCTGAAGAAGGCACTATTTTTTCTTGGATGCTAAGAATACAGGTTGTTTAGTCTGCATTTCTAAGCGATCGAGTTTTATAAAAACTTGAATAAGTTTAAATACTCATTTCAAAATCTAATTAAATTTGGCATGAAGCACCTAAAAGACACCTCCTATACACATTTCATGTTTTGGTTAACCATGGGTTTTCCTAAAGATGTTACAGGTCTATATACTAAAAATGTCAAGCAATTCACCCATCTATCTACTAATCCATTTCTCGCGTTGGGTTTTTTTAAAACACAGATCTAGCTCATTACCAGTGGCAGATGATGATTTCAACTTTAAGCAGGTATCTTTTTCCCCTTAATCTTATTATTTATTACTATTCATTTTTTCAGCTCTGGTTTTCATTGAAGATGTTACATTTCTATATACTAAAAATGTCAGGCAATTCACCCATCTATCTACTAATCCATTTCTCATGTTGGGTTTTTTTGAAACACAGATATAGCTCATTACCAGTGGCAGTGATGATTTCAACTTTAAGGAGGTATCTTTCTCCCCTTAATCTTATTGTTTGTTACTATTCATTTTTTTCAGCTCTGGTTATCATTAAAGATGTCTATGTATTTACATTTAGTTAAATACAATATTTTATTTTTTGAAAACGTGGGTTGACATCCGTCCGAGGAAGCTGTTACTTCTCTGGACTGACAATGTCAGGCAACTCACCCATCTATCTACTAATCCATTTTTTCTGTTGAATTTTATTAAGACAAAGATCTAGCACATTACCCGGGGATGATTTCAATTTTAAATAGGTATCTTCTTCAACATCATCTTATTGTTTGTTACTTTACATTTTTTTCAGCTCTTGTTATCATTTATTTAAAGATATTGTTGGTCTATATATTTAAAGATGTTGTTGGCACTTCTCAGGACCTGACCAATGTCAGGCAACTCACCCCTCTATCTACAATGTCAAGAAAAACAAAGATCTAGCACGTTACCCTTGATGATTTCACAACAATCTAATACGCAAGAGGTAAGCTAAACCCTATGATATTTGCAATTATGTTTAATTTCTTACCAGTGATGATTCTTTCTTGATTTCTTCCTAAAATTCCTGAAATTCCCTGCTTTGTCATAGATCCATCACTTCTTCAGATTTCTCCATGAAGAAATAGATCTATTTTTAGACTTATAATGATCATCCTCTAACACGAAGTTATTCAAACTCAATTATAATGTTATTTTCCATATCCTATAGTCACCCACCCCAAATCTACACTAATCACAACTATTTAAATCAACTTGGACAGAGTCTTTATCTAATAAAAATCCTTTCTAGTAATAAAACTGACTAGAACATTGTAGTGTGCCTTCTTCAAACTATCCTGCAAATGTAGTGTGCCTTCTTCAAGGCTCTACATAAATACTTACACATAGTTTGCTATGATCTAGTTTACAACCTTCAATATTTTCTTACACACTCAAAATTATTCCAAATTATAGCCTCCCAGTTCTAATCCATAATTATTCTTCACCCCTATCAAATATTAAAAAATGATAGGATTCTTCAACCTATGAACTTGATCTATACAAACTAATCTTCATGATAAGAACCTTATATGTTTTACATTAAACTTCAGAGTTCTATATCGAGCTTGACCTATCTTTCAATCACATGGTTATTCCAACTTTGGTTAATCTAGCCTCCATAACCTTGACTATTTACAGCAACTTGTCAATCTACTCTACACAAAACAATATCCATGATAACAAAACCATATCTTTTAAACCATGGTCTTGATTGTTTCCAGCAAAACGTTATTTTCTGACAAATGGTCTTGACTATTTTGGATGTCAAACAACCTCTCTAATGAGAGATTATGCACTTATATAGAGGTGAATCTCTTTAAAATAGAATTTTCCTACACCCATAAGTCTATTAAGGAGAAATCCTAAAGATCTGTTTCAAATCTTAGTTGCTATTTTTTCCCAAAAACATAATTTTCAAGATAATTAAAGTCCCACAAGATATTTAGGCACTACATTTTACATTATACACATTAAATTGATCATCGTCATTTCATCATCATCTATCATTAATTATCAGTTATCATCATTCATCATCTACGTCCACATACAATTCATGACAATGCAAGTAAACAAGAAACATACATATAATTCATGATAATCACCATCTAATGCAATTAAAATTAAAGACTTTATATAAATCCATATAATTAAATTCAAATATTCATAGTACATACTCAATAGTAGAAGTTTTCAAATTCAATATATAAAGTTTCCTCAATAATAAAAGTTTCTAATTTTTAAAACCCTCTTTTTCTTTATATAATTCTACTCTACTCTCTTCCCCAACGGCTTCTTCCACTGTGGATGTACCTCTTTCCCCAACACCAGAAATAACCCCTGAACTTATAAGATCTTCTGCAGCACTGTCCAGATTTTTTATAATTCTTTCTTCTTGATTTGTTGCATCTCCATGTGACAGCAAATTTGGATCAGCAGCTGCTTTGGCTTTGAATAATATGTCAGGGTCGAGACCATGCTCTTTAATTATCTGCTTTAGTGTATTGTTTTTTTTGTTAACCAAAACAATATTTTGCTTCAATTTTTTTGCTGCGGATAAGCTGTTCTTTGTTGTTTCCAAGTGAACTTGCAAAACCTTCGCCTGACTCTTCAAATTTTCATATTTCAACTGCACAAAAAGAGTAATGTCAATTCAAAATATTAATGTAAATTCAAAATTTCAAATTAACAAGAATGATTGTTTAAATGTAATAGTACTTACAACCGCTCTATCTCTTTCGGCATTTGCGATTGATACCAAATCCTTGTCCTTGGACCATTTGTTAAAATATGCCTGGGCCTCGGCACTAATATTTTCCAACTTGTTTAGTGCCTTATCTAAAATTTCATCTTTATAGTTGTTGTTAAACGTGACAGTCCCACTATCTTACTTGGGTAAGTAAGGAATCCATCTTTGCAGGTTGATTCTGGACTGCAGCGTATAAACTATCCCGTTGCCAATAATTTTCATAACGACTAATAATCTCATTGATAAGAACTTTAGCCCTTTTCTCCCATTCTATAAGCTGTTGGATATGAGGAATAATAAACTCACTGACATGGGATTGACAATCATTACCAATTAAGTTCTCCAAAGGAAAACGTGGCAACTATTCACTATCTGAATCTGATGCAGACGATCTTGCTGAAGAAGAATGGGGGCTTTCACCAAGATCAACTGCTCCTTGTTTCTGCCTTTGGGTGGGCTGATCCTGTTTTTGAAAAAATTAATCAAGATTTAGATAAATAAATTTAAATCAGAATGTAATTAAAAATTGTAAAGTATATTAAAATTGAAATTTGAAGTATACCTGCTAGCCTTGAATCATCTCGCGGGTATCGAAAAAACCAGTTGGGTCATTGCTATTAATGCCCAAATAATCTTCATCTAAATTTATATTGTTCAAAACAGATATGCCCATTGCACTGGGCAAGCCACCAAGTGATAGAGTTGGAATTCGAAACAAGGAGGCAAGGTTTAGTGTCCCACTAGGGGCCGGAGCAAAAGGCATGCGTTTACCAATGTTCTTTTTCACTGTTCCTCTAGTTGGTATTTTAAAAATTAATGGTTGAGTGGGTGTCAGTGCTGTGGTTTGATTATGACTGACATATGCTGAAAAGTATAAGAAAAAAATGAAAAATATTAAAACAATTCATAAAGTCAAAACTATGAAATTAAACGTACTATAGAAAAGTTATACCTTGTTGTCGAGGGGTTATTTTTCTCGGTGCTACAGATGGCCTTGTAGGAGTTGTACTCAGTGGCTGTTCAGAAGATATGAATGCATGCGACTGTATGGAGTGAGTTGGGGAAGAAGGTTCCAAAGTCCCTGCAATTCATCAATATTAAATAATGTCAATTCAATTGGTTAAAATTTAAATTGAAAAATAAATATGCAACTTTGGAAGTTGTAAATAATATATGAGAATGTATTACTTCTCTGGCATTTAACGAGTTCAAACTGTTGAGGATTTGGAGAGGAGTGAGCTTCCATTTCAGATTGGGAGTCCCCTGAAGCCTCCGCGTGTTGTTGGCCTCTTCCTCTTGATAACTTCTTTTTTCGGGGAAGGGCTTCAAGATATCTTCTCTGCAAAACATTAAAATTTAAGTTTTAATAAATGTGCACTGTAATGTCAAAAATTGAAATACAATTACAAACTAAATAGTTTATACCTGTTGTTCTTCAAATGGAATTGAGAATTTCTTCAAAGCCTCATCAGAGCAAGTAGGAATTTGTTTATCTTTTAAATTTAAAATTTCCTCATAGTAGAAGCCGAGGAGATAGTTTGTTGAATATATGAAAGGTTTATCTGAGAGTTTTGAATTTATTATGTCAGTTCTTATTTTTTTGGATAGATATGTGCACCAATCAAATTGTCATTTTGAGATAGTGGCACAAATGTATGCGATGGCCCAATTTGGTATATCTGTTTGGCGACCCTACAAAACAATTCTGGCTTGAAAAAATGAAATAAGTGTAGTAAGAAAGTGGTGTGCAATTTATTGTGTATCTACACCACGCCTGGATTTATTGACATGGGCTGCAAATGTGAAACAATGAAAATTACTATAAATTTATAACAGCAAATTGTATCAGAATAAAAAATAATAAAAAATATGAATTAAAACGAATTATACTTACAATCAACATGGAAACCATACGTTGATTCGAGAAATTTCTTGTCTTCTTCCAGGAGTGTTGCCTTGGTTGTAACAATTGGTAAATTTCTGAATGGAAGGCTCGTAAACCGATGGATGTCATTTTCTTCAATATTTAATTGGAACATTTGGCCATCGTTTAGAGTCACATAAAAAATACTGTCCTCTGAATTGTAGCATGACAGAAGGTAACTCAAAATATCTGGATTTGTTTTGAAATGGGGCATATTAACGAGCCCTATAAATTCACACTTTTCCATCAAATCCTGATATTCTGAAGACATCTTTAAAGTCGTATGGATGTGAGGGCATAAGGGATTCCTGTAGTTGATCTTAAATATCGATTGAGTTGGATTCTCTTGATTTTCTTGCTGAACTTGCAATTGGGAAGCATGTGAAGTCGACATTATAGCTGTAATTACATCTTTGACAAAGATTTAGACCTGTAAAAATTCAAGAATGGGAAAATGAAAACGAGAAAATGAGCGGCACAAGGATATTTATAAGCTAAATAGGGCATCACTGGCCCCTATTGACGCACGTCATTTGCTCCTAATGACACTAATCATTGGCTACTACTGACACGCGTCAGCTAGGACTGTTTTCATGCATCAGCTAAGACCTTTGATGCATGACACTGGCTCCTAGTGACGAGCGACACTGTCCCCTACTGATGTGCGTCACTTCCTCCTATTGTCAAGCGTCAGCTAAGACCTTTGACGCGCGTCAACAGGTTCAGGTGACGCGTGTCAATAGAAGACAGAGACACGCGTCATTAGTGTACAGTGTCATGTGTCAATAGATGTTAGTGTCACGCGTCAAAGGTCTTAGCTGACGCGCGACAACAGTCCTAGCTGACGCGCATCAATGGGAGCTAGTGACGCGCGTCAGTAGGAGCAAATGACGCGCGTCATTAGGGGCCAGTGACACACGAAAGTAGGAGGAAGTGTCGCACGTCATTTCCAGACACTGACACATGACAGTAGGAGACAATGTCACGCGTCATTACGATCCAGTGTCGTGCGTCATTAGGAGCCGGCGTCGTGCGTCATTACGAACCAGTGTCGCGCTAGTGATGTGCATCAGTCTATACTATTGACGTTCTATTGATGCATTTCAGGAGTGGTTATTGATGTCTTCTTGTCGCGCGTCACTTATGGAGCCATGAAAAACTAGGCAAAAAATTTATTTTTGAATACTGTCAAATTCACCTTTCACTGAAACTGGTTACGGGTATATTCGCCAGGTATTTTCCACCTTCAATTTTATAGGGGTGTCTTAAAATGAACCCTACAATAATGGAATATTCTCCTCAAAACACAATGAAATATTTTCTAACCTAGGTGGCTTGAATGGAGAAATTGGAAAGGATGGCAACAAAAAGTCTCCATTCAATATCAAGCTCTTGAGATATCCTTTCTATTGATTATGAAACTTATGGTAAACTGAACGAGGCCTCATAATTTTGTCTAGATAAGGTTATGGAATAATCAAGTGTGAGAGGTGTAATCTCGGTTAGCTCTATGAACGGTTAGCAAGTTATGTCCAAAAAAAGAGGGTCCAATGACCTTACTCATTTAGGACATCCAACTACCTAATGATGTTCGACAGGAGTGGTGATGATCTAAATACCAAATCTCTTAATCCAAGATCTATGTTTGATTGGATCTCACTTCCGTTTGGTTGAGGAACTATAAGATCACAACTGTAAACTCTCTCTGGTCATGGGCCTACTATGGCCATGCAATGTGATGTGAAATCTATGCCCAAGGGTGGTTGGGTAATATGTGCATGGTAGCAATACAATAATAAGAATCCTGATTAGATGTGATGTTTAGCATGTTGAGTTTCTCTATCTTAACAGTCATTTCGAGTCGGAGTTCCGAGGACAATAAGACGAAGTCCCATATCTATGTCCATGAGCAGTTATGGTGCATTTGGCTATGGAAGTAGTGGATCAAAACTATAGGCTTACTATTGTTGTGGACCGTTCATGGTCATGTAAGTGCTCAAGGTAATTGATAATTCAGTTTATTTTGACCAATACTCAAATGCCTTATCATCTTCAATATTTAGTGTGTCTTATTTTCTGTTGATTTTTTTATGTCTCTAGTTTATTTTAAAACGTTAAACCTAAGGCCTTGATCTATGTCCGCAAGTGGAACCACTAGGTTTACTTGTGGTACTATTGGTTCGAAAACAAAATATATAGGCTCTCTTCATCCTATGACTAGTCATTCATGGAACTATTGAACTGAATAAAAAAGAAAACTACATAAACAAAGTAAATTTAAACTATGTTTTTGGTATTTTATTATATATGAATGAACCAAAGCAATAAAGCAACTAATCTAATAAAACAAATATTTTTTATTGTTTTCTTCTATTTTTTAACAAAGCTTTCGAACCTAATAAATGAATCTAAAACAAACAATTTAGCCATATGTAGCTAATGTTTGTGTAAATGATGTTAATGTAAACCCTAGAAAATTAATTAATTGAAATATTTCAAATGAAATCTTCAATTTTACCTTAGAAACAGAGAAAAAATCACAACTTCAATGAAGCTATTATTCCCTATAACTTCCTTGGCAGTATTGAAGAAAAAGATTCTAATTTGATTTGATCTAATGATTAACTTGATAATTCAAACAAGGCAAGGATTTATCTATTGTATTTTATATGAATCTTGGAATGATAACTTCAGAATTGATAATTTACATGAATTAATAAAAAAAACCTCCAACCTGTATATTGCAAGAATTGTGGAAAATCTAGTTGTAAGAGTATTGTCCCCTCATTTTATCCTTTCAATCGTTGTGTCCACATGAGTCTAAGACATGGGAATGCAACAACAACAGAAGAAGAAGGATGCGGGAGAAATAGTAGCTTGAATTACTAGACTGAGAAGAAATGCAAGTGGAAGAGTGCAAGCATAATTGAACAGATATTGGATTTGGAAATTTCTAGCAAGAAGGAAACAAATTTTAAAAAATAGTAATATAAATTTTGTCCAAGTTTTTCCTGCACAAGAGTATGGTATTTATAGGAATTTAGCTAGGTAATGGTTGAAGCCATTTGGAAGCCAAAGGAGGACATAAAAAAAGTGAAGAGGGAGTTCAAACTATTAACCACCATTAATTAAAAATAGAAGTTCAGGAATATATTGCAACAAGGAAGTTGGGCCTTGGAATCATCTAAAACAGACAAGCAATGCATCTAAAAATTAAAGTTAAGAGAGAGAATTTTGTGTCAAAACATGAGTGAACTCTCTATAAAATTCACACATGTATGCCAACCTTTGCAGTGCAGTTGTTTCAATACCACCTCCCTTCCTAGAGTGGTAGTTGGAAAACCGCCACCTAAGTAGAGCAGCATTTTTGACGCTAAAGGTCAAAACTACTCTAAATTTGAGTGGGAAGATAGGAAAAATTATGCAAATGCTAAATAAGGGTGTCTAGGATACAAATATATATTGGGAATGGGATTTGCAACTTGAACATATTTTGAAATGATATGAATCATCATAGGGGACTTTTATAACCATATTTCAATTATGTAGCAAATGTCATTTTGGGTGCATACATATTGCCTCCTCAGAGAAGAATCTTAGCCATGAAGAGACATAAAACGTAGAGTTTGACTATGATGTTCATGAAATGGAGAGTTAGAATCTATACCTGACACTCCCGTGTTTCGAAAATGTCATCATATGAACTCCCATGACATGTACAATGAAAAGAAGGCTCAAGTGCAGATCAATAAAATATCAAAAAGTAAACGCTAAAATAAAAAGACAAGAGGACCTACCATTTATGAAGGTATAAAGAAATGTAACTGTTGACAATTTTTGCACTTATGTAAAAATGGGCAACTCAAAAAATTCATCATTACAATGAAAAGTCTTGGGTGAAGTATACCTAAGCTAAGGAAGATTTTATATTATTTGTTATTGTTGAATTAGTTACAAGATTAAATGATATCTGTAATTATGTGTGCTATTTCAAAATAGAGCAGATCACATAGTCTACAATTTCATGTCATCCTCATCAAAAGAACACAAAGCCCAAAGGAAAACTGTGTTGTTTTGATGAAGATGAAAAATTGCAAATTAGGTGAAGTGCTGAGTTTTGAAGCAGGAAACAGAAATGCAGATTATAGAAAATCAACGTTCATTATTGAATGTTACAAGTTCCTATCAACGTTATTTCCTTCATGATTAAGACATTCAATTATGTTACTGAGTTTTTTAGTTCATTATATAATCCAATCAAAAAAGCTAGAATGCACAAGGAAATATAAAACTCATTTATGAAATTCAATGTTTTATTCACAAGGAGAGTCAAATGTTTCCCACACAATCCGTGGGATGTAACTAAAAAGTAAAGTACAGCTACTGAAAATAAAGGTACACATGCATGAAAGAGAAAGCAAAGGAGTGTGAGTGAACCCATCAATCCCTTGGGGTTTCTATTTTTCGATTGAAGCATCTTCATCTCCATCTTTTGTTTCTCCTTCATCTTCATTGTAGAATCTATTTTACCTAAAAAAGAAGAAAAGAATTAACTGTCAGTTATGAGCTTATGGATTAATTCATATTCCTACACTATCCTACTTCGTGCATATGAATCTTCTCCTAACATGAGATGTATTCTACTTAAAGAGAAAACTTCATGCATGCTTTATTCACTTAGAGAGAAGAAAGAGAAAAGAAAGAAGAAAACATGGACATAAGAGAGGCCAAAAGTCCTAACTGTTTTCTAATTGTTTTCCTAAGTGTGTAGGTACATGTTGTAGCCAAAGAGAAGAATAGACAAGTCATAAGTTAATGTAATAAAAGGAAGAATGTAACTCAAAGTTCCAACAACTGTTCTGAAATAGAGGAAGTTATAGTGTAAAAGAGAGACTAGTAATAGAAGAACTTGCAACAGAAGGAAAAAACATAATTTGAAAGCTGATGTTTAGGTAAAAGAGAAGGTCACAGTTGAAAGTAATGAAGACAAGTTTCTGGAAAACAATTGACAAGGATTCACCATAAAAATCAACATTATAAATTTTTAGTTGCTACGAGCAGATAAATTTTTAGTTGCTGTAGGAAAGATAAAAATTAAAGCTAGTTGCTATAGGTGAAGCTCAAGTACAACATTGAAGCAAAAAAGAAAATGGAACTACATTTTGAAAAAAATTGAATTCTCCAAATGTGCAGGAGTTGTAAATAGAGTTCTAGAAATAATATGTTATGCATAGTTTCAGAAAACATTATACATTATTTTCAGAAAGTCAAGAATATTGTTATAGTCAAACATTCAATAGATGTGATTTTTCAGTAAATAATTAAATTTCAAACAATCATCTCATGGAGAAATTCAATGTTCAAGTCATCTAGGTTTGAAAAGGATTAAAGCAAGTATTCTCAAAGGGTGCTACAGGTTTTCAAAGAATCAAGTTGATCCTGAAACAATGAATTGTAACAGATGGATTCTCCAGAATACAAAAATGAGCCAAAGATTTTAGAATGGACTTGAAGCAATGTACAGAACTATATTTCCATAAAATCATAACCATCTTCTACAATATTCTCAACAAATGATGAGGTAATATTTGTCCTAGCACAAAGAACTCATACAGAGAAAACGCTAAAGTATGAATATCTAGAAAGAAAAAAAATACTCTGTCCACCATAGTAAAACAAAGGAAAGTAAAAAGTAAATCAGAGTTTCATAAAATCAAACACATAACCACAAACTCTTTTTGATGTTCATTTTAGCAATGGCCAAACATGACAGATACAAGAGAACCGGGGAAATACAATTATAGTACATGATGAAACCAGTACTTTGAGCTTTTATAGGTATTTTCCACACAGATTTGAAAATTCTCAAGGTCACATATCTATAGATACCCAGAACTTAGAAAATACAGATCTATAATTCATAATGCAAATTGGGCCGAAGAACACACTCAACGTAGATAATCAAATGGTAAGAATTTTTGAGAAAACAAATGATGAAGCAAGAGGTCCAAAGGCCCACGTGAAGTTTCAAATTCGGGAATAAATCAGGAGAAACAAATCACATAACCCACAAATATTTCCAAGAATTCAATGATACATCTAAAGAAGAAAAGAAAATAGAAGAGTACATATGTGTTGAGTATGGAGTTAAATTACTCATGTTTTAGCATGCAAATAGAACTTTCTGAAAGTTGGCAGTAACTGGCATTAGTTAGGGCAAGTTGGAACTGGCGACGGTTCGGAAGATCCAGCATTGGTTACCTGTGAGACAAGTTTTTAATTAATTCTAGGGATTTATTTCTATTTTTAACGTTGTAATAGATTTAATGAATGTAATTGCATGGCTAAGTGCCCTAAAGTCTTAAACGACTATTTAAAGCATAAAGCTAGGGTTTAGAATGTGAGGATTGATCATAATTACAAGATAATTATGTGAGAGAGAATTCTTGGTGAAGAATCAAAAAAGGCTTGAAGGAAGAAGTACTGAACATCTGAGAAGTGTAGAAGATTGTAAATCTTCATTGTATATCTTGTCAAAGCTTTGGATAATAGATTGGTTTATTTCTTGGTGGATGTAGCCCACACTGGGTGAACCACATTAAATCTGTTGTTGATGTATGGCTCTTGTTTTGTATAATTATTTTGGTATAATATCCACTTTTATTTCCATGTATGCTTAGATATGATATATTGTCTGTACAACCGGTGTGCTAACTCCAACAACTGGTATCAGAGATTTGTTTGAGGGTTTTGTGTGTTGACAAATTTACTCACAGAGGGTTTTCTAATTGAGTGGGAGCTACAACAATGACAGAAGATAATAAATACAAGGAAGAGAAGTTTGATGGCCGAAATTATCAATTATGGAAGATGCAGATTGAGGATTATCTATATCAGAGAGATTTGTACTTACCGTTGATGAGAAGTCTAGACCTATGAAGATAACTGATGAAGAATTGAAGATTCTTGAAAGAAAGGCTTTGGGATCTATAAGATTGATTCTGGTAGCATCCGTGGCTTCCAATATTATACAAGCGGCTTCTACGATAGACTTAATAAAATATCTTGCTAATTTATATGAAACACCTAGTGCTTCAAATAAATTTTATTTGATGAAGAAACTTTTTAGTTCTAAGATGCATGAAGGTGAATCTTCCTCTAGTCATTTGAATGATTTCCAATCTATTGTAAATCAGTTAAAATTGGTTTCAATACCATTTGATGATGAAGTAAAATAACTTTTATTCTTATGTTTTTTGCCTGATAGTTGGGACAACTTGGTAATGGCTGTTAGTAATACAACATTTGCTAATAATATTTTGAAGTTTGATGATGTGGTTAGTATAATCTTGAATGAATAAATTCACAGGAAAAGTATAGAGGAAAGATCATTTGGAAATTCTTTGAATGTAGAAAGTAGGGGCAGGTAGAAGGAGAGATCCAAGAGTAAGAGTAATGGGAACTCAAAGTCAAGGGATAGCAGATCTAAATCCAGAAGTAAGGGAATTACTTGTTGGAAATGTGGAAAGAAAGGTCATGCAAAGAAAGATTATTGGTCAAAGAATAAAGAGAACCAACAACTAGATAAAGGTAACGAGGTGAATCTTGTTACATCAGAGGTAATGCAAGATGCTCTTATTCTTTCTTTAGATAGTAGAATTAAATCATGGGTTTTAGATTGTGGAACTTCTTTCCATGCAACCCCTAATAAGGGTTATTTCAGAAATTATGTCCAGGGAAATTTTGGGCATGTCTATTTGGGTGATGATGAACCTTGCACTATTACTGGTAAAGGGGAAGTTCATCTAAAATTGCAGAATGGAAATACATGGGTATTTAAAGATGTGAGGCATGTGCCAAGCCTCAGGAGGAATCTTATTTCTATAGGGAAACTACGTGAATCTGGTTGCATGGTTACTTTTATAGGAGACTCTTAGAAAGTCACCAAGGGTGATTTTATTGCGGCAAGAGGTAAGAAGGTAGGAACATTATATTTATCTACCTGTATTACTAATTCCTTTTCTGTATTATCTACTTCAAATTCAGATGCATGCATGTCGCATAATCGGTTGGGTCATATGAGTTAAAATGGAATGTATATCTTAAAGGCTAAGAGTAAGTTATTAGATTTGAAAGATTTAGATCTTGATTTCTGTGAGCATTGTATCTTTGGAAAGTAAAAGAGAGTGATATTTCTCAAAGTTGGGGGAACTAAGAATGAGTAGAAATTGGAGCTTGTACACTCAGATGTGTGGGGACCACCTCAGGTAGCTTCTCATGGTGGATCCCAGTATTATGTTACTTTCATTGATGATGCTACAAGAAAGGTATGGGTTTATTGTATTAAACAGAAATCTAATGTTTTTGAAACTTTTAAAAGATGGAAATCCCTTATTGAGAATAAATCAAATTCTAAATTAAAGTGCCTTATATTTGACAATGGTGGTGAATATTGTCACAAGGATTTCAATTATTATTGTTCATGGAATGGGATACATAGACAAAGAACAGTTCCAAGAACACCACAGGAAAATGGTGTTGCAAAAAGAATGAACAGGACAATCATGGAATGTGCTAGAAGTATGAGGATACATTATGGATTGCCCTTGTAGTTTTGGGTAGAAGTAGTTGTTAAAGCGGTTTCTTTGATTAGTCATGGCCCTTAAAGTTCACTAGATGGAGGAATACCAGAGGAAGCATGGACCAGAAAAGAGGTAGATCTTTCTTTTCTTAAAGTTTTTGGTTCGGAAGCTTTTGTGCATGTTGATAGAGAAAATAGAAAAATGTTGGATGCAAAATCCAAGAGGTGCACTTTCATTGGTTATGGATCTGGTGTTTTAGTTTTCATTTTTTGGGATTTAGATAATTCTAAAATTGTTAGGACTCATGATGTTGAATGGAATGAAAAGAGAATGTACAGGGATCAAATTTTTGTACCCAAGGATGAGAAAATGGAGAAGTTTATTACTATAAATGAACTCTAAGGTCTTAAAGAAACACCTTCAGAAATACACAGTAACCATGGTTGGTTAGGCCTTGATCGACATCGGTCGGATGAACCATCGATGGTTACAGAGGATCAGAATCGGTGTTGGCTAGACGAACCGACGTTGGTTAGAGGTGACCAGCGTCAGTCACTGTCAAAAGTTGATACTAATGTCCAGGAGGTCTAGATTGAGCTTCTGGTACTCCAAACTCCTGTGAGAAGGTCACAAAGGGTAAGTAAACTTCCAGAAATATTTTCACCTTCTCTATTTTATCTATTATTGACTGATAGTGGTGAACCAGAAAGATTTGAAGAAGCAATACAGGATAAAACTCACGTGTAATGGGAGCATGGCATGTATGAGGAGATGAACTATTTGGAATAGAAACAAACTTGGGATTTGGTTAAATTTCCAGTAAGAAAGGGTTTACAAAATCAAGGAAGAAGAGGGTGGACAGAAAAGGGTACAAGGTAAGGCATGTAGTAAAGGGATTTGCACAAAAGATAGGTATTGACTTTGGTCAAATATTTTCTCCTGTTGTTAAGATGACTTCTATTCGTACTGTATTGAGTTTAGTTGTAGTAGAAGATTCTCATTTAGAGCAACTAGATGTGAAGATGGATTTCCTTCATGGTGATGTGGATGAAGAGATTTATATGCAACAGCTGCTTGGGTATGAAGTCAAGGGTAAGGAGAAATTAGTGTGCAGGTTGAAAAAGAGCCTATATGGGCTCAAGCAAGCTCCAAGGCAATGGTACATGAAGTTTGATAATTTTATGCATGAGCATGGTTACTTGAGATGTGAATCTAACCATTGTGTTTATTTTAAGAACCTTGAAAATGGGAGCTATATTATTCTGTTACTATATGTGGATGATATGCTTATTGCAGGATCTAGTATGCAGGACATTGGTGAGCTTAAGAGAAAGCTAGATCACACATTTGCAATGAAGGATTTGGGAGCTACAAAAATAATCTTTGGCATGTAAATACATAGAGACATGAAAAACAAGAAATTTTATTTGTCTCAAGAGGATTATATCTACAAGGTGTTAGAAAGGTTGAAAATGTAGAATGTAAAATCTATTAGCACAACTATGGCTAGACACTTCAAATTGAGTAAAGATTAGTGTCCTTCATCACAAGAGGAGGTCAAATACATGACATGAGCACCATATGCTTCAGCAGTTGGAATTCTCATGTATGCTTTGGTTTGTACAAGACCAGATATTTCACAGGCAATGGGAGTTGTGAGTAGATATATGGATAATCCAGGTAAAGAGAATTGGAAAGGAGTCCAATGGATACTCAGGTATTTGAAAGGGACATCTAGCATGTAGTTATGCTATGGAGATTTGGATATGTCATTACGTGGGTATGTTGATTTGGATATGACTAGATATATAGATGGTAGGAGGAGCACTACTAGATATATTTTCATAGTAGGTGGAACGACAGTTAGTTGGATTTCAAGATTGCAAAATGTTGTGGCTTTGTGTACTACAGAGGTAGAGTATGTTGCAGCTACAGAGTGTAGAAAGGAGATGATATGGATGAGTAGGTTCATGGAAGAGTTGGGAAAGGAGCAAAGTAATTATAAAACTATTCATTAATAGATAGAGTGCAATTCATTTGGTAAAGAACTCAACATTTTCATTCGAGAACGAAACACATTTAGTTGAGGGATCACTTCATATGACAAGTATTGGAGGATGGACAGTTGAATCTGAAAAAGATTCATATGATCAAGAAACATGTGGATATGCTAACGAAGCCATTAGTAAAGGAGAATTTGGAGCTACACTCCACTTCTATTGCTCTTCGAGTTCGAAACTTGAAGAGGAAGAAACAAAGCTTAGGAGGATCCAAGAATGGCATTGTACAGGTATAGTGTGTAGTAATTAATATCCAAGTGGGAGATTCTTGAGTATGGAGCTAAATTACTCATGTTTTAACATGAAAATAGAACTTGCTAGAAGTTGACAGTAACTGACATCGGTTAGAGTGTGACCGGCATCAGTCAGGGCAAGTTGGAACCGGTGACGGTTGGGTAGAACCGGCATCGGTTACTTTTGCGACGAGTTTTTTAATTAACTCTCGGGATTTATTTCTATTTTTAGCATTGGAATAGATTTCATGAATGTAATTGCATGGCTAAGTGCCCTAAAGTCTTAAATGACTATTTAAAGCATAAAGCTAGGGTTTAGAATGTGAGGATTGATCATAACTACAAGATGATTATGTAAGAGATAATTTTTGGTGAAGAATCAAAAAAGTCTCGAAGAAAGAAAGTACTGAACATGTAAGAAGTGTAGAAGATTGTAAATCTTCATTGTATATCTTTTCAAAGCTTTGGATTATAGATTGGCTTGATTCTTGGTGGTAGTAGCCCACACTTGGTGAACCACGTTAAATCTGGTGTTAATTTATGTCTCTTGTTTTGTATAATTCTTCTAGTAGAATATCTACTTTTATTTTGCATGTATGCTTAGATCTGATATATTGTATGTATAAACCGGTGTGCTAACCCCAACAACCGAAGAAAAGACTAATATAGGAACAAATAAGGGTGTAACAAGGGAGTTGAGTGGGTAGAATGACTAGGAAGGGAAAAAGTAGGGTTGGGAAGTTGAGACGGGCAACATGACAGTGATTGATGTTGGTCGACTTGTGGCCGACATCGGTGGGTAGTGACTGGTACCAGTTCCAAGAATAGTGACTGATGCTGGTCAAAGGGAGGACCATGGGTAGTCATGGGATAACCGGGGTCGGTTGATGAGAACCGGTGCTGGTGAACCTAAGGGTAAGTGGGGACCAAAAAGTAGGTTAGGTGGGGAAGGGTTAGGTGGGAGGGGAAAGGTTGAGGGTGGATTTGGGTGAGGTTAGGGAAAATAGGTTTTGGGGGATGGGTTTGGGTAGGTTTGGGTGTAGTTAGGTTAGATAGGTTCAGGTAGATGGGTTTGGGTAGGTTTGGGTGGGGGTTAGGTTAGATAGGTTCAGGTAGATGGGTTTGGATAGGTTTGGGTGAGGGTTAGGTTAGATAGGTTTAGGTAGATGGGTTTGGGTAGGTTTGGGGTGAACGACAAGGCCAATGGGATGGGGGTGGTGAAAGATATTAGGGTAGAATATGGGGTAAAATAAGGTAATTTGGGAAGGTGTACTAATACATTGTGTTTGTGGGATGCAAGCCCGAGGCATGTTGTGGATGAGATCCCAGGTGCCACCCTTGTTATTGACAGTATGGGTGAGTGCAATGCATGCGGGATGGCAACACATTGCAGAGGTGGGGCTGATAGGGGTGAGGCACTACCGGCATGTAGTATGGGAGGTAAGTCTTATGGTTTCCCTCATCGATAGATGGGAATCGGTGAGCAACACCTTCCATTTTCCAATGGATGAGATGACGATCACCTTGGAGGACATCTATAGGATCTTGTGGTTGTCAAAAATTCAAAGAAATAATCTAAGAAAAAGGTGAAACATTTTGGCACGCCCAGTGGGACCCATCTAGGGTTCCTTGCATTTCATTCATTCCTAGGAGAAATTTGTGTGTTTTTTCCCATCTAAAAAGTGTACAAATTAATTCTCTTCCCTGGTAATCCACTCCTTTCTATTTTATCTAAAGGAAACTTTTCTTTTGGTGTACTTAAAAAGAATCATCTCTTCATGTTTTCTGCATTTTAGTGAAAGAGCATCCCTCTTCCTATTCATCTATTTTTGTCATGGAATATCATACTTTCGATTTGGGTTTAAAAAAAGTGCATTGCATTCTGATTTAGCTCATTAGCTCACATTCATTGAGGGTAACCTATACGCTGGAGGTCATGACCAACTGATGGTTGACAAATGAATTTTAGAAAAGTACTTCTATCTTTTCCTTTTTCTCCGAGTCTTACCAAACCACAAAAAATTTCAAAATACATACATTCTCAAAAAACATCTTACCTAGAAGAAGTTGTAGGTGATCACACAATCACGACATAGTGGGCACCCAGCTTACATCTCTGCCGATTCATACTTCAGAGCGAAGCCCACCCCCACCATAACATACCTAAAACCTCATCTTTTAGATCTCCTTTGTAGGAAACCATCCTCATCAAAAAATCTATTTCACAATTCATGTGTCAGTCCCTAAAATAGCATAAGCTACATGAACATAATAGAAAAAGGCACTCTTAGGATCACATTTTCTTATTGTTTTTTCTTGGCTTGCATTTTGAGGTGAAAGAACACGTTCATCACTTTTTATTTGTTCGTCTTGGCATGCTCCTCATCATAGCTGGTGTATTCCAGCTTCGCCTGAGTGTGCCTGGGCCATATCACCATCATTCCTAGAATTTTGGGTCTGATTCCACACCAAATTTTAATTCACAACCACTTTCTTTCATCACTGTCTCAATTTCACAGTAACCATCATTGGTTACCTTTGACTGCCATTGGTTATACCCAACCGGCGTCGGTTCTAGGTCCTTTTGCTAACCTACTCAAAATGACATTTTCACTTCACTTTCCTTCACTTTCCACAGTCTCTGGACCACTGTTACTTTTTACATTGACATTTTACACATCCCTAGATTTGGCATTCTTGTCATATCTTTCCTTCTACCTCACGGTTTACTCACTATCCATTTTTTAAAGTTCCTGGCAGTGGTTACCCCTAACCATCATCGTTTTCCCTAACTAACATCAGTGAGCCTATTTCATATTCCAAGCATCATTTGTTACTTCATCCATTTTTTTTTTAATCCCCAGATTCATTTGTTCCTATTGTTCTCTGTGTTACAGAGAAGTAGACCTACTTGATCAATACTGGTTCACATGGCGCTAACCCAAAGACAAGCAAATGCCCTCATGTTCCACGTCATTCGCTAACCAATCCCACCTAGCCCTTCACCATCTTCTATCTTATCACTAGCCATGGACCCCATCCAGCCTATTACTATCGTTACTAGAGATGAGGATTTTGCATGACTCCTTGACCAGAACCCTGTCGCCTTGTAGTTTTACCTCTCCCACTTGTCCACTCAAGATGTCTCGGGTCAGTTGATACACAACATGCCTATATCTATCCCCCTGAATCTCGCACCCACTTCCGCATCATCCCCATCGGGCTCTGAGCTACCCGCATCCATCTTACCCCCAGTAATTTCGTAATTAGGTTCTATACCCGCTATGAATTCCACCTCTGTTACCTCTTTGGTACCCATAACATTCGCCATACCCTCGATGACTACCCTACACACAACCTCATCCGCCCCTACTGTCTCATACATACTTGTAGCTACATTACCACCTCCAGTGCCAGTGACCCCTATCCCATTTTAGAACGTAGTTCTTCCCATTCCACAATCATTAGCCCCTATCACCACTAGGGTTACCATGACCCTTCCACCCCCGTATACATACTACCAATAACTGCCTGTCTCATCTATTATTCACTCCGGCTACCCCTGTTTCACTACCTTCTTCTCCACCACATTACATGGCAGCCTCATACTCTGAAATGCCACCCCCATTATATGCCTAAAACCAACCTCCTCACACTATAGGAGGCATCCAATCATCATAACCCACCAATAACCTAATTAAATTGATGTTGGACAAGATTCCAACATTGGAGGCATTGGTTTCTGGCTCCCACAACACTCTCACCTAAGATGAGATTTGCAATGAGCCTATTAACCCATCCATTCCTATCCATTCATACCATGTGCATTAGGAAATTCCTAAATTCAACCGCTTCAATAGTAAGGAAGACCCACAACAACACTTGCGCTCGTACAAACATGGGTGTTATCTCATTGCTCATGATGATGCCTTAATTTTGAGAACTTTTGCCATGTCCCTCACTAGGCCAGCACTAGATTGGTATAGTGGGTTACCTAAACACTCTATATTTTCATTTAATTAGGTAGCCCATGCTTTCTTGGATCATTTCTCTATCAATATCACCAAAAAGGTTACCATGACCGATCTATATTCCACATGTTAGTAAGAGGACGAATCTATCGCCGATTTTTTCACTCGCTGGCATAGCCTGATCAACAAACTTACCTTCTAATTACCACAAACTAAAATCATCGAGCTCTTCACATGAGATTGCACCAGACATATCTCCCCGACCTTGCAGGTCCAAACATTCGATGAGGCATTCACTATGACACAAAAGTTAGAGATTCGATCCATCGAAGAGAAGAAAATCCAATTACGAAACAAGAAATCAGCATTCAAGTCAAATGAAACTTCTTCTTCTTCCAAACCACCAAGCAATTATTCAAAGGCTAAGGGTACCACTAATGCAGTGGTACTCAAGGCCATCCTAGCACATCCTTCTAATCAGGCTATACCCTCATCCAATTTATCACCTGTCCAGGATTTTCGATTCAGACAAGAGCATAAAAAATATACCCTAATTGGGGAACTTTACTCTTCTGTGTTAGAAAAGCTTATCAAAGCTGGTGTTTTCACCCTTCCACCTATAAAACCACACATCAGTTTTGAACCTGCTCGCCCCATGCCCACATGGTATAAGGAACAAGATTTCTATAACGATCACCAAGTGAAGGGTCATAATGACAAAAACTGCATCACTTTTAAGAATATTGTCCAAGAAATTCTCAAGAAAGGTGATTTGATTGTGGATAATCCCAATGCCACCCCCAACCAAAATCTACAAATCTTCAAAAAACCATTTACCAATCATGCCCCTTCATCCAATCAAATAGGTGAGACATCCACTCATGATACCCATACTCGTGAGGTTCACATGATATTTAACAAGGTACCTTTCGCCTCTCAATCTGCTTTTCCTCATACTCTTCCAAAAATAATTCCTAGAAAACCAACCACACCTACACCTAAACCTACATTCACTTCCCATTGTGATCCACTAGTAGGGTCCTATGCCAAAATTTTAACCAACCTCCTCAAGACTTCTGTTATCACATTACCCCCAATCCAACCTTACAACCCCCTCAAATCCAAGTTGAAAGGGTTTGAAAATACTAAAATTTGTGCATACCATCGTGTGCCAGGGCATGATGTGGAGAACTACAAGGCCTTGAAAACCGTTCTTATCCAATTGTGTCCACCCGAAACCAACTTTGATGATGAAAACCTTCTTGACAAGGATCCTACTTCACCTATACCCATTCCCACACTATCCACTCCACAACCACAACCTCCACCCTCACAGCTTGTAGAGCCACCCCTGAAATTTGAAATTAACATGGTTTACATCAGAGAACTTACCATGCCACCACCCAAATTTCATTGCACCCATCTAACCTCATAGGGTTTTTCTCCTCCAGTAGGTTATTTCCCTTCATGTCGTTATACCACTCATCCTACACCTTCTCCATTTTCCAATTCCCCTCAAATAAACATGATACACGTAACTACACATTTGCAGAAGGGAAAAGAAAAGGTAGCTGGCCAACCAACTAATCCTATACCCAACATACCATCTGCACCCATACCTAAAATAACTATCTGCGGCCTCGCATACCCCATTTCTAATGGCATCACACATCTCACCATGCTCAAACAATTACACCAATATCCCCTCAAAATGTCCTTATATGACCTCATCCAAACCTCAAAATCCATCGTCAAGCTCTCATGGAGGTTCTTCAATCTATTGAGGTTTTTACCCAATGACCATACACTCATAGCTTCCATTATCACACCCCATCATGTAGCCTCTCTCACCAAATTATTTCCTTCATCCTCACCTCACGTTGTCCACCAAGTGGCCTCCCTCAGCTTCTCAGAGGAGGAGATCTCACCATACCAAAATGATGACCCAGACCCAGTCCTCTTCATCTCTGTCCACATTAATGACATACAGCTACGCCGTGTGATGATTGACGGAGGTGTTAGCATTAACATAATTTTATCCCATGCATTTGCTCGAATGTGCATACCTAACAATTACATGCATAAACATCCGGTCATGTTGCGTTCATTCAATGATGCCATCACTTCCACACTAGGCACTATCATCCTTCACGTTCGCGTGGGCCCCCACACTATTCCAGAATTATTTTATGTTTTGGAGGGGGAATTCCAATATAACTTCTTTCTTGGTAGACCCCAGATCCATGTCATGGGTTGTGTTCCTTCCACTTTACATCGATGTGTAGAGTTTGAACAAGAGGGACACACTTATACCATTCTAGCTGACCCATCACCTTTAAAAACATGCAACATGCTTTAGCGGCCCAATGATGTGTTCATACCTATCAAGCCATCTACCTCCACAGCCACTACCACTTTACCTACACCTCCACCTACCAGTACAACTGTTGCTTTCACCGCACATACCTCCTCTATCACCTCCACGGCTAACCCATTAGTTTCCCAATCCATTAACTCTACCTCTGTATTGACCTCAGACACATCATCCATACCAGCTACCCACATACCAACCACTGATCCTTTGAAAGGTGTGTTTTTCAATGCCTCACTATGGGGGAATACCACTTATACAGTGTCAACACCTTCCTTACTCCACACGTGAATGGGATCCTTCACCAACACCCTCACTATGATCACCATATAGGATAACACCTCCTTTATGATCCTCCTCATCTTTGTACTAGTCTCACCTATGGGGGACTTGATACTACCATCTACACACCTGAACCACCATCACAACCCCACACATTTTCCACAGACTTCCAATCCCTTACCAATTGTCATTTCACCCACACCTTCCTGCACCAATGTGCGTAGAAGGGTTTTTAGTTTTGGATTTTACGAGCAAGGTCGCCATACTGTTATTCCATGTACCACCGACAAACATAATGATCGGAGTGGTATTGGATTCCTCGACCCTTCTACCAAACAGGCCCGTATTGAATTCATTGAGGACCCTAGCCCTTCTCCACCTTCATCACCACCCTCACCGACGGAGTCAATGGATCCTGAATCTATCCACCCTAACTTTTATTTTTCATAAAAACCATTTCCTTGGGGCCTTTGACTTATCAACGCAAAGGCGAGGCCCCTTCCGCTCTCCCATTCCTATATCCTGAGATGATCGACGACAACACACCGACCATTAATGTTGTTTAATGTCAGGATGATGAATCCATACTCACCTATCTTGGTGTTGAATGAATCGACTATTGAAATCAACATTCATACTCAGGATGACCCACACATCCTAAAGATAGGACAATCTTTAGATACTGCTAAACAGGGAGCCATCACTTCTTTTCTCCAAGATCATAACCACGCTTTCACTTGGTCTCATGCAGACATGCTCGGTATTAAACCCACCATAGTGGTCCACAATATTGTAACCATTCCCGATGCCAAACCTATCAAACAAAATCCTAGGAAAATACACCCTCACATTGCTCCTCTCATCAAAGAATAAATTCAGTGCCTTCTTTCCGTTTCCTTCATCTTACCCATTGATTATCCTTGTTGGATTTCTAATATTTTCCTTATTACTAAAACAACAGGGGGACTCCACATTTGCATGGAATTTCGTTACCTCAACCTCGCCTACCAAAAGGATGACTTTCCCTTGCCTAATATTGATCAACTAGTTGACCTAACCCCTGGTCATGAGATGTTCTCACTCATGGATGGCTTCTCAAGCTATAACCAATTTTTGCTTACCCCAGAGGATTAACACAAGACCACATTCATTACCCCTTGGGGAACCTTTTTCTATTGAGTCATGCCTTTTGGCCTTAAAAAACGTTGGTGCTACATATCAGCATGCTATGACTTACATCTTCCATGATATCATGCATCACATATTGGAAGATTACGTGGATGATCTCTTAGCTAAATCTAAGCATCGTTCTAACCACCTCACTGTCCTTAAAACCATCTTTGATGGCCACATTCAATATTGCATCCACCTTCAACCTAAAAAGCGCGTCTTCATGGTTCTCTCATGAAAAATCCTGGGATTTATTGTTTCCCTCTGTGGTATAGAATTTTTCCTAGCTAAAGTCAAGGCCATTCTTGAAATATCTCCACCCACTAACCTTAAACAACTCCGTAGCCTACAAGGTAAATTGTAGTCCATTCACCGTTTCATTTCACAATTATCTGATTGGTGTCAACCATTTCATCATCTGCTTAGGAAGGATGTCTCCTTTCAATGGGATGATGATTGTCACAAAGATTTTGAAGCCCTAAAACAATACCTTCTCCAACCACCTGTACTCATTCCACCTAAAGACGATCAACCTTTTTACCTATACATATCAGCTATCAATCATTCCTTGGGAGCTATTCTCACTCACCGTGATGAACAACACAGGGAGCAGGTGGTTTATTACATAAGTCGTACTCTTGTGGACTATGAAACTCGATATAACCATCCAAAAAATATTTTCTTAGCCTTAGTTTTTGTTGCCACCAAACTCTGCCACTACTTACTCAACCACAAAACCTATCTCGTGACCAACACTAATCCTTTACGCTTCATGTATGCCAAACATTATCAAAATCAACGTGCCGTATGATGGCTTATGCTTCTGGCTGAACTTGACCTCAAATTAATTCACCAAAAGTCCATTAAGGGCTAGGATATTGCCGACCAACTGGGTAATGCACCTATTGTTAGGGACCAACCCTCTAATTTTTACATTCCTAATGAATCCATCGCTACCCTTTCCATTGACAAACCCCCTTACCAAATGAAATTGTTCTTCGAAAGTTCTAAGTCTCACCGTGGTGGCAGGGCTGGTGTTATCCTCATTCCTCTTGATGGAGAACCCGTGCCTTTGTCTTTCAAATTAGAATTTGAATGTACCAACAATATTGTTGAGTACGAAGTGCTCGTACTAGGTCTCCATGCCGCATATTCCCTAGATGTCAAATCAATCCACATCTTTGGTGATTTATAATTTATCGTAAACCAAGTCAATGGTATTGTACCAATGTCGTAACAAGATACTTTAAAAGTATAAACAACATGTCGACATACTTTTGACCACCTTTGGTCATCACACCCTTCAAACCATCCCACGGTCAACCAAAAAATTCGTAGATACCATGGCCTGCTTAGCTTCCCAAATACCCGCTTCCCCTACCGATTCCAAAATATTTGTCACTATACAACACCTCCATTCACCTTCTTATTTACCTCACAATGTTTACTCAATTAGAACTGGCACCCCTGACCCGAGTGATCTTTGGTATAAAATATACTGCGACTACATTTCCCTCTCCATCTTACCTCCTGATCTCACCCGTAATGGACAACTCTCCTTCCTTAAGAAGGTCTCCCATTTCGTTATCCTAGGGGGAATTCTCTATAAGCATGGCTTTGATGGTATTCTCTTACAATGCCTCACAAGTTTTGAAATTCCTTTTACCATAAAGGAGGTTCATGATGGCATATGTGGAGGTCACTTTAGTGGCCTCGCTATTGCTAAGTGTATTGTTCACCTAGGCTATTACTGGTTGACTCTTAACCATGATTGTTGCGAATATGTCAAATGCTACGTGAAATGTCAACAACATTCCAGCCTTCATCATACAGTTAGTCATTCCTTACAGGTCACTCGTGACCTTTGGCCCTTCTCTCGATGGGGTTTGGATCTTTTCAGAGAAATCAATCCTCATTCTTCCCAATGCCATCAATGGATCATAACTGCTACTGAATACTACACAAAATGGGTGAAAGCCATACCACTCATCTCCATGAAAGCTGAGAAAATATGTGATTTCATTAACCATCACATCATTTGTCACTTTGGTTTCCCTCATCGCCTCATCACTGACAATGGAAAACAATTCAAAAACAAAACACTAAAATAAATATGTGACGCATTCGGCATTCAACTTAGTTTCTCCTCACCTTATTACCCACAAACCAACAACCAAGCCGAATCCACTAACAAAAACCTCAATAAAATTATCCTGAAAGTGGTAGATGATACTAGGAAGGATTGGCATACACACATTTCTTTTGCTCTCTGGGCATACTACACTAGTATTCACACTGCCACTACAACTACACCCTTTTCTCTGGTCTATGGTACATGGGTATTTTTGCCTCTTGAAGTCCAAATCCCTTCACTCGACATTTCTCTCAAGGACATGCTTACTGATGACGACTTTCATCAGGAATGCTTAGCACCAATAGAGTTATTAGATGAACGTCATCAGATGAACGTCATCTTAACACTATAGATCACCTTCAAGTTTATCAACAATGTATCAAATGTTACTGTTGTCGCAAATCAGCAGCACCCCTGGATGCAAATCAAGGTTCTAAGTTGATGTTCAGGGCATCTAGTGTGATTGCACAACATTGAAACCTCTCTCCAAGTGTGGGGACTTGCAAGATGAGAGAGGAATCTCCAGATTAGAGGCTGGTTCCTCAAACTCCTCTAATTATATCTATATTTGCACAACTGTAGAGGTTCAGATCCTAATTTTATCCTAATTTGTAAGGAGATAAGGATAACAAATGTAAAAATTGAAACTAAATTGATAAGGGTGATGCACCAAAGGAGTGGTGAGCACTTCTTGTTCATGAAAATTGACACAAATCAGAAATTACAGCATAAAACATCATGCACAGGTTTATAAGCTGTAATCAAGGGTTTGAAATGAAGCAAACAACACATACAAAGGACTGAAAGCCTTCACAAAGCCTGCATTGTGATTTTCAACATCAAAATCCTTGTATTCCAACACCAAAGAGGCAGAAAAACCTGTTACAATCTGTGGAAGGTCTGATACTTCCAAAATCACTTGTTGAAGGTGAAAACAAAAGCTTGTTGTGCAAAAGGGTGTTCAACCTTTGAAAAATGAGCCAAATCTGGCTTTTACAGTGCATGGGTTGAGTCCAGGACAGAGAAAACGTGAAAAAATGTGGGAGCCATTCCCCATTAACCAAAATGCATTAAAAATAGCATGGATGTCCTTACAAACCCATGCCCTAACATTTTTGACCATGCTGGAGAAGATTGCGACCCATTTTGCATTAAAATTGGTTGTTGAAATGTCAGTTCTGTCCATCGGCGCATACCAGAAGTGTTTTTTCATTTTCTCCCTCCAAAATGAACCAAAATTCAAAACTGACCATGTAATCTTGTAGAGAATTTCACCATCTTTCTATTGATATAAATAACACAAAAATATGAGCTCTGGATTGAAAGATATGGTGATTTGAAGTTTTAGGGAAAAAACAGGCCAAAATCGGATCGGCGGGCAAAAAGTTTGAATTTATACCCGTTTGGTCTTTGGAACATTTTTCAAATTTTCCCCATGCTCCACCACTCCAGGTGCCACATGGCATGTTCTGATTAGGTGCGGGCTCTTCCTAACCATTTTTTCCTTCAGGTCGCTTGGTGTTTTTTCGCCCTTGGACACGTGGCAGCTCCTGATTGGCTGTGGGCTTTCTAGGGAAAAATTTCCCACCAAAACTCCGTTGACCCATAACTTGAAAAATACATGGAGTTAGGAGGAAAAATTTACCTTTCTAGAAATCTGAGAAAGAGCTCTATCCAATGGTGCCATTTCCAAAGAGATTTGAGTGCCTGGAAATCAAAAAATGGAGACTGAGGCATAGTAGAGGTAAAAAACTCAAGGAGTTAGCCATCCAACATGAGCAGGGGGGCACATTTTGGATAACAATTTTGGTGACTTAGAGGGGTCATCTGCCTGCTAGATGAAAATACCAGTTGCCTGAAGCAATCCATTGGGCATCGAGTCATCAATTTTTTTGTTTAGAACCCTAACTGACTTAGAATGTTGCAAGGGAGGAAGACGGAATATCACCAGATGGAGCAAGGCCTGCAAACACATTCCCAAGAACAGCAAGCTATGCCAAAGCACTTAGGGAAAGCAAAAAACTATAGCAAAACAATGTGCACAAGTACTTGGAGGAATGAAAACCTAAGCTAATATTTACAAGGTGGAGAATTTCCCTCTAGTAGCAATGCTTTAGTTAGATTCCATTGACTGGAATCTGCGGTTCTTCGTCATCCAATGAAGACAATTGGAAGGAATTGTTATCTTTACACTTTGTGACCATGTATGGGCACTCCAAATGGCATCAAATTTTGAATGCATTCCCGGTTTTTCTCTATCTGCATCCCATTTTAACAATAGATCTCCAACTTGGAAAGATCTACTCTTGGCCTTCCTATCAAACGTCTTCTTGATCAAAGCTTGATCCTTCTCCATTGCTTGGGATGCCTGATCTCTGATCTCTTGGAGCTCCATCAACTCTACATATCTCACCTCCATGGGCCCAAACTCTAGCAACTCTAACTGCTTCATGAGTTCCAATGTTGGCAACTCAAGTGACATGGGCAAGATTTCCTCTCTTCTATAAACAAGCCTGAATGGAGAGTTTACCTGTGGATCTCTTAGGAGTTATCCTATCATCCCATAAAGTTGATTTCAGTTTTTTATGCCAAGACCTCTGATTCTCATCAAGATTTCTCCTAATGATCCTCAACAAGTTCTTTTTTGTAGACTCAGCCTGGCCATTACCTTGAGGGTAATAGTTTGATGAAGTACTTAGGTAGATCCCGTTCTTGACATCCCACTCAGTCACCTTGGATCCAATGAATGCCAATGCATTATCTGAGATTATTGTAGCAGGTATGCCAAATCTAGTGACTATGCCCTCATAGAAGTCTAAGATGCTAGACTCATTTGCTTCTTTGAGTGCTACTACTTCAGTCCATTTGGTGAAGTAGTCTGTGGCTGTCAAAATCCATTTGTGCCCTTGGCTTGAATTGGGGTTAATGAATCCAATGAAGTCCAAACCCCATTGCATGAATGGCTGGTCAACTGAGATTGGATGCAATGGAAGGGCAGCAAGTATCTCTTTTCCTGTGAAGAACGCACAATTCTTACACCTCTTGATCCATGCAAAGCAATCACTTAAAATCTTGGGCCAATAATAACCAGCCTTTATAATTTTTAGAGCTATCACTCTTGGTGCAAAATGACCACCAACTGGTCCACCATGGAACTCTTCCAACACCATATGAATCTGATTTGTGCTAATGCATCTCAGCAACACTCCATTCACATCTTTCTTGAATAAAACTCCATCAACAATGGCATATGGGACAACCTGCAATCTGAAGTGTCTTCTTTGGGTCTTGTTCATCTCTGGAGGGCATAGGCCTATGCTTAGGAAGTGTATTATACCTTGGGTCCAGCAAGGAGTGGGGACAGCATTATTCTCTTCTTGAGTTCTACCTTGCACATGGCTATCTTGAACTATCAAAATAGCCTCTGCTTTATTGCATACTCCTTTTTCCTTGCCCAGAATCAGCTACTCACACAATCCTTTTCCTCTTACCAGCTTGGTGACCTTGATCTCAATGTCATACTCCATGACACGAGTGATCCAACCTACCCTTTTTTCATTCAAATCCTTGTTGAGGAGGAAGTCTTTAACCCCAACATGAGAGACCAGCAACTGGACCTTGTTGTTTGAGACTAAATGCTTGAATTTCTTCAAGCTTCTGATTACTGCAAGTACATGCTTCTCAATAAAATAATACCTCACCTCATAGTCATCTAGGCTCTGGCTAAAGAAAGCAATTGGCTGCTCATTGTTGTCCTTGTTTTGTTGTACCAAAATGGCAGAAATAGTATCATTACCTCCAAATGCATAGAGGATGAAATCCTTGGAGAAGTCCGGGTTGATGAGGGTTGGTGTTGGAGAGATGGCTTCTTTGATTACTTCAAAACACTCCTTTCCTTCTGATGTCCACTTGAAACCCATGCTTTTCTTTAAAATTTTGGTGATAGGTTTGACAAGGGCTGTAAAATTTGGGACAAACCTCCGGACAAAGTTTATCCTCCCCAAGAAACTCTGAAGGGCTTTCTTGTGGCTTAGCAATGGTAGTGCTCTTATGGCTTCAACCCTCTATGGATCAATTGCTAATCCTTCTTTGGAGACAATATGGCCAAGGAGCTTTCCTTCATGTGTAAGAAAGATACACTTCTTAGGATTCAAAGACACTCCAAATCTCCTGCACCTTGTGAAGACTTGTCTCAAATGAGAGAGGTGGTCTGCTGCATTTTTGGAAAAAATAGTGATATCATCAAGGTATATCAGCACCACGTTGTTAATAAAACCTTTGAACGCCATGTCCATTGCTCTCTGGAAGGTAGCACTAGCGTTGGACAACCCAAATGGCATTTTCCTGTATGCATAAGTCCCCCATTTGGTTTGTGAAGGCTGTCTTGAACTGGTCTTCTTCCTTCATCATAATCTGATTGTAGCCTGAGTAGCCATCAAGTAGTGAAAACCTCTCGGAGCAAGCCACAACTTGCAAGATTTGCTCCATGGAAGGGAGGTGGGTAATGGTCCTTGAGAGATGCTCTATTCAAGTCTCTGAAGTCAACACACAATTTGATCTCTCCACTCTTCTTTTTTACTGGAACCAAGTTTGGCAACCCAACTAGAATGCTTGATTGTTGAATATGATCCTTGACTCAATCAGCTTGTTCAATTCTTTCCTCATGAGAGGCTCCATGTGTGGATTGACTGGTCTTTGTTTCTGCCTGACAGGCTTAGTATTTGGATCCAATTCAATGGTATGCTGAGCTAAGTTGGGATTGAAACCTTTCAAGTCTTCATAGCTCCAAGCAAACACATCAGGGAACTCTTGACACAGCTACATGAACTCATACCTTTCTTGTTTAGTTGTCATCTTTCTAATTTGTAATGGTTTGTTCTCTTCCACCAAGATGGATACTAAATCTTCTCTCTTGACATGAATGTTTGCTTTCTCTTTCCTAAACTGATCATTGGGATTGAAAATGGACTCTAAAGTGATAAGTCCCTTGGGCAGCTTGTTAGTTCTCAGCTGTACCACTTGGTCACCATACTGCTGTTCCAATTTTTCTTGATTCTTAGCTGAGAACTCAGATTCTTCTTGCAAGAAAAGGATGATTTACTGGTCATTTTCAAACACTTGCCAACTGACATTGTTACCCGGCACTGAAGGCCTCATAATCACGTGGATGTTTGGCTGTACCTTGTCTTGTTGAATGCTTTCCATAATGTCAAAGGCTGCCCCTACTGCTGCAAGCCTGTTAGCAGCTTGGTTCTCTTTCCTAGGAATAGATTTGATGCCAAAACCTTCAAAATATTCCATGAGGTCCCACACCCTGTTCTTGTAGCACTTAAGTAGATCATTCTTGGCAGCATGCTGTCCCTTTGACTTGATTTACAATCAATTCACTGTCACCAAAGACTTGCAAGTTCTTTATTCCTCTCTTTATTGCCCAATGCATCCCTTGCACCAAGGCTTCATATTCAAGTAGTGTTATTGGAGCATGCAAACTGAAATCTAAAAGATGAATAGTACTTTACTCCTTGAGGTGAAACAAGCATGGCTCCACCTCCTGCACCTTGTCTACTCCTTGATCCATCAAAAAATAGCTGCCATACCTCATTGCCATCTTTATGGTTTGGCTTGGTGATGCTAGGAATGGGCTGATCTTCTTCATGTATGCAATAGACCCCTAGCTTAGATTCTTCTACTTCTCAATAAGGATCAAAAGCATGTACCTTATTTGGCCAATTCATCAAGAGTTAGATCTGGGATGCTTCCAACCTTGGTGTCAGCTTCATCAGTGCTTGGGTGATCTTCTTGATCAAATGCTGAACAATTGGCATTGATCTGACTTGGAGTGTAGGGCTCAATGTGGAATTTTGCAATAGGTTTAGACCTGATTGGTAGATTTGGTTCCATACCTCATTCTGAAAAGCATGTGTGACCAATCAGCAGACAAATATCCTCCAATCTTGGCTGTGAAGTCCCTTGACAAGCATAGGGAAAATAGTGGTGGAAGGTCTATAACTGATACATCTTGTAAGACAACGACATTTGGACATGCATGCAAGGTAAGACTCAAGTTTCTAATCACCTCCAACTATTGTTACTACTGTCCCATCCAACTACACTACTCCTTTGGATATGGTTTCATATTGAGAGTCCTAGCTGATCAGCTATTTGGTTGGGCATCACTGAGCTACTTGCCGCTGGAATCTATCATGCAATTGTGCACTAATTGATTTCCAATGATTAATGAAACATAAAAAGGAGGGGGGCTTCAACATTTTACCTTGTTGTTCTCCATGATTCCCTTCAGGATGGGCAGCATTTGTGAGCACTTTCTCTTGCATCTGAGCTTGCTAATTCGAAGTTGGCCAGTCCTTCATGGCAGCTTGTAGCAAATCTCTTTGGCCTGGGATAGATAGGGATTCCCACATTGATATATTTACATTTGTCTTCTTCATCTGATCAATGATACTGAATGGTGATGAAGGATCTCTTTGCTGTCCCTTGGTTGACACATTCACTCCTTGCATGTGGGCAGCAACAAATGGTATTTGAGTTGGTCTAGGAGCTATTCTTGGCTGCCCTTATGCATTTGAAATTGGATTTTGCTTGCCAACCATTTGTGGAGCCATGGAAGGTTGTGGATTGGTTGGAGCCAATGGCTACTCTTCACCCAAATTCCTTCTTTTTGACCTTGTGTTGGCTGCAACACCTTGAGAGACTGTCTAATTCATGCCACAAAAATCCTTTGCTTGCCAGTTTACCAAGTGTGGTATCATTTGGGGCTGATTGCTGTTGGAATGTTTCTTGTTGTTGGTTGTTTCCTTGACTTCCCTCACCCTCCACACCAGTAGTTGTCACCATTAATGCTTGATTCAAAGCACCATTGAAGCACATGGATTGGTTATGAGGTTCATTGCATGGAAAACACCAATCATACTCCTGAGCAATGTTGTTTTGTGTTGGCACCAATGCCTTAGAGGCAGATATGACATTAGGATTATAGGGCTGAAATGGTCTATTGGTAGGAGGCCTTGTTTGATTTATTTTTACAGATGGATTAGGAGGTCTTTGTGGTTGGTATGGATGCCTATGTTAGGCTGAGCTTGGGGCTGATAAGAAGGTCTAAAACCTTGGGCTTGTTGCCTCTTGAGAGTAACCAGCTCATTTCCTAGGTTTTTGCAATTTCTTCATGACTTCTTGAAGCTCATTTGGGGCACTTGGAGATGAAGTAGAAGCTTCATTTGAACTCTGATTTCTAGGAATGGGAGAAGGAGCCAAATTAGGTGCTTGATTAGTGTTTGGGCTCTCTAAACTTGGAAACAATGGCATGGGAGGTCTAGGGGCTAGTTTGCCAGATTGGATAAAACAATTTTCAGCCCTGATGGCAATGCTATAAGCCATAGGGATAGTTATGCCTCCCATGGACTGAATCAACATAGAAATATCAGAATTTAGAGCTTTGAGGTAGTAGAGAAAAGAACCTTCTGCTGTTGGCCTGAATGCCACTTGGAATTCTCTCCCAAGTCTTTTGAAATCTGAAGTTGAAATTAGTCAGCTGCTCATTGGGAGCTCTCTTGATGGTTGTCAGCTGCTCCAAAAGAGACAAGTTGTCTCCCTTCTCCCCAAATTTCTCATGAAGTGCTATACATAGTTGGTTCCAATTCTGAATATAACCTGAGGCAAGACTTCTAAACCATTGCAATGATTTCCCCTTGAATGAAGACGTCAGCAATTTGACAGCCACTTGCATCTCATTTATTTCATGAATTGCTCAAAGCTTGGCAATGTCTTTAACATGATCACCTGGAGTAGTCTGATTCTCTCCAGTGAAGTATGGAATGTTCTTCAAGGCTGTAATTGGAATTAGATGTTGTGCATTGAGGGAAAGTGGGCTGCTACCTGTGAAATTGACATAGTGGTTGTTTTGTGCCATTCTAATTGGTCTTAAAACCCTTGTTGACTGAATGAAAGGCCTACCAGGTGGATGAGTTGAGAGAGTTCTGTTTTGTGGAGATGGAGACCTTTGGATTCTCCTCCCACTTTGCCTTACTCTTGGAGATAACTACAGATATTCAAATAGCGCCTCTTCTTATCCAACTCTTGACCTTGTAGTGATTCTTCTCATGAGTTTTAAGGTCTACACTGCTAAAACCGGCTAATTCTTCTTCCTTGGAGTCAGCCAGATGTGCAACTTATAGCTCTTTTAAGCAAGAAAATTGCAGCAGATGCACATCAACTTTGCTGTAATGAAAATGAGACCTCTAAGGTCCCACTGGGCGTGCCAAAACTGTTGTTGTAAATCAACAACACCCCTGGATGCAAATCAAGGTTCTAAGTTGATGTTCAGGGCATCCAGTGTGATTGCACAACATTGAAACCTCTCTCCAAGAGTGGGACTTGTAAGATGATAGAGGAATCTCCAGATTAGAGGTCTGGTTCCTCAAACTCCTCTGATTATATCTATATTTACACAACTGCAGAGGTTTATATCCTAATTTTATCCTAATTTGCAAGGAGATAGGGATAAGAAATGCAAAAATTGAAACTAAACTGATAAGGGTGATATAGCAAAGGAGTGGTGAGCACTTCTTGTTCATGTAAATTGACACAAATCAGAAATTACAACATAAAACATCATGCACAGGTTGATAAGCTATAATCAAGGATTTGAAATGAAGCAAACAACACATACAAAGGACTGAAAGCATTCACAGAGCCTGCATTGTGATTTTCAACATCAAAATCCTTGTATTCCAACACCAAAGAGGCAGAAAAACCTGTTACAATCCCTGGAAGGTCTGATACTTCCAAAATAACTTGTTGAAGGTGAAAACAGAAGCTTGCTGTGCAAAAAGGTTTTCAACCTTTGAAAAATGAGCCAAATCTGGCTTTTAGAGTGCATGGGTCGAGCCCAAGAGAGAGAAAACATGAAAAAACATGGGAGCCATTCCCCATTGACCAAAATTCATTAAAAACAGCATGGAGGTCCTTACAAACCCATGCCCTAAAATTTTTGACCATGTTGGAGAAGAATGCGACCCATTTTGCATTAAAATTGGTTGTTGAAACATCAGTTCTGTCCATGGGTGCGTACCAGAAGCATTTTTTGATTTTATCCCTCCAAAATGAACCAAAATTCAAAATTGACCATGGAATCTTGTAGAGAATTTCACCAGCTTTCCATTGATATAAATAATGCAAAAATCTGAGCTCTGGATCGAAAGATATGGTGATTTGAAGTTTTAGGGAAAAAACAGGCCAAAATCGGATCAGCGGGCAAAAAGTTTGAATCTTTATCCATTTGGTCTTTATAACATTTTTCAAATTTTCCCCATGCTCCGCCACTCCAGGTGCCACATGGCACATTCTGATTGGGTGTGGGCCCTTCCTGACCATTTTTTCCTTCGGGTCGCTTGGTGTTTTTTCACCCTTGGACACGTGGCAGCTCCTAATTGGTTGCAGGCCTTCTAGGGAAAAATTTCCCACCAAAACTCCACTGAGCCATAACTTGAAAAATACATGGAGTTAGGAGGAAAACTTTACCTTTCTGGAAAGCTGAGAGAGAGCTCTATCCAATGGTTCCATTTCCAAAAGGTTTGAGTGCCTAAAAATAAAAAATGGAGACTGAGGCACAAGAGAGGTAAGAACACAAGGACTTAGCCATCCAAAATGAGCAGGGGGCACATTTTGGATAATAGTTACTATGAAAAACATGTGCATGTACTAACCTTCCAAGTCAGTGACCTTGTCTTAAAATAAAATCAACAATGTAACCAAATTAGAAAAAAGTAAACGGGGAAAATTCACTCCTAATTGGCTTGGACCGTACATCATAACTCATACCTATGGATTGGGTGCCTATCGTTTATCCTCGCTTGACGGTAAATTCAAACCTGAGCCTCTTAACGCATTGCACCTTCGACCATTCTATTGTTGACTCATTGTCCTACCTCACCCTTTTTCTCTTAACAAGCTCATCCCTTGAATGTTATCCACTCCATACACCTCCCTAATGATTAAACAAGAATCATGTGAGTACTCGTCACTTATTATCTTCTCTTGAATATGTGTACTATGGCACTACACCTAGCATGATTGTCATGGATACTTTTCATCTACCCTTAGATGAGATCCCATGGTTGTTCCACCTTTCCTTTTGAACAAGATTCCTATCCTTCACCTTGGTCTTGTCAATGATTTCTAACACCTCCAAAGGGACCAAAAACTCCTTGAGTCAAACTTCTAATTAAAAAAAAAAACTTGACTCCCTCAAAAAGACATCTTCCTCTTGACGAAAAATTTCTACTATAAATAGATTGCACCCTCAAAGGACAGCTATGTGAAGCTTTAAAAAATAATTAAATATAAAAATATAAAAGGGAGAGAACCGAAGGTTCCCACATCGATCAGCTTCACGAAGACCTCAAGGAGTAACCATATTATTTATCCCATATAGACTTCCCGCATCGATCAGTCTATCAAAACAAAAAGACTTTTTAGTCACGGACTTGCCCATTGTGACCTCAGACCTCTTACCTAAAAACCATGTCACTCCAAACATATATAATTAACTACTTTTCACCAACCTTACCATTTCCACTCTCATTTCCTAAATTTTCTCAAGGGACATCTTGGAATTTCAACATTTGGTGATCCTGTGTACTACTTTCACCGTAGAACAGTTAATCGTACCATAACCTTTTGGGTCTTGTATTCATCACCCCTTTTCAAGGTATTATCTACTTGGTATGATTCTACCCAATTAGGTGGCTTTATTACCCCCCTCTTATCTTTTAACCATCTTTGTTTACATTTTGATTACCTTATATAGGACTTGGTCCCTCGAAACTTACCTTTTGGGGTCATCCTCCCCTTTTACCATAGTCACCCTCACCTGCCACATTTTTTACTATCATCTACCCCCACCTATTAAACCCAAACCCACAACATGACCAAAAACCTACTAACTCATTTTCATCTTCTTCCCTAACTTATGGGAGAACTACATCAGCCTGAGGTCCCTTTTCGCCAGGACTATGTAGGAAACACTCTGAGGGCATGGGGCCCTTGGGGGTTAGCTCGACCACTCTCTACCCTAAAAAAATTAATTAACCATGCCTAACTCACCATCTACCCCACATTTCACTTAGTTACCCTTTTCTAACAAAATTAGAAATTAAGCCACATACATAACATGTTGCTTACCACAGTCGAACATTTAATTACACCTACCATCTCTCTATCATAACTATGCATGGATTATACAACATTTCACATATGACCTATAATATCATTCATTGCAAAAAATAATGAATCATAAACCAACCTGACTCAATCCATGCCTATAACCTAACTCATCCATGCCTATAACCTACCTTAACCATGCCTATAACCTGACTCAACCATGCCTATAACCTGACTCAACCATGCCTATAACCTAAATCAATCATGCCTAAAAAAACTTGACTCTACCCAACCTTCACCCTGATCATTTACCCCACCCCACCTTTACCCTACCCATTTACCTCACCTTTCCTAACCTCATCATTTACTACCTCATTTTTTCCTCCTTTGGAGACTCATTATTTTACCCCTACCTCAGCTTTACCTGTGTCATGACCTAGATATTTGGACTTGGACCATCGCTAGTACCCTTTGACCTCATGTGTTCGTTATACCCTGCAACACTATTATCTGTGTTGATTGACCTAATGACCCTACCTCACCTATTTCCGTGACTATTTATCCTGACCCTACCTTTGGTGTACCAAAACAAACCTACATGTTCTTGCACCTAACCTACATTGTGTTTCCTGATCTTATCCTATACCTTGGATACCGGATTCACTTCACCCTTACTTTGATAAACCTATCGACCTTAGATGATGTAGATTTTGCCTACTCTTCATCCTGGTAGTGTGTTGTAGTTTATACGTGTGCATGAATTTGACTATTGCTACCTTTGACCCTTGACCCATTACCTAGATCACCCGAGTAGACCTTTCACCCTCGTCCCCTAAACCCACTTACCTTTTCCTCACATTTACCTTTTATCAAACCACTCACCGCTTCAGCCTACTGCCTCTATCAATTTCTGGTTTGAGGGGGATCACCTTCACCCTCACATGGGCCAACCACATCTTATTTTTTTTAGCATCGCTTACCAATACAAGCTACACAACAAAAAGGGGAAAAATGTAGACACTAAAATTAGGTCACACTCCCCCTTCGTCCCTCGACATATAAGCCCCCCTTTATTAAATCTACCTAGCCATGACCCCCTTCACCCAAACTAATATTAATTTAATTAATTAAATTAAATTGATGTGTTATCCTCACTATATTTATCATTTAAATATCTTATTTAAATAATATCTACACAAACAGTTCACTTAGATACCTCACCAAGCTAACTCGACCTAAGACCTATTCTTAACAAGTTACCATAACTAACTAAGACTTACCCAAACCCTAAAAATCAATGCCTACACTCCCTCTAACCACATTCCCACATGCTCACAAGAAGCTCCCTAGTCTAATCTGTGCCATAACGACACAAGATCCAAGGAAATCAGGAGGATCTCCTTAATTTTAGTAAACCTAGAAAATACTGCCTTACCCAACGTCAGTTTCCCCTAACCGTCATTGGTTAAGCCAGACCGCCATAAGTTACCCCTTTTATCCCCTAAATAACCTTATTATCAAGATTGGAAAACATTGGGAGAAAGGTGGATGAGCAAGAACGAAAGATCTCAAAGAGATAACGCATCTTCAGAGAGGTAATTCCAGCAAGAACTAACATCCAAGGAAGGAGATTGAGGATCTTCTCCTACACAACCATCCTAGCCACATTTTGATCTATCCAAGAAAAAGAGGAGTGTGCATGCAGCCCATGCAGAATATTTTCTTTAGTTGGTGATCACTTGCAGCATTCAAACCCATCATTAGCACATCCATCCTTCACACATAGACCTTCATCATTAGCATCTTAGATCTAGAAGAGTATGTATGCAAGAGAAATTATATCACCTATAAATGACCATGGTGGCCAATAGACCGAGGAGATCTAGAAGAAAAGATAATAATCGAGCTTCAAAAACTCGCCATGGAGGCCATTGCAAGAAACCATTTCTCAGAGCTATCGCAGATTCCAGATCAAAAGAAAGAAATGACAGAGATATCAAATTTTCAACTCACAAAGCAAATTTGGATCTTGTAGGCTTTGCCAAAAAATACCAAATAGAACAGACCGAGCTCGAAGTAACAACCAAGGTGGAAATAAAAATGGATTTACAGGAAAAGCTTAAAATGACCAAAGCACAACCATTGCACAGAAACTGTGAAACCCAATATGAAAGAGAGTATTTTATAGAGAAGGAGCTCTAAAGTATAGTGAAATCCTAGATCAACAGATTAGAATAATGGCGTTAGGAGAAAAAAATTCTAGGGCTTCACCCATATAACCAAAAAATCCAAAATGAATGTGCTTAAGGGTCGAGTTCCCTTTACCGTCCAGACCCAAGAAGTTGGTTAACTCGAACTCAACCAAAGTCAGATATTGACGGCATCAAAACACCAAGGATACGAGATCAACGTCCTCAAAACATCGCAACAACCAATGCTAACCACATTCCATATGCCACCACCCACATTAAATGCCAACCAAAACCCTAATCGCAAGTCATAAATGAATGGTCTGTGATCAGATATGGTACAAAGATCAACGACAAAGAACAAGGTACAAAATTTCAAAATAAACCACCAGGGTTATATTTAACCTAACCAGAGTTCATGCCACTAACCAAGTCACTAAGGGGTGAGTCACCATCGAAGGGGACAACCCACTTGTCCACCGAATTAATCATTTTAAATGATTTTCAAAGTCTAAACCCAAGTGTATGTTTCAAATAATTTTAAAGGGTTGACTAAATAATATGTCATGATCACCGAAAAGGTGAATATTATAATATGCCAAGGCTGACATAAACAAATATGGTCAAGTGTGGTGGGGTGTTTCCCCTCATGATTTTAAAACATAGTATATGCTAAATCCACAAAAAGTGACCAAGCCCAATGAAGACAAAATTTCAACCACAGGTGGTCCCCACTTCAAAGAGCTAGGGTGATTTGCAGAGTTTCACTCATGTGACCATTTTTCAAAAGGAGATGTCAATATCAAAACATGTGAACATAGTAGGTGGTCCCCATAAGAGGAATTATTTTTGCAAATATTGCTAAGTATTGTAATTATTTTGCTCATATACAAGGAGTTGTATTTTGCATGCCTTCACAACAAGACAAAATAGAGAAGATGACAGAGTTGCATGTTCATGGAAAGAGACTTCCCTCGCAAGAAACCTTATTTTTAGTAAATTATTCATCCTTATTTTCTTAAAAATAGAATAGTCAAGTTCAGTTCGATTGTAATATAAGTAAGGCTAATTATTCCTATTTGTAATTGCATGTTCTATTTTTCCCTTTATCTATTATTAAATAAAGGATAAAAAAAGATGCATGGGCGATTGCAAGCCTTAGGATATTTTTAGGGAGAGGGTAAATTTTATTGTTTTTATATATATAGTGTGCCTTTGCAAAGCACATGGGGGAACTTTGAGAGGACTTTTGGATATATGAGTACTGAAGTAATTTTTGTCAGTTTTACCCTCTGAATGTGAAGTATTTTCTGCCTTTCCAAATTATTTTGAAGTCTTGTATATGTTCTATTAATCTTGTGAATGCAAATTCCCTGATCAATCACCTTACCCTGTTAAAAATTTAGTATTTTCTATTTAATTTTAATGTGCATGTTAACTTATTAGTACTGTTGTGATTTTCCCTCATGTACAATTAAGTGTTTTTCCCTTAGACATTTTGAAGAAAAACTATTGGTTCGTGCATCAAGAATCCTTCCCAAATCAATTGTACATATACTCAGTCAAATTCCTCATACAAATTTTGTGTATCACCCTAGTTTTAATCATTTTACAGTCATCTTTTACTCTCAAACTCCCAGAAAATCAGTTTAGGCTACACGAATAAGGAACCGGTCTTGATACCAGAGACTCACCTCAAAATAGGTATACCCACAGACCTGAGGTGTTTCCATTGTATCTACAAAAGGTAGAGATCATTTGTGCAAGCTTAGAAAACCTACATCCATCTCTCAATAGGGTGCACTTTCGAGAGATAACAACTTTTTGTACGCCCGATGGGAGAACGAATCAGATTTGCATGTGAATTACAATTTCTATAGTAAATCTATAGTATATTACAACAAATTAGAAGTCACTGTCAGGAATAAGCGACAACAATTTATTCTAAAGATTCTAGGATCTTTTGGTGACTTTGTTAAAGCTGATATCAAACTAGTATTGTAGCATGTTTCATGCCTAAAGTGACTACAAGATCATCGGTAAGAGAAATCCCTTCTAATTTTGTTTCTTTACCTTTAAATTCTACTAGAAAGAGAAGAGTTGGTAATAATTTACCTTATAATAGACCCAGTTTTCTTAATCTCCTCCTAATATTCCTTTACCTTGTATCAATTTCTCAATTAATATCCCATTTTTTCAAATGGCTATCCAACCACCAAGGAATTTTGTGGCCTTTACTAATGGCATTCCATTAGTAATCCTAGTTTACCATGACATTCCTAATGCTTCCATGAAAATTTTTCCATCATTCACGGGTGATTATCAAGTTACACCCATTGAAAATATTAAAGATGTTACATCCCTATGTGCAGTCCATAATATCAATCATGAAGATGTAGCTTTAAGACTTTTAGAGCTACATTTTTTAAAGGGAAGGCCTTGCAATGGTATAGAAACCTAGAAATTGGGAGCATAAGAACTTGGGATAGCTTAGGTAAAAAATTGTTGAAACAGTTCTAGGATAATTCAGATCATTTTTCTCTCATTGAATAGTTGTCTACCATTAAAAGAGTTCCCAATGAATTTATGTCTAGCTTCAATATCCATTTTGCTAGAACTTGAGAGAGAATTCCAGCAAGTGTCAAGCCTCAAGCTGATCATTCTTTCTTTTATTATCTTAGAGCATTAAACAGTGATATCTCAACTATGATTCAGTCAATGGGTGGATAGACACTTTAAGATGCTTATGATATTGTTATTCAAGTTGATAATAGTATTATTCAAGCTGGAAAATTAGCACCAAGGCCATCAATGTCATTCTTGGTAGATTTAGCACCTATTCCTCACCCTATTACAATCATAGAGCCTATTGTTGTAGCTCCATTAGATGATGTATTTAAATATTTGCAAACTATGGGAAATAAATTGACTTCGATTGAGAAAAAAATTACATTACCTATCATACCCTATTAGGTTCCTTATCAGCCATATCAACAAAATCAAAATTATAGGAAACCTTACAAGCAATGGTAGTTTAACCCAAAGGCTTCTAGTTCATGTAATGCTTTAGTCCCAGTTAATATGGCTATAGAAGAGTGGTGTCAACCTTACAATCAACCTCATTCAGCTGCAACTTTCCCAAATGCTTTTCACAATCTAAATCTTGTTGCACAACCTCAATCTGAAATATTGTTCATGCCTCAAATGGAGGGTGGGCAGAAAGAAAACGATGTTAAGAAAATACTTGAACAAAATTTAGTCAGTTTTAATGAGGAGGATTTCATTGCAGTCACTACTAGGGCTTAAGGGAAGGCTGTTGAAAATCAAAAGCAACAAAATAGGCCTATCCTGCCTACTGTCATCGATAAGACAACATCTACAACTCCAAAGTCAACTAGTAACCCTTCTATTCCTCAAAATCCAACAAGTGTTCCAGTTGATAAAGGCCATCAAAGATATCTACAACTTGATCCAAGAATACTGTTTATACCTCAAATATCCAAGGTTACTGAAGCAGGATCAATTTTCGCAAAGGCCTACTTTAAGACAATTGAGTTTGTCTCTAAAATAGTTGTTTCTTTTAACACTATTAATGTAATGAAAAATCATAATGTTAACATCTCAATGTGGGAAGCTCTAAGTATTCCTAGACAACAAGATTTACTCTCTCATGAGCTAGCTAAGCTGTAGATTTCTTCAAATACAACAGAAAAGGAAGTTCAGAAGATAGACATGGTGCTTGGAACATTTGAGCAAGACCGCATTAAAGAAGTTAAGTGTATGGTTCAGAAAGTTTTGAATGCTCATGACATCAAGAAACTACCACCATTTTATTTATCACTGATTATCGGTGAAAATCTAGTTCATAATTTCCTAGTAGACAGCGGTGCAAGTAGCACAGTTATGCCAAAAGTGATTGCATAAAAATTGGGTTTGTAGTATGAGCCTATAGAAAGGAGCATATTATAGCTTGATGGAACTGCAACTAATATAGTTGGTATAATCAGAAATTTAGAAGTGACATTACATGCTTGCCCAAATGTTTCTATTCTGTAAGATGTTATTGTTGTAGAATTACCTCTATCCTTTGTTTTGTGCTTATCTAGAGATTTCATAATAAAAATATGAGGTTATCTCTCTTTAGATTGGTCCTTATTTTTCACTACTCATTATGGTATTAAATTTACTATCAATTCAGAGCCATTGGCAAGATTTCACATTGAACCTCACTCTTTAAATGTAATGGCTAATTATTTAGCCTTAGATCAATCTAATTTTGATGAGGTAACTCATGTTTCAGCATTGGATGGTGTTTATAACATGTTTATCGATGAAAAAATAGTGGAAGAACATGCTCATGATCCTTTTAAGGAAGTTGAAGAACACCTGTTTGGTGTGTATTGTATGCATGAAGAGAACACACCATTTCCCTTGCTGTCCAAAACAGATGATTCAATAGAAGGGATTTGGAAGCTTCATTTTAATGGATCTAAGAACAAGAAGGGATAGGGAGTAGGTTTGATGCTCACTTCCCCAAAAAATGAAAGATATTTCTCAGCTTTGAATCTCCAATTTTCATGTACTTGTAACGTAGTTTGATACGAAGCTTTAATTCATGGATTACTTTGGGCAAAAAAAGAAAGGTATCAACATTCTACTTATTTTTGGTGACTCTAAGTTGGTTATTAATCAAGTAAAAAACTTCAATGTTTGTAAGAATCCATTAATGAAGTCTTATAGACACAGAGTTTTAGACCTAATGGAAGAATTCGATGCTATTAATATTTAGTCTATTCCTAGAGCTGAAAAACAAGTATGCAAATAGACTTGCAGTAGTTGGGGCTAGTTTTGAGGTGTTGCAACAGATTGAAAATACAAAAATCCAGGCTCATATAAAGTTAATTGTTAGGCCCTCAGTGCCTGATAATGATTCAAATTGGCAATTTTTTTAAAGTGATGATCAAATCTGCAGGTTTTTGCAGTAAGAGGCTAAATTTTCTACATTTAATCAGGATAAATTACAACACTTATATGGTGACAATATTGTTTAGTTGAAGAAAAATAAACTACCTTGTGGTCTAGTCACATTATAAGACATCTTCAGCACTGATGATCAACTAAGAAAGGCCATGACTAAAATGTCAACTCACGTTGATAATTATGAAGAGATCTTGGTTGATGAAGGGAAAAAGCTATTTCTTGGAAAGGTATGTTCCTTAGTTGAAAAGAAGTCATTTATTAATCATTGTAAAGAGTTTAAAGATGTTTTTGCTTCGAAATACCAAGATATTAAAGGATTTGATCCCAGTCTAGCATAACATACAATTGAGTTGCAGCCAAATTCTAATCCTGTTAGGAAGTAACAGAGGCATGTGAATCCCAAGATAAACCCTTTAATGAGGAAATAATTATCTAAGTTGATTAAATCAGGTATTATCTTTCGAGTTAAGCATTCAAGCTGGGTAGACAATCTTGTTCCTATTAAGAAGAAGAACGGTGAAATCAGACTATGTGCAGATTTCAGAGATCTAAATAGTGATTCATTAAAAGACCATTACCCACTCCCAAATATGGATCAAATTTTAAGAACAGTCTCAGGTTCAAATAGACTATCTCTTCTAGACGGTTATAGTGGATATAATCAGATTTTAGTTCAAGAAGAAGATATATACAAAAAAGTTTTTACCACCAAGTGGGGTACTTATGCTTACAAAAGGATGCCTTTTTCTCTTTCAAATGTCAGTGCAACATTTCAACATGTAATGGACATGGCTTTTCATAGCTTATTAAATAATTGTATCCTGGTTTATTTCAATGATGTTACCGTATTTTCAAAAGATTCTGAAGAACATCTAAAGCACTTAAGGGAGAATTTTTAGTTGTGCAAGAAATTTGAAATATCTTTGAATCCATTGAAGTCTATCTTTTCAGTATATCAAGGCAAACTACTTGTTCATATTGTGTCTAATAAAGGTTTAACAATTGATCCTTTCAGGATCGAAGCCATATCACAGATATCGTTGCCTCATCATAGGGAGGCATTACAGAGTTTTCTTGGAAAAATCAACTTTGTTAGGAGATTTGTTCCAAATTTTATAGCATTGGTTAAACCACTCACGACTATGCTGAAAAAAGAGAAAACTTTCTCTTGGAGCAATGAAGGAAGAGAAGGATTTAAATCAATCAAAGCATCTATCTCTCAGGATCATACTATTGCAAATCCAAATTTAGATAAAGAGTTTATAATGTATGCACTTGCAGGATTTGAAACAATCTCAGCTATATTAACTCAAGTCAATGACAAAAATATTGAGAAGCCTATTGATTTCTTTGGACAGAGTCTGCATAATTATGAAACAAGGTACACATTTCTTAAAAAGTAGTTATTTTCAGTAGTCAGAGGACTAAAAACTTTCAATTATATGCTTTCGAACAATAAAATCTACGTTCTTGTTTCTCATCCAAGTGTGAAAGCGTTCTTACTAAATAAGGAATTGAATGAGAAAAGAGCATACTGGATAACAAAGGTCATGGAATATGATGTTGATATTTGGGTTGCTAAGAAAGTTCGAGGGAAAGGTTTATGTGAGCATCTAATTTCTGATATGGAAAAATAACAAGGTGCAGAACTAGATGATTCAAAATAACATTATGAAATTATGTATCAGCAATCACAAATTATGGTTCAGCCAGAAAATCAACAACCTGAACTCATTCATGAGATTTAGGAATCAAGATGGATGACTAATTTTGTTAATTATCTATAGCAGGGCACCTATCTGGAAGGTATGGACAAAAATAAACGAAGTTATTTCAGATTACAAGATGCAGATTATATCTTCATTGATAACGTGTTATTCAAAATATATATAAATGAAATCTTGTTGCGGTGTGTTGATTATGATAAAGTTTAGAAGATACTAACAAAATTATATGAAGGACCTTTAGGAGGTCACTTCTCAACACGTACTACAGCCTTAAAAATTATGAAAGCTGGCTACTATTGGCCTAGCATATTCAAAGACTATTTTGAATGGATTAGAAAGTGTAAAAAATGTGCTTTCTTTGTTGGAAAAGAATGTTTACCTTCACTTTCCTTAAAACCTAGTTCAGCTGATCAACCTTTTATATAGTGGGGTCTTGACTTTATTGGCATGATAAACCCACCATCATCACAAGGACACAAGTGGATCTTAACTACTACAGATTATTTTACACGATGGAATGAAGCAATAGCCTTAAAGGATGCTAATGAAGCTTCGATACTATCCTTTTATGAAGGAATAGTTTGCATATTTTGTGTTCCAACAACTATCATATCAGATAATGGTCTATCTTTCCTTGGTGCAAAGATAACAAATTGGGATATCAAACATGGAATATATCTAAGTTCTTCATCTAATTATTACCCATAAGGTAATGGCTTAGCTAAGAGTACTAACAAGAATCTATTAAGGATCATTAAAAGAATGCTCAATGATAATCGAAGAGCTTGGTATTTGATGTTGAATTCATCGCTTTAGGCTAGCAGAGTGACTCCTAAAATATTATTTGGAAATTCACCTTACAAAATTGTGTACGGGAAAGAAGCAAGAATGCCTATTTTAGTTGAGTTGCGTGCATTAGATTTGCTACATCAAATGGAGTTGCTTGAGAATGAACCATTACAGGTTCATCATGCAGAGTTAATGGAATTATAAGAGCTAAGAGATAAATCCCATTTGAATATGGAGAAAAATTAGAAGCAGATGAAGAATAATTTTGACAAGAAATCCAAATTCAGAGTCCTTAATGAAGGATATATTGTGTTAAAGTGGTATGTTGATCATGCAAAGCCAGGAAGACACTCAAAGTTTGATACACTCTGGAGTGGTCCTGTTGGTTGGATATTTTGTCAAGCCAAAATATGAGGTTCAACCACAGTGCATGGGATCAAATCCTTCCTTAAAGGTAGGTGAGGCTGCATGTTTATTACTAATCTAAAACACAACAAAAATAATATATACAATATCCACACTATTCTAACCATTGGGGTTGGATACAATCCCAAAATCCATATCAACACAAAATGGAGATGTTACGACTATAAGAATGGGATGGATTAGAAAGGGAACTTATTATAGATGAAACAAAATGGAAAGGGAATAAGAGGAATGTATTTTCTTTCAAGCAAACACAAATCAAGAAATACTTATACGAGTTTTAGATAATGAGTGTAATATCCTGAGACAATTAAAATGATCAAGAATACTAAAAAAATAATAGCTCAAGATTTTGGATGTAAGATCAATCTCTCAAGATAGATGAATCCCACAACACAAAATTTGTAAAATAACTCCTGTTTCTATTCTTCAATGATTAAAAATAAAGTACAAAGTTCTTCTTCTTCTTCACAATAGCTCTTAATATTCAAAAAAGTCTCTCCTCTGGAATGCACAAGCATCCCTTATTTATAATAAAAAGAGAAAAGAGAAAATAGGACAAAGTCCTAGAAAATAGTCATTCAATAAGAGTCCTATTTTGCTTGACTCTCACGTAGGAGAACAAGTAAAAATTTTCTTCCTATGTGAGAAAACGGAAATGAAAAAGACATGTAAATTTCTGGAAGGAAATGACATGTAACATCATTTCTTATTTTGTTTCCTCATCCTTGTCTTCTTCTAGTGATGCGTGCTTGTCTTGAAACTCTTAAAACTTCTAGATTATGCCTTGTATTTCAGCTTCATCTAGCACGCTAGAATAATCACTTAGAACCTCGCAAGTTTCTTGTGTGTCACTTGCGTTGCAAGGAAGTTTCTTCAATACCTTATTAAGTTTTCTCAGTGATTCCAAAGCATTCTCAATATTTATAAATTTATCAATGACACTCAAATCAAAGACGGAAGTTGGTTCTTTCTCAATTGATTCCTAGATTTGTTTATAGAAACCATCAGCAGGTAGAATGGTTGCGCCTTCATCCAATACTTTGGGAAAGATCTTGAACAACTCTTCTTTGATATCACTGGTGGCATCAATCAACTAATCCCTGGAATTTCTCAACTTGTTGCAAGCTTCAATGAGAATCTTTATCTTGAACCTAATAACCTTGGTTAGCTAGAATTGTTTATCCCCATGTGGAATGACTCCTTCTTCCACTAAGACCTGAGATGGAAATTTCTTCAGTGCATTAAGAGCCTCCTTAGTTCAAGGTTTCTAGCCTTAATCTCCTTCAAAAATCAAGTAGCATCATGGATCTCACAAGACACTTAAGGGAAGATAAATGATTTGTGTGTCATTTGCAGCTATGGAACACATCTATCTGACTTGTTAGCACACAAGATTTGAAGAAGTGGGTAGCACCTCAAAATGATTTTGATATGATCCTCACTATTTTAGGTTGTGCCTATCAACCAAGGCAAGAGATCCTATATTGCAACCTTTGTTTGATGAAGGAGGTGGAGATATCATTATACTTTACACATTGTATGGAGATGGCCTTGGGAAAACATAATCAATTATCCATTATTCAAAATAAAAATAGTTTTCACTACTAAATGATGGAAATGCTTTCAAGACAAGGCTAAGGCTGCTAGAGACATGATAAAATCCTAATATAATTTTTGCATTTTTGTGAATGGATTGTATTATTTTGTTGACACACAATCCAATGCAGGGGTAATATGGGTAGGATGAATTAGTTTGAATGAAATTTTGCTGTGAGATGTTTAGACAAGACTAGATAGGAATTACCAACTTGTTTGAGAACCTTTGCAAGAGATTTACAACACCTAAATAAAATTGATGTTTCAATGGTTTTAAAATACTCCTTCAACCAGGATATGTGCACAAAATGGAGGCCCAAATCTGCACTCTTCCACACAAACTTTGATAACCTGCCACAAAATCTTGAAGAAAAATACAAATAAAGTATCTAGGAATCCATATTTAATCATGACCTAAGCTGCACCCAAAGGTTTATAAATAATCTCAAAATTCAAGGACAGTAAAATGATTTTGAATTTGTTTATCTTCTATCAAATGAAGGATCTTCTAAATATAAGATTACAAATGCCATTAAACCATCAACAAGAAATGAGACCCTGTATAATAAAAGAGATCCTAAACATAAGATTACAACATGAGTAATAAACACAAATTGAAATCATTCTGAAACATAAGAATATGCAAAATTTGCCAAGAGATAACACCAAATAATCAAAAAAAATGATCAAATACATCAACAGGGGAATGTTATTAGAACAATATCAAATCTTTTTGATGGATTTACAACTGAAACCAACTCAATATCATGAAATTTGATACAAAAATGGAATTTAAAATGGCTCTTATGCAGTTTTCTTAGAGAAAATGGGCTTCGACCTGTTTCTTCCTTGAAAAGTTATATGTCCTTTTTCTCCCAACTTTTTTATCTCTCAAAAATTACATTTTATATCTTATGTCAGCTTGGATTCTTTCTTCCCATGCAAATAATACGCTCATGGGATCAAATTTGTTGCAAAAACTTCATGATTTAAAGATAGTGAAACCAAACAGAAAAACAACTCGCAGGTTGCCAGGTATGCACAAAAGTTAAATCATTACACAAATTTGGATCATTATCCATCCCAGGGTCACATTTTTCTAATTCAAGCATGCCAACATGTTTTAGCAATAATTTTTCACCTTTTACCTTTTTAATTTTTACCTTTGCAACCTTCGATTTTTACTTTTCACATTTTTTTATTGGGAAAAAGAAAGAATTATATAAAATCCATCATAGACCATCAAATTAGGTAATGAAAATAGTGCCATTACACTTAGAACGCTGAGAGGATGCAAAATCATATAAAATTTGATGTGATTTGGTGAAGAAATGATGAATCTGAGCTTCCTGGAGCTCTCATGGCGGTAAAATGGGTGAGTGCATAGTTGTTGATTTTGGATCATCTTTAAATGCTAGCCCTCCACATGGAGGATGAGATTATTGAATATTCCATTTTCCCCTTTGGATAAGGTAGGAAACGTGTCAAAATGTGATTGGAACGTGCCCCTGCATTCAAAACATGCTTCTTGCGACCTTTTTAAATTTTGGAATTTTTTTCACAAAATCCCCCACGGGCCCGAAATCCCGATTCATCCCTACCACATGGCATTCTCCAATTAGCTGTGGGTCCATTTCTCCATTCCTGTATCCATTCCTACGTTCTTACCCTTTTAAACATTGACAAAATTTAATGTTGATCCTCGCCACCCTTTGACATTGTAAGATGTGCCATGTGTCTTCATCCGATAGGCCGCGGAGCCAATTTTTCATTTTCACCTTTCAGAGAAGAGAGGTCAAAAGTTAATAAATTCTCCTTGGCCCCTCCCTCCACCTTTTGTAAATGTGGACATGTGTCCTCTCCTTATTCGATGTGGGCCTTTGGGCCAAACCTTGATTTTTTACCATTTTAAGCTAAAACTTCAAAATCATCACAAAACCCACTGACCCATCTTCCTTCTTGGACACATGTTGCTTCATGATTTGTCGGGGAGCTTTGGCTCAAATTTTAACTTTAAAAATTTGAAGTTAAAAAACTTCAAATGCACAAAAATCTCCACCCCCTCATATTGACTTCTCTGGACATGTGTCCATTTGTGATTGGACACAGATCTTTAGGTCAAAACTTTCCCTTGACACTTTGAGCCCAAAAACATCATTTTTTTCCAAATGCCTCCGCTACCCACATGCCCTCCTTGCCATGTGTCCTCTTCCTATTCATTTTAGGTCTTCAGGAAAAAATTGACTTTAAGAATTTTGCCAAAATGAAAGCCAAAATTCTTAAGGTAAATCTGCCACTCCTCGACCAATCAACATGTGCCACGTACGCACCCTTTATAAACGGTAGAGCCACGGACCAAATTTTTCCTTTTAGCCAAAATTTCAAAAATGAAAAGTTTGGAAAACATTTCTCGACCACCCCCCGACCAATAGGAACCCGCCATGTTGCAATAATATTATGTTGATGAATTTGGCAGGTATAATACGCCCGTAAGACCGTCAAAATGCCAAAAATACAAAGGATGCCCTAGAAGTCGAATTTTTTTAACAAGGAAGGCAAATTTCTTGATTTCAAATCAATTGAAACATGATTTAACACTATTCTTGACCTGGGGATTGGGAAATTAATTGCACAAACTCAGGATTCGATCAAACTCAAGTTTTTTCATGATTTGACAAAGGAGAAATGACACAACCCATAAAAATGAAGAAATTAGGGCACGAATGGGGGAAAACTTGGAAAAATATTTTAGAATAGGGTAAAACAATAACACCATGTGAACTTTTGTAGTATTTTGAAAATACTCAACTCGATAAACCGAATTGCAGACCACCAGCTCAAACAATAAAACCATTTTTGAGCAAAATTGGACATGGAAAATTAGGGCAAATTATGCAAGCTCAGAAATTACACTAACATTGGCTCCTGCTTGGGGATGGGTACTCTTAGTGAGTGCCACAAGATCAAAATGTAGACTAATTTCCAAAAATCCATTGGGCAAGGAGTCAAAACATAGGGAAGCCCCAAAAATTCAGAATTACCACCAAAAACCAGACCAAGAAAACCACTAGAATGGCTTCCAAGGAAAAAAGGGCAAACCACACACCAACAAACAAAAAAAAACAAAGCAAGAAAAAGGACTATAAAAATGTACAATTTGTGCATACCTCACTTTGGGGATTTAATCCAAGAAATGTTTTAAATTTCGGCCATTAATAGGGAGCTCCAACAATTCCCCATCTAGATCTTTAAGGAAAAAGGTATGCTCACCAATTTTGATGTCAATGGCATAAGGGCCCATCCATAATGCATCAAACTTTCCATGCTTTCCCTTGTCTTCATGCCTAATATCCCATAGAAAAACCAAATCTCCCACATTAAAGGTCCTATGAGTGACTTTCTTATCAAACAACCTCTTTAATTTCTCTCTAAATCTAGCATGCCTTTGATGGGAAGCTCTTCTCTCTTCATCTAACTCAATGATCTGATTGATTCTTGATTCATATGGTCCATATTATTGATCTTCCAACTGTTGGGAAAACTTAAATGAGGACAATTGTAAATGTAAGGGAAGAAAATCTTGAGTTCCATACACCAATTCAAATGGACTTTTACCAGTTGCTCTTTTAGGAGTTATTCTATCATCCCAAATTGCAAACTTCAATTGTTCTCCCCACTTCTTCTTGTTCATCTCCAAGGTCCTCCTAATGATCTTGAGAAAGTTCTTGTTACTGGACTCAGCTTGTCCATTCCCTTGTGGGTTGTAGTTTGAAGAATAAGTCATATTTATCCCATATACATTGCACATTGTTATTAAAGGTTTGTCTCTAAAGCACATGGCATTATCAGATACAATCTTAACTGGAACTACAAATATGCATATGATATGATTCAACAAGAAATCCATTACCACTTGGTGTGTTGCCTTCTTAGATGGAATTACTTCAACCCACTTTGTAAAATAATTAGTGGCTACAAGAATCCACTTATGACCAGCACTAGAAGGATCTGAAATCTCACCAATGAATTCCATTCCCCATTGTTTGAAAGTGTCTTCAATTGATACAGGCTACAAAGGAAGGGAGCCTAAAGCTTTCAATCTTGTAGAGAAACATTGGCAACTATCACACTTTCTAACCATCTGGGTTACATCTTTAAAAAGAGTAGGCCACCAATAACCATCTCTTAAAATCTTATGTGTTGTGACCCTCCCAGCAAAGTGTCCTCCAAAAATTCCCCCATGGAAATCAGTAATTATCTTGGGAGTTCATCTTCAGTTCTGCACTTCAAGAGGACACCTTCAAGGTTCTTGCAAGCCAACCCAAAGTTAGTTATGATATAATTTCAAGAGGCCAGCTTGAGGGCTATTTTTTTATTTTTATTCAAGTTACTAAAACAACATAGGTGCCTGAGGTAGAAGATCACATCTTTGTACCATTTAGACCTCATCAATTTCCCAAGTAGATCTGCCCTTTCTTCCTCTAGCTGATTCAATTCTACATTTTGCAAGTTGCTTTCAGCCATGAGCTTAGCAAGACCCAAACCTCTCACGAAATTTGTGGTTTGGATATCCATATACTCCTGTAATTTGTTGACCCCACCTACATCTTTTACTTGAGATCTCCATTTCTGATAAGATGTCTTTCACCATGGTGTGGGGAACATAAGCAACAACCTTTGAACTCAGTATATAAGGCATGAAAACTTTTGTTGCTTTCACCAAGGAAAATGCTTGTTTCTCCATGATTGTATACTTCAACTCAGCTTCTTTTAAAGCCTTGATAAAGAAGGAAATAGGGATCTCAACCCCATTTTAATCATTTTGTAACAAAAATAAAGCAATGGTATGTTCAGAGGAAAAGGAAAAGATTTCGAAAGGCCTCTTACAGTTTGGAGCTGCCAAAACAGGTGCATGCTTAAGTGCAACCTTTATTCCTTCAAAATTTTGAATGACAGCCCTCCTCCCACTTGATAACTTGATCATTTTTTAACATGCTTATGATTGGGAAGATTCATCTCAGTAAAATTGGAAACAAACCTTCTATTAAAAATTGATTTGGTGAAAGCAAGATTGGATACCTTTCTTGGTTTCTTAGGATAAGTACTTTGCTGATTGCCTCCACTCTTTTTAGGGGTCTATCATGACACCATCGTTAAACATGTCATCACCAATCCGACACTATGATAATTCTTCACTCGGGAACTCCTCGTGTTATGATTATTTACTAATGCACAACTTTTAGTTTGGTGGATGTAATCTAGAAAACACAACAACAAACATAACACAAGAATACCATAGACTATGATACAGAAGGAATAATGACAAGTCTAAAATATAAGTGTGTAAATTATAATATCAACATGAAAATGTTACAATCTCACCCATAGAGGTACTTCAAGTGTTACTGACTTCACTTGCCTTCCAACAATAACTATGGGAGAAAACTTCACAATTACATCTCTGGATAGCTCCTTTAACACACCTTCTAAATGATGGCTTCCTTTACACACTTACTCATACAATATTTCTCACTACTTCTCTTCTATGCTAAATGAGGGGGGGGTGGCTCTCTCTATTTAATAGTAAACTTCTTAGAAGCTTATCCATCTTATCTCTAAGATAGGATAAGAAATCTACTATGACAAATCATATTCCCATACCTTAACTCTTATCTGTACATGTAAGCATTATCTTTTAAAGATAAGATAAACCTTATCATTTTTCACGTGCGGTTCCACATTTTTAGAATTTTTACAAACAAAATACATAAAATATTTATGACCTCACTAATTTGTCCTTATTACTAATATAATATTTTCTAATTCCTAATCATGTAGACCCTACTTCTCTACTTAACCCTAACTTTGACATTTTTAACATTACCGAACCACTTACGACAAATATTTACTTTTTACCACAACATTCTCTATTGTACTTTTGACTATTACCGTACTATACATTATTGGTGGTCATCATACCGGCAGCGCCATTATCTTCTATCAAACGCTACTACTAATTATACTTAACAACATCCTATTCCTAATACATACATTAATGAAATAGAAACAACGGAGGAAAAAATTTTAGTGTCGACATCTTCTCCCTTCCTAGCTTCTACTCCATCCTCAGAGTAGACTATTCTAGTGCTTGGAAAATCTTTAACTTGTCGTGGTTGACCCCATTTCAGTAATAGGCAGTGCCATCCAATTCCTCCAGTTCGGTATGTACCATTTTCATGCACAACTGCTATTTTATAGGGCCCGCCGTCCATTTTGGAAGAAATTTTATCTCTCTCTTCTTTTATTTGTATATGGAATCATTATACTAGAACCAAGTCGATTGACATGAAATGGAGACCAATAGATCTCTTGATCAAAGTATTCCTTCTGCTTCATTTTTCTTCTTATAACTTGTATCCTTCACTATTTCCCCTCATTTTCTCTAGAAAATGAAGATGTACCAATCTTTCTTTTATTGAATCACTTTCATCCATCCTTTCATTTTTTCATAACTCTTACAGTGGGGAATATCAAACTCAATAGGAAAAACTGGATCAATGCCATAAGCAAACTGAAATGGGGGAATATCATGTGTTGCTAACTTTGATGTTGCCCTATATGCCCATAATGTTGCATGAATCCTTTTATCCCACTTATGTACCTGCAAGGCTGCATCTTTTGCTAGAAATTCTGACAACAACACAAAATATTGTTCGTTCCACCTATCCATTTGTGCTTGGCTTGTATGTTGTTATCCTTCCCGTGCTTAATAGAAAAACTTGTCTTGACTTGGGCTTTTTACCACCTCATTAATGAAGTGGGTTCCTTAATCTGTTACAATTTCTAATGGGAAACCAAATCTAGTGACAATGAATTCATATATGAGCCTTGCCACTTCATCCATGGAATTTGTTTTCAATGGCCTAGCTTCAACCCACATGGTTAAATAATCTGTGGCAACTACAATATACTTATTTTGGTGTTGGGTAGTTAGAAGTGGACCTACAATATCTATTCCCCACTTTTCAAAGGGACCAAGTGGAAGAATATGGAATAATGGAGCTAATGAATTCTTATGGTTACCATGTGTTTGAAAAATACCACATGTCTTATAATAATTATAACACTCTCTAAAAAGAGTGGGCCAATGATAACCTACATCCAAGATTCTTCTTGTTGTAAGTTATCTAGAGAAGTTCCCTCCACATGTGCCATTATGGAATTCTTCTATCAACTCCTTCCCTTGATCACGTCTAATTGTCCTCTTGTATTGTCCATCAAGTCGTATTCGAAATAATACTCCATGCAGAATAGAATATGGACGACTGGCTTGAGTAATCTTCCTCTTAGTCTTTATATTGGCACCATCAGGAAAATTGATTTCATTTAGATAATTCCAAATATCTATGTATTAACTAGGGATTGTGTCAAGGGATAACAATGTTACATCTGGGAAATCATCATCATCACAAGATGAACCTAAACCATCATAGGCTCAAGAGAGTGCATCTGTATTTACATGCTTCTTTCCTGGCCTATCTATAATATCAAATTCAAATTATTGTAGCAAAATTATCCATCTTGCTATTCTCCGTGATGGGTTAGGATTATTTACAATATATTTTAGAGCTTGATGGTCTGTTAAAACTATAAATTTCTTCCCTAGCAAGTAATTTCTAAACTTATTTACAACAAAAATGATAGCTAGAGCCTCTTTTTCAGTTACAGTATAGTTTACCTCAGCCCTACTCATTTGTCTGCTCCTAAAGTAAACTAGATGATCATTCCCATTTTCATCCTTTTGGCTCAAAGTACTTCCTAGTGCTGCATCTGAGGTATCAATAGACACAATGAATGGCTTACTCCAATATGTATTCTTTAAAACAAGTGAAGACACCAAAACTTTCTTCAGTTGTTCAAAAGATTCATGGACCCTATTTCCTGGCTCATAAGTAACATCCTTCTTCAAGAACTGGGTTAGTGGCTGTGCAATCTTTGAGAAATTCTTGATGAACCTTCTATAGTAATCCACATGGCCTAAAAATGATCTCAACTTACTTCTCTTCATAGGAAATGGTAACTCTTTGATTTTTGAAACTTTATGAGGATCAGTACCAATACCATCTCTGGATACAACATGCCATAACAAAACGTGTTTAAAACATCCAAAGACACACTTTTTAGGGTTTAGTAAGGATTTTTCTTCATCTAACCTTTGGAATGATATCTCCATCTAGTGTAGGTGGTCCATCTTGCTCCCATAGATGTAAAAATCATCTAGAAATACTCTGATGAAGTTCCCAATGTAGGGTTCAAACACCCTATTCATCAAATGCTAGAACGTTCCCAGAGCATTACACAACCCAAAAGGCATAACTCTATAAGAAAACATTCCCCAAGGAGTGGTGAACGTGGTCTTCAATTGATCTTTCTCCGCTATACGAACTTGGTTGTATGTGTTATATCCATCAGTAAAACTATAGCACTCCTGGCCAGTTACTTCGTCCAAGATCTGATCTGAGAATGAAAGAGGGTAATGATCCTTCTTTGTTGCCTTATTGAGTTTCCTATAATCAACACAAATGTGTAGCTTCCCATTCTTTTTTATTGAGATCAGAATGGGAGAAACCCATTCTTAATTCTCCACAACAAATATGAATCCTCCATTAAGCAACTTATCTATTTATTCTTTTACAGTCTTGGAAAAATTTGGATTCATTCTATATGGCATTTGCTTTATGGGCTTAGCACCATCTACCAGCTCAATAGAATGTTCCACCCAACTTACTTGATGAATTTCCTTATAATCAAAATTGAATAGGTGTATGTAACTTCGAAAGATCTAGAGGTAGGATTCCTTCTCACTCTCCATCACAACATCACTCAATATTTATTTGTTGGAGACGATCATCAATTTCTTCTTCAGAAAATTTTATGGGTTCATGAGGCTCGGTGTCACTGGAAGGATATCCATGACTGAAAGCATCAACCTCACTTTTCTTCATCTTCTGTGTCCACTTCACTGGTACTAGAGTAATCCAAGGATGTCAAAATCATCAGTTTCATCACTTGAATCCACATGTTTTTACCTCATGATGCCGAGGGATCATGTTTATCTTCACCCTCTCTCTACCACGTCCAAGTGTCATGAAACCTTCATCCCAGTAGTTTCTTGCATGAACTCTCCTTAGCCATGGTCTTTCCCAGCAGCATTGGGTACGCAACAGTACCATTTTTCATCACCTGAAAGTCTACCACACATACAAACACCCATAACAAATATTGCCACATTTGAAATTACACCTTCTGGTTTAGTTTTTTCCCTTATTTAAATGACCTTAACATAAGTGTTGAGGGGGCGATCAATTTTTAAACCCAACATATTCATTACAGACTCGGTCATTACATTAACTGCAGCACCTCCATCAACTAAGACATCATGAATTGAAATACCATTACATAATACCTCAGCTTGTGGAGCATAGGGATCTGCCTCTGCCTCCAAAGACAAGGGACCTCAACCTCCTTCCTTCTTCGAGCATTGAGTCCACCTCGCAACTCCCGCCTCTTCTCAGAAGACATAGCCAAGAGTTGACCATATGTGATATTTGCAGGCCTTTTGGACAGATCTTCCAAGATGGAGTATGGTCCTTGTCCCCTATGAAATCAGAAAATTCCTGCACACCCAACTTTCTTCTCCTATGTTTCTTACTAGTTTCTCTTCTTTCATCTTCTTAGGATCATTTTCCATCTTGATTATCTTTTTCTTTCTTTCTTTTTGTTACAAAACACATCTACTTCATTATTTCTGCTCTTATCTGCGTACATCAAAAGAATTCACAGGTACTTTTCCTTTTTTCCTTTATCATTATCTCTTTTTACCAGATGTAGAAGCTCTATCTAGAACAATTATACTTATAATGACCCTTTTTATAACAACCATAACAAACAACTTTAGAAATATTTCTCTTTGGACCTCTATCTCCTCCCTGAGAACTAAATTCCTTTCCTTGAAGAAGATTAATAGTTAAGTTGGCCCCATCTTTTTGAGCAGATCTTCATACTCAGTAGATGTATTAGGAGAAATATTTGTGCTCTCACCGGGAGTGGTTGTGGATTCAGGACCAAAGGTGCTGGTGTAGGCTCTACTTTAGCAACAATTTCTTTGGGCTCCTCTTCCATGCTTTTCTTCTTGCCTTCTTGCAATCTCCTTTGCTTGTTCAATGGTAGCTGGGCGGTCATACTTCACTCATTGTCTGATCTCCGGCTTCATCCCAAGAATGAAGTGCTTACAGAGGAGATTATCCACGCCATTTATCAACCCATCCGCTAGTCCTTCCTTCCGGATCTGGACATCGAGCTTCCTCCTTAGCTCTAGAGCACGAGCATGATAATCCCTTATCTTCTCTTTCTCTCCTTGGGACAGCTTTGTGATATCGATCATGAGATCTGCATATTTTTGTTGTTCACCAAATTCTTCAAGAAAACTTTCAGTTAATAAATCCCATGAGTTTTTCACATTATCACCTAGTGTTTCAAACCACCTAAGGGTTGATCCATCCAAAAAGGTAGGAAAAAATTCAGTCCATTGTTCCCTTCTTATAAGGCCATTACAAATACAAGATCATTTAAACTCTTGAATGAAAGAGGAAGCATCTTCATTAGATTGGGCTGAAAAAATAGGAATCTTTCCCATTTTCAAAAGTAACCACAGTGAAATACCAACCCATAAGTATAATCAACGAGACTTATGTGCAAAAATAATTAGAATCACTATTATGGTAACACTTGACTTACTGCGGTAAAAAATGAATTTACTGTGGTAAACACTATTCATAGTAAAAAGTGAAGTTACTGTGGTAAATACTATTCACGGTAAAAAGTGACTTTACTACGGTAAATACTATTCATGGCAAAAAGTGACTTTACCATGGTAACTACTATACATAGTAAAAACAAGGTTACCCTCGAAATTTTTTCTAACTAAGTGGGAATATCTCTCCAGAAAATCCACCAACGAGGAATGGTCCCGGCAACGGAACTAAAATTTCATCACCAATCCAGCACTATGATAATTCTTTACCAAGAACTCCTCGTGCTATGATTATTTACTAATGAACAACTTTTAGTTTGGTGGATGTAATCTAGAAACACAACAAAAAACATAACAAAAGAATACCATAGTCTATGATAAGAAGGAATGATGATAAATCTAAAATATAAGTGTAAATTATAATATCAACCTGAAATTGTTACAATTTCACCCATGAGGTATTTCAAGTGTTACTGACTTCACTTGCCTTCTAACCATAACTATGGGAGAAACTTCACAATTACACCTCTTAATGACTTCTTTAACACACCTTTAAAATGATGGCACACTTACTCATACAATATTTCACACTACTTCCTTCTATGCTAAATGAGGGGGGTGGCCTCTCTATTTAAAGGAACTTCTAGGCTTATCCATCTTATCTCTAAGGTAGGATAAGAAATATACTCTGACGAATCATATTCCATACCTTAATTCTTATCTGTACATGTAATCTTATATTTTAAGATAAGATAAACCTTATCATTTCACATGGGTTCCACATTTTTATACTTTTTACAAATAAAATACACAAAATATTTATGACCTCACTCCTTGTCCTTATTACCAATATAATATTTCTAATTCCTAATCATGTAGACCCTACTTCTCTACTTACCCTAACTTTGACATTTTTATATTACCGAACAACTTACGACAAATATTTACTTTTTACCACAACATTCCTATTGTACTTTTGACTATTACCATACTATACATTATTGGCGGCGTTGTACCGGTAGCGTTGTTATCTTCTATCGGACGCTACAAATATTTATACTTAACAACATCCTATTCCTAATACACACATTAATGAAATAGAAATTACTGAGGAATGTTTTAGTGTCGATAGACACAATATGTGCCAACAACTTGGCCTTTTACATGCCAAAATGACACTTATTTGGATTAAGAGAAATGCCATACTCCCTACATATAATCAACATCTCCTCTAGGTGTTGCAAATGGTCTCCTTGCTTCCTTGAAAAAAAAGTCACATCATCTTGGTAGACTGCAATAAATTCATTGATGTAACCAGGAAAATAAACATCTATTGCCCTTTGAAAAGTGGCACCAGCATTCATCAATCCAAATGTCATCCTTACAAAAACATAAGTTCCTCGAGGAGTACTGAAGGTTTTCTTAAGTCTTTATGATTCTTTGACAACTACTTGATTGTATCCAAAGAAACCATCCAAAATAGACAGCAATTCTAACCCCGTCACAAGTTGTAACGTATTTTCCATATTTGGCAAGGGGTAGTTGTCCTTCATGGAGGCTTTATTTAGATTTCTAAAATCCACACAAAGTCTGATATCTCCATTCTTCTTTCTGACTGGCACAAGGTTTGCAACCCAAGATGAATATCTAGTGGGCTAAATAATACCTCCATCTCTCAATTTATTTAATTCCTCTTACATTTTCATGGAAATAAGTGGATTAATTGGCCTTTTCCTCTATCTGAATGGCTTAGTCTTGGCCTCAAGAGGAATCTCATGTTGGAACAAATCTTCTCTATATGCTTTTAGCTCTGAATAAGACCAAGCAAGGCAGTCTTGATATTTCTTTTAAAGATGGGCATAGGACTACTTTTCCTCTTTACTGAGATTGCTGCCCAACCAAATCTTCCTTGGTTTATCCTTGGTTCCCAAGTTGTTCTCTTCCACATCCCCTGAAGAAAACATGTTCCTATTAATGATGCAATCAACATTGCTATAATTTGATTCAAGTGCAACAAGACCTTTAGGAATGGTATTTGTTTTTAATTGTATAATATCCTTATCAAACAAAGTTTCTCTCCCCTCATTCATGAATACCATTGGCTCCCAATCAATGTTTTGACCAACAAACTCACCTTGGCATTGTAATAACCTCAACACTTCTGCATCATCATCAAAAATTTATCAATGTTTCACATTATCCGGGAAAGCTGGCCTTATTAGCACTTCAACATAATATTCACAAAAAGGTGAAATAGTACAATTGTCAAATCTAGAGCCAAGTACAACAAACTTATCAACAGCAACATTAATACTTCTATCATGGTAAACAATGTTAAAGGAATCAAACATTTCAATCAAATCCCAAACAACATACTTATATTGTTTCATACGCTGATTTTTTATGGCATACAACTTCCTTACTTGCTTGACAACCAGCTCTAAATCCCCCTTGGAAAAAATATCCTTCACTCCATACTTCCATGCAATCCTTAACCCTAACAACAATGCCTCATACTCAGTAATATTTTTAGTGCATTCAAAATTAAGTTTGAAGGAAAAAGGAAACTCTTCCAAACTAGGAAAAAGCAAAACTATACCAGCACCATTTCCAAATTTGGAGCAAGCTCCATCAAATAGCAAGGTCCAAGGAGAACCTACCATATCAAGGCACTTTGATATGTCCATCTTGTGTTCTTTTCCATCAGCAAATCCAATGAAATTGTCAGCATCTACATCAGCAAATAACACTTCATAGGAAGCATTGTTGGGATATTCAAACAAGTGCAACATTTTATTCTCACCATAGAGTTTGACAAGGCTTCCCTAAATGGGAATGGTGGCAAAATACATGTCCATATGAACACTACCACCAACACTTTCAGCCCATTTTCTTGAAAAAAGCATACCCCATTTGGCAAGGCAGTCAATAATTACAACATCAAGTTTTAAGTTTTTACCCAGATAGGCTACAAGTTACACTACTAAACCCTTCACACAACCAACAACTAGAACTTCCCTTAAATCCATGGCAGTACACTTCCCATAGGCCACTGTCACTTTGATATCCAACTCATTCATGACTTCTAGAGGCATGACATTAAATGATGCACCGGATTCAAACATGCAATTGTGAAGTTGTCTATCTTTTATGAGAAAAGTTGTAAAGAATGGATCAACATTCAATTGGGAATCAACCAAGGATGTCCCCAAATATAATTTAGGTGTCTCTCCAAGATCTTCCACTGCTGGTGGTGTTTCAAAGCCAGCAATGATTTGAAGAGGAGTCTCAACAACATTTCCATTTCTACTTGGGGTAATCTTCTCTTCTTTTAATCCCAAGTACTCAAATGTTGTCTTCTTATGCACAGGAATTTTAAGCAACTCAATAATTGGAACACTCCATTTAATTTGGCTCAATACTTGGGTAATATCATATGGAAAATTATTTGGTAAGACAGTATTGGAAGGGAAACAAGAAGGTTCATCAGATGGAGAAGGATTATTGGTAGCCTGGGCATGAGAGGGACTGTAATTTTTGTTTGGGATAGCAGAACCTTTAACAAGTGTTTATTTCCTAGGAGCATCCTTCAGAATGCTTGTGAGCAAGGGTGTTTTAGTTTTGTCTTGAGGCCCAACTCCCTTAACAATTTTTCTTCTAGTGTTATAGTCCTTTTCTTGAGCTACAACTGCATTCATCAACAATTATCTATCTTCCTCTGAAGGGATACCACCATCATACTTCTTGATCATCAAGGCTCTTGTTGAAATTTTTTGCACTTGTGCAAAAATGGGAATCTCAAAATTTTGTTACGATGGATAGCTTTGGTGAAGTATACCTAAGCTTAGGGAATTATATCAGATTATCTTGTTATTGCTGATTTGTGAAAGAGATTAAGTGAAATCTACGGCTATGTGTGCTGTTACAAAACATAACAACTCACATAGTATGTAATTTCACGAATATCCTTGGCAAAAGAACACAAGCCTCGAAGGACATCTATGTTATCTTGATGAAGACAACTAGATTGTAGAGTATGTAAGGAGTATAGTTATGGAACAATAGACATAGTGGCAATTTTCAGACAATCAAATTCACGGTTATTATCTTGATACCTATTATTTTTATAACTCTGTGTTTATTAAAGTTGTTATGATTAATGAGTTTTCATTCATCAGTGCTACCATAAAAGATTACAATTTGACTCATTTCCTACTACTTCCATCAAGAAAATATTGAAAAATAAATAGTGACAATAATGTCCAAATGGAGATAGCTGAAAGGAGTCAAAAATAAGAATGGAAGCTAAGATAATCACACAACATACAAAGAGACACATTTCATTCAATGACTATCCACTAGAGTTACAGGTATTCACTTCAAGTTATCCCTTATGTTAATTAATTTTATTGAGATATTGAGTTGCCTACATCATTGTAAAATCAAAGGAAAACTGAATGTAGAAAGAGATAATCAACTCATTATTTCAATTTAATGCTTTATTCATAAGAGATCATAAGATTTCCCACACAAGCCATGGGATATGACTAAGTGACTCATCATATACATGGAAATGAGAATACTGCATGTGCTAAAGAACAAGAGTAGAGGAGTAAAAAGGAACCCATCATTGCCTTTTCTGTCTTTTTTCTCCACTCCTCAGCCTTTCCATCTCCATTTCAACTCTTCCATCTTCCGCTTCCATCTCCATTTCTTAATACCTGCAAGATAAGAGAAGTATCTGTCAAAATTGAGCTCAGAGTACAATGTTATTCCAATACTCATGTTTTAAAAGTAAATACATATTCTAAATTCAATACATCCAATGGTACTTGAAAAAAAGAAATACAGATGAGCTGGTAGCAAGGAAGAGGCTGAGTCCATAAAGTGAATTTGAAAAGAGGAGATCAAAGAAGCTAAGGATTGATTTAGAAAGGAAGAATCTGAAGCAGCTTGTGAGAGAAATAGATTTGAAGAATGACACATGTAGAAAGTTGGAAAACAATTGTAGAACAAGGAGAGAAGAAGAAATAAACCACATGGATACAAGACAGGCCAAAAAGCCTGTTTATTTCTAACTCATTTATGAATTTTGTAGGAATAGGTTGCAACATTGATTGAAAATAAGTTAACTGTTTAAGAAGGAAGCATCTACTGAATAAATAGAAATATCATTTTCAGATGGTTTACCGAAGAAAGAAGCATCAGAATAAGTCAAAAAGAGGTATTTTTGCAAATCAATATAAAAATATAGAAAAGGAGAGAGAAGAACGGGATTTTGGAAAATTTTTGCCAGAGTCTCCCCTTGTAAAATTGAATTTTGATGTAAAACAAAATTGAAATACATGTTATTTGGCTACTACATTGCATTCTAAGCTACCCAAGCTTTAAAAGAAATAAAAATAGTCAAAGAAAAGTACATGTTTCATCATTTTTTAAAGTTGATATCATGATCAAATGAAACATCCAGGTTTTCCAGATTCTCATCATGCTACAACTATCAAGGTTCCTTTTATTTCCAAATTTAAGTGTGAATCAAATAAGCAACTACTTTGCAAATTTTCAAAAAAATTGCAATGAATCAAGTGAAGTCAGCATGGACAACTCATTCAGGTGATCAGATAAGAAAAGAGAGGTTTTAACATGTTTTTAGAAAGATCAAATCATCAAAATCTTGAAAGAGAAGGATTCTAAATTTTTTTTTCCAGAGTTTCCCCTTGCAAAGTGGACTTTTCTAGAAAAACAGAATTGAGAAATAATGAAAGAGTTGAAACAAAATTGGTACTATAACTTCTAGGAAGTGAAGTACTATTACAGAAAATAAAACTAAATATTTTCTTTCACTTTCTGAAAATGGGATACTTATTTCATTATACAAACAATATGCAATCATGTTTACAACAAATAAACAACATACAACTTCCAGATTCATCATTCTAAATGAAAATATCAAGCTACAAAATACACAAGTAGCATTCAACTTCCAACTGAAGGAGTAAAACTACAAATCCCAACAAAGTTTTCAAATCAAAGCATGCCTTCCAGAAAAGGATAAACTATAAGTACACATGCACAGGGCTCATTAAAGCAGTTTGAACTACATCTACAAATAGAAGAATTCATGTATAGAAAAAAATAAGGATTGAAAATTGCAAACATGCATGTATAGAATGGAGAAGATCTACATGAAACTCCAAGTAGATATCTTCCACAGTAAGGTAAAATGAAAAGAGCTCATGTTTCATATGGAGAAAAAATAGTATGCATCTACAAAATGTGAAACAGAGTTTGAGTATCGAGTTGGGAAATGAAAACAGTTAATATTTCCAAGCACCGAGCCAAGCCTGCAGACAATTCATCAAAATGCAATGAATGAAGTTTCAACAAGTTTTAAATGACAAGCTAGAGTTTAAAAGTTCACTTCAAAATTAAAAAGAGTGAACACACAAAATTATTTCGATTTACAAATATTTTACTGGTATTTACAATGGGTTTAGAGTTACAAGGACGAAACTTGAGCTCAAAAGGGGAAAATAGTGTTGGAACTCACCATTGTCCAAGAACAAACCAATCAAATGAGCAAAAAAAAGGGTGGAAACTTCTCTGTATAGGCTCGTCCTAAGTTCATTATCTATCAACTACCAAAACCAGACAGAAAACCAGATGCCAAACAAAGATTTATCAATCTATGAGGAAGAACAAAGCAGTTTAATCGATAAATGATCTTTAGATCATATATAGGAGGGAAACCAAACATAGAACAAAAAAAAACAAAAATACCTTTGAGATTATTCATAAAATGTGTGCAACAGTTGAGAAATAATGGCATCAAGAGTTCAGAAACAAAATGCAAGCTCGAAAACCACCAAGTCTACAAGCATTCATCGAAAAATCACAGAGCGGTAAAAATTTTGCCAGGGCTTTGCGCACAGAGTGAAGATGCAAATGAAATGGCCAAATACCAAGCTCGAAGGTATAAACTTTCATTTGAAACTAGGGTTTCAAACCCTAACTCATGTTTGAGATCAACGACCCATCAAACGCCAAGTGGAAGATCAAACGGTGGTCGTTCCTCACAGGGTCCCAAGCGATAAGGCCCAATTAAACGCCACTGACTGCATTAATTGCTCAAGCCAAAACTTTAATCAGGGTTAGAAGATCTACAGTGGAGAAAATACTAAAGCACTTATCAAGGGTCCCAAAACACTTCACAAAATCCAAGTTAAAACTACCACGGTCGGGTTCCATAGACCAAGGTTAAGCGGAGAGTGAGTCATCGTTGAGAAAGGGCCAGCCCACGTGGATGGTCAACATAGTCAATTACCAAGACTTTGTAAAGTCTAAACTATAGTCCATGCCACAAAAAAAAATCAAACAAATAATATCATATGCCATGATCACCGAAAAGGTGAAAAGTGGTCCCCACTTCACTTTATTTTTGCAAATATGGCTAAGGTTTCATCCTTTTGCCTATAAATAGGAGATGATTTTTGCATGCCTTCACAACGTGACAAAACAGAGAAGATGACAAACTTACATGTGTAAAGAGAGAAGACTTGCCTAGCAAGTAAATTTTAAAATTAGCAATTATTCACCTTTCTTTCTTAAAAATAGAATAGTCAACTTTAGTTTGACTATATTGTATCTAAGGCTGATAATGCCTATTTTTATCACATGCTTTAGTTTGTATTATTTTATTCCTTTATGTATTATTAAATAAAGGGTAAAATTAGGATGCATGTGTGAGTACATCTTTTAAGCTATTTTTAGAAAGGAGGTGAACTTTTGCTATATATTGTGTGCTCTTGCAAAACACAAGAAAAGGGGGGAGATTTTTCAGAGATTTTTCCCATAAGAACTTTTGATATGAGTACTGAAGCAATTTCTGCCAGTTCTACCCTTTGAGTGTTGAATTACTCTTGCCTTTCCAAGTTATTCTACAGTCTTGTGTATGCCAGTATTAATATTGTAAATCAATATTCCCTGATTAGTCACTTTACCTTGCTGGAGATCTACTATTTTCTACTAAATTTCATTGTGCATGTTAGCTTACTAGTACTGTTGTGATTTTTCCTCAATACAAATTAAGTGTTTTTTCCCTTACATTCTATAGAAAGTACAAATTGGCTCATGCACACAATGAATTATTCACAAGTCAGTTGTGTATTCCACTAAATTCAAGTTATTTATTCAAATATGGTGTATCACCTTTGTAATTATTTCATTTTCTGTCACCTCCTAACCCTAAAACTCCTAGAAAGCAGTCTAGTGAACACCAATAAGGAACTATCCTTTTAACCCCTGAGGTTCACCTCAAAATAGGTATACCCACAGACCTGAGGTGTCCCCATTGTATCTACGAGAGAGAGATATATTTTACAGACTTAGAACACCTACTGCCATCTCTTTGTCAGGTGCACTTTTGAGAGATAACAGTTTTTCACATGCCCGGTGGGACCACGAATCAGATCTGCATGCAAATTTCAGATTCTAGAGCAGATTAAAAGCAAATATATGGCAGATAAAAGTTACTTTAATGAGAAAAGTTGTAGAAAATTAATTCTAAAGATTTTGTGATCATTTGGCGACTCTGTAAAGCTGATTTCAGACCAGTATTGTAGCATGTTCCATGCCTAAAGTGACTACAAGATCATCGGTAAGAGGTATTCCTCCTGAGTTTGTTTCTTTACCTTTGAAATCTGCTAGAAAAAGAAGGGTTGGTAATACTTTTCCTTATAACAGACCTGGTTTTGAAAACCCTCCTGATATTCCTTCACCACAAATAAATTTTTCAATCAATATCTTAGTTTTCCTAATGGCTATTCAACCACCCAGAAATTTTGCAGCCTTTACTAATGGTAGTCCATTAGCAATTACAGTGCATCAAGACATTCCTAATGCTACTCTGAAAATTCTACCATCATTTATCGATGAAAATCAAGTTACACCAACTGAACACATCAAAAATGTTGTAGCGATATGTGTAGTCCACAATATTACTCATGAAGACGTAGCTTTAAGACTTTTAGATGCATCTTTTAAAGGACAAGCCTTGCAATGGTATAGGAACCTAGAGATTGGAAGCATAAGAACTTGGGATGAATTAGGAGAGAAATTGTTGGAAAAATTCCAAGACAATTTAGATCATTTGTCCCTGATAGAACAACTATCTACTATCAGGAGAGCCCCTCATGAATTTTTGTCTAGTTTCAACATTCATTTTGCTAGAACTTTGGAAAGAATCCCAGTAAGTGTTAAGGCTCAAGCTGATCATGCTTTCCTTCATTACCTCAGAGCATTGAATAGTGATATTGCAACTATGATTCAATCCATGGGAGCTTTTACTCTTCCAGGGGACTATGACACTACTATAAAAGCTGAAAAATATCCTTATTCAGGCTGGAAAATTAGCACCAAGGCCTACAATGCCATTTTTGGCAGATTTATCTCCTATTCCACAGCTTATTACAATCGTAGAGTCTACTGTTGTAGCTCCATCGCCAAATATATTTAAAGCCTTGCAAACCATGGGAAATAAGCTGACATGAATTGAAAATAAGCTTACATTGCCTAATAGGCCATATCAAGCTCCTTATCTGCGAAACCAACAAAATAGGTAGCCTTACCAATATAATCAAAATTACAGGAAGCCTTATCAGCAAAGGCAGTTTGATTCTAATGTTCCTAGTGCATCTAGTGCTTTGGTTCTAGTTAATATGGCTATAGAAGAGTGGTGCCAACCTTGTAATCAACCTCATCAAATTATAAATTACCCAAATGCATTTCTGAACCTGAATCTTATTGTGCAACCTTAATCTGAAGCAGTATCCATACCTCAAATGGAGGGTAGGCAGCAAGAAATTCATGTTCAAAAAACACCAGAATAGAATTTGGTCATCTTTAATGAGGAGGATTTCATTGTTGTTACCACTAGAGCTCAAGAGAAAGCTACCAAAAATAAAAAACAACAAAAGAGACCTATGTTGCCCACTATTACTGATATATCCACATCTACAGTCTCTAAACTAGCCAACAGTCCTGTTGTTTCTCATAAAAAAACAAGTGTTGTAGCTGGTAAAGAGCAACAAAAACAGCTTCATCCTAATCCAAGAAGATTATTTATCCCTCAGATATCCAAGTCTGCCGAAGCAAAATAAGTTTTTGCTAAAGCTTATGCTAAAATGGTCGAGTCTATCTCTAAGACTATTGCTTCTTTTAATATTTTTGATGTGATGAAGAAGCATAAGGTTAACATCTCAATGTGGGATGCCTTAAGCATTCTAAGAAAATAGGACTTACTCTCTCATTAACTAGCTAAACTACAGATTTCTTCAAAAAATAGTAGCAAAGGAGGTCCAAAATACAAATATGGTCCTTGGAACACTTGATCAAGATCACGTAAAGGATGTTAGATGGATGGTTCAGAAGGTTCTAAATTCTCATGACATAAAGAATCCACCACCCTTTTACCTATCTCTGATCATTGGAGAAAATTTAGTTCATTACTGTATGGTGGACAGCGGTGCAAGTAGTACAGTCATGCCTAAGTCAATTACTGAAAAATTAGGCCTGCAGTATGAACCTATAGAAAAAAGTGTTTTACAGCTTGATGGGACTGCAACCAATACAGTTGAATTAATTAGAAATTTGGAGGTAACGTTACATGCTTGCCCAAATGTTTTAATTTTACAAGATGTTACTGTTGTGGATTTACCTCCATATTTTACTTTGTGCCTATCTAGAGACTTTACAGCAAAAATAGGAGGCTACCTCTCCTCTAATTGGTCTTTCTTATTTTTCACTACACATTATGGCACTAAGGTTACCATAAATTCTGAGCCATTGACTAGATTTCATATTGAGCCTCATTCACCAAATGCAGTAGCAAATTATTCAGCTTTAGACTAATCTGATTTTGATGTTGTAGCTCAGATTTCAACACTAGAAGGTGTTTATAACATGTTCATCGATGAGAAAATAGTTTAAGGACATGCTCATGATCCTTTTAAGGAAGTTGAAGAACATCTTTTCATTGTTTATTGCATGTATGAAGAAACTTGTAAAACCGAGAGAGGAATCTCCAGAGAAGGCTGGTTCCTGCTCCTAAACTACCTGCCACAAGCTATTCCAGTGCAGGCAAGCTAATCTAATCCTAATCTAACCATGCCAAGGAGACAAAGAGAGAGAGAGAAAGGAAAAAGCAGCAAAAGCCTACACTAAAATGGTGATACACCAGAGAAGGAGAATGTTGGACATCTATCAAAACTGCCATGGGACAAAGAGAGGTGAGCAATGGGAAGGATGGACAGATGCATCACAGGCCCAAGGATAGATTTCACACAGAAAATGTCCCAAAACTCCATGAACACAGCTCCAAACCTGCAGTGAACGTTCAAACATGCACAGACACCTGTAATGAAGAGAGGCAAGAAGAAGACAAGAAAAAACGAGAGAGGATGGACAGATGCATCACAGAACATGTTTTGTTGCTCCAGAGGTTTGCACAGAACATCATTCCATTAAGTAAAAGGTGAAAAATTCCATTACAGAGCAGGGAGGAGGTTCGAACTCCATTTTCAACCCTAGAGAAGAAAAGAAGGGAGGGCAGAGCAGAAAGAATGAACAACTTTTTTATATTTTGCCACTCCTTACAATATATAGGAAGAATGAGAGAAGGAAGAAAGAGGAAAGTCAGATCTCCTCCAACCACCTCCAGGTCGTATTTTAAATCATTTCATCATGGTAGAAGCGACGGATCCTGGCAAAACGGCGGGCTGTCTGCTGCATTAAAACTGGTCACTGAAATGTCACTTCTGTCATTACCACGCACCAGAGACGTTTCTTGATTTTCTCCCTCCAGAATGCACCAAAATGCAAGATTGATCCCAGAATCATGTAGAGAATTTCATGAGCTTTCCGTTGATATAAAGAACGTGCAAATCCGAGCTCTGGATCAAAAGATATGATGATCTGAAGATTTAGGGCGCGGAACAGACCAAAACGGATTTTTGAAATATTTCCCGCGCTTCGCCACCTGGATGACACGTGGCACGCTCTGATTGGATGAGTAATTCTCTCTCCTCTGCCTTTCGGTGGGTTGTCTCTTGAAATTTCCTTGTGGGCCATTAGCTGGGACACGTGGCATTATCCCATTTGGCCAAACTTTCCAACTTCGAGCTCCGATTGGTGCTCGAAAACTCGCCCTTTGACTTTTCTGGTCCTTTCCCCTTGTGACACGTGGCAATGATCTCAATGGTTCTCGGGCCTGCCGGGTCTTCCGCGTACCTTCGCGTCCATTCATCCTGGGTCAAAAATCTCCGATCCACCCGAAATGGGCTTCCTTTCCGCGTACTTTTGATTGGCTTTCATTCGGCTGCTTCGGTATTTCGGGTTTTTTTCCCGGACGTCCCATTTTGATTTTGGACCTGTTCGGCCGGTTCGGGTCCTTTCTGTCCCACTGCGTCCCAATTTTCGGGCCTTTGTGCTGATTTCGCGCGGCCAGTTCGGGCATTTCGCGTCCATTTGTCCCACTCATCCCGAACTGTCCCTCTCAGTCAGTTAGTTTTTCTCTTCGGTCGAACCGGCATTTCGCGCCCGCCACGTACTTTTGTCCCACTTGTCCCAAATGCTTTGTGGGCCGACTGGACTCATTTCGGCCGGTTCGGGCGGTTCGCGTTTTTGTCCCATTTGTCCCAACTTGTGCTGGACTGGGACTTAGCCGATTTTCACAAATTTTCCTGGCCCGAACTACTTGCTTTCTGCAACCTTCTCCGCACTTTCTCAGAGCTTGTCTCCTTTTTTCCTCGGCCAGGGGAGTTAGAAAATTACCTGAAGGGACCCTGCAAGCCTGAATTTTGGCCCCGAATCAATCAATTTTCCTGGGACCTGAGAATCTGATGCATGTTATCGAAATTTACCCAGGGGGGTGAAATTTTGATAACAGTTTGGCGACTCAGTGGGGGCATCTGCCTGCTAGATGAATGATCAGTAGCCTGAAGCATCCATTGGGCATGGAGTCATGAAGCAAGCCTGAAAACTGATCTGAACTTTGAAAACCTCCCTCTGAGCCACTTGGAAACCCATTGAACCTGGAGTGTCTTCACCAAGATGCCACTGAAATGAACTGTGCAAGAGCAAAACCAGCAACACCAAAACTATGTACAGAACTGAAAATCATACATGCTCCAAATGGAACATGCAGAGTGTGCACGAGCACTTCTTCTGCTGAAAGCAAACCTAGCTACTCTACTCTAACTGGAAGAAAAGGCAAGCTAAACAAACCCTGCAACTGGTTGTGAGAAATAGCTTCCTTTCTTCAAAATTGGCAGCCATGCAATTGATTTGGCACTGATCATGGCTGTTTGGATGGATGGAAAATCAACAAGAAGCTGGTCTTCTATCCAAATCATCAAGGTATCAACTGAAAAATCCAATACCTCTTTTAGTTGCTCTGTATTTGGATTGGAGAGGTATGGCAGCTGATCCTTGGTACTTTGTAGCTCATCCTCATGCTCAGAAGCAAGCATGACTGGTTATGGCTTCTCCTTTGGCTCCAATGAAGCCAAATACCTGATTGGGCAAGGTCTGATCCGTTTGATATGCCCATTGCTGTGATTTTCAACTCCAAGAATGGAGTCTTCTTGTAGACCCTCTTGAATGGATGACGTGGAAGAAATGGTAGGACCCTTCTGCCCTTTCTCTTCCTCCGATGAAGAACATGGAAGATTTAAATCTTCCAATTTTGGTTCCAAAGGGCTGCTATAAGATGCAGGCTGCTGCAAATGAATGCTCTCCTTCATGACAGCAGACTCTTGTGTTTGGAATGTGGATGATGAAAGAGAGAATGGTGAAAACTCAACTGGCTCTTCTCCATCAAAACAGTCCTCCAAATCTGACAGGTAAACTGCCTCATTGCTGTCCTGCTGCTCGTGTTCAACTTCCTCCATGGTGTCCTCTTGATCTGCAACTTGACCACCATGGTTTCCTTCACTCTCCAATATTGAGTTTGAGAGATCAAACTCCTTTTCAGTGCTAGAACTTGAGAGAGATGAAGTGGAAAGAAGAACTGAAGGTTCTTCTGTAACCTGCTTTGTGCTCAAAGCCCTTGGATCTGCGTTTTTCTCCTCCACAGCTAGATTGTGCTCCTCTTCTTTTGGATTTGGAGCAGCTTCTCCTTCCTCCAATGTTTGAAGGCAATCTTGCTCTTGATTGAACTCCTTCTCCAGCATGAAGTTTGTCAAGTCAAACTCTTCAATCTGCTGCTCTAGAGGACAAGTTGGGGCTGCAAGATCTTCTTCTTCTGCTACAACAAAATCAGTCCTGACCACCATTTGTTCTCCAACCCTAGCTTCTTCTGTAGGCTTGACCATCAAGGGGATCTTTGTCATCCCAAATTTGGCAGCCCAAACCTTCAAGCTGTCTGTCATTTCTTTTCTGTTTGGCTCTTCCTCTTGCTGTCCTTGATGACTGATTTTTACAATTTCTTCTTTCCCACATGGAATTGGGAATGCAAGAGGAGGGATGGGTTGTAACTCAGCTGATTTTACAATTTTTTGTGGTGGTGGAGGCAGTGAAACCTCTTGTTTCTTTGGAGGAGGGGGTATTTCTTTTAGCTCTTGTGGAGGGGGTGACTGTTTGGAAGGGAAAAGGAAAGAAGAATCGAGATGGGGTGGAAGACTAGGGGGTGGAGAAATGGATTCAATATTTGGGACAGCAGATGAGGAGTTTAAATGAGATGATGCTACTTGAGTAATGGAAAGAGAAAAACCAGATGATGGTGTAGAACTTACCCATTGACAAGGTTGTTCAACAACAAGTCTATAGGCCTCTATTTCTGTTGTCCATTGTGCAAGCAAAGGCAGCATTGCAATCATGAAGTCAAGATTCTCCTGAGGGCTATAATGCCTTGGAAAAGGTCCCACCCATGGACAGGGTGCTCCATAATCGATTCCAAAAGCTTTCATTTGTGCTTGAGCCCTGGACTGCACCATCCCCTCCTCCATCTTTTGGATTTTCTCCAACAGACCAGCATCTTGGATCTGATGGTCTTCATTGTCTACATACTCTTGCTCTTAGAAAGCTCCATAGCCAAACTGACTTTGGCACTGCTGCTCATATGGGTATGCATACTGATCTTGAATCTGCTCAAAATGCTGATTTGGAGGATTTGCAAAATGTGTTGGACGTGTGATATACTGCTGTTGTTGATGTGAATACCATGATGGAAATGAAGTCATGATTGCACAACTTCATAGAATGACAGAATGATGGAAGAGATGGAAGGAAGAATGGATGAAAATGGATGGAAAGGAAGGTCTACAGCTTGACAGATGGGTTGTTGACCAGATGGAGTCGCCAGATGTGTTTGCAAGTGCCTCTAAAGGCTGAAAACTTCACAGGAACACACCAACCTGCAAAAGATGAATTGAAAGACCTCTAAGGTCCCACCGGGCGTGCCAAAACTGTTGATGCAAAATCACAGCACCCCTAGACGCACATCAGGCTTCTAGGTTGATGTTCAGGCATCCAGTGTGATTGCACAACATGGAAACCTCTCTCCAAGCGTGGGACTTGTAAAACCGAGAGAGGAATCTCCAGAGAAGGCTGGTTCCTGCTCCTAAACTACCTGCCACAAGCTATTCCAGTGTAGGGAAGCTAATCTAATCCTAATCTAACCATGCCAAGGAGACAGAGAGAGAGAGAGAAAGGAAAAAGCAGCAAAAGCCTACACTAAAATGGTGATGCACCAGAGAAGGAGAATGTTGGACATCTATCAAAACTGCCATGGGACAAAGAGAGGTGAGCAATGGGAAGGATGGACAGATGCATCACAGGCCCAAGGATAGATTTCACACAGAAAATGTCCCAAAACTCCATGAACATAGCTCGAAACCTGCAGTGAACGTTCAAACATGCACAAACACCTGCAATGAAGAGAGGCAAGAAGAAGACAAGCAAAAACGAGAGAGGATGGACAGATGCATCACAGAACACGTTTTGTTGCTCCAGAGGTTTGCAAAGAACATCATTCCATTAGTAAAAGGTAAAAAAAACGCCATTACAGAGCAGGGAGGAGGTTCGAACTCCATTTTCAACCCTAGAGAAGAAAAGAAGGGAGGGCAGAGCAGAAAGAATGAACAACTTTTTTTTTTTATTTTGCCACTCCTTACAATATATAGGAAGAATGGGAAAAGGAAGAAAGAGGAAAGTCAGATCTCCTCCAACCACCTCCAGGTCGTATTTTAAATCATTTCATCATGGTAGAAGCGACGGATCCTGGAAAAACGGCGGGCTGTCTGCTGCATTAAAACTGGTCGCTGAAATGTCACTTCTGTCATTACCACATGTCAGAGCCGTTTCTTGATTTTCTCTCTCCAGACTGCACCAAAACTCAAGATTGATCCCAGAAATCATGTAGAGCATTTCACTGAGCTTTCCGTTGATATAAAGAACGTGCAAATCCGAGCTCTGGATCAAAAGATATGATGATCTGAAGATTTAGGGCACGGAACAGACCAAAACGGATTTTGAAATATTTTCCCGCGCATTGCCACCTGGACGCCACGTGGCACGCTACTGATTCGCTGAATAATTCTCTCTCCTCTACTTTTCGGCGGGCTGTCTCTTGAATTTTGACTTTTGGTGCTCTTGGAATATTTTCCACATTTTTTCCCACGCCCCGCCACTAGGGATACGTGGCATGCATTGGTTGGTTCACGAACCTGCCGGGTCTTCTTTCACTTTTACCCCTTTTGGCTTAGATTTGGCCAAACTTTCCAACTCCTCCCCGAGCTCCGCACTTCTATGCTCCATTGGACACGTGTCCAATTTCTATTGGCTCGGGCCAGCGCTTCAAACCTTGCCCTTTGACCTTTTGGCTTCTCTTGATGACACGTGGCAATTTCTCAATGGTTCTCGGGCCTGCCGAGTCTTCCGCGTACTTCGCGTCCATCCGTCCCGGACGTCCCAGTGCTGCTTGGGACAAAAATCTCCGATCCGCCCGAAATGGGCTTCCTTGTCCTCATTTGGCCAAAGATACGTGGCACCTTTTAATTGGCTTTCGGCTCCTTCGGCTTCTTCGCGTATTTCAGGTCTTTTTGTCCCGGACGTCCTATTTTGGTTTTGGACCTTTTGGGACAATTTCGGCCGATTCGGCCGGTTCGGGTATTTCTGGCCCGCTTGTCCCACTTTTCTTTGGACTGACTTGACCCTTTTCGGCCGGTTCGGCCGGTTCGCGTCTTTTTGGCCCGATTATCCCATTTGCGTCCCTCAGCAGTTTTTTCTCGGTCGAACCGGCATTTTGCGCCCGCCGCATACTTTCATCCCACTTGTCCCAAATGCTTTGTGGGCTAACTGGACTCATTTCGGCCGGTTCGGGCGGTTCACGTACTTTTGTCCCATTTGTCCCAACTTGTGCTGGACTGGGACTTAGCCGATTTTCACAAATTTTCCTGGCCCGAACTACTTGCTTTCTGCAACCTTCTCCGCACTTTCTCAGAGCTTGTTCCTTTTTTCCTCGGCCAGGGGAGCTAGAAAATTACCTGAAGGGACCCTGCAAGCCTGAATTTTGGCCCCGAATCAATCAATTTTCCTGGGACCTGAGAATCTGATGCATGTTATCGAAATTTACCCAGGGGGGGTGAAATTTTGATAACAGTAGCTAAGTATGAAGTGTTAATTCATGGCTTACTTTGGGCCAGAAAAAGAGGAATTAGCACATTACAATTCTTTGGCAATTCTAAATTAGTAATAAATCAAGTAAAAAACTTCAATGTATGTAAGAATCCATTAATGAAGTCTTATAGGCATAGAGTTTCAGACTTAATGGAAGATTTTGATGCCATTAATATTCATTCTATTTCCTAGAGCTGAAAATAAACATGCTGATAGAATGGCAGCAGTTTTTGCTAGTTTCAAAGTGTTGGAACAAATAGAAAATAGTAAAGTTCAGCCTCATGTTAAGTTGATTGTCAGACCTTCTATACTTGATAATGAATCCAATTGGCAGGTGTTTGAGAGTGCTAATAAAATCTGTAGGTTTTTGCAGGAAGAAGCTAAATTCTCTACAGTAAATCAGGATAAATTACAACATCTATATGGTGACCAAATTGTTCAGTTAAAGACAAACAAGTTTCTTCATGGACTTGTCACATTGGAAGACATCTTCAGCACTGATTACCAGTTAAGAAAGGATAAAACTAAGATGTCTACTCATGCTGATAACTACGAAAAGGTTTCAGTTGATGAAGGAAAGAACTTATTTCTTGGAAAGGTATGTTCCTTATCTGAAAAATAGTATTTTATTAAGCTTTGCACTGAATTTAAAGATGTTTTCACTTGGAGATACCAAGACTTGAAAGGTTTTGATCCCAGTCTAGCACATCGTACTATTGAATTACAGCCAAATTCTAAACCAGTTAGGCAACAACAAAGGCCTATAAATCCCATAATAGAACCTCTTATGGGAAAAGAATTATCAAAATTGATTGAATTAGGAATTATTTTCCTGGTTAAGCATTCAAGTTGGGTAGAAAATCTTGTTCTAGTTAGGAAAAAGAATGGAGAGAAATCAGATTATGTGTGGATTTTAGAGATCTTAACAAAGCATCATTAAAAGATCATTATCCACTACCCTACATGGATCAGATTTTGAGAATAGTTTTCAGGATCAGATAGACTATCCCTTCTAGATGGTTACAATGGATATAATCAGATTTTATTCTAAGGAGAAGATAGATATAAAATAGCTTTTACTACCAAGTGGGGTACTTACACTTATAAACAAATGCCTTTTGGTCTTTCAAATGACGGTTGCAATGTTTCAATGTGCAATGGACATGGATTTTCGTAGCCTACTAAATAAATGCATACTTGTTTATTTAGATGATGTCACTATATTCTCAAAAAATTCTGATGAACATCTAATGCATTTGAGACAGACTTTTCAGATCTGTAGGTAGTTTGGAATATCCTTGAATCCCAAAAAGTCTATATTTTCAGTACATGAAGGTAAGCTACTCGGCCATGTTGTTTCTGAATAGGATTTAGCAATTTATCCTTTCAGAATTGACACCATATCATAGCTATCATTGCCTCATCACAAGAAGGCATTACAGAGCTTTCTGGGAAAAATCAACTTTGTCGGAAGATTTGTCCTAGATTTTACAACATTGGTTAAGCCATTGACAGCCATGCTAAGGAAAGAGAAAACATTCTCTTTGACCGGTGAAGGGAGATAAGGTTTCGTGGCTATTAAAAACATCTATTTCTCAGGCTCCTACTCTCGTAAATCCAAATTTTGACAAAGATTTTACAATGTATGCACTTGTAGGAGCTGAAACAATCTCAGCTATTCTAACTCAGGTTAATGACGAGAATATCAAACAACCAATTGCTTTCTTTGGACATAACTTGCATGATTACGAAACAAGGTACACATTTCTTGAAAAAAAAAGCACTTTATGTAGTCAGAGGAATAAAGAATTTTAAGTACATGCTTTCAAACAGTAGAATTCATGTTCTTGTTTCTCATCCAAATGTGAAATCTTTCTTGTTGAACAAAGAGTTGAATGATAAAAGAGTAGGCTGGATAACGAAGGTTATGGAATATGATGTTGATATCCGAGTTTCCAAGATAGTTCGAGGTAAAATTTTGTGTGAGAATCTAATTTATGATATGGAGAAAACAACAAGATGTAAAAACTTGAAGTTTCAGAACACCATGCTGAAACCACGTATTAGCAATCAAATGTTATGTTTGCAACCAGAAAATCAGCAACCTGAACCTTCTCAAGAAATTTAGGAATCGAGATGGATGACTAATTTGGTTCACTACTTACAACATGGCACTTATCCGGAAGGTATGGATAAGAATAAATGAAGATATTTTAGGTTATAGGCTATTCCTTATCTCTTCGTTGATGGTGTATTGTTCAGAAGAGATATAAATGGAATCTTGCTGAGATGTGTCGATTATGACAAGATTCAAATGATATTATCAGAATTCCATGAAGGACCTGTAGGAGGTCACTTCTCAGCACGTACTACAACTTTTAAGATCATAAAAGCAGGTTACTATTGGCCTAGCATATTTAAGGACTATTTTGAATGGATGAGAAAGTGTAAGAAATGTGCTTTCTTTGTTGGAAAGGAATGCTTAGCTTCACTGCCTTTGCAGCCTATTTCAATTGATCAACACTTTATGCAGTGGTGTCTTTACTTTATTGGAATGATTAACCCACCTTCGTCACAAGGACATAAATGGATTATAACTACCACAAATTAGTTTACACGATGGACTGAAGCAGTAGCCTTGAAAGACGCTAATGAAGCTTCAATACTAGCTTTCTATGAAGGTATAGTTTATAGATTTGGTGTTCCAACAACTAACACATCAGATAATGCTTTAGCCTTTCTCGGTGCTAAAGTAACATATTGCGATATTAGCCATGGAATCTACTTGAGCTCTTCATCTAATTATTACCCACAAGGTAATGGATTAGTTGAAAGCACTAATAAAAATATGTTAAGAATCATTAGAAGAACACTCAAGGATAATCAAAGAGCTTGGCATCTAATGTTGAATTCAGCACTTTGGGCTGATAGGGTGACCCCTAAGAGATTAGTTGGAAACTCACCATACAAGCTTGTGTATGGTAAAGAATTTAGAATGCCAATTTCAGTTGAGTTACCAGCATTGGACTTACTGCATCAAATGGAACTACTTGAAAATGAACCATTGGAGGTTCATTATGCGGAATTGATGGAATTACAAAAGCTAAGAGATCAAGCTCATCTAAACATAGAGAAGAATCATAATCAGATGAAGAAGAATTTTGACAAGAAAGACAAATTTGAAATCTTTAATGAAAGAGATATTGTGTTGAAATGGGATGTTGATCATGCTAAGTCAGGAAGACACTCAAAGTTTGATACACTCTGGAGTGGTCCTTACAAGATATCAGCTTGCAAAGAACACAATGCTTTTTAGCTTTCCAAGCTGAATGGAGAGGAACTCCCCATTCCTGTGAATGGTATGTTTCTTAATCACTGTTATTGAAAATATTACAGTGATTGGTTAGAGTAGGATTTCCCTTTCAATAAGTGCAGTTCTACACATTGCATTACTCTTTGTTTTCAATAAGTGCATTCATGCACATGGTTTGGTTTTCTAGATCTTTTCCTCAGCTTTAGTTATTTTGAAAGGGTTGGAACTTTTGAAAACAGGTAGATTTTCTTATAGATTTAGACTCCATACGCAATGGACAAAAGTAAGGCACTATTCTACAAGCTAGCAGGTAGCTTTCCCCACAGGATCGCTATAAATGTTGAAAATTTTTGCACTTGTGCCAAAATGGGCAACTCAAAACTTTGTTACAATGGATAGCTTTGGTGAAGTATACCTAAGCTAAGGGAATTATATTAGATTATCTTGTTATTGCTAATTTGTGAAAGAGATTAAGTGAAATCTGTGGCTATGTGTGCTGTTACAAAATGTAACAATTCACATAGTCTACAATTTCATGAATATCCTTGGCAAAAGAACACAAGCCCTGAAGGACATATGTGTTATCTTGATGAAGACACCAGATTGCAGAGTATGTAAGGAGTATAGTTTTGGAACAGTAGACATAGTGGAAGTTTTCAGACAATCAGATTCACAATTATTATCATGATACCTACCATTTTTATTACTCTGTGTTCATTAAAGTTGTTATGATTGATGAGTTTGCATTCATTAATTCTACCATAAAAGATTACAATTTGACTCCTATTCTACTACTTCCATCAAGAAAATATTGACAAACAAATAGTGACAATAATGTCTGAATGGAGATAGCAGAAAGGAGTCAAGATGAAGAATGGAAGCTAAGATAATCACATAGCATACAAAGAGACACATTTCATTCAATGATTATCCATTGGAGTTACAGGTATTCACTTCAAGTTATCCCTTATGTTAATTCATTTTATTGAGATATTGAGTTGCCTACATCATTGTACAATCAAAGGAAAACTGAATGCAGAAAGAGATAATCAACTCATTATTTCAATTTAATGCTTTATTCATAAGATATCATAAGCTTTCCCACACAAGCCATGGGATATGAATAAGTGACTCATCACATACATGGAAATGAGAATACTGCATGTACTAAAGAAAAAGAGTAGAGGACTAAAAAGGAATCCATCATTTCCTTTTCTGTCTTCTGTCTCCACTCCTCAACCTTTCCATCTCTATCTCAACTCTTCCATCTTCCGCTTCCATCTCCATTTCTTAACACCTGCAAGAAAAGAGAAGTATCTGTCAAAATTGAGCTCAAGGTACAATGTTATTCCAATACTCATGTTCTAAAAGGAAATACATATTCTTAATTCAATGCATCTAATGGTACTTGAAAGAAAGAAATACAGATGAGCTGGCAATAAGGAAGAGGCAGAGTCCATAAAGTGAATCTAAAAAGAGAAGATCACAGAAGCTAAGGATTGATTTAGAAAGGCAGAATCTTAAGCAGCTTATGAGAGAAGCAGATTTGAAGAATGACACATGTAGAAAGTTGGAAAACAATTGCAGAACAAGGAGAGAAGAAGAAATAAACCACATGGATACAAGAGAGGCCAAAAGGCCTATTTGTTTCTAAATTATTTCTGAATTTTATAGGAACATGTTGCAATATTGATTGAAAATCAGTTAACTGTTTAAGAAGGAAGCATCTACTCAATAAAGACAAATATCATTAATAGATGGTTTACAGAAGAAAGAAGCATCAGAATAAGTCAAAAAGAGGTATTTTTGCAAATCAAGATCAAAAATACGGAAAAGGAGAGAGAAGAATAGGATTTTTTGAAAAAAAATTCCAGAGTATCCCATTGTAAAATTGACTTTTGATTTAAAACAGAATTGAAATACATGTTGTTTAGCTACTACATTGCTTTCTAAGCTATCCAAGCTTCAAAAGAAATAAAAACCGTCAAATACACATGTTTCATCATTTTTATAAAGTTTATATCATGATCAAATGAAACATATAGTTTTTTCCAGATTCTCATCATGCTACAGCTATCAAGGTTCCTTTCATTTCCAAATTTAAGTGTGAATCAAATACGCAACTACTTTGAAAATTTTTAGAAAAGTTGCAATGAATCAAGTGAAGTCAACATGGATAGCTCATTCAGGTGATCAGATAAGAAAAGAGAGGTTTTAACATGTTTTCAGAAAGATGAAATCATCAAAATCATGAAAGAGAAGGATTCTAAATTTTTTTTTGCCAGAGTTTCCCCTTACAAAATGGACTTTTCTAGAAAAATAGAATTGAGAAATAATGAATGAATTGAAACATAATTGCTACTATAACTACTAGGAAGTGAAGTACTATTACAGAAAATAATACTAAATATTTTCTTTCACTTTCCAGAAATGTGATACTTACTTCATTATACAAACAGTATGCAATCATGTTTACAACAAATAAACAACATACAACTTCCAGATTCATCATTCTAAATGCAAATATCAAGCTTACAAAATACACAAGTAGCATTCAAATTCCAACTAAAGGAGTAAAACTACAAATCCCAGCAAATTTATCAACATCAAAGCATGCCTTCCAGAATTTAAATGTTCACTGCAGAATTAAAAAGAGCGAACCCACAAAATGCTTTTGATTTACAAAGATTTTACTGGTATTTGCAATGGGTTCAGAGTTACAAGAATGAAACTTGAGCTCAAAAGGGGAAAAAAATGTTGGAACTTACCATTTCCTGAGAATGAAGAAATATGAAGAGAAAAAAAAAAACGGTGGCGAATTCTCTCTAAAAGCCTGTCCTGAGTTCATCATCTATCGACTACCAAAACTAGACAGAAAACTAGATGCCAAACAAAGATTTATCAATCTATGAGGAAGAATAGAGTAGTTTAATCGATAAATGATCTTTAGATCATATACAGGAGGGAAACAAAACATAGAACCAAAACACAACAAAAATACCTTCGAGATTCTTCATAAAATGCATGCAAAAGTTGAGCAATAATGGCGTTGAGATTTTAGAAACAAAATGCAATCTCGAAAACCACCAAGTCTCTAAGCATTCATAAAAAAATCACAGAGTGGTGAAAATTTTTCCAGGGCTTTGCCCACAGAGTGAAGATGCAAATGAAATGACCAAATTCCAAGCTCGAAGGTATAAACTTGCATTCAAAACTAGGGTTCCAAACCCTAACTCATGGTCAAGATCAACGACCCATCAAATGCCAAGTGGAAGATCAAACGATGGTCGTTCCTCATAGGGTCCCAGCTGATAAGGCCTAATTAAACACCATTGGCTGCATTAATTGCTCAAGCTAGAACCCTAATCAGTGTTAAAAGATCTATGGTGGGGAAAATACCAAAGCACACATCAAGGGTCCCAAAACACTTCACAAAATCCAAGTTAAAACTGCCACGGTCGGGTTCCAAAGACCAAGGGTAAGTGAAGGGTGAGTCATCATGGAGAAGGGGCTAGCCCACATGGATGGTCAACATAATCAATTACCAAGACTTTGTAAATTATAAACTATAGTCCACGCCACAATACATAATCAAAAAAATAATATCATATGCCATGATCACCGAAAAGGTGAAAAGTGGTATCACATGCCAAGGCCCAAAGGTGGTCCCCACTTAACTTTATTTTTACAAATATGGCTAAGGTTGCATCCTTTTACCTATACACATGAGATGATTTTTGCATGCCTTCACAACATGACAGAACAGAGTAGATGAAAAACTTGCATGTGCAAAGAGAGAAGACTTGCCTAGCAATTGAATTTTAAAATTAGCAATTGCTAACCTTTCTTTCTTTAAAATAGAATAGTCAAATTCAGTTTGACTATATTGTATCTAAGGCTGATAATGCCTATTTTTATCACATGCTTTAGTTTGTATGTAAAATTAGGATACATGGGCGAGTACAGATTTTAAGCTATTTTTAGAAAGGGGCCGAACTTTTGCTATATATTGTGTGCTCTTGCAAAGCACAAAAAGGGGGGGGGGATTTTTCAGAGATTTTTCCCATAATAACTTTTGATATGATTACTAAAGCAATTTCTACCATTTCTACCCTCTGAGTGTTGAATTACTCTTGCCTTTCCAAGTTATTCTGCAGTCTTGTGTATGCCAGTATTAATCTTGTGAATCAATATTCCCTGATTAGTCACTTTACGCTGCTGGAGATCTACTATTTTCTACTAAATTTCATTGTGCATGTTAGCTTACTAGTATTGTTGTGATTTTCCCTCAGTACAAATTAAGTGTTTTTGCCCTTACATTCTGTAGAAAGTACAAATTGGGTTCGTGCACACAAAGAATTCTTCACATGTTAGTTGTGTATTCCACTCAAGTCAAGTTCTTTATTCAAATTTGGTGTATCACCTTAGTAATTATTTCATTTTTAGTCACCTCCTAACCCAAAAAATCCTAGAAAGTAGTCTGGTGAACACCAATAAGGAATCGAAATTTTAACCCTTGAGGTTCACCTCAAAATAGGTATACCCACAGACCTGAGGTGTCCCCCATTATATCTACGAGAGAGAGAGAGAGAGAGAGAGAGATCTTTTGTAGACTTAGAACACCTGTTGCCATCTCTCTGCCGGGTTTACTTTCAAGAGATAACAACTCTTAGATATTCAAAATCATTATTAGGAATTTCAAAGGCTTGAACTACATCCACATCATGAGCTTGAGAAAAAATAAAGAAATGATACTTGTTGTTGCAAATCAGCAGTACCCCTGGATGTAAATCAAGGTTCTGAATTGATGTTTTAGACATCCAGTGTGATTGCACAACATGGAAACCTCTCTCCAAGTGTGGGACTTGTGAAAATGAGAGAGGAATCTCCAGATTAGAGGTTGGTTTCTCAAACTCCTCTGATTTAGATCTATATTTTACACAACTACAGAGGTTCAGATACTAATCCTACTCTAAATTGCAAGGAGACAGGGATAAAAATGCAAAAATGATACTAAACTAAAGATGGTGATGCACCAAAAGGAGTGGTGAAACATTTTTTTCCATGTAAATAGACACAAATTCATGAAATGCAACAAGGGAAAACATACACAAGCTGATAGATGTAATTAGTGGTCTTAAAATGAAGTAAAACAATACAAACAAAGGATTGAAAGCATTCACAGAGTTTGGATTGTCAATTCCATGTAAAAATCTCTTGCATTCCACCCTCAAAGAGGTATAAACCTGCTACAATACTTGAAAAAGGTTTGATTCTTACAACTATCACTTGCTGGAGGTGAAAGAAGAAGTTTTCTATGCCAAAAAGTGTTCAACCATGAAGAAATGAGCCAAATCTGGCTTTTACAGTACACGGGTCGAGCCCAGGAGAGAGAAAACATGAAAAACACATGGGAGCCATCCCTCATTGATGGAAAATGCATTAAAATAGGATGGAGGAACTTACAAACCCATACCCTATCATTTTTGACCATATTGGAGAAGAATGCGACCCATTCTGTATTAAATCTGGTTGTTGAAATGTCATTTCTGGCCATGGACATGTACCAGAAATGTTTTTGAATTTTCTCTCTCCAAACTAAACCAAAATTAGAAATTGACCATGGAATCATATAGAGAATTTTAACAGATTTCCAATGATATAAATAACGTGAAAATCTGAGCTCTGGATCAAAAGATATGATCATTTGAAGATTTAGGGCAAAAACAGCCCAAAAACGGATCGGCGGGAACAATTTTAAAATTTTACCTTTTTTTTGTCTTTGGAAAAAATTTCAAAAATTCCCCACACTCCATTGGTTAGATGCCATGTGGAAAGCTCTGATTCACTTTGGAATTCTCTCTCCTTCTCTTTTCTGCTGGTTTTCCTTTGAAAATCAACCTTTTTATACTCTTTTGGAAAAATTTCAAATTTACCTCCGACCCCCGAACTCCTCTGCCACATGGAAACTTCCTATTGGTTGCGGGCCTCAAATGGGAAACTTTTCCACAAAAACTCTGTCGAGCCATAACTTGAAAAATATAAGGAGTTAGGAGGCAAACTTTACCTTTCTGGAAAGCTGAGAGAGAGCTCTATCTGATGGTGCCATTTCCAGAAAGCCTTGAGTGCCTGAAAATCAAAAAATGTAGACTGAGGCACAAGAGAGGCAAGAACACAATGAGTTAGCCACAAAAATGAGCTGGGGCACCATTTTGGATAACAATTTTGGTGACTCAGAGGGGTCATCTGCCTGCTAGATGAAAATAACAGTTGCCTGAAGTAGTCCATTGGGCATGGAGTCATCAAATATTTTGTTTAGAACCTCAACTGACTTAGAATGTGCAAGGAGGAAGATGGAATATCACATGATGGAAGCAAGGACTACAAAACATCTCTAGGGACAGCAAGCTATGCCAAAGCACTTAGGGAAAGAAAAAATAACCTACAGTAAAACAATGTGCAAAGCACTTGGAGGAATGAAAATCTAATCTAATATTTACAAGGTGGTAAATTTCCCTCTAGAAGCAATGCTTGAGATAGATTCCATTGACTGGAATATGTAGTTCTTGACCATCCAATGAGGCCAATTGAAAAGCATTGTTGTTCTTGCACTTCATGACCATGTATGGGCCACTCCAAATGGCATCAAATTTTGAATGCCTTCCCGGTTTTGCTCTATCCACATCCAATTTCAACACTAGATCTCCAACCTGAAAAGATCTATCCTTGGCATTCCTATCAAAGGTATTTTTGATCAAAGCTTGATCCTTTTCCATTGCTTGGGATGCCTGATTTCTGACCTCCTGCAGCTCCATCAAATCTGCATATCTCACCTCCATGGTCTCAAACTCTAACAACTCTAATTGCTTCATGAGTTCCAATGTTGGCAATTCAAGTGACATGGGCAAGATTGCCTCTCTTCCATAAACAAGCTTGAATGGAGAGTTGCCTGTGGATCTCTTGGGAGTTATCCTATCAGCCCATAAGGCTGATTTCAGTTTGGTATGCCAAGACCTCTGATTCTCATCAAGATTCCTCCTAATGATCCTCAACAAGTTCTTGTTTGTAGACTCGGCCTGGCCATTACCTTGAGGGTAATAGTTTGATGAAGTGCTTAGGTAGATCCCGTTCATGATAGCCCACTCAGTCACCTTGGATCCAATGAATGCCAATGCATTATCTGAGATTATTGTAGCAGGTATACCAAATCTGGTTGCTATCCCCTCATAAAAGTCTAAGATGCTAGACTCATTTGCTTTTTTGAGTGCTACTGCTTCAGTCCACTTGGTGAAGTAGTCCGTGGCTGTCAAAATCTATTTGTGCCCTTGACTTTAATTGGGATTAATGATTCCAATGAAGTCCAAACCCCATTGCATGAATGGCTGGTCAACTGAGATTGGATGCAATGGAAGGGCAGCAAGTCTCTCTTTTCATGTGAAGAATGCACAATTCTTACACCTCTTGATCCATGCATAGCAATCACTGAAAATTTTAGGCCAATAATAACCAGCCTTCATGATTTTTAGAGCTGTCACTCTCAGTGAAAAATAGCCACCAGATGATCCACCATGGAACTCTTCCAACACCTTGTGAATCTGATTTGTGCTAATGCATCTCAGTAGCACTCAATTCACATCTTTCTTGAACAAAACTCCATCAACAATGGCATATGGGATAGCCTGGAATTTGAAGTGTCTTCTTTGGGTCTTGTTCATCTCTGGAGGGCATAGGCCTATGCTTAGGAAGTGCATTATACCTTGGGTCCAGCAAGGAGTGGGGGCAGCATTGTTTTCTTCTTGAGTGCCACATGGCTCATGGCTATCTTGAAATGTCAAAACAACCTCTCCTTCATTGCATGCTTCTTTTTGCTTCCCCAAAACCAGCTGCTCACACAATCCTTTTCCTCTTACCAGCTTGGTGATTTTGATCTCAATGTCATAATCCATGACACGGGTGATCCAACCTACCCTTTTCTCATTCAAATCTTTGTTGAGGAGGAAGTCCTTAACCCTAGCATGTGAGACCAGCAACTTGACCTTGTTGTTTGAGACTAAATGCTTGAATTTCTTCAAGCTTCTGATTACTTCCAACACATGCTTCTCAATAAAAGAATACCTCACCTCATAGTCATCTAGGCTCTGGCTGAAGAAAGCAATTGGCTGCTCATTGTTGTCCTTGTTTTACTGTACCAAAATGGCAAAAATAGTATCATTACCTCCAAATGCATAGAGGATGAAATCCTTAGAGAAATCTAGGTTGATGAGAGTTGGTGCTTGAGAGATAGCTTCTTTGATTGCTTCAAAACTCTCCTTGCCTTCTGCTATCTACTTTGAAGCCATGCTCTTCTTTAACATTTTGGTGATGGGCTTGACAAGGGCTGCAAAATCTGGGACAAATCTCCAAACAAATTTTATCCTCCTCAAGAAAATCTGAAGGGATTTCTTGTGGCTTGGCAATGGTAGTGCTCTTATGGCTTCGACTCTCTCTGGATCAATTGCTAATCCTTCTTTAGAGACAATATGGCCAAGGAGCTTTCCTTCATGTGCAAGAAAGATACACATCTTAGGATTCAAAGACACTCCAAATTTCCTACACCTCGTGACAACTTGTCTCAAATGAGAGAGGTGGTCTGCTGCATTTTTTGAAAAAACAGTGATATAATCAAGGTAAATCAGCACCACGTTGTTAATCAAACCTTTGAACGCCATGTCCATTGCTCTTTGGAAGGTAGCACTAGTGTGTGCATGTATACTTTGCTTAATGCTAAATCAAATGAAGCAAGAACTACCACCTAAAATAGTTCTACAATTTAGCTAAAACAAAGCATAAACACCATCATGATAAGAATTAAACAAGGGTTAGATGCTAGCATTCATCAATACAAACTTTGAAACTAACAATGCTAAATATCTAAACTCCTCTATTCTCTAATAACAAATAAATGAATGGACCTAAGTAAGGTCCATGGCTATCAAAATAGTTGTCCTTAATGTTCCAAGAACCTAGGAATGGGGGCTAATCAAAGTTGGGCTACAAGACCCTTTTGACACCTCCCATATGACCCAAGCACTTTAAGAAAGAGGCTTAACTCTTCAAGATGATGAACTCTCAAAAGGGCAAGGTGCAAGCTCTTAGTCTCTTTGCTATATGCTTTGCATTTACTCTCTTAGAAAGTTTAGGTGTAAGTAAAAAGGTAGGTGGAGGGCTCTTTATATAGCCCAAAGGATAAAGGATTCAACACATTCTCATGAATGTGGGATAAAGGTAAAACATGATTAGGAATGGATAAGGTTGCTTTATTAAAGGTAACCTCACTTTAGAAGGGTTTAATACATGTTTAGCAAGTCATGGGAGTTGGGGGGTATTTTAATTAATCAAAGGTGATTAATTAATAGGTAGGTGTAAGCTTATAGAAGCCAATTAGAGGAATATTAGTGAGATTTAGGCTATTAGAAGGGGATTAAATCAATTAAATATTGATTTATTGGTTAAATGGACGGGAAAGCTAATTAATTAATAATAATTAATTAGTCTAGGTAGAAGGGGTGATTTATTAACGGAAGGTCGTTAATTAGGGTATTTTTTTGGATAGGCAACTTAATTAATTAGCTTAGTGTAATTAATTAATGATGATATGAGGGAAAATGAGTGCCTTTGATGATATGTCGTTGATTTGCGAGAAAGGGGATAATTAGCACAATTTAAGTATTTAAATTGCTTGGGTATAATTATAGGTGTCTACATTTGCCCCTCTTTGGGGTGGCATAAGTGATGCCACTTCAAAGATAGTAGACAAAAGAGATTTTGAAGAGATGGAAGAAAAATTAGTAGGAGGGAGAGATGCCCCCTCGAGTGTCGATGGGGTGATAGAAGAACTCGATCGACGATCGAAAAAGGTGAGAAGTAGGCAGAAGAATGGGGACGAGGAAGGATGCTCCGAGGAGAGGGAGAATTAGGGGTGAAAGGGAAGTGGTGTAGAAGAAATATGGATGAGGGGAGAGAAGAGCTTAACCTCTAGCCGCTTATTTGTTTGGAACAAATTGGATGTCATCATATAGCCATAGGAACTACATCATCGATCCTTATGAAAAATATAAGCATACGACAAAGGTAGAATGACATGAAAAGCCATACTATAAACAATTGTCCATTGCTGAAAATACCAACTCCACGCAACATACAATAATGCAATGCAATACGAGAAGGAAACAAGCTCATATAACAGGGAAAACAAGTACGAACGCACATATCTAACCCAACAACGGTCAAGACAGTTGTACAAATGTTTTGTTATCAGTGCTGAAGAGATCCACAAGTTCGTGATTGACGACAAGGGTTAAAAATGATGCCCCAAGCAAGGATACATGCAAGGGGAAATGAAAATGGACACGGGGTCCATGAAAAGCATTTGTGCGCAACGAAACAGCACCAGGCAACCAAAAGTGCCCCCGAGTACAGACGAAGTAAGCAGCTAGCTTTTGTGAATGGTTGTGAATCCAGTGATCCGCGAGTTGTATTAATCGGGGAAGATGTGAGACAAACCAACAGGATATGGAGAAAATACCATGCGCAAGACACAAGTTTCAGCCGTAAGAAGCAAGTTACCATTGTGTAGGGTGTTTTACTTTTTAGGAATTTTTTGAAAAAATTTTGCCTTGTTTTTTTTTTTTGATATATATATATATTGTTTTTGTTGTTTTCTCGAAACAATGTTCTATTGTTTTTGTGTTTTTCTCGAAACAATGTTCTATTGTTTTTTTGTGTTTTCTCAAAACAATGTTCTATTGTTTTTGTGTTTGGTGAAACAATTTTCTATTGTTTGTATGTTTTCTCAAACAATTTTCTATTGTTTTTGTGTTTGGTGAAACAATTTTCTATTGTTTTTGTGTTTTCTCAAAACAATGTTCTATTGTTTTTGTGTTTTGTGAAACAATTTTCTATTGTTTTTGTGTTTTGTGAAACAATTTTCTATTGTTTTTGTGTTTTCTCAAAACAATGTTCTATTGTTTTTGTGTTTTGTGAAACAATTTTCTATTGTTTTTGTGTTTTGTGAAACAATTTTCTATTGTTTTTTGTGTTTTGTGAAACAATTTTCTATTGTTTTTGTGTTTTGTGAAACAATTTTCTATTGTTTTTGTGTTTTCAACAGTTTTCCAAAGCTATGTGCAAGTAACCAAGAAAGCATGGATGCCCCCAGTGTTAGGTGGGGAATATACAAGGGCAGAAGCCATGCGCTTATGAACAAGAAGGTGAATTCGTTGAGTTGCCCCCAGCGTAAGATGGGAAATAATGAAAGACCACGTCCCTTACAGACGAATAGAAGAAGGGAAAGCCGGATCAAGGCTGGACTAGATGGTGTGCACAAGGAAAACTCGAAGGTAGAACCAGGTCCAGGACAAAGACAACTACCCTTCTGATACAAAATGCTTGTGAACAACGAATCCTCCCGAGGCACCGAAAACCGGTTTTCACCCAAGGACTTGTCCAAAGTGCCACAATTGCGTGGTTTTCACTAGTGGACGACCTGTTTTCTCTCTCTTTTTTTTTTTTATATATATATATATATATTTTATTTTATTTTTATGACTTTCCTGTGCCATGTTTAGGCATAAAACTTCTTAAGATGCATCGAATTCATGGGCTCCCGGAGCTCATCACCATTGGGGTGAGCCAACTTGTATGCCCCTGTGCCATACTTGGCAACTATGACATAGGGTCCTAACCAGTGTGGTTCGAACTTCCCTTTCTTTTCTCGCTCTGCTCTGGTGTTGAACTGGTTCTCCTTCATAACTAAATCACCCACCTCAAACTGGCGAGGGATGATTCTCTTGTTGTAGTTGCGGGAGATTCTATGTTGATATACTTTCAGGTGATTAAGAGCGCGAATGCGCCTCTCATCTAGGAGCTCTAACTCAGCCAATCTTGCCACTCGGTAATCTTCATCCTTATCCAAATAGTCCCGAAGAGAAATTCGTAGGGATGGGAGTTCAATCTCTAAAGGGATGATAGATTCTATCCCGAACACGAGGGAATATGGCGTCGCACCCGTAGGAGTGCGAATTGATGTTCGGTAGGCCCAGAGGGCTGGGTGGATTTGTAGGTGCCAGTTTCGACCAGTTTTGCTAACCATCTTCTCCATTATCCTTACCAAAGTCTTGTTTGTTGCCTCAACTTGTCCATTACCCTGAGGGTAATATGGCGTGGACCATTTCAATCTGATTTGGAACCGTTGGCAAAGACCTTTCACAGTTTTGTTCTTAAATGACTTCCCATTATCTGTGACAATGGCTGCAGGGATACCATATCGGAAAATAATGTGATTCATGATGAATTTAGAAATCTGTGCTCCTGTGACATAGGTTAAAGGGACAGCCTCCACCCATTTTGTGAAGTATTCTGTAGCTGTGATGATATGTGTATGACCATCAGATGAGGTAGGAGTAAGCTTCCCTATTAGATCAAGTCCCCACTTGGAGAATGGCCACGGGGTAGTGATTGGTTGCAATGGTTGCGATGGAGCATGGATGAAATTTCCATACTTTTGGCATAGCACACATTTTCTAACATAATTACAACAATCAGTTTCCATGGTGGGCCAATAGTAACCTACTCTTAACAGTTTCTTAGCCAAGACCATTCCGTTTGTATGTGCTCCGCATACTCCTTCGTGTACTTCTTTAATTGCTTGGATTGACTCCGGCACATCCAGACAACGTAATAGATTCCCATCGTAGCCACGACGATAAAGTGTACCTCCTAACAGGGTGTAACGGGCTATCTGGCGAATTAGGCTCTGCTTTTCAGAGCGGGAGATTTCGGGAGGGAATGTACTGTCCTTAAGATAGGTGAAAATGGGTTCATACCATGGTGAATGGGGACCAACAACCTCACAAGCCAAGCAAGATTCTGGCATGTCATACGCGGGCTGGCGTAGATTTTCTACAAAGAATGGCATATCATTGTTCCCTGGCGGAATACGAAGCATAGATCCCACCGTTGCCATAGCATCTGCCGATCTATTCTGCGCTCTTGGGATTTTCTCAAAGGTAATGCGCACAAAATACTCCTTCAGAGTTTCCACCAACTTCTTATAAGGTATGAGCTTTTCATCCTTAACTTTATACTCATCATTAACCTGTTTGATGATTAGCTGTGAATCACCTACAACCTTCACATGTTGAATATTCCACTTGATGGCTAGCTTCATCCCTGCAATGAGTGCTTCATATTCCGCAATGTTGTTTGTGCAAGGGAAGGCCAGGCGGAAAGCCTGTGGTATAGGATCACCTGAAGGAGTAATAAGGACCACTCCTGCACCTGAACCATGAAACGTAAAAGATCCATCAAAATGTATCTGCCATACGATAGATTCTTCAATGTAGAGCAAAGATGCATCTGGCAGATCCAGACTCAAAGGTTCTATGCTTTGCAAAGGTGCTTCCGCTAGCTGGTCAGCAAGTACTTGTCCTTTAATTGATTTTTTATGCACAAATTCTATATCAAACTCACTGAGTAGAATGATCCAATTAGCCATTCTACCTGTGAGGGCAGGTTTGGACAACAAATACTTGAGTGGGTCGACCTTGGATATGAGCTTGGTCTTAGTATTTAGCAGGTAATGGCGAAGTTTCTGAAAGGTAAAAACAACAGCCAAGCAAGCCTTCTCAATCTGAGGATAATTACATTCATAGGCGATGAGGGTGCGACTCAGATAGTACACTGCTTTCTCTTTATGGCTAAGGTCATATTGGGCAAGCAGTGCACCAATAGCATATTGCGTAGTGGAAATATAGAGCAAAAGTGGTTCTCCCGGAGTGGGAGGCATGAGGACAGGTGGATTAGCCAGGTACTATTTAAGCAAAGCAAAGGCTTGTTGTTGCTCAGGTCCCCAAATGAAAGTGATGTCCTTCTTAAGAAAATGAGTGAATGAGTGACATTTATCTGCAAGCTGGGAGATAAAGCGGCGAATGGCTTGAATTTTCCCTTGCAAGATACGCAGTTGCTTGATATTCTCAGGTGGAGGCATTTCTGTGATGGCAGATACTTTAGCAGGGTCTACCTCAATACCTCGTCTTGACACAATGAAGCCTAATAGTTTCCCAGATAGCACACCAAAGACACACTTCTTTGGATTTAGCCTGACTTTGTATTCACGTAGGCGTTCAAAGATACGCCGCAAAATGATAGGATGTTCCTCTCTTGTTTTGGACTTTCCCAGGATGTCGTCTACATAGTCTTCCATGATGTCATGAATCATATCGTGAAATATTACTGTCATGGCCCGCTGATAAGTTGCTCCTGCATTCTTAAGGCCGAATGGCATCACCTGATAACAGAAGGTGCCCCAAGGAGTTGTGAAAGCTGTTTTGTGTTGGTCTTCCTCAGCGATCTTAATTTGATTATAACCCGAAAATCCATCCATAAGTGATAGCATTTCATACCCTGCGGTTGAGTCAACAATCATGTCAATGTTGGGCAACGGAAAGTCATCTTTAGGGCAAGCTTTATTGATGTCCCTAAAATCTGTGCAAATTCGGATACCAATAGGTTTCTTCTGGACAGGAACAATGTTCGATATCCATTCAGAATAATCAATTGGCCTGATGAATCCTGCTGCAAGCAACCTTTCCAACTCTTCTTTAACTAACAAGGCCACTCTTGGGTGCATCTTTCGAAGCTTCTGTTTGATAGGCTTAGCGTCTGCGTGCACAACCAAGTTATGCACGACCAAAGTTGGATCTAAGCCGGGCATGTCTTTGTAAGACCATGCAAACACATCAATAAACTCTCGCAGTAGCATAGTGAACGTCTTTTGTTCTCTGGCTGAGAGTGATGCTCCCAATTTTACTATCTTGGGATCTTCTTTAGTACCAATATTAACATCAATGGTTTCTTCAACTAACAATTTTGATAAATCCTCCATACGCGTGGGATCGGGAGGTAGGTTGAGATCTTCATCCAAGGATGTCTCTACAAGATTTTCATCCTTGGCGTGGTCACTTTGTTTGTCCTTTGATTTTCTTATTTGTTTGTCAGCCAATGCCTCAAAGAGGTTTTCACTGTGTGACTTGGACTTTGATTTTTGCCGAGGCTTTTCTTTAGAACTCTTGCCCTCGCTTTTCTTTAAATTTTGCTGACCACGAAGTTCAGCCTCCTCGTCGAAGTAGGCGCAGGTTTCTAAGTCGATAAAGAAACCCTTCTTGTGATCTCCAATGGGAATTGTATCCCTTATGCCCATGAACTCTGCAATAGCCTCGTCATTCTCAAATAAATCTAGTGGCACGTGACATTGTTGGTCCCATTCAACAAGGGAGGGGTATACAAGGTCAAGGGTTGGTTCATTGGGGGTGATGGTTAGGACAACATTATTCATGAAAAGGTTCGTGGAGGCCAGATCCTCATATTGGCTACAACAGGAATCCGTATCGCTGTCTAGATAATCGGAGCTATCCTCATGCTCAGAACAAGTCGCATCTTGATCGTTGGGGTGTGCTCCATAAGGGTGAATCCCAATGCCATATCTTTCTGTTTTGAAATGTGGAAGAGGGACTGGTTCTCTTTGTCCTTGTTCATTCCTCCCACATCCTAGGCCTTTGTAGCCCATGGAGTACATCATTCTGCTAGATTTTTCATATTCTGGGGTTTGATAACAAGATGGCTGAGTGTCCTCAGGGACCCAAGTAGTAGGTGGATCAAGTAATTTTTCCTCAGCTAACAAGCCTCCAGGTAGGAACGACCCAATAGTATGTTCCTCTCTAGGTCTCTTGAAGCAGTAGTTGGGTCGACCTCTAGTCTTGGGCGACAAGGAGAGGTCTGAAACCAAGAGCGCTTGTTGTACATTATACTCCCCACAGCCATATTCCATAATTTTCATCTCCCATGAATTAAATGGAGATGTTGAAGTAGAAGCCCCATGAGTGCAAGAACGAAGAGAATTTGAATCTACTCGAGATTCCATGGCCTCAGAATGAAGAGGGACAGCTATATCTGTAGAGGGACATGCATATGTACCCTTTCGTGCAAAGCTATTAAGAGCTCTACAATGAGCAAAGGGCTCTGAGTCTCCTGGTATTGTTATTGTATGTCCCTCATGCTTCAGCTTGATGCATTGATGAAATGTTGATGGCACTGCTTGCATGGCATGGATCCATGGTCGGCTTAGAAGCATATTATATGGAAGTTCCAAGTCTAAGACGTGAAACTTTGTCTGATGGCAAGTGGGGCCCACCTCCATTGGCAGCGTAATGGTGCCTGCTGACTCTCTTTCCGCGTTGTCGTATGCGGTGATAGTGATGATATGGGACTCAAGATCTACCTCTGTATGTCCCAATTGTTTGACCAACTTAAGCGTGCAAATATTCAATCTTGATCCATTGTCCAAATGGAAACACAAAGGTAATCACACCTCTTTTGATCAACAAAGTGTCAAAATAATATGAAGGAAATAAATCAAGAAAAAAAGACAAAAAATGCTAGTCTTACTTCGGCAGAGTTTCGCCTCGCCCTAAGGCAAGTAAAAACTAGGCGAAAGTAATACATCACACGTTTCTCAAAAAGAAGGTTCACAACCCAACACTATTTTGAAAGTGGTCAAAGTGGGCTCCTGGCCAAAGTATATTCTCCTAGGTGGTTCTCTCGCCCTAGGTGTTACAAAGTTTGCCACGAGCGAGCGCGATTTACCCAAAAAGTCGCACTGACTAGTTTGGGAGTATCTCGGCTTTACTTTACCCCCTTCAAGAACAGTAGGCAACTAGTGCGTCTACGTGTACTATCACTGGGGTCGCCACAACGGACAACCTGTAACTCTATCTCACAAAGGAATCACTAGTCAAGTAGGTAGTGCGGAGCACTTCCCGTTTCGTCCACAAGGTTCCCTCTTGCGTGGACTACTTTGGGGTTCCTGGAACCACCCCCATTTTTGTAGCTTAAGGCGTTATGCCAAAGGGGTTATGTTCCAGTTGAGCGGAGAGGGACGTACCCTTTTCCGAAACCTGCAATACAGTGTTTTGAATATGTTGTTCTTTTTATCTTGTTTAATTAGGTGTGGTTTGCTTGAACACCTGTTGACAACCTGTATAACAACTGTATTAGTAGTTTTTGATTTTGTTTTGATTCCTCCTTTCTTTGACAAGCGTTTTTAGGTCCTGCACTCAAGCGTTAGTAGTTCTCCAAGAAAATCATATTATTTAAAAGAGGATTAAGAGTTGCTTTTGATTCTCAAGATCATCCAAGGATGCAAGAGAAGAGCATACACAACAAATAATCCAACTAAAAATTAAATAAAATATTTTCAATCAATGAACCATACAAAATTTTTGATAAATGTTCATTCCCTTAAACCAAAAGTGAAAGATGAAGTTTCCAATTTACCAAATGTTATAAAATGAAGACTAAAGTTGCTTTTGATTCTCAAGATCACCCCAAGGTGCAAGAGAAGAGCATACACAAACTTTTAGCCCAACTATATAGAAATGGAAAACTTCAAATCAAAGGACCGTTGAAAAATGCTTTGTAAAAGGTTCATTCCCTTAAACAAAATGAATAATTAAATTTCCAAGTTTAATCCCAATGTTAAAAAGATATAGATCAAAGTTGTTTTTGATTCTCAAGATCACCAAAAGGTGCAAGAGAAGAGCATACACACACTTTGATCTAAATCGAGTAAGCATGGAAATACAACATTCATCAAAACATTAGACATGTTAGAAAATGACCAGTTTTAAAATAACAGAAAAACCTGCAACTTCTGTAAGTGTAAATCCTGAATTTATGTTTTCATTGCATATTTAACTTCAATACATTTCCAACGCAAAAAAAATGGAGTCATTTTGAGGTCGGGAGAAAAAGTTATGGCCTTCGGAAGATGGGTTACGCATATGCTCTTATGCTCATGGGTATGCACTTGACATGCACTTAAAAAATGTCAAAAAAAACGTCCCTTAATATGCAAAATGGGAAAATTTTTCCAACCAAGATTCAATTTTGACAACAACCCATCACATTAATATATGAATAGAAGACTCAACGCTATCAAACATTAACATACATGCTCAAGAATTTAAGATTTTCAAGAAATTGACAAAACTAGCATGTAGAATGATGAAAAAGTAAGCTCTAAAAATGAAAACATGATGAAATCTTGAAATTTTCTCACCAACATTAAATTTTGACAGCAACCCACCACATTAATATGTAAATATAAGACTCAGCACTATCAAACATTAACCTACATGCTCAAGAATTGAAAATTTTCAAGAAATTGACAAAACTAGCATGTAAAATGTTGAAAAAGTAAGCTTAAAAAATGAAAACATGATGAAATCTTGAAATTTTCTCACCAAGATTAAATTTTGACAGCAACCCACCACATTAATATGTAAATAGAAGACTCAGCACTATCAAACACTAACCTACATGCTCAAGAATTTAAAATCTTCAAGAAATTGACAAAACTAGCATGTAGAATGTTGAAAAAGTAAGTTCTAAAAATGAAAACATGGAGAAAACTTGAAATTTTCCCCTCAATTCCAAATTTGACAGCACTTCACCTCCTTCATACCTACAAGGAAGACCCAACACATGCAAACTCAACAAAACATGTTAAAAAAAACAAGTTAGATCAACATGTGTAAAAGAGGGTTAGTAACCAAAAATAAAACTTAACTACAAAAACTTGAAATTAAGTGCAAAGGACAATGGAGTAAGTCCCACTGGGCGTGCCAAATGTGTGCATGTATACTTTGCTTAATGCTAAATCAAATGAAGCAAGAACTACCACCTAAAATAGTTCTACAATTTAGCTAAAACAAAGCATAAACACCATCATGATAAGAATTAAACAAGGGTTAGATGCTAGCATTCATCAATACAAACTTTGAAACTAACAATGCTAAATATCTAAACTCCTCTATTCTCTAACAACAAATAAATGAATGGACCTAAGTAAGCTCCATGGCTATCAAAATAGTTGTCCTTAATGCTCCAAGAACCTAGGAATGGGGGCTAATCAAAGTTGGGCTACAAGACCCTTTTGACACCTCCCATATGACCCAAGCACTTTAAGAAAGAGGCTTAACTCTTCAAGATGATGAACTCTCAAAAGGGCAAGGTGCAAGCTCTTAGTCTCTTTGCTATATGCTTTGCATTTACTCTCTTAGAAAGTTTAGGTGTAAGTAAAAAGGTAGGTGGAGGGCTCTTTATATAGCCCAAAGGATAAAGGATTCAACACATTCTCATGAATGTGGGATAAAGGTAAAACATGATTAGGAATGGATAAGGTTGCTTTATTAAAGGTAACCTTACTTTAGAAGGGTTTAATACATGTTTAGCAAGTCATGGGAGTTGGGGGTATTTTAATTAATCAAAGGTGATTAATTAATAGGTAGGTGTAAGCTTATAGAAGCCAATTAGAGGAATATTAGTGTGATTTAGGCTATTAGAAGGGGATTAAATCAATTAAATATTGATTTATTGGTTAAATGGAAGGGAAAGCTAATTAATTAATAATAATTAATTAGTCTAGGTAGAAGGGGTGATTTATTAACGGAAGGTCGTTAATTAGGGCATTTGTTGGATAGGCAACTTAATTAATTAGCTTAGTGTAATTAATTAATGATGATATGAGGGAAAATGAGTGCCTTTGACGATATGTCGTTGATTTGCGAGAAAGGGGATAATTAGCACAATTTAAGTATTTAAATTGCTTGGGTATAATTATAGGTGTCTACAACTAGCGTTGGACAGCCCAAATGGCATCTTCCTGTATGCAAAAGTCCCCCATTTGGTTGTGAAGGCTATCTTGAAATGGTCTTCTTCCTTCACCATAATCTGATTGTAGCCAGAGTAGCCATCAAGTAGTGAAAACCTCTTGGAGCCAGCCACAACTTGCAAGATTTGCTCCATGGAAAGGAGTGTGTAATGGTCCTTGAGAGATGCTCTATTTAAGTCTTTGAAATCAACACACAATCTGATCTCTCCACTCTTCTTTCTGACTGGAACCAAGTTGGCAACCCAAATAGAATGCTTGATTGGGAATATGATTCTTGACTCAATCAGCTTGTCCAATTGTTTCCTCATAAGAGGCTCCATGTGTGGATTGACTGGTCTTTGGTTTTTGCCTGACATGCTTAGTATTTGGATCCAATTCAATGGTATGCTGAGCTAAGTTGGGATTGAAACCTTTCAAATATTCATAGCTCCATGCAAACACATCAGGGAACTCTTGACACAGCTGTACAAACTCATACCTTTCTTGATCAGTTGTCATCTTTCTAATTTGCAATGGTTTGTTCTCTTCTACCAAGATGGATACTGAATCCTCTCTCTTGACCTGAATGTTTTCTTTCTCCTTTCTAAACTGACCATTGGGATTAAAAATGGACTCCAAAGTGATAAGTCCCTTGGATAGCTTGTTAGTTCTCAACTGTACCACTTGGTCACCATACTGATGTTCCAATTTTTCTTGATTCTTAGCTGAGAAATCGACTTCTTCTTGCAAGAAATGATGATTTGCTGGTCATTCTCAAACACTTGCCAGCTGACATTGTTATCTAGCACTGAAGGCCTCACAATCACGTGGATGTTTGGTTGTACCTTGTCTTTTTGAATGCTTTCCACAATGTCAAAGGCTGCCCCTACTGCTGCAAGCCTGCCAGCAGCTTGATTCTCTTTCCTAGGAATGGATTTGATGCCAAAACCCTCAAAATCTTCCATGAGGTCCCACACCCTGTTCTTGTAGCACCTGAGTAGATCATTCTTGGTAGCATGCTGTCCCTTGACCTGATTTACAATCAATTCACTGTCACCAAAGACTTGCAAGTTCTTTATTTTCTTCTTGATTGCCCAATGCATCCCTTACACCAAGGCTTCATATTCAGCAGTGTTATTGGAGCATGCAAACTGAAATCTAAAAGCTGAATAGTACCTTACTCCTTGCGGTGAAACAAGCATGGCTCCACCTCCTGCACATTGTCTACTTCTTGATCCATCAAAAAACAGCTGCCATACCTCATTTTCATCCTTGTGGTTTGGCTTGGTGATGTTAGGAATAGGCTGATTTTCTTCATGTATACAATAGACCCCTAGCTCAGATTCTTCTACTTCTTGATAAGGATCAAAAGCATGTACCTTGTTTGCCCATTCATCAAGATTTAGATCCGGGATGCTCCCAACCTTGGTGTCAGCTTCATCGATGCATGGGTGGTCTTCTTGATCAAATGCTGAACAATTGGCATTGATCTGACTTGGAGTGTAAGGCTTAATGTGGAAGTTTGCAATAGGTTCAGACCTGATTGTAGCCTTAGTTCCATACCTCATTCTGAACAACATGTGTGACTAATCAGTAGACAAATATACCCCAATCTTGGCTGTGAAGTCCCTTGACAAGCATAGGGAAAAGAGTGGTGGAAGGTCTATGATTGATATATCTTGTGAAACAACAAAATTTAGACATGCATGCAAGGTAAGACTCAAGTTTCTAATCACCCCAACTGTTATTACTGCTATCCCATCCAGCTGTACTACCCCTTTGGATATGGTTTCATACTAGAGCCCTAGCTGATCAGCTATTTGTTTAGGCATCACTGAGCTACTTGCCCCGGAATCTATCACGCAATTGTGCACTAATTGATTTCCAATGATTAATGAAACATAGAAAGGAGGGGGATTCAACATTTTACCTTGCTGTCCTCCATGATTTCCCTCAGGCTAGGCAACATTTGTGAGCACTTTCTCTTGCATCTGAACTTGCCGATTTGAAGTTGAGTCCTTCATGGCAGCTTGTAACAAGTCTCTTTGGCCTGGGATAGATAGGGATTCCCACATTGATATATTAACATTTGTCTTCTTCATCTGATCAATGATACTGAATGGTTATGAAGGATCTCTTTGCTGTCCCTTTGCTTGTACATTCAATCCTTGCACGTGGGCAGCAATAACTGGTATTTGAGTTGGTCTAGGAGCTGTTCTTGGCTGCCCTTGTGCATTTGAAATTGGATTTTGCTTGCCAACCATTTGTGGAGCCATGGAAGTTTGTGGATTGGTTGGAGCTAATGGCTGTTCTTCACCCAAATTCCTTCTTTTTGACCTTGTGTTGGCTGTAACACCTTGGGAAACTGCCTGATTCATGCCACAAAAACCATCTACTTGCCAATTTACCAATGTGGTGTCATTTGGGGCTGATTGTTGTTGGAATGTTTCTTGTTGGCTTATTCCTTAACTGCCCTCACCCTCCACACCAATAGTTGTCACAATTAATGCTTGATTCAAAGCACCATTAAGGCACATGGATTGGTTATGAGGTTCATTGCATGGAAAGCACCTATCATACTCCTGAGCAATGTTGTGTTGTGTTGGCACTAATGCCTTAGAGGCAGATATGGCATTTGGATTATAGGGCTGAAATGGTCTATTGGCAGGAGGCCTTGTCTGATTCATATTTGCAGCTGGATTAGGTGGTCTTTGTGGTTGGTATGGCTGCCTGTTAGGCTGAGCTTGGGGCTGGTAAGAAGGTCTAATACCTTGGGATTATTGCCTCTTGAGAGTAACCAGCTCATTTCCTAGGTTTTGCAGTTGCTTCATGACTTCTTGAAGCTCATTTGGGGCACTTGGAGATGAAGTAGAAGCTTCATTTGAACTCTGATTTCTAGGAGTGGGAGAAGGATCCAAATTAGGTGCTTGATTGGTATTTGGACTCTCTAAACTTGGAAACAATGGCATGGGAGGTCTAGGGGCTAGTTTGCCAGATTGGATCAAACAATTTTCAGCCCTAATGGCAATGCTATAAGTCATAGGGATAGTTATGCCTCCCATGGACTGAATCAACATATAAATATTAGAATTTAGAGCTTTGAGATAATAGAGAAAAGCACCTTTTGCTGTTGGTCTGACTGCCACTGGAATTCTCTCCCAAGTGTTTTGAAATCTGAAGTTGAAATCGGTCAGCTGTTCATTGGGAGCTCTCTTGATGGTTGTCAGCTACTCCAAAAGAGACATGTTGTCTCCCTTCTCTCTAAATTGCTCATGAAGTGCTATACACATTTGATTCCAATTTTTGATAGAACCAGCTTTAAGGCTTCTAAACCATTGCAATGCTTTCCCCTTGAATGAAGATGCCAGCAATTTGAAAGCCACTTGCATCTCATTGATTTCATGAATTGCACAAAGGTTGGCAATGTCTTTAACATGATCACTTGGAGTAGTCTGATTCTTTCTAGTGAAGTATGGAATGTTCTTCAAGGCTGAAATTGGAATTGGATGTTTTGAATTGAGGGCAAGTGGGCTGCTGCCTGTGAAATTGACATACGGATTCGGTGGTTGCGCCATTCTAATTGGTCTTAGAACCCTTGTTGATTGAATAAAAGGCCCACCAGGTGGAGGAGTTGAGAGAGTTCTGTTTGGTGGAGATGGAGACCTTTGGATTCTCCTCCCACTTTTCCTTACTCTTGGAGATAACTGTAGATATTCAAACAACACCTCTTCTTCTCCATCTCTTGACCTTGTAGTGATTCTTCTTATGAGTTTTCAGGCCTGCACTGTTGAAACCAGTTGACTCTTCTCCTTAGAGTCGCCAAATGTGTAATTTATAGCTCTTTTGAAGCAATAAAATTGTAGCAGATACACATCAACTTTGCTGTAATAAAAATGAGACCTCTAAGGTTCCACCGGGGGTGGAAAAACTGTTGTTACGAATCAGCAGCACCCCTGGATGCAAATCAAGGTTCTGAATTGATGTTTTAGGCATCCAGTGTGATTACACAACATGGAAACCTCTCTCCAAGTGTGGGACTTGTGAAAATGAGAGAGAAATCTCCAGATTAGAGGCTGGTTCCTCAAACTCCTCTGATTTGGATCTATATTTTACACAACTACAGAGGTTCAGATCCTAATCCTACTCTAAATTGCAAGGAGACAGGGATAAAAATGTAAAAATGAAACTAAACTAAAGATGGTGATGCACCAAAAGGAGTGGTGAAACATTTTTTTCCATGTAGATAGACAAAAATTCATGAAATGCAACAAGGGAAAACATACACAAGCTGATAGATGTAATTAGAGGTCTTAAAATGAAGTAAAACAATATAAACAGAGGACTAAAAGCATTCACAGAGTTTGCACTGTCAATTCCATGTAAAAATCTCTTGCATTCCACCCTCAAAGAGGTATAAACCTACTAAAATACTTGAAAAAGGTCTGATTCTTACAGCTATCACTTGCTGGAGGTGAAATAAGAAGTTTTCTATGCCAAAAAGTGTTCAACCATGAAGAAATGAGCCAAATCTGGCTTTTACAGTACATGGGTCGAGCCCAAGAGAGAGAAAACATGAAAAATGCATGGGAGCCATCCCTCATTGATGGTAAATGCATTAAAACAACATGGAGGACCTTACAAACCCATACCATGTCATTTTTTACCATATTGGAGAAGAATGCGACCCATTCTGTATTAAATTTGGTTGTTGAAATGTCATTTCTGGCCATGGATACGTACCAAAACTATTTTTGAATTTTCTCTCTCCAAACTAAGCCAAAATTATAAATTGACCATGGAATCATGTAGAGAATTTTAACATCTTTCCAATGATATAAAGAATGTGAAAATCTAAGATCTGGATCAAAAGATATGATCGTTTGAAGATTTAGGGCAAAAATGGCCCAAAAACGGATCGGCGGGAAAAAAATTCAAATTTTACCTTTTTTTTGTCTTTGGAAAATTTTTCAAAATTTCCCTATACTCCACTGGTCAGATGCCACATGGCAAGCTTTGATTCACTTTGGAATTCTCTGTCCTTCTCTTTTCCGCAAGTTTTCCTTTGAAAATCGACGTTTTTATACTCTTTTGGAAAAATTTCAAATTTGCCTCCGACCCCCAAACTCCTCTACCATGCGGCAGCTTCCTATTGGCTGCGGGCCGCAAATGGAAAAATTTTCCACAAAAACTCCACCGAGCCATAACTTGAAAAATATAAGGAGTTAGGAGGCAAAATTTACCTTTCTGGAAAGCTGAGAGAGAGCTCTATCTGATGGTGCCATTTCCAGAAAGCCTTGAGTGCCTGAAAATCAAAAAATGTAGACTGAGGCACAAGAGAGGCAAGAACACAAGGATTTAGCCACAAAAACAAGCTGGGGCACCATTTTGGATAACAATACCCACTTTATGCAATCCCAAAAGGTTGCAACAGTCCTAGCACTTATTACTTCAGTAGATGTTGCTCCTCCTTATGAGCTTGAAGAACAACCCATCATGCAAATATCATCATCAGTTCCTTCCTCATTTTTAACCTCATCAACTTGTTGGTCCACATCACATGGAGGATGGGGAAGAAAACATCTATCACACCAATCCATATTAGCCACTTCATCAACAACAGCAACCTTGACAGTTAGAGGATCAGGAACTAATCTATTTTCACGTGTTTAGGGTTGTCTATTTGTAGATCCAATAGGCCCTTTAACCTTGTCATCAAAACTCTGCTCATTCCTGTGGTGATTTCCAAATCTATCTTGTGCCTACTGCCTAGGCTAACCTTGTCAAGTCTGCCCAATTTCCTTCTCAGCTCTTGCCAACTTGTATGAGATTTTTTTGACTGCCCTGCCAAAGTCTTCACAACCTCTTCTAAATCAGCACCTTTGCTAGCTATCAATTTTACACCATCTCTCCTAAGAGGTTTCCCAATAGCCTTGATATTGTTCTCAATTTTAAGTGCCATGGTGAAATCTTGTCTTATATTGGTTGGGTTCTTGTCTCTTAGGTAGTAGGCTGCCTTTTTATCAAATGCATCTATATATTTGATTAAACAAGATTCATCACAAGGCCTTAAACCAACAAGAAACCTTCTCAAAGTTTTGTTAAACCTTGTGTTGAAGTCATGGACTAGTTCATTAGGATTCTTCTTGGCATTCTCATAATCAAACAAAAGAAATCTAGGATCAGTCCTTTCACCATATTGCATTCTAAATGCATTTTTCATTTCAGTCCATGAATCAATAGAATTATCAGGAAGAGCTTTATACTAATCCCTAGCATCTTCTTCTAGTGTATGAACAAACAACTTAATATACACATCATCAGACTCTATCTCAAAATATTCTATCATATTATCAAAAAGTCTGAGATGTTAATCACCAGTGATGGCATTGTTACCTTGGAATTTTGGCAACCTATTTCTGACATCTTGTGGGATAGCATTTGGGTAACCATCCATTCCTCTAAAATTTATAGGACCAAAGGTTTTAACAACAAATGGAGTTCTAGGCTAAGCCATATTGTTTGGTGGGGGTGATCTTGGAGGTGAAACAAGCTGGTGAGGAATACAATATCCTTGGGGCTCAAGAGTGTGATTCACAAGACTGGTATCTTCTACTTGTGCCGATTTTCTTGGGAAGTTTTACTTGAATTAAAACACAGAGGTGTAGATTAGAGAAGGAAATTACCAGTTCCAGCAGAAGGAGTTTCACCAGCTAAGGCAAACAAGTTTATGAGAGGATTCATTAAATCAAAATTGCTTGAAGAAGAGTTATAGTCCTCTACCAAAGGCTGATCTCTCTCACCAATGGCTATATCTTTGCCTGATGTCTAACCTTTAACCACCTTCTAAACTCTTCTCCCTTCCAACTCTGATTTTCTTAAATTTGAGAACAATTTCTTAGTAGATTCTTTAAGGATAAGAGATCTTCTTCCCTCCAATTTTGCAGAGATCAAAAGCACAAAAATAAATGACAGAAAGCTCAAGATAGTGGTATTTCTAAATTCAAATCAGCATGGAGTCACCACTAAGGAATTTCACCTTAGTTGTGCAAGAATGCACTAAAATAATTCTATCAAATGCTTGCTAATACTGATAACTTTGCAAGGTTTTATAGACTAGACCTTCTTTTTGTTAAATCAGCCAAACAAAATGCAACAAAAGTGTCTAAACTACTGAGAAATGGAAAAGGGCCGGCTGACCTTAAAACCCTTGCTTTAAAACTTACAGATCTGAAAGATAGGGTGATCTCTTAACAATACAACAACTCAAAAACTTGAATATGCAAATGCTAAAACCCTTCAAACACTCCAAAAACACCAAGAAATTCCAAGACCTCCCTGGCAACGGTGCCACTCCGGTGTTCGTACCCAAACTTAATGTCCTTCATAACTCAAGCAACATCATGGATCTCACAAGACAATCAAGGGTAGATAAATGATTTGTGTGTCATCTGTAGCCAGGGAACACATCTATCTGACTTGTTAACACACAAGATTTGAAGGAGTGAGTAGTACCTTAGAAGGATTTTGATCATATCCTCACTATTTTAGGTTGTGCCTATCAACCAAGGCAAGAGATCCTATATTGTAGCCTTTGTTTGATGAAGGAGGTGGAGATATCCTTATACTTTCCAAATGGTATGGAGATGGCCTTGTGGAAACATGATCAATTATCCATTATTCAAACTCAAAAGATTTTTCACTACTAAATTATGGAAATGCTTTCAAGAGAAGGCTAAGGCTGCTAGAGACATGATAAAATCATTATATACTTTGTGCATTTTTGTGAATGGATTGTATTCTTTTGTTGACACATAATGCAATGTAGGGGTAGTATGGGTAGGATGTGTTAGTTTGAATGAAATTTTGTTAGGATATGTTTAGACAAGACTAGCTAGGAATTACAAACTTCTTTGAGAACCTTTGCAAGAGATTTGCAACACCTAAACAATAGAGATGTTTCAATGGTTTTAAAATACTCCTTCAACCAAGATATGTCCACCAAATTGAGGCCCAGATCTGCACTCTTCCAAAAAACCTTTGATAACCTGCCACAAAAGCTTGAAGAAAAATACCAACAAACTATCCAGGAATCCCTATTTGATCATAACCTAAGGTGCACCCAAGGGTTTACAAACAATCTCAATATTCAAGGACATTAAAATGATTTTGAATCTGTTTATCTTCTATCAGATGAAGGCTCTTCTGAATATAAGATTGTAAATTCCATTAAACCATTAACAAGAAATGAGACCCTATATAATCAAAGAGATCCTAAACATAAGATTGTAACATGAGTAAGAAACACAAATTGAAATCATTCTGAAACATAAGCATATGAAATTTTTTCCAAGAGATAACACCAAATAATCCAAAAATTGATCAAATACATCAGTAGGGGAATGTTATTGGAACAATATTAGAGCCTATTGATGGATTTACAACTGAAACCAAATTAACATCATGAAATCTGATACAAAAATGGAATTCAAAATGGCTCTCATGTGGTTTTCTCAGAGAAAATGGGATTCTTCCTGTTTCATCCTTGAAAAATTCTACGTCCTTTTTCTCCCTCCTTTTTTCTCTCTCAAAAATTACATTTTATATCTTATTCCATCTTGGAGTCTTGCTTCCCAAGAAAATAATATGCTCATGGGATCAAATTTGTTGCAAAAACTTCATGATTTAAAGATAGTGACACTAAACAGAAAAACAACTTACAGGTCACTAGGTATGCACAAAAATTAAATCATTACAAAAATTTGGATCATTATCCATCCCAGGTTCATGTTTTTTTCATTCAGGCATGCCATAATTTTTCATCAATCATTTTTCACCTTTTACCTTTTCATTTTTACCTCTACAACCTTCGATTTTCACTTTTCACATTTTTTATTGGGAAAAGGAAATAATTATATCAAATCCATTGTCCACAATTAAATCAGGTCATGAAAATAGTGTCATTGCACTCATAAGGCTGAGAGGATGCAAAATCATATAAAATTTGATGTGATTTGGTGTAGAAACGATGAATTTGAGCTTCCTGGAGCTCCCATGGCAGCAAAATGGGTGAATGCACAGTTGCCGTGTATTTTGGATCAACTTTGAATGCTAGCCCTCCATGTGAAGGATGAGATTCTTGAATATTCCCTTTTTACCCTTTGGATAAGATGGTACACGTGTCAAAATTTGATTGGAATGTGTCCATGCCTTCAAAACATGCTTCCTGTAACCTTTTTAAATTTTGGAAAAAAATTCACAAAATCCCCCGTAGGCCCGAAATCCCGATTCATCCTTGCCACGTGGAATTCTCCAATTAGATGCAGGTCCAAGTCTCCATTCCTGCCTTCTGACCCTTTTAAGCATTCAAAAAATTCAATGTTGACCCGCGTCATCCTTTGACATTGTAAAATGTGCCACGTGTCTTCATCTGATAGGCTGCGGAGCCAATTTTTCATTTTCACCTTTCAGAGAACAGAGGTCAAAAGTTAAAAAAATCTCCTTGGCCCCTCCCTCTACCTTTTGTAAATGTGGACACGTGCCCTCTCCTTATTTGATGTGGTCCTTTGGGTAAAACCTTGATTTTTTAACATTCGAAGCTAAAACTTCAAAATCATCACAAAAATCACTGACCCATCTTCCTTCTTGGACACGTGTTGCTTCATGATTCGTTATGGAGATTTGGCTCAAATTTTAAATTAAAAATTTTGAAGTTAAAAAAATTCAAATGCAAATGCACAAAAATATCTGCCCCCTTATATTGACTTGTCTGGACATGTGTCCACTTCTGACTGGACACGGGCCTTCGAGTCAAAACTTTCCCTTAACACCTTGAGCCCAAAAACATCAAATTTTTCCAAATGCCTCCACTACCCGCATGCCCTCCTTGCCACGTGTCCTCTTCCTATTCGTTGTGGATCTTTGGGTAAAAAATTGACTTTAAGAATTTTACCAAAAAGAAAGCCAAAATTCTTAAGGTAAATCCGCCACTCCTCGACCAATCAACATGTGCCACGTAGGCACCCTTTATAAAAGGCAGAGTCACAGACCAAATTTTTCCTTTTAGCCAAAATTTTGATAATGACAAGTTTGGAAATAATTTCCCAACCACCCCCGGCCAATAGGAACCCGCCATGTTGTAATAATGTTATTTTGATGAGTTTGACGGGTATAATACACCCGTATGACCATCAAAACATAAAAAATATAGAGGATGCCCTAGAAATCGATTTTTTTAAGAAGGAAAGTAGATTTCTTGATTTTAAATAAATTGAAACATGATCTAACATTGTTCTTGACCTGGGGATTGGGAAATTAATCGTACAAACTCAGGATTCAATCAAACTCGAGTTTTTTCATGATTTGACAAAGGAGAAATGACACAACCCGTAAAAATGAAGAAATTAGGGCACAAATCGTGGAAAATTTGGAAAAATATTTCAGAATAGGGAAAAACAATAACACCATGGGAAGTTTTATAGTATTTTTAAAATACTCAACTTGATAAACTGAAATGCAGACTACCAGCTTGAAAAATAAAACCTTTTTTTGAGCAAAATTGGACAAGGAAAATTAGGGCAAAATATGCAAGCTCATAAATTACACTAACACATTCATCCACCATTCTACCCTTCTCATTGATCTTTTCAATAACAGGCACTAATGAGATGTCGAACCTGATAGGAGTAGGAGTAGAAGATGATGCGGTTGACTGAGAGGGCTTTGAGAGCTTAAGCAATACTTTTGTCAACTGTTCCACTTTCTCTTTTAGCTCGACCCTGCTCACCTTTGTTTCCTTTAGCTTTTAGCACATCACATTCATTGCATCTTATGCATATTTTTTTGCCCCTTCTGTTGTTACCCTTCCTAGATCCACCTTGGTAATCTGCTAATCAAAAGTTGTTATGTCCTCCTTGGTTTTATCAGCCGTAGGAGTGGAAATCTCCACAAACTTATGCCATGAGGCATCTACTAAAACTCTTGAAACTATTTTGGGTTTCTTGGTAGCTGTGGTAGGAGAAGCCTTGAGTGAACTGAAATTGAATGCTGGTAGGGGAGCTACCACCTTCCTCTTCTTTGGATTCTGGTCAACCAACCATTGAGGCACAGTGGAATAAGTTGCTCCTATTGGAGGTTTTATGGTTGTGTTTGTGGGTGGAGGAATATTTTCTTGCGGAGTTGTGATGCATTCAAGTGTAGTGACTGTGGGAATAGACTCAGGAAATGAAGGTTTGGAAGGAGGAGTCATTTCTATAGCCAACGTAGGTCTAGCAGAGAGAGGGGAGAGATCAAAGAAAATGTTCACCATGACTGATGAGAGTGGTGTTGAAATATGTGATGATGAGGATTGGGAGAGAGAAGGTAAAGATCCCAGAGCTAAAGCTTGAGAGGCAAGAGAAAGACTTACTTCTGACGAGATATCAACAAAAGGAGAAATGAGAGGTTGAACAACCTCGACTTCTAGGAGAATTCCTCCTATTTCTTTTGGGAGAATTCCTCTTGTCTCTGGTTGACGAGGAGAATCCAATACCTCAACTATTTGTGTGGGAGTAGATGATTCAGCCCCTTCTTTTCTCCTCTTCTGAAAAACTTAAACTTTATTTTTGTTTTAGTAGGGATTTTATCTTTTTCCTTTTCTCCCTTGGAGGGTACTGCTTCTAGAGTAGCTATATTTGAAAATATCTTTTCTTTATAACCCATTCCTCCAGAAATGAGCCATGCCTTAGTGTGGACAAGGGTTTGAGCAGCTCTCTCAGAGATAGAATCCTTTTCAGCAATAGACCAATCAATGGATGGGAATCCAAGTTGATCTCCATCTAACTATTCATACCTAGGTTCCAAGAAACTTTCATTATCCATGGTGCCTTCTGGGATATCAACCAGATCTAATGCTTGGATTTCTTCAAGATTCAGTCTAGTATTGTCTTTTCTTCAGATGGAAACCTCATCCTGAAGATCAACCCAGATGTCCTCTACATGGGGCATATGCAGATACAAGGTTCCATACAACTTAAGGACTCCTCAAATATCGAATCCATCTCTGAACTTCATATGCTTCTTTAGTTTTTCCTTAAGCTCATGCACCACATTCTTGGCCTTCACCACTATAGAACATGTGTACCTTCCAATGGAAATTGGGAAGGAGAGATCAACCTTGTGTCTACTTTTTTAGAACCTGTGGAAATCCAACAGTTGTCTGACTAACTCCATAATGATGAGTTTGTCACCTGGAAACCTGGGAAAACAGAAAGGAGTACCATGGAACCTTACCACCTGGAGATAGGTAAAATTATTGAATTGCAAGAAGATGTAGCCGCATTTTCACACCTTTGCCCATGCCTCATCAGAAACTCATCTTTTTCTCAGCTTAGGGTCCAACCTGCAAATATTTTCATAAAAGAAGGCATCATTCACTCTTCTAAACTGATCTTCAGATCCTTTTATTTTCAACTGAGGGAAGTACCGATATATATGTTCAATTGTTTGGTTCCCTTTTGCATCCAACCTTGGGTAGTTTCTCATACATGTTGCTCCATAGGTGACGTATGACATTATGTAGAACTTGCCAGTAGAGAGGAACATTTTCATTTGAGAGTCTATCTGATCACTTATTAAGGTGCCCCAATAAATCCCTTGGTCATTGTTATTTATGACGACCATGAACTGATACATCCACCCTTGGAATTCTTTTGACTCTAGGAGCCCAAATAACCATCTCATTAGGGTGATGATATCACTGACTTCAAGTATAAAATCACTTCTTGGGACCGACTTAGGAAACCTAGAAACAACTGGCTTAACATTGATCAAGAATTTCTTGTTCACATGCTTGATGCAGTCTTCTTGATCTTTGTCCCAAGATTTCTGTGTTGACTTAATATTTAAATCAACATATTCTTTAAAGTTGGGAAACTTTAGGATTTGATCGAAGTAATCTCCATCTAATTTTACTATAGAATATCCTGCTTGATTTCTCACTGAGCAGGATGCTGAGTCATAGTATGAAGCACATGCCAGAATGAATTCAAGGAATTGGGATAATACTGGAAACCTTGCTATGAGGGGGAGACCGCTATCGGTTATTGACTTCATCCATGAATTCTGAGAAGAATCCTCGATCATTTTCTAGAAGTCTTCCATGTCTATATTGCCGAGCTCTGTGTCCCAGATGTCATAATTGAAACTTATATAAGAAGAAGAATCTATCTTCTGATATTTGTACTTCATCTTTCCAGAGTTATCTAACTTATCCTTAGATGGACTAGGGTCTGACATGAGGAGTCTTGAAAATTCGTGGAAGAGCAATCAGGTCTAGATGTTTGTTGGACAAGTGAACAGACCTGCCCTACTATTTGGGTCTTGAAACTTGTAAAGTAGCCTCAGAAACCCGACAGACTGGATTGTGTGTGTCGAGAAATAGACCATGTCGAACACCTTGAAAACCCTGAAATACTGGAAAAATTGGATGATGTCGAGCAGGTGATAATATCTGACACACTACATAACTCGAAGAGTGTCAAACACCGGTCAAGACCCGAAACACTGACAGAGTTTAGAGGATGTCAAGCACACTACAAAACCTGATACAAAGGTGGAATTCAAAGACTGTCAGACACTTTGAGAGATATGACATAGAGTGGATCTTGGGGGATGTCAAGCACCGAGAGAATCCCAAAACAAAGGTGAAACTTATATGATGTCAGACTCCATGTAAAACCCGAAACAGATGCAATCATATTTCTATGATGTCAGGACATGAAAAATCCCTGCCATGTTGCTATTTAGGAATTTTTTAACCCTTTTGAAAACTATAGGGTACCATCTATGGGAAAATAAAAAAACACCCTAAGGGTAAATTCCAAACAAGAGGTTCTATGGGAATGTAATAAAAACCAAGAAAAGTAACCCAATACCCTAAACCAAGAAGGAAGAGAAAAGAAATGGAAAATCCATTATGAACACCTCAAAAATTACCCAGAAATCATAAAAGTAGAAAGAGGAGAGAAATGCCTTCAATAAACTCAAAAAATAATCGAATACAGATCACAAAATCAATCAAGAAGCTCAATCGGGTTTGGAGGAGGAAGAAGCATGCACAGAATTCTAATGCATCAAAATCATACAAAGTAAAAAATGATGTGGAAAACCACCTATTTATAAAACCCTAACATTTAGTACACATAGCTCGACATGTGTGCCAACTACCAGACAACTGGGCATTAATTACATGGCATTATGCTTGGAGTCCCTGAAAATCTGACACAAAGGATTTGGTTCATTTTGGGTTTTGGGTTTCAGGAAACATGAGGCATGAAGCATGAGATGTTGATATGCTTTTGAGTTCCAAAAACTTGACACGCTAGCTTTGTTTTAGGTTGCGGGTTTTGGGAAACATGGAACATGAAACATGTGATAGGAAAAGCATGTTTTGATGCTCTAAACCTCTAAAAAATCCAACACAAAGGACTTATTCAATTCAGGTTTTGGGTTTTGGGAAACATGAGACATGATGCATGTAAAGAACATGTTTTCATGCAGTGAAAGTCTGAAAATCTGAAAATCTCTCTCAAAGGGAAATTTAAGAAAATTTTCCAAAATTTAACTATGGTTATATTAATTTTAACTATTGTCACTAAAATGAGATAACAGGTCTTAACATGATTTCAGCTTGCAAAGAACACAATGCTTTTCAAATTTCAAAGTTGAATGGAGAGGAACTTCTCATTCTTGTTAATGGTATGTTTCCCAAAACATTGTTATTGAAAATCTACAGTGGTTGTTAGAGTAGGATTTCCCTTTAATAAGTGTAGTTCCTGCACATTGCAATGTTTTTTAATTCAATAAGTGCATTCATGCACATGATCTATTTACCATATCCTTTTCTAGATTTAGTTGTTTTGGAAGGGTTGGACCTTTCAGAAAAGACAAATTTTGCTTACATGCTTAGACTCCATGCCCAATGGACAAGAACAAGGCACTAGTCTTTAAGCTAGCAGGAAGCTTTCCCCACAGGATCACCATAAATGTTGACAATTTTTGCACTTGTGCAAAAATGGGAAAATCAAAAACTTCATTGTTATGATGAAAAGTCTTGGTTGAAGTATACCTAAGCTAAGGAAGTTTTTATGTTATTTGTCACTGTTTCATTAGTTACAAGATTAAATGAAATCTGCAGTTATGTGTGCTATTTCAAAATAGATAAGATCACATAGTCTGTAATTTCATGTCATCCTTAGCAAAAGAACAAAAATCCCAAAGGACAAATGTGTTATCTTGATGAAGATGAAAAATTAAAAATTAGGTGAAGTGCTGAGTTTTGAAGTAGGAAACAAAAATGCAGATTATAGAAAATTAGAGTTCATTATTGAATGTTACAAGTTCCTATCAATGTTCTTTCCTTCATGATTAAGACATTCAATTATGTTACTGAGTTGTTTAGTTCATTATACAATCCATATAGAAAAGCTAGAATGCACCAGGAAATATACAACTCATTTACGAAATTCAATGTTTTATTCACAAGGAGAGTCAAATGTTTCCCACACAAGCCATGGGATGTAATTTAAAATTAAAGTACAACAACTGAAAAGAAAGTTACACATGCATGAAATAGAAATCAAAGGAGTATGAGTGAACCCATAATTTCCTTGGGGTTTCTATTCTTCTATTGAAGCATCTTCATCTCCATCTTTTGTTTCTCCTTCATCTTCATTGTAGAAGACATTTTACTAGAAAAAGAAGAAAATAATTAACTGTCAGTTACAAGCTCAAGGATCAATTCATATTCCTACACTATCCTACTTCGTGCATATGAATCTTCTTCTAACAGGAGATGTATTCTACTTAAAGATAAAACTACATGCATGCTTTATTCACTCAGAGATAATAAAGAGAAAAGAAAGAAGAAAACATGGACATAAGAGAGGCCAAAAAGCCTAATTATTTTCTAACTTTTTTCGTAAGTGTGCAGGTATAGGTTGTAGCCAAAGAGAAGACTAGACAAGTCATAAGTTCATGCAATAAAAGGAAGAATGTAACTCAAAGTTCCAACAACTGTTCTAAAATAGAAGAAGTTACAATGTAGAAGAGAGACTAGCAATAGAAGCACTTGTAACAAAAGGAAAAAGCAAAATTTGAAAGTTGATGTTTGGCTAAAAGATAAGGTCTTAGTTGGAAGGAATGAAGACAAGTTTCTAGAAAAAAATTGACAGGGCTTCACCATAAAATTCCACACTATAAATTTTTAGTTGCTATGGGAAGATAAATTTTCAATTTCTACAGGAAGATAAATTTTATGTTGCTATGGGCAGATAAATTTTTAGTTGTTGCAGGAAAGATAAAAATTAAAGCTAGTTGTTATAGATGAAGCTCAAGTACAGGATTGAAGCACAAAAGAAAATGGAACTACATTTTGATAAAACTTGAATTGTCCAAACGTGTAGGAGTTATAAACAGAGTTCCATAAATAATATGTTATACATAGTTTTAGAAAAAAGTATAAATTATTTTTAGAAATTCAAGAATATTGTTACAGTCAAACATTCAATAGATGTGATTTTAAGAAAACAATTGCATTTCAAATACTCATCTCATGGAGAAATTCAATGCTCAAGTGATCTCATTTTGAAAAGGATTAAAGAAAGTATTATCAAAGGGTATGATATAGGTTTTCAAAGAATCAAGTTGATCCTAAAGCAATGAATTGTAACAAATGGATTCTCCAGAATACAAAAATGAGCCAAAGATTTCAAAATGGACCTTAAGTAATGTACAGAACTATATTTCTAGAAAATCATAACCATCTTCTACAATATTCTCAAAAAATGATGAGTTAACAGTTGTCCTAGGACAAAGAACTCATACAGAGAATACGTTGAAGTATGAATATCAAGAAAGACAAAAATACTCTATGTCCACCATGGTAAAACAAAGGAAAGTACAAAGTAAATCAGAGTTTCATAAAAACAAACACATAATCACAAACTCTTTTCGAAGTTCATTTTAGCAATGGCCGAACATGACATATATAAGAAAACCAAGGAAATACAATTATAGTACATGATGAAACCAATACTTCGAGCTTTTTATAGGTATTTTCCACACAGAGTTGAAAATTCTCAAGGTCACATATCTACAGATACCCAGAACTCAGAAAATACAAATCTATAATTCATAATGCAGATTAGGCCAAAGAACACACTCACTTTAGATAATCAAATGGTCAGAACTTTTGAGCAACCAGATGATGAAGCAAGAGGTCCACAGGCCCATGTGAAGTTTCAAACTCGGGAGTCAATCAGAAGAAACAAACCACATAACCCACAAATATTTCCAAGAATTTAGTGATACATCTAAAGAAGAAAAGAAAATAGAAGAATACGTATGCAAGAGAAATTATCTAACCTATAAACGACTATGGTGGCCAATAGACTGAGGAGATCTCAAAGAACAGAGAAGAATCGAGATTCAAAAACTCGCCATTGAGGCTATTGCAAGAAACCATTTCTCAGAGCTATCTCAGATTCTAGATCAAAAGAAAGAAATGGTAGAGATATCGAATTCTCAACTCACAAATCAAACTCAGACTACATAGGCTTCACCACAAAATACCAAATAGAATAGATTGACCTCAAAGTAACAGCCATGGTGGAAATAAAAATGGATTTACATGAAAAGCTCAAAAATGACCAAAGCACCACTGCACAGAAACCATGAAACCTTATATGATAGAGAGTATTTTGCAGAGAAGGAGCTCAAAAGTACAATAAAATTCGAGCTCCACTAAATAGAATAATGGTGTTAGGAGAAATTTTTTCCAGGGCTTTGCCCATACAACCAAAAAATCCAAGATGACTATGCTTTAGGGTTGAGTTCCCTTTACCGCCCAGACCCAAGAAGCGGGTTAACTCGAACTCAACTAGAGTCAAATATCAACAGCATCAAAACACCAAGGACACAAGATCAACGTCCTCAAATCATCGCAACAACCAAGGCTAACCACAGTCCATATTCAACTACCCACATTAAATGCCATCTAGAACCCTAATCACAGGTCATAAATTGATGGTCTGCGATTAGACAAGGTACAATGATCAACGAAAAAGAACAAGGTACGAAATTTCAAAATAAACCACTATGGTTATAGTTAACCTGTCCAGAGTTTATGCCACTGACCGAGTCACCAAGGGGTGAGTCACCATGGAAGGGAACATCCCACATGTCCACCGAGTTAATCATTACAAATGATTTTCAAAGCCTAAACCCAAGTGCATGTTTTAAATAATTTTAAAGGGGCGAATAAATCATATGTCATGATCACCGAAAAGGTGAATATTATAATATGCCAAGACCAACATAAATAAAGATGGTCGAGTATGGTGGGGTGTTGCCCCTCATGATTTTAAAACATAGTATATGCTAAGTCCAAAAAAAGTGACTAAGCCCAATGAAGACAAAAGTTCAACCATGGCTGATCCCCACTTCAAAGAGCTAGGGTGATTTGTAGAGTGTCACATATGTGACCATTTTTCAAAAGGAGATGTCAATATCTAAACATGTGCACATAGCAGGTGGTCCCCATAGGAGGAATTATTTTTGTAAATATTGCTAAGTATTGTAATTATTTTTCTCACATACCGGGAGTTGTATTTTGCATGCCCTCACAATAAGACAGAATAGAGAAGATGACAGAGTTGCATGTTCATGGAAAGTGACTTACCTAATAAGAAACCTTATTTTTAGCAAATTATTAATCCTTCTTTTCTTAAAAATAGAATAGTCAACTTCAATTTGACTGTAACATAAGTAAGGCTAATAATGCCTATTTGTAATTGCATGCTCTATTTTTCCCTTGATCTATTATTAAATATATGATAAAAATAAGATGCATGGGAGAGTACAAGCCTTACTCTATTTTTAGGGAGAGGGATAATTTATTGTTTTGCTATATATTGTGTGTTTTTGCGTAGTACAAGGGGGAGATTCGAGAGGAATTTTAGATATATGAGTACCGAATAAATTTTTTCCAGTCTTTCCCTTTGAGTGTGAAGTATTTTCTACCTTTCCAAATTATTTTGCAGTCTTGTGTATGCTATATTAGTATTTTGAATGCAAATTACCTAATCAAAATCACCTTACCCTGCTCCAAATTTAGTATTAAAGAGTTCTACTTAATTTTAATGTGCACGTTAACTTATTAGTACTGTTGCGATTTTCCCTCATGTATAATCAAGCGTTTTGCCCTTAGACAATTTTCAGAAAAAAGCTATTGGTTTGTGCATCAAGAATCCTTCCCAAATTAGTTGTGCATATACTCAGTCAAAGTCCTCATACAAATTTGGTGTATCACCCTAGTTTTAATCATTTTACAATCATATTTTACTCTTAAACTCCTAGAAGTCAGTTTAGGATACACTAATATGGAACCGACATTGATACCAGAGACTCACCTCAAAATAGGTATACCCATAGACTTGAGGTGTTTCCATTGTATTAACGAAAGGGAGAGATCATTTGTGCAATCTTGGAAAACCTATAACCATCTCTCTGCAGGGTGCACTTTTGAGAGATAACAATAACTGTGCTAATGTTTGGGCCCTGCGAAGACATGCACTCCAAACGATGTCAAAACAACAGTCATATATATATATATATATATATATATATATATATACTCCAAACGAAAGTCATTTGTCAAAACAACATCTCTCTACATATATATATATATATATATATATATATATATATATATATATATAAACAAACTAAATGTTCAATTCATTTGTGCATATTCGTTTGGTGAATTTGGAGCGCTGGTCCCAAGATGACCATTTTTGACGAGATTGTAGTCAAAATGTTCATTTTGAGATAGAGATCATGCCTTCAAAAATGGTAGATAGATCTACGAGGTCTAAAACTAGTTTTTCTTACTTGTTTGCCTTGAAAACTAAAATGCAAGAATGCCAAAATCTTTGTCTAAGAAAGGTCAATTTAAAAATTTCTTGTGTTAAAATTGTCTCTAGGGGGTGGCCATAGGATAGTCATTTATTTGGTTCAAAATGATGTATTTTTGTTTTTTTGAGGATTTTTTAAGGCAATAAACCCAGGTGGCAATTCTGTACAAAACCACCACCTTGAGAAGGGCAATAATTATAGGATCACTACCTCGGCAGGGTGGTGGTTAAAAAACTTCTTCCTTGATAAGGCAGTGATCACAAAACCACCACCTTGCACAAGGCAGAGGTTTGGAATAGGATACAAAATCACTGTCCTAAGGACAATGTTTTTGAACATTTAGTGTTTTATCATTGTTTTATGAGTTTGTCTATTGAAATATGTCACTAACGTGTTATTTTTCTAATGTTTTGATGGATGCAGAAGAAGGAGGAGTACATCTGATGGAGCTATGAGAGGGAGTGTTATTGGATCTTATAGGTCCTTGACCAACTTACTCAGGTAGAGATTGACAGACTGTAGAGAGCGGGCATATAGAAGATTTCTCAGATGCCCCATGTTACTCCTGCTAGTCACATACTTTATGAATTATTTTCTTACTGGGATGTAGACCGAAAGACTTTCCATCCATTAGGTGCCAAGGGTGAGTGGAAATTAACTCTACATGACATGTATAAGATACTTGGAGATCCGATACTTGAGAGGAGGATGAATCTTCAGACAACTAGATTTAGAGCCCTTAGGTCCTTATGGGCTAGTTACATGGGTGATATTGTAGTGTCAGTTGGATTAAAGATGGGTATGAAGGTATGATCTATTTCCACTGCTCCCATCCTCACTATCCACAAGGCCATAATCAATCATGGGTATTCTAGCTTAGTTTATAGGGAACAAGGGAGGTGATACATAGCTATTATTCTGGGCTTCCATTATCACATAGATTGAGGAATATGCTTATGCATATGATTAGGGAGTTGAGATCCTTAGGATTACCTATAATCACTTGTAATGATTGGTCCATTTACAGGGTTATTCAGTTAGCCATCCCACATTCATGATGAGTTAGGTGTATGAGCATAAAATCCTCTATTAGAGAGGCATTCTAGTGTAGGATCTAGGGGCTGTCAGGGCCACCAAATGAATACGGATGTTAGTTATTAGAGAGACACATTAGCTAGTGGATTCATTGAATACTGATCACCTAGTTACCACTCTTTATCATGATATGGTATGAGGATGGGGACATGATGGAACCACAATAGTGGTTTGTGCCATTACTAGCCAGTTAGTTGACATGACGGGGAAGGTGGGGATTCATCCATTTAGACGATTTCCTTAGCAGTTTGGCCATCCATATATTGACATGATTCCTTTTATAGCACCCCTTTCATAGAAGCATCAGAGAGCCTCGTGAGGGCCCCAGATGTGGTCGAGGTTGGACCATAGTGACTCTGGGTGTACCTATTTTTGTTAGGCATGTTTTTCATGCCCAATGGGTAACTGCAACCGCTATTGCATCTCTGTTACGTATTGAGTATGGTCCTACCCATGGTGGGGAGGAGAAGGTTCTTATTAATATAGACTCCATGTTTGAGGAGTATACAGGTGATGAGATTGCAGATGAGGAGGTTAGAGTGAGATTGGGGATGAGTCGGGAGTTGAGGATATGTGTGGTGTGACTGGCGAGGAAGCATACATGGAGAAGAAGGATAGAAAACTAGAGGGAATGACATCCTAGAGAGATATGAGGTGGAGGGAGAGGATTTAGACGCAGAGATGGATACACTTATCTCTGAGGGACCAATTATTTGTGATGGAGACGGAGAAGATGAGTCCGTGATGCGATAACGTCTCACCTCTAGACTTGGAGAGGCCCAACATTCATCAGCACTAGCAGCAACCACTGACCTTATATGGATTCCTTGAGATCTGAGTATGTTGATACTCTTCTCTTAACTTTTTTAGATAGAAATTTTAGTTGGTATTTATTTTTTATTTTTGTAGTTTTCTAACTCACCATTTCTCTTTATTTATAGCCATTGCTCTGGGTTGGCGAGACCTTATTTACTCGAGTTTTTAGATACTTTGTTGATCCCTTTGGGGAAATCCCAGGAAAACATGACTACAGATGCAAGACAACCAGTGTTTGCTAATCAACACACTGATATGTTTACACATGTTTGGAGAGTAGCGAAGGTTATGTCTTCTCTTTACCGAGGTTGTTGAATACCATACAACTGAGAGATTGATGAGGTAGAGTTTCTCTCATAGTGAGACCACAACAAATGGTCATCATCATGGTCATTCTCATCACTCAGTACATTCTCAACGTCGGAGCCATAGAAGGAGTCCTAGACACATACGTGCCCCATCCTAGGGATCTCACGAGGATTGATAGACTATTGTAACTTTTGTTACTTAGCTGTCTTTTCTGTGGACATTATATTACTTTTGTTTTGGGCTCATTGAGAGTGTATTGACCACACCTAGTGCGTGATGGAATTGTACACAAACTCGATTTATTGTAATAGATATATAGATATACCTCTTCTTGGTTCAACCATTCCTTGCATAGAGTTAAATTTCATTTATGGTTTGATTCATGTGTGTACTCTAGATGTTTTAGAATTTCCATTTTTGTATGATTTTCAGAATGTATGCAATGGATATGAATGCTAACAAAATGATTTGTTTTGTTGATTTTTCCATGCTTATATATGATGATGCAAGTACAATTTAATGTTGAACTTTAGTTTCTTTTAGCAATTTTCAATACTTCTTATTATTTTTGAAAAATGGGATGAAAATGTGATATGATAACAGAATGAACTTGCCCCACTTCTAACCCCACACAACCGATAAGATGTGAGGAATCAACATCAAGAGCTAGAAGGGGTGCAAGTTATAAAAAATTGTTGAACACAAATGATGAGAGAAAGACAAGGATTTGGAAAAATGCTATGTAGTTTAAAATGTGAATTGATTTTCAGTTTATCTAGACATAGATCCATAGATGGAAACTTGGTTAAAAAAATTTGGTTTTGAGGTCTTAAGCTCTCTTGGAATTTTGGACACCTAATTCGCTTTGTTTTGGATTTATGATTTCACAGCATTTGAATGAACTTCTTTTAACTTTCTATTTTTTGAAAAGGACCCCCTATAGCTTGCCCCCATGCCACCAGTAGGAAAGTATGGTCTCATCAACAAGGACAAGGCATAGGCGAGTAAAGGAACTTCTCTCCTTTCCCAACCCCATGCCACTAGTAAGAGACATGGGATCAACACCAAAGGTTGGTAGGGAAAAGAAGTGTGTAAGATAAAATTTTCTATTGATTTTCATTTGACATATATATCTAGGTAAAAATTTTAGAATTTTCTTATTTCCAAAGAGGTGTATATGGGATAGATGTGACACCATGAATCTTCTAGAACATACCATAGGTAAAGACACCTAATCTAGAAAAAACTACAAGTAGAACCAAGTATGCAGGCCTTGGTGTGGTTACTGTCAAAGAATGTCTTGTACTATTTGAACTGATGAAATGATTTAGAAACAATTGATGATAATATGAAGATTTGAAGAGATATGATTTGAATGGTTTTCCAATATTTTTAGAAGTTTTTTAGGAATCGTTGTGAGAATAATTGCCTTGATTACAAATTTACGAAATGAACTGGCAAATGTAAACATAATGTGGATGAATTAATGTACATGTGGAAATGTAGGAGAATCAAGAGTAGTATAATTTGATAGGAAGAGGGTTGATGGAATCACAAAAATCCTCACCTTCTAGTGTACACAAGTGAAATGCCCCATTTTTATAGTATTCTATTACTCGATATGGACCCACTTGGGTCTGAATTTCCTTCCTTTGCTGGTATTTTTTTCTATTTGGCTATTGATTATTAAAACCAAATCTCCCTCATATATCTCACACTTGTAGACTTTCTTGTTATACTACCGAGCCATTTAGTTAGTATAAATTCTATGTTTTTGTTCGGTGTTGAGCCTAGCTTCATCAAGGATTTCTAATTATGAAATTTATGCCTATGGATAGGCTTCTTCTCCAAAATTCCTTATAATGAGCTAGAGAAACTAGGTATTTCAACTTCGAGTGGTAAAACCTCTTCTGCACCAAATACCAAAGAAAAATCGGTTAGCCCTTATTAGCATCCTTATTGATTTCCTATAGGTCCACAAGGCCGGGTATAACTTTGAATGTCAATCTTGTTTTTTCTCCTTTACAGTTTTAATGAGAATTTATTTTAACGTCTTCTTGGTTGCCTCAACCTATCCATTAGCATCAGGGTAATAGAGAGAAGTTGTGTGATGATTTATTTTGAAATTCTCACACAGTTCACGTACTTCCTCATTTTTGAAAGACATGACATTATCATATATAATGACTTAAGGGACCCTGTACCTACAAATGATCTCGTTCAAAATGAATATAGTGATTACGTATTTAGGTACGGTGTTAACAAGCATGAACTCTACCCACTTATTAAAATTTCATGTGGTCGTGATTATGAAATTATGGTTGTCTTTTAATGACGGAGAGAAATTCCTTTTAAATCTAGGCCCCACGGGGAAAAGGGGCCATGGTGTCGCAATCAGTTGTAGAGCCTGTGCTGGTATCTGGATCTCATGGGAGAACTCTTGACATTTATGGAACTTGTACACAAACTCTACCACATCAGATTCTAACATGGGCCAAAAGTATCCCATCTGAACTATCTTTTGAGTAGTGGCATGCACTCCAAAGTAGCCTCCACATACTCCATTTTGAGATTCATAAATAATTTTCTCAGATTCTTCTTCATCAACAAATCTTAACAACACTCCATAAAAGGTTTTACAGTAGATAACTTGTTCTAAGATAACGTACTTAGTGGCTATGATGCGTAGCCACCTTATCTGTTATGATGTTTCCTCTTTATGTTACGTATGGTCCATAATAAAATTAATGATATTGGAATACCATGGACACTTAGAAATGGGAGGCCTAGTTTCAACAAAATATACACATTCATTAGGGAAGTCCAAAATTACTAGATCGTCTCCATCTAATGCATTATCAGCTAACCAATCTACAATGATTTGTCCTTTGACATAATTTTGATTAACAAACATTATCTCTAACTCTTTCATCAGAGTTATAAAATTTCCAACTTTATTAGATAAGGACCCTTGTGTGAGAAACATCCATAAATGATATGTCTTGACAATACCACTCATTTCTTGGTCAAGCATGTAGTACCATAACCATTTTGCTGTGAAAACTATGGCCAGGAATTCCTTTTCTACCTAAGTTTATTGGGTCTCATTATCGAGAAATGTTGGACTAATAAAATACATTTCACGCTCTCAGTTATCATCATTCTCTTGAGCTAGCATACAAGATAATGAGACATCTATAGCCTGTGAATATATAATTAAGGGGTGATTTGACTTAGGTGGCATGAACATGGGAGGATATAGTAAGATTTTTTTGACCAACTCAAATGCCTCATTGCACTCTTCCGTCCAATCAACGTAGAAACCCTTCATTAATAAATTTTTTATTGGGTGAATAACAAAGGTTAAATTACGGATTAACCTTTAGATTACACTGAGCTTCACGAGGAAATACCTACTTCTAGACTCATCTGACAGTGGGATCATCTCTAATACCAATCATATTTTGGTCTGATCCACATCAATCCATTGTGAGGAAATAATTTATTTGATTAATTTTCCTTTCATCACACCAAACATGCATTTTTCCATATTTAGTGTGACACTGTATTCAATCAAATGGAAAAGGATAAAACGAAGCACTTCAGGGTGATCAGAGCACTTTCCAGCCTTATCCAGAAGGTCATCAACATCGGATTCTAGAATCTTATAGATAAGAACATGGAATATGTAATTCATAGCCCATTAGTAAGTTTCTTCTGCTTTCTTAAGTATGAATGACATGACAGCGTAACAGTAAATTCCCCAAGGAGTAATAAACATGGTTTTGCTCTTATCTTCCTCAGAGATTTTCATTTGATTATATCCAGAAAAAGCCATCCATAAGGGAAAAAAACTCATATCCAGCCGTTGCATCGAAAATATCGTCGATGGACGGTAGTGGGAAATCATCCTTAGGACAATCCTTGTTGATATCTCGAAAGTCTATGTAAATATGGATTTTTCCATTATTATTAAGAACTGGGAAGATGTTGGATACCCACTATGAGTAATAAAATGGTTTGATGAACCCCACTCATAGGATCTTCATCACTTCTTCTTTTACCATGAGAGCCATTTCTGGTTTTATGGTCCTAGACTTATGCTTAATAGGTTTAACATCTAGTTTTGTGAGGAAATTATGGACTGCAACCTAAGAAGAAATCCCCGTCATTTACTTATAGCTAAATGGAAAATATTTTGAGTGTTCCTTGATAATTTGCTTGTGTATTTCTATTTCTTCTGGAGTTAGAGAAGATCCCAACATAAAGTTTTTTGGTTCCTCCTCTGTCCCAATGTTTATATCTATCATTCCTTCAATTAAGGAGGCATTACCCTCTTCAAATTTAGGCAGGACCAAAGGTAGCTCTAATTTCCCCTCTTCTCCTATCTCATAGACCTAAATACCTTCTACAGAGGAATGTTCCATTATAGGATCACCAAAGTGGGAGGATGATATTTGGACGAGAGATAAACCATTCTTATGGTAAGAAGGATAAAATCTATGTAAGAATTTATGCCCCCTAGGATGGCCTCGTCATTTTAAACATAGTCTAGGGTGATAGGCTAATTTTCATCTTCTACGTATGCCATAATTGGAGTTGTTTACATCTTACACACAAAAGGCTCAACACGAATTAACACTGTAAAGCTTGTATATTCTAAATCTTTACCTAGAGTGAAGAAAGAAGTAGAAGTTGCAATATAATAAGCCAAGATATTTTGTTCTCAAGGTATGGTTTCTATAGAAAGGAAGTTAAAACCTTTTGTCAGAGTAAGTACTCTAGCTTTGTAGAGTTGCACATGTTTGGCTCTTGTCTCTTATACTTCAGACACTTGATTTGTGACTAGTTATGAATCATATAACACCTAAATGTTACAAACGCCCATTCTTTTTCCTACAATGATACCAAGAAGGAGAAATTTATATTCTACTCCATTACTCGTACATTCAAAGTTCAAATTAAAGGAAAAAGGCATGACCTTCCCCTGAGTAGAGGTAAGAATCATGCCTATCCCAACACAAAAGTGACATTTTTCTCCAGTGAAATGGAGAATCCAACAATTATCTGGGATGATAGAGGGCAAATCATTCTCGCTATACTCTTCCTTTTTTATGTTACTTCTACTCTACAAAATTCATTTGCCAAAAGTGAGCCAAGTCCTAGGACATGTCCAATTCCCATAGAAGAAAATTGGAGTAGAATAGATAGATCATTATCCAACAAATAAACAATATTTTCCATAGTTTTTAATGCTATTGTTTCTACAACAACAATTTCATCTTTTATCGTGGGAAATCCTTCAATAAAAACCATATTTTCTAGCTCCATTATGCGAACTAGCTTTTTTTTGGGTACTAAGTCGGTTGGCTTGTTTAGCTGGTTAGCAGGAAGCTCAAAGTCAGAATAAACTCCTCACCTCTTTTTAAGATTGGCTAGATATATGTCGAAGGGTTTCGGATCACCCTGCACAACAAAGACCTTCTCTAAATGTAGGAATCTTAGTTCCTGAAACAAAGTTGAGGTAATTGCCTTCATGTGATGTATCTGTTAGCTCTCGAAAGTGCACCTTATAGAGTGATGGCTGCAGGTGTTCTAAGCTTGAAAATTTTATCTTTCTCATTCGTAGATACAATGGAAACACCTCAGGTCTGTGGGTATACCTCTTTTGAGGTGAATCTCCGGTATCAAGGCTGGTTCCTTATTGATGTATCCTAAACTGATTTTCTAGGGTTTAAGGGTAAAATATGACTGTTAAATGAAATTAAAACTGAGGTGATACACCAAACTTGTATGAGGTCTTTGACTGAGTACATGCACAATTGATATGGAATGAATTTCTGATGCACATGCCAACAAATTTTTGAAGATAAATAAGGGTAAACGCTTTGATGTATTGAGCGATAGAATCACAAGAATACTGCTAAGTTACACATACACATTAATATCATGTAGAGATTACTAAATTTGCAATAGGGTAAGATGATTAATCAAGAAATTCAAAATTCACAAGATTAATAGAAACACACACAACACTGTAAATAATTGGAATGGCAGAAAATACTTCACATTCAAAGGGAAAAACTGGTAGAAAATTTCTTCAGCACTCCTGTATCTAAAAGTCCTTCTTTTTTCTTTGCTAAGGCACACAATATATAGAAAATTGATTCACCCACCCTTCCTAAAAATAGACTAAGGCTATACTCACCCGTGCATCCTATTTTTGTCAGGAATAAAATCAAGCAAACTAATACAAAGAGGCATTAATAGCCTTTGATTCCATCACATTCAAACTGCAGTTGACTGTTCTATTTTTAAGAAAAGCATGGGTGAATAATTTGCTATTAATAAATCTTTCTTGATGAGTAAGTCTTCTCCTAGTGCATGCAAATTCTGTCCTCTTGCTGATCTCTCCTCTTGTGAAGACATTTAAAAATACTCCTCTGTAAGAAAATAAATACTTTTGGCCTCCAATAATCAGCAAAATATTCACCTCATTGTGGCGACCACTGGGAGCACATGTGCAGTCATAATCAACTTTCATTTAGTAAAAAATAAGGTAATTAAGTCTTCAAAAGTTGTTTGCATTTTGATGTTGACCTCTACTCTATCCCTTGTGATCTCATGGAAAATTTCAATTTCAAGTCTCATTCAATCAATCAAAAATAGTGGGGACCACCCTTGCACTTTAATCATTAGTCTCACCATGGTTTGGCACTCTTGTGAACTTAGTAAATTATTGTGTTTTGAAATAATACAAGGGGCACTTTGTTTTAAAAGGGGGAACATGTTACATTTGACCACATTTGTGGACTTAGGCATATTATAAGGTCGGCCACCCCCTTTTTATTATCATGGTATTATATAGTTAACGACCCCCTTTTGTATTTGATTGGTCAAAGACCATGGTTTAACCTTACCCTTTTGGGTAATCATTTAACAATATAATTTGGTCGGCTTTTGCATCATTTGGAGCTTGGACTATAGTTGATCATTCAAAATACAAATAATTTTTTAATAACAAGGGTTGGGCCTTTTGTGATGATGAGTCACCCCTCCATGCATTTTGTTGGTGGTATTTTAACTCGGGTCAAGTTAAGTGTAACCCTGGTGGTTTACTTTGAAAATTGGTTTCTTGATTCAAGCCGTTGATCCATGTCCCTTTTAATATGTATCTATTGATCTTTAACCCATGATTAGGGTTTTCGATTTGGCATTTAATGAGCTAGCTGCTATTAATGTGACCATGGTGATTTCTATTGAGATCATTTGATTGGTTTCCAATCTTTGATCTTTGTACTGTGGGATCTCAGGTCATCGATCATTGACTCATGGTTAGGGTTTTAACCCTGCAATTAGAGTGGTTGGTGGCGTTTGATCATGGTTGTTCGCATTCAATATTGTATCCATCTTCATCCCTTGATATTTGCATGGCTTGATCTCATATCATCGATCCCTAACTTCTGGTTGAGTTAGATTATACTGAGGTTAGCGGGTGAGTTGAAAAGTACTCGAGCTCCATCATTTGGTCATTCTTTTTTGCTTGCTCTGAGTGGCGAAGCCCTAGAATTTTTTTCAGATCACCATCTGTTAATTTCATGCTCGGCTCTCTTACCAGATTGTTCTTCTGAACTCAGTTACATCTGTATCTTTGTGTTTTTTACTCTGTCCGAGTTTTCTAAGCAAGGTAGTCATGGGTGTTTTATGCCACTATCATGAACTTTGAGATCCGAGTTGTTTTGCCATTCTACCTTTGTAGAAGAGTTCATGTGATCTAATCTTCCTTCTTTGTTGTCTTCGAGGCGGTCACAATTATTAGTTGTTTTGAGCTCTAAGAACTCAAGAGTTTGAGAATCCCTTATGCATATATCTTTTATCTTTCACTTTGTTATGTACTTTGTAAGAAAGATGGTTGTGGATGCTCACCACCATGAGTGGTTATAGGTGAGGTATTTTTCCTCTTCCATACATACATTTTTATTTTCATTTTCTTCCTTGGATATGTTACTGAAACTCTTGAAATTATTTGTGGGTTCTATGATTTCTTTCTCCTTCTTAACTCTCGAGTTCAAAACTTCTCATGGGCATATGGATTTCTTGCTTCATCATTTAGTTTCTTGAAAGTTTCGAATGTTTGATTATAAACGGTGAGTTCTTGTCTGTTACTGTGATTTTGTGATACCCATTAATGGGTTTTTGGTCTCTAGCCAGGAGCTATACCATTCCTACTCTGATACTGCAACTTGAAACTAATTTCTAATGGAATAACGAATTTATGAAATAATTCAATATTTCTTTATCTCAGATATGAATGTGTTTCTGATTTCAAGTTTATATTTTTGTATTGTTTTCTCTATTAAATGGTGATAAATAGAAATCATGGAAGTATCAACTTTTCTCACCTCTATTCTCTGACTTGATTATTTGGGTTCGAACTATTGAGATTATAATCTATTATTGTAAACCACTAACTTTGGTTTCTAGTTTGTTCACTATGTATTGTGCCTAAACAGAGTCACCATAATTTAATGCTTATTAGGGTTTTTGTATTTTACAATATTTGGGTTCTAATTTGTATTGTGGGTACTCGTATTTTTCTGTGCAAAAGGCACATTGGCCACCATATTAAGAGCTGAAGCTCAAATTTTACTCTGATTTTTCTATTGAATATTATGGTGAGGGTTTTTACTATTGGCTCTGGGTATGCATTTGTCTCTGATTCGAAGCTTGTTCTCTGTCAATCATTAAGCCTTTTCTGGAAACCCTGGATATTCTTCATTATGTTTTGTATTCCATCCTCTTTTTAATTGTTGAATGAATTCGAATGGCTCAGCCATGAACATTTTCTTGCACTCTATTTCCTTTTTTTATCTCCTTTGGGTTCTTTCTAAGAATGATCCTGAAGCATTCTTCGTCATGTTCTTCATTCTCTGGGACCCTAGACCTTCATTGTTTTGATCTCTGAAACTCTTCTCTTGAGGATAATAATATTTTCTGAAAATTTGAAATCAACTTCATACTATCTTATGTTCTTCACTACCTGGTTCAATTTGACCTTGGCCATTTTTTGTTTAGATGAGTGTATCTGGTTCATCAAAAAATTCTATCTCCTAAACATGTTCACTTAATTTCTCTATATGTCCATAACAAAAAGTTTCCAATCTTGTACCTGACCATTAAGTTTTAAACACACTGAAATAATGCTTTTGCTATTGAAACTATACATTTATGATTACCCTTTCTTAAAGCATGACTGTCTAAAAATTGGGTCTCATTCAGTGTGTTGTAACTTTCCTTTTGAACTTACTCATCTAACCATGATTGTCCTTCAAGTCTTGAATATGATATATCTTTTGTGAATAAGTTTCCCTTTCATTTAAGAAAATATAACTCCATGAATCCAATGTATCTCATTCTATTGAAGTGTTGTAATATTTTACTATACCTGTAAAACTGTGAATCATGCATTTAATTTTAGCTCTAAAGCTATACTGTAGCATTCTATGGACTTGTTACTTTCTCTATTTGAAAATTGTACTTCTAGAATGGTTGTACTTTGTAGGATTATATTAAAAATTCATGTTATTTAGCTATTAAGCTATAATGAATGCTCCAAAGTACTTCAATTTGATAAATAAAAGTGTAGTCCATTTCTTTTCTATTTAAATACTGCATTTCCTTTTATTACAGATATGATATGCATACTATAAAATTTAAAATGTCCATTTTACATGGTGAAGCCTTGTCAAAATTTTCCCAGAATTCTTTCTTTAATTTATTTTTTTGTTGTAATTGATGTATTTTCCGATCCAGAATACAAAATGTATCACTTTTCTATTCAAGCTGATTTGTTGTTGGAAACTAAAACATAATAATTGTTGTCTTGATCATGGCATACTTTTCTGCTTTTCTTTATCACTTACTTGATTTTTATACAACTTTGAAAACATGTATTAGTTAAAAATAACATGATGGAAATTTGTAAATTTCTATTTTTCATGGAAAAGCCCTATCAAAATTTTCTCATATTTCCTTCTCATTATGTTTCAGTTGTAATCTTATCTTGATTTGACTTCAGCCTTTAAATTTTGATTCCTCTTCTTCATTTACAATATGAAACATGTACTTTTTTCTACAATTCCCTCCTCTGTTTTCTACTGCAACTTCTTTTATCCCTAGAATAGTTGCTGAACTTTGAGTTGTATTCTTCCTTCATTCCAGCATGTACTTATAACCCATCTACTTCATGTACAATAGGATAGAAGTTATTGAACTCTAAAATCTTTATCTATAGTGAGGACTATAAGATATGATTTATTTCTTATTCGATGCAACCTATACCTGTACACTTGAGAAAACAATTAGAAAATATTTAGGCTTTTTGGCCACTCTTATGTCCATGGTTTTTATTTTCTTTCCTCTCCTTCTTTCTGAGTGAGTAAATCATGTATAATGTTTGATCTTCAAGTAATCTATGTCTCATGTTATTAAGAGATCCATATGCATGAATTAGGATAGTATAGGAATATGGATTAACCCTAAGATCTTAATTGATAGTTTCTCATTTCTATTTTCAGGTACGATGCTTTCAGGTATTGAAGATGAAGAGGGAACAAAGCTAAAGATGAGGATGCATCAACCAAAGGATAAACCCCAAGGCAATGATGGGTTCACTCATACTCCTTTAGTTTCTCTTTCATGTATGTATACCTCTTATTTCAGTAGTTGTACTTTACTTTCTAGTTACATCCCATAGATTGTGTGGGAACATTTGAAATTCCTTATGAATAAAACATTAAATTGTGAAATTGAGTTGTGTATTTCTTTCTACATTTTTGCTTTTTGATATGGATTGTATGATAAACTAAACAACCCAATAATATAATTGAATGTCTTAATCATTAAGGAAAGAACATTAAAGAATACATGTAACATCTAGTAATGAACTCTGATTTCTATAATCTGCAATCGTGATTTCCACTCCAAAACCTAACACTTCATCTATTCTACAATTTGGTGTCTTTATCAAGGAAACATAGTTGTGCTTTGGATATTTGTGTTCTTTTCCTGAAGATAGTCATGAAATTGTAGACTATGTGATCTGTTATGTTTTGTAACAACACACATAGCTACAAATTTCATCTAATCATTAATTAATGTAACAGTAATAATAGTGTCTGGAATAACCTCCTCTGGTTAGGTATATTTCAACAATACTATCCATCGTAACGATGTTTTGAGTTTCCCATTTTTGCACAAGTGCAAAAATTATCAACATTTTTGGCGATCTTGCGGGGAAAGCTTCCTACTAGCTTTTATATTAGTGCCTTGCTCTTGTCCGTTGGGCATGGATTCTACAACATGTAACCAAAATTTACCTTTTGAAGGTCTAACCCTTCCAAAACGAACTAAAACTGGGAAAGGATCTAGTAAACTAGATCACATGCATGAATACACTTAATGAATTGAAAAAACATTACAATGTGTAGGAACTTCACTTATTGAAGGGAAATCCTACTCTAAACAGACACTATATGATTTTCAATAATAGTGTTTGACAAACATACCATTCACAGGAATGGGAAGTTCCTCTCCATTCAGCCTCGAAATCTGAAAAGAATCTGTGCTCTTTGTAAGTTGAAATCATGTAAGGACCACACCAGATTGTATCAAAATTCTTGTGTCTTCCTGGCTTTGCACGATCAACATCCCACTTTAACACAATATCACCTTCATTGAAGATTCTGAATTAGGATTTCCTATCAAAAGTCTTTTGCATCTATTTAGATTTTTTTCCATGTTTACATGAGCTTGATCTCTTAGCTCTTGTAATTCCAATAATTCTACATATACGAACCTGCAATGGTTCATTTTCAAGGAGCTCCATTTGACACAACAAATCTAATGCGGGTAACTAAACTGAAATAGGCATTCTTTCTTCTCGTCCATAAACAAGCTTGTATCGTGAATTGACAACTAATCTTTTAGAAGTCACTCTATCAGCCCAAAGTTTTGAATTTAACATTAGATGCCAAGCTCTCTGGTTATCTTTGAGTGTTCTTTTGATGATCCTTAAAAGATTCTTATTAGTACTTTTAGATAACCCATTACCTTGTGTGTAATAATTAGATGAAGAACTTAGATAAATTCCATGGTTAACAGCCCAATCTGTTACATTTGCACCAAGAAATGCTAAAGCATTATCCGATATGATAGTTGTTGGAACACCAAATCTACAAACTATACCTTCATAAAAGGATAGTATCAAAGTTTCATTAGCATCTTTCAAGGATACTTCTTCAGTCCAACTTGTAAATTAATCTGTAGAAGTCAAAATCCACCTGTTTCCTTGTGATGAAGGTGGGTTTATCATGCCAATAAAATCAAGGCCCCACTGCATAAATGGATGATCAACTGAAATAGGTTGTAAGGGTAGCGAAGCTAAACATTCATTTCCAATAAAGAAAGCACATTTCTTACACTTTCTAATCTATTCGAAACAATCCTTGAATATGTTGGGCCAATAGTAACTAGATTTAATAATCTTTAAGGTTGTGGTACGTGCTGGGAAACGACCTTCTATGGGTCTTTCATGGAATCCTGATAATAATTGTGAAATTTTATCATAGTCAACACATCACAGCAATATTCCATTTATATCCTTTTTGAATAACAAACCATTAATGAAAACATAGGGTACAACTTGTAATCTGAAATACCTTCACTTATTCTTGTCCATACCTTCCAGATAGATGAAATGCTATAAATAGTTAACTAAATCAGCCATCCATCTTGATTCGTGGACATCTTGAACAAGTTTAGGTTACTAATTTTCTGGATGAACCATGATGTCTCATTTTTGATACGTAATTTCATAATGTTGTTTTGAGTCTTCTGGTTGTGCAACTTGCTATTTTTCCATATCAAAAATTAGGTGTTCACACAAACCTTTTCCTTGAGCTATCTTCGCAACATGAATATCAAAATTATATTCCATGACCTTCGTTATCCAACCTTCTCTTTTCTCATTCAATTATTTATTTAACAAGAAAGCTTTCACACTTGGATGAGAAACAAGAACATGAATTTTTATTGTTTGAAAGCATGTACTTAAAATTCTTTAGTCCTCTGACTACTGAAAGTACTTGTTTTTTAATAAATGTGTACCATGTTTTGTAATCATGCAAGATCCTTTATCTAAATTTGGATTTGTAAGAGTAGGAGCCTAAAAGATGGCTTCTTTGATTGATTCAAACCCTTCTCTCCCTTCACTAGTCTAAGAGAAAGTTATTCTCTTTCTTTAACAGATTTTTCAATGGCTTAACCAATGCTGCAAAATCCATGGAACAAATCTTCTAACAAAGTTGATTTTTCCAAGAAAACTCTATAATGCCTTCTTATGATGAGGTAATAATAGCTGTGATATGGCTTTCGATTTTGAAAGGATCAATTGCTAAACCTTTCTTAGAAACAATAGGACCAAGTAATTTACCTTGATGTACTGAAAAGATACACTTTAGCGGATTCAAAGATAATCACAAACTATCTGCATAACTGAAAGGTTTACCTTAGATGTATTATATGTTCTTCTGAATTTTTTGAGAATACGGTAATGTCATCTAAATAAACTAGGATGCATTTATTTAACAAGCTATGAAAATCCATGTCCATTACATGTTGAAATATTCCACCAACATTTGAAAGGATGAAAGACATTCTTTTGTAAGCATAAGTACCCCACTTAGTGGTGAAATATGTTTTGTACCTATCTTCTACTCAGACTAAAATCTGATTGTGTCCACTATAGTCATCTAGAAAAGATAGTCTCTCTGAACCAGAAAACTGTTCTCAAAAATCTTATCCATATTTGGAAGTGGGTAGTGATCTTTTAAATAAGCCTTATTAAGATCTCTAAAAGCCACACATAATCTGATTTATCCATTATTTTTCTGAACTGGAAAAAAATATTGGCTTCCCAACTTGAATGCTTAACTGGAAAGATAATACCTGATTCAATCAACTTAGATAAATCTTGCCTCATTGGAGGCTCTATTTTGGGATTTATAGGCCTTTGTTTTTTCCTAACTGGTTTGGAATTTGGCTATAATTCAATAGTGGTGTTGTGCTAAACTGGGATCAAACCCTTTTAGGTATTGGTATTTCCAAGCGAAAACATCTTTAAAATTCCTTGCAAAGATTAATAAAATAATGTTTTTCAGCTAAGGAACATGCCTTTCTGAGAAACAAATTTTTCCCTTTCATCAACTAAGATCTCCTCATAATTTTCATGCATTTGTTCGACATCTTATTCTTGACCTTCCTTAACTTATCATCATTTCTGAAGATGTATTCTAATGTGACCATACCTCGAGGTAGTTTTATTCTTCTTTAATTGAACAATCTAGTCACCATATAAGTGATGTAATTTATCTTGATTTATTACAGAAAATTCAGCTTCTTACTACAAAAACCTGTAGATTTGATCATAATTTTCAAAAAATTTCCAATTTAAATCATTATAAGGTATCGAAGGCCTGACAATCAGATTTATATGAGGCTGAATATCAATGTTTTTAATTTGTTCCAACATTTCAAAACTGGCAACCAATTGCTGCAAGTCTATCTACAAGCTTATTTTTTGTTCTAGGAATGGACTGGAAATATTAATAGCGTCAAAATCTTCCATTAAGTCTAAAACTCAATGTTTGTAAAAATTCATTAATGGATTCTTACAAACATTGAAAATTTCTTACTTGATTGATAACCAACTTAGAATCACCAAAGATTTGTGGCATGCTAATACCTTTCTTTTTGGCCCAAAGTAAACCATGAATTAATGCTTTGTATTCAGCTACGTTACAAGTGCATGAAAATTGGAGACTCAAAGATGAGAAATACATTTCTTTTTTTTGAGGAAGTGAGCATCAAACCTACTCCTTGTCCTTTCTTATTTTTAGCTCCATCAAAATGAAGCTTTCAAATCCCTTCCCCTGCATTTTCTATTTTAAACAATAAGGGAATTGGTGTGTTTTCTTCATGCAAGCAATACACACCAGATAGATGTTCTTCAACTTCTTTGAAATGATCATGATCATGTTCCTCAAGTGTCTTTTCGTCCATAAACAAGTTAGAAACACCATCCAATGCTAAAATATGAGTTGTATTATCAAAATTAGACTGGTCTATACGCTGCATAATTAGCTAATTCATTAGAAGTGTGAGGCTCAATGTGAAATCTGGCCAACAGTTATGAATTAATAGTAACCTTGGTGCCATAACGTGTAGTGAAAAATAAGGACCAATCTGAAGAGAGATAGCCTCCTATCTTTGCTATGAAATATCTTGATAAACATATAGCAAAGTAAGGAGGTAAATCTACAACATTAACATCTTACAGAATGGAAAAATTTAGGGAAAGCATTTAATGTTACCTCTATATTTATGATGACACCAACTATATTGGTTGCATTTCCATCAAGCTGTAAAATTCTCTTTTCTGTAGGTTCACACAACAAACCCAATTTTTCTCTCCAATTGCTTTTGGTATAATTATGTTACTTACACCACTATCCACCATACAGTTATGAACAAGATGTTCTCCAATAATCAGTGATAAATAAAATGGTGGTGGCTTCTTGATTTCATGAACATTTAAGGACTTTCTGAACCATCCTTTGAACCTATTTGATGTGGTCTTGTTCCATTGTTCCAAGGACCACGTCTACTTTTAGGAATTCCTTTTCTGTTGTTTTAGAATAAATCTGCAGCTTAGAAAGTTCATGAGAAAGTAAATCGTGATGTCCTAGAATACTTAGAGCATTCCCACATTGAGATGTTAACATTATGCTTTTTCATTACATCAACAATGTTAAAAGAAGTAATAGTTTTAGAGACAAATTCTACTTTTTTCAGTACAGGCTTTGGCAAAAAATGATTCTGCTTCAACTGATTTTTGATATCTGAGGTATAAATAACCTTCTTGGATCAGGCTGTAGTAGTTTTTGTTGTTCTTTAACAGCTGCAACACTTGCTATTTTTTTAGGAACAACAACTCTGTTAGCTGGTTTTGGGGCTGTAGATGTTATCTTATTAGTGACAATGGGAAGAATAGGCCTATTTTGTTGTTTTTTACTTTCTGTAGCCTTTTCTTAAGCCCTAGTAGTAATTGCAATTAAATAATCATCACGGAAACTGACTAAGTGCTGCTTAGGTGCTTTCTGAACCTGAGTATATTGCTTCCCACCCCTCCATTTGAGGCATGAACAATGTCTCAAATTGAGGTTGTGCAACACGAATTATGTTCAAAAAAACATTTGGGCAAACTTGCAGCTGAATGAGGTTGATTACAAGGTTGACACCACTCTTCCATAGCCATATTAACTAGAAATAAAGTGTTAGATGAACTAGGAGACTTTGGGTCGAACTGCCTTTGATGATTAAGGACTGCCTATAATTTTGATTCTGCTAGTAAGGTTGCCTATTTTGCTAATTTTGTTGATAAGGAGACTGATAAGGTCTGCTAGGTGATGCAAGTCTATTCTAGATTGAAGTCATCTTGTTCCCCATAGTCTACAAATATTTAAAAATATCATCTGATGGAGCTACACCAACAGGTTCTATAATCATGATAGGCTAAGGAATAGGTGCTAAATCTGTCACAAAAGGCATCAAAGACCTTAGTGTTAATTTTCCTTCTTGAATAAGGTTTTTTTCAAATTTTATAGCAATATCATAAGCATCTGGGAGAGTTTCACCTCCCATAGATTGAATCATAGTTGAAATATTACTATTTAATTCTCTAAGATAATAAACAAAAGCATGATCAGCTTGAGGCTTGACACTTGCTAGAATTCTTTCCCAAGTTCCTGAAAAATGGATGTTGAAACAAGACATAAATTCATTGGGATATTTTTTTAATGGTAGACAACTTTTCTATGAGAGATAAATGATCTGAATTATCTTAAAATTGTTTCAGTAATTTACCACCAAAATCATCCCAAGTTCATATGCATCCAATCTCTAGATTTTTATACCATTGCAAGGCTTGTCCTTTAAGGGATGCAACTAAAAGTCTCAAAAGCCACATCTTCATGAGTAATATTATGGACCGTACATATGGCTGCAACATCTTTGATGTGCTCTGTAGGTGTAACCTGATTTTTCACCCGTGAATGATGGAAAAATTTTCACGGTAACATTAGGGATGTCATAATAAACTAAGATTTCTAATGGGTTGCCACTAGTAAAGGTCACAAAATTCCTAGATGGTTGAATAGCCATTTGAAAAACTGGGATCTGAATAGAGAAATTAATTTGCAGTGAAGGAATATTAGGAGGAGGGTTATCAAAACCAAGCCTATTATAAGGTAAAGTATTACCAACTCTTCTCCTTCTTGCAGAATTCAAAGGCAAAGAAATAAAATAAGAAGGAATTCCTCTTACCGATGATCTTGTAGTTACTTTAGGCATGGAAGATGCTGTAATACTGGTCTGAAATCAGCCCTACGGATTCACCAAATAGATATTCAAATCTTTTAGAATAATTTGCTGCAGCTTGCTATCCCCAAAAAGTAACTTTTATATATTGTAAATATGTCATAGACCTATTAATGAATATATGTAACTTGCATGTAGATCTGATTCGTTGTCCCACCAAGCATTCCAAAAATTGTTATCTCTTTAAAGTGCACCCTATAGAGAGATGGCTGCAAGTGTTTCTAAGCTTGCAAATTTTATCTCTTTCTTTCATAGATAAAATGGAAACACCTCAAGTTTGTGGGTATACCTGTTCTGAGGTGAGTCTCCAGTATCAAGGCCGGTTCCTTATTGATGTATCCTAAACTGATTTTATGGGGTTTTAAGGGTAAAAGATGAATATAAAATGAAATTAAAACTGAGGTGATACACCAAACTTGTATGAGTTCTTTGATTGAGTACATGGACAATTGATATGGAATGAATTTCTGGTACACAGGCCAACATTTTTCTGAAGATACTTAAGGGTAAACACTTTGATGTATTGAAGGATAAAATCACAACAATACTACTAAGTTACACATACACATTAATATTATATAGAAATTACTGAATTCGCAATAGGGTAAGATGATTAATCAGGGAATAGAAACATACACAATACTGCAAATAATTGGAAAGGTAGAAAATACTTCACATTCAAGGGGCAAACCTGGCAGAAAATTGCTTCAGAACTCCTGTATCTAAAATTCCTTCTTTTTTCTTTGCTAACACACACAATATATAGCAAATTGATTTACCCACCCTTCCTAAAAATAGACTAAGGTTGTACTCACCCATGCATCCTATTTTTATCCTTTATTTAATAATAAATAAAGGAATAAAATAAAGCGAACTAATACAAAGAGGCATTAATAGCCTTTGATTACATCACAGTCAAACTACAAGTTGAGTGTTCTATTTTTAAGAAAAGCATGGGTGAATGATTTTCTATTAATAAATCTTGCTTGATGAGCAAGTCTTCTCCTAGTGCATGCAGATTTTGTCCTGTTGCTGATCTGTCCTCTTGTGAAGGCATGCAAAAATACTCCTTTGCAAGAAAATAAATACTTTTGACTTGTAATAATCAACAAAATATTCATCTGACTGTGGGGACCACCAGGAGCACATGCGAAATCATAATCAACTTTTATTTAGTAAAAAATAAGGTAATTAAGTATTCAAAAGTTTGCTTACATTTTGATGTTGACCTCTACTCTATCCCTTGTGATCACATGGGAAAATTTGAATTTCAAGTCATATTCAATCCATCACAATCAATGGGGATCACCCTTGCACTTTAATCATTAGTCTCACCATGGTTTGGCCAATCTTGTGGACTTAGCAAATTATTTTGTTTTGAAATAATACAAGCGAGAACTTTGTGTTAAAAGGGGGACCATGTTACATTTGACCATCTCTCTGGACTTAGGCATATTATAAGGTCTACTACCCACCCTTTTTATTATCATGGTATTAAATAGTTGTCAGCCCCCTTTTGAATTTGATTGGTCATAGACCATGGTTTAACCTTACCCTTTTCGGTGATCATTGCACGATATAATTCGGTTGGCTTTTGCATCATTTGGAGCTTGGACTATAGTCGATAAGTCAAAATGCAAATATTTTTTTTAATAACAAGGGTTGGCCCCTTCGTGATGATGAGTCACCCCCTCCATTAATTTTTTTGGTGGTAATTTAACTCGGGTTAAGTTAACTGTAACCCTAGTGGTTTGCTTTGAAAATTGGTGCCTTGATTCAAGCCATTGATCGGTGTCCCTTTTAATCTGTAGTTGTTGATCTTTAACCCATGATTATGAGTTTAAAATTTGGCATTTAATGAACTAGCTGTTAATTTAACCATGGTGATTTACATTGAACTCTGTTGATCGGTTGCCAATCATTGATCTCTGTACTGTGGGATCTCAGGTCATCAATAATTGACTCATAGTTAGGGTTTAAACCCTACGATTAGAGTGGTTGGTGGCATTTGATCATGGTTGATTTACATTGAATATTGTATCCATCTTCAACACTCGATCTTTGCATGGATAGATCTCTGATCGTCGATCCCGACCTCCTGGTTGAGTTAGATTGTACCGGGGTTAATGACTGATTTGAAAAGTACTTGAGCTCCATCATTTGGTCTATTCTTTTTTACATGCACTCCGAGTGGAAAAAACCCTAAAAAAAAAAATTCAGATCACCATTTTGTTATTTCATGCTCATCTATCTTACCAAATTGGTCTTTTAAGCTCAGTTGCATTTGTATTCCTTGAGGTTTTTACACTGTCTGAGTTTTTTGAACAAGGTAGTCCACGGGTGTTTACTACCATTATCGTGAACTGTCGAGCCTCTGTAGAAGAGTTCATGTGATCTGAGCTTCCTTCTTCATTTTCTTCGAGGTGGTCGCCATTATTAGTTTTTTTGAGCTCTGAGAACTCAGGAGATTGAGAAGCCCTTATGCATATATCTTTTATATTTCACTTTGTTTTGTACTTTCTAAGCAAGGTAGTTGTGGATTGCTCATTAGCATGAGTGGTTATAGGTGAGATAATTTTCCTCTTGTACACGTACACTTATATTTTCATTTTATTCCTTGGATATGTCACTAAAACTCTTGAAAAATATTTGTGGGTTCAGTGATTTCTTGCTCCTGCTTGACTCCTGAGTTAGAAACTTCTCATGGGCATATGTATTTCTTGCTTTCATTATTTAAGTTCCTAGAAAGGTTTTGACTATTAGATTATAAATGGTGAGTTATTGTCTATTACTCTGATTTCTTGATACACATTAATGGGTTTTTGGGCTCTGGCTAAGAGCTACAACCCTTATCACTTTGATGCTACAACTTGAAACTGATTTCAAATGGATATAAAAAATTTATGAAATAATTCAATATTTCTTTAGCTTAGATATGAATGCATTTTTTATTCAAAGTTTGAACTTCTATATTATTTTCTCTATTGAATGGTGATAAACTGAAATCATTGGAAGTATCAACTTTTCTCACCTCTATTCTCTGGCTTTATTATTCGGGTTCAAGCTATTGAGATTTTGATCTATTATTGTAAACCGCCATCTTTGGTTTCTGGTTTGTTCACTGTGTATTGTGCCTAGAACATAGTTACCATAATTTGATAATTATTAGGGTTTCTGTATTTCTCCAATATTTGGGTTATGATTTGTATTATGAGTTCATCGTATTTTGTTGTGCAAAAGGAACCTTTGCCACCATATTTAGCAGCTAAAGCTCACATTTTGCTCTGATTTTTCTTTTGAATATCGTGGTGAGGGTTTTGATTATTGGCCCTAGGGTATGCATGTGTCTCTGATTCAAATCTTGTTCTTGGTCAATCGTTGAGCCTTTTCTGGAAACCTTGGATATTCTTCATTATGTTTTATATTCTATCTTCTTTGTAATTGTTGAATGACTTTGAGTGGCTCTCCCATGAAAGTTTTTCTTACACTCTATTTCCGTTTTGTTAATCTCCTTTGGGTTCCTTCTCAGAATTATCCTAGAGCATTCTTCATCATGTTCTTCATTCTTTAGGACCCTATACCTTCATTTTTTTAATCTTTGAAACTCTTCTCTTTAGGCTAATAATATTTTCTTAAAATTTGAAATCAACTTCATACTATCTTAAATTCTGCACTACCTGATTCGATTTGATGTTGGCCCTTTGTTGTTTGGATGAGTGTATCAGAGTCATCAGAAACTTCTATCTCCTAAACATGTTCATTTACTTCCTCTGTATGTCCATAACAAAATGTTTCCAATCTTGTACCTGACCATTATGTTTTAAACACACTAAAACAATTCTTTTACTATTCAAATTATACCTGTATGATTACCCTTTCTTACAGCCTGACTGTTTGAAAAATGGGTCTCATTCAGTGTGTTGTAACTATCCTTTTCAACTTACTCATCTAATCATGATTGTCCTTCAATTCCTGAATATGATATATATTTTGTACAAAAGTTTCCCTTTTATTTAAGAACCTATAACTCCATGAATCCAATGTATCTTATTCTATTGAAGCATTGCAATATTTTACCATACCTATAAAACTATGAATCATGCATTTAATCTTAGCTCTAAAGCTATATTGTAGCATTTTGTGGACTTCATAATTGCTCTATTTGAAAACTGTACTTCTATAATGGTTGTTCTTTATAGGATTATCTTAAAACTTCATGTTATTCAGCTGTTAAGCTATAATGAATGCTCCAAAGTACTTCAATTTGATGAATGAAATTGTTTTCCATTTTTTTTCTGTTTAAATACTCCATTTTCTTTTATTACAAATTTGTTATGCATGCTAGAAAATTTAAAATATCCATTTTACATGGTGAAGCACTGTCAAAATTTTCCCATAATTCTTTCTTTTATCCCCTTTTTCAGCTGAAATAGATGTTTTTTTCTAATCTAGAATACAAAATGTTTCACTTTTCTATTGAAGATGATTTGTTGTTGGAAACTGAAACATAATAATTGTTATCTTGATCATGGCATGCTTTTCTACTTTTCTGTATCACTTACTTGATTTACATATAGCTTTTAAAACATGTATCAGTTGAAAACAACATGTTGGAAAGTTGTAAATCTCCATTTTTCATGGCGAAGCCCTCTCAAAATTTTCTCAGTTTTTTTTTCTCATTCTGTTTCAACTGTAATCTTATCTTGATTTAATTTCATCCTTTAAATTTTGATTATTCTTCTTCAGTTACAATACTAAAACATGTACCTTTGTCTTCAATTCCCTCCTTTGTTTTGTATTGCAACTTCTTTTATCCCTAGAATAACTGTTGAACTTTGAGTTGTATTCTTCCTTCATTCCAACATGTATTTATGAATCATATTCTTCATGTACCATAGGATAGAATTTATTATACTCCGCAATATTTATCTACAGTTAGGACTGTAAGATATGATTTATTTCTTCTTGGCTGCAACTTGTACCTACACACTTGAGAAAAAAGGTATAAAATATTTAGGATTTTTTGCATGTCTTGTGTCCATGGTTTTTTTTCTTTTTTTCCCTCTCCTTCTTTCCGAGTGAGTAAATCATGTATACTATTTGATCTTCAAGTAATCTATGTCTCCTGTTATTAAGAGATCCATATGCATGAAATAGGACAATATAGGAATATGGATTAACTCTGAGCTCTTAATTGATAGTTTCTCATTTTTGTTTTTAGGTATGGTTCTTTTAACAATTAAGATGAAGAGGAAACAAAGCTAAAGATGAGGATGCATCAACTGAAGGATAAACCCTAAGGCAATGATGGGTTCAATCATACTCATTTATTTTATCTTTCATGCATGTGTACCTCTTATTTCAGTAGTTTTAATTTAATTTCTAGTTACATCGCACGGCTTGTGTGGGAACATTTGAAATTCCTTATGAATAAAACATTGAATCGTCAAATTGAGTTGTGTATTTATTTCGGAATTTTTACTTCTTGATATGGATTGTATTATGAACTAAACAACCCAATAATATAATTGAATGTCTTAATCATGAAGGAAAGAACATTAAAAAATACCTGTAACATCCAGTAATTAACTCTAATTTCTATAATCTGCAGTCATGATTGTCTCTCCAAAACCTAACACTTCATCTATTCTTCAATTCTAGCTCCTTCATTGATCAATGATTTTGGCAATGTGGCAAAGTGGTGGCCGAACTAACCTATGTGGCCTAGGACGTCGGAAGTCGACTTAGCCGCAATACATGAACTCCTTTACAAATCAAACTTGAACTAGGTATGACGAACCCCGGTATAATCTACATTGGTTCCATCCATAACCCCCAGACCTGATTTGCAATAAAAAAAGGCCCTCCACTTTAGTTTTTCACATTTTTGTAAATTTTCACTAACTCCTTGAATTTTTATTTAGAAAGGGATGTTAGAGAAAAGACAAGGGATCCCTTAAAACCTTATTTTGTGCTTTGAATAATTTCTACTTTCTCAAGCCTAAAGAAATTATGCAAGTTATCAAAATTACCTTGGGGGTGAATTTTGGGTAACAATAGGCTATCCATAATATTGAACAATGTTCATATAACTAAGCACTAATAATCATGGTCATAAAAAAAATTCAAGAGGATGTACTCTAATTTGGTGGTAGTCAGAAGGAATGTCCATTTTTGAGAAACATTTGGCTTCAAGAATCTCATCAAGAAACTTATCAAAGACCGGAATGGGGAACTCATCCTTGATATTGAGGTGGGTAAGGGCACATAAGACAATATAGAGGCACCATGAACCATGTTTTTTGTGGACAAGAAGCACATGGGAGGAGTAATTACTTGTGCTAGCATGAATTACATCAAAGGGGAGGTGTTCCCACATGATTTTATTAGTCTGTATATTTTTTAGATTGGAGTAGCGGTATGGGTGAATGTTTGGGGGAGGGGTTTCTGGGAAAAGTGGAATTTGATGTTATTTAAGGCGTGAAGGGGGTAGTCCTACTGGCTCAAGAAAAATGGTTACATGTTTGTTAAGAATGGCTTGTAAAGGATCAAGATAGGTAGGAGAAGAGGTGGAATGGATTTCGATAGAGTGCAGTTAGGAAATGACCCCATGTGATCCTTTCATCCTAATTTTCTCCATGAGATGGAAACTGATGATGCTAGAAGATCGTAGAAATAACCCTTTCAAGGAGTTTTTCTAACTAATATCTGTGAATTGCATCCAAATTTATGAGAAATCCCAAAGAATAAGTCCTAAGGTGTGGAGCCACTATGCACCCAAAATTACGTCACATATGTCTAAGGGAACGACAAACATAACAGAGTGAATATTGTAATATCTTATCATGATACATACACTACAAAACTTCAAACCTTTACATGGAAGTATGCCCCCATTAGAAATCATGGCCTCAAAGATGGAACAAGGGTGTACAAATAAATCACCTTGTTTAGAAATACGGGGATCGATGAAAATGTGGATACTGCCAGAGTTAATGAGTATTGTGAGAGGGATATTTTTAAAGAACTCCTTGACCTTTATGGATTGAGGAGTGGTCACACCTACTAAGGCATGTAGACAGATCTCTGGTAGAGCCTCATTTTCTGCAGGATCTTCAGGGGAGATTTGTTCTTCATGAGAGTCCTCAAATTATTGGGTATCACATTCAATGTCCAGATCTAGAGGTGATTTGATATCAATAAAGAAAATATTTTGTGTGATGCATGATTTCCCTTTAACCCATTTTTCATCACAATTGTCCTTATGAGTTCACATCTCTGCTTCAGTAAGACACTTGACTTGAGTGGTTGTGGCTGACCACTGGTGGACTAGATTCTTTGTTGGCTAAAAGGGTAGAGTGTAGAGGTGAGACGAGAGCTCAAAAATTTCAACTAAATTATCCAGTCTCAAGGAATTCATCATGTTTTGTGGCTGAAACATTTTCACCTCTAATTGAATTCGCTCCTTAAGGCCACTAACAAAGAATCTCTTTACAAAATCATCAGACAACCATTTAGTCTGATTGGAAAGGTTTTCAAATTTGATCTGATAATCATGAAAAATACCAATTTGGTGGAGTTTTGTGAGTGCTCCAGTGAAATCCTAAAATTAAGAGAGACTAAATCAACTATAAATAAGGGATTCGAAAGTTGACCAATTCGGTGAAAGGAATGATAACCAGATCATACCAAGCTAAGAACATAGATGTTAATCAAACACCATGGTCTATAAGATGAAAGCAATTCACCAGAGTAGCTTTACATAAAACCTTTGCAAATAAATGAGTATCGATATCATATATTATTATGGAACTCAATGAAATACAATGAGAAGGGGACTTGCTTATATAGGCAAGGAATAACAATCTAAGAACTAGTCAAGTTCATAGTTCAAGCCATAAATTAAGGATATAACTAGTCATCAAGGACCTAGTGAAGACCATGGATTTAGGAGAGAACTAGACATCAAAGATTTTTTCAATACCATAGATCAATGAAATAACTACTATATACCATAGATTAAGGAAAGAACTATACCTAACAACTAGATAATATCTCCTAATATCTAAATAAGATAAAATAAATATCCACACACATAATTGGGTGAGGAAAAATACAATAAAGGTAAATAAAATACCTAGGTGAACATGAGCTAACATAAATACCTACTCTAACATTTGGTTCATCATTTAATTCAAGATATGAATGGTACCATTGAAGTGCTTCTTGTTCCAAAGAGAAAGAGGCTATAAGGACCTAATTTTCTAAATATGTATTATGAAGGTGGAAAATTTCTCAACACGGTGTATCCATTCTATAGGATCAATACCTTTGAACCTTGGGAAGTCTAACTTGGGTCGTGTTATCCTATTTTTTCCCTCAAGAAAAATTAGACAAACATGAACTTGCAAATTGAGAAATTGGAGAGATCATTTGGCCATGGGAGCTCACATTTCAAATTTGATGGTCAAGTTGTAGGCGGGATTAGAAATGAAATTCATTTCAGAGGTAAGAAATTGAAGGAAGCTCGGAGTTGAGATAAGTGAAAATGGGGTTTGAAGTCTTCAGACTTCAGATGTTTTACAGTTCGTAATTTTTGAGGAACAACAAGGTAAAAACAAGAAAAATGCCTGCAAGACCAAAACTCAAAATTCTAAAAAGGCTCGAGATTTTTCAAGGTCAAAGGCACTGTAGATCAAGGATGGTGGATTCCAAACTCTGAAATCCAAATTTCATACTTCAGAGGTCTCCACAAGGTCGAGTAGTGAATAGTGCCATGCAGAGGAGGGTTGAAGGTCGGAACCCCGAAGTCCAAAATTTGGACTTCAGATTTTTTGAGATTCAGAGGTTTCATGTGTCCAGATAGATAAGAAAAACCTGAACCCCTAAAATCCTAAAACCTGAAATTCTGAAACTTGAAACTCCGAAATCGTGAAACCTAAACCCCCAAAATCTTGACACCCAAAACCCCAAAATCCTGAAACCAGAACCCCTGAAATCCCAAAACCCAAAACCCTGAAATCGTGAAACCCAAAATGCAGAAAACCTAACGGTTCGAAACTTGAAATCTAAATTTTAGACTTTGGTGTTTTGGCATTTCGGAACCTTGAACCCCGAGTTAAAAAAATTCATAACTTGAAGTTTGAAAATCAAACTTTGGGGTTTTGGAGTTTCGAAGGTTTCGTAAAATCAAGCAGATGAACATCAACCTGACCTCTGAAATGGAAATGCCTGAAGTTCTGAATCCTGAAAGTCTGAAATTTTAGATTTTAGAGGTTGCGATGCAAGTTCAGAGTCCAAAACAACAGAGCTAACCACTTGTATTTATCACAGTGTGGCACCCTCATCTTCAAATGGCCATAACTTCTAAAAATGAAGAAATACAATCCACAATTTTAGAGTGTGTTGTATATTTTTCATCTACCGAAATAATGAGGTACAGGTTTCCTTCTTCTTTAACAAGGCAAAGTACATGGAGGCATTAGTTTTATAGTAACACTCATCATTGTTGCAAGATATTTTAATGCATTTGTGGGTGTTTGAAGCAAGATTTTGAATTCTTCTTTGTCCCTTCTCTAATTCTTCCTATATATTTTAAGGAGGGGCTCATTTATAAAGGTTGGATACCTTGTATATGCCCCTCACTTCTTCTTCTATTCTGTAAGATATTTTGTGGAGATTTCAAATCTCCCTATTAGACATTATAATGTAAAATTTGTGCCTTTGGCCCTAAATGTGATGTATTGTATCATCTTTGAGTCAGATAAATTCATATATGTGGATGTTTCCAACCCTCTTCTGTGTTATATTGTAGCTTCCCAATCTTTCATTACATGCAAGGTTATTGTGTATTCTTGTTATTTTCATTACAAGGTTCTGGTAGTGCTATGTTTATTGTGCAGTTTGTTCAACATCCTTCTTGGTGCATCACCTTCCCTTAGAGTAGGATTAATTTTCATGCATTTTATCGAACTCCGTCTCCTTGGGAAATCAATAGATTAAGGTTAAACCTACAACTCTCTACACTTTGGAGTAGTTGGCACTTGGATAGGATAGGAATCCATCCTTCTCCGGAGAACTTTCCCGATTATGAAGTCCCACACTTTGAGAAAAGCTCCATGTTATTCAATCACACTAACAATTTAAATCTATCAAGTTGCAAACAATCACAGGTGTTGTGATTACGAATCAATAAGCCCAAAAGGGGTGGATAAAAACATACTTTCTGACAATGATGGTTCCTTCTTAAATTTACTGAGGAAAAGGGTATTCTTCTAGTTTAATCATGACATAATATAAGTTTATTCTTCCACTTGAGACTTCAACTAGGTTATTTCTTCCTCCATGATTTTGGTGCCAACACGGGTCAAGAGCATAATTTTTTTTAATTTTTGGCAATGGATAGAGAAATGTGTTCTAACACACGTTTAGTAATGGAGATTAAAGATTTGGATTAGAATGAAGGGTGAAAAGGTAAAATTACTTGTTTTAGGAGGCTCTCTAAAGGACTAGGATGAAGAGGAAGGATAAGTTCCAGATCTAAATGGAAAAACAATGAATTTGGGCGTAGAGGATCAAATAGACAGAAGGATAAAAGGAACATTGTGTGAAAATTTTGAAGCTGTTTGATTGAAAATAAGGAAGTTATTGCAAGCCCTAAAAGAATGGAAAATTGTGATTTCATGATGATGGGGGTGGAATGGGAAGAAATTTGACGGTCAAAGGAGATAAAAAGGGAAAAATATGCCAAAAATACAAAAAAGAATTCCTTATGGTGACATAGCCGACAAGGAATTAGAAAATACACTGGTAGCAAAGCTGACCACGAATTAGAAAATGCGATGGTGGCGGAACTGACCAAGAATTAGAATTGTGATGGCAACACTAGAGCCAAACCAAGAATGAGAAAAATGCTTGTGTGGTAGAGTTGATAAATAGATGGTAAAAAAATCTCAGCGAAAACAACCTACTCGGATGATGTTGTAGCAAAAACGTCCTTGGAAAGAGGCTCCAATAATAAATTTAATGACCATTCTTACAAGAAGTTTAGCCGAAATAACCAGAATAAAACACAATAGCTGGAATAACAGAATGTCAATTTCAATTATAGATCCCCTGCCTCTTCAAGGAGACAACCTCCTTTACACAACTGCTTACAATAATTTCATGATGCCTGAATTAAGTCTCAACACATACATATATACTAAGTCTATACTAAGAAAAAACTATTTCTTGTCCATGTGGGATAATACTAATATGCTCAAGGGATGACTTACATAACTACTAATGTAAAGAGAAGGTTAAAAAAGGGGTTCCTAACACGGTGCAAAGTTATTATTTCTTTAATAACAATTTAAATGATGCCAATTATTTCTTCTATATACATTTTAAGTGATGCGAAATCCAAATGCTTTCAAAAAAATTATAAATAACAACACAAAAAACCATGTAATTGTCTCTTTGATTCAATTCTTGTATTTAAGAACTTATGTTTTTTCACCCATCTCTAACACAATACACAAATAAGAATTCGGTTACCAACTGCATTACACAGCAACTGTCGCATTGAATTAACCATTTTAAAACTAGCTTCTTATCGAAATCCGTTCCAGCGTACTTTGAACTCATCTGCAATTGCTAGTGGTTTACTTGTTTATACGTAATCCATATTTGACAAGTACTAAAAAAAAAAAAAACGTTGAGTAGATATGTTGTGGCAATGGAGGTATTGGAATGGCATATAAATCTACAGCCTTCTTCAGTGTCAACGCAAACTTGTCGCTCATGTCCATCTGCTCTCCCGTCATAACGTCAGGAACTGACCACTCAAATGAATGAAGTAGGGAACTCAAAACTAAGGTAACCATTCTACTTGCCAATGGAAGCCCCGCGCACATTCTTCTGCCTGCTCCAAATAGAATCAGCTCAAAATTCTGTCCTTTGTAATCTATCTTACCATTTTCGCCCACCAAAAATCTTTCTGGACAAAATTTTGACGGATCTTTCCAGACTGCAGGGTCCCTTCCAATCCCCCACAAGTTCACAATGACCGTTGTATGCTTGGGTATAACAAATCCTGCAACTTCACAAGTGTCTTCAGCCCTGTGTGGGATCATTAGAGGCGCTGGTGGGTGCATTCAGAACACTTCTTTCACAACTGCACGGAAGAAAGGCAGTTGATGTATGTCGGATTCTTCCACTCTTCGGTTGGGACCAACTACATCTTCTAACTCTGCCTGGACAACTTTCAATACCTGTGGACTGTGAAGGAGTTCTGCCATTGCCCATTCTACTGTGGTTGCAGTTGTTTCACTTCCAGCCATAAACAGCTCCTTTAAAATCATAAACCATGTGTATTAATTATTTTGGATATATAAACCTTTGAGCTTTTTGAAAACTTATATATTATTGAATCTGTACACTATTTAACAAGTTTAATCTCCACAATTACATAGAGTAGTACGGAATAGATATTGAGATCATGGCACATCATATCGCAGATAAATGTATATTGAACTTCCACACACAACCTCTTTTAGATATGTGACTAGAAGTAAAATTTTGGATTCTTTTGTGGCCTGGTTTTAAAGCTCACTTCCCAAAAGGGGTGCGGTGGGTTTTCTCCCCACTCTTGTGGTAGGGCAGTTGAGGCGCGACAATATGTTATGGAGCCCCCCTTATCCCGAAGTAAAAATTAAGGAGTAAATTCTTCATTTCTAGAAAGATGAATTCAACCAAATTCTATTTTAGAAAGGAAAATCCTAATTGCCTTTTTCAACTCTATTTTTAGGAGGAGGAATACTAAGTGTAATTGGCCAATCAGGTGTATTTATTTATCTGGAGATTGGAAGTAGCTCATAACAAGTTGGCATGTAATCTATTCATTTTGAGTTGATAAAAGTTTGATATCTTGCATTGTGGATGTTTCCCTAAGCATTCATCTGAAATTTTACCACCTAAATCTGGTGTTCTTCTCTTTCATATTTGGTCTCTGTTTTTGTAAATTGTTATTTTGTTATTCAACTTTCCACTTATTCATTGCCATTAAGTCTACCTCTTGTAAAAGTGGTTGGATTAGTCCCCCATGAAAAAAAAATGTAGCAGAAATTAACAGTTTTAACATGTAATATAACTGAAAGGCAAACACACTTCTTAAGGACTTGAAAGGCAATCTAATCTAATCTTAAATTTTATGAATTTTGAAGATTTACTGCTATAAAACTCCGTATATCTTTTACAGTGAAATCCTCGCTTATGCAACCGATTAAAACATCCAAAAACTCCTTGGCAGCATCGCTGTTTCTCCAGGTTTAGTTTGCTTCTAGAGGCGAGCCGATCTTGAATGAAAACATCGATGAAGTCATACATTTTCTGCAGCAGCGTAACGGTTTCACTCAATATACGCTGAGGGTCCAGAAACGCAAGGAATGGGAAGAAATCCGCCAAATTGGGTGTCGAACCCAGTTTCATCAGTCTCCATACAGTATTTTTGAACTCCACAGAAGATGGATTATGGGGATCATACACGATTCTACTAAAAATCATGTTTCCCAACAGATTCATGGAGGTATAAAATACCATGTGCCCAATATTAACTGTATTTCCCTTGACCTCAAAAATGAGGCGAATTGTTTGTGATACTTGGTCTCTTCTGAGATGTTGCAGGTCCTGCAGTCTCTTATGGCTGAAAAGCTCGGTTGGTGGAAACGCGTCTGAGTCTGCGCCAGTGAGGGCCGTATTCAGCTGTGGACATGGCGGACTTGTCTTGGTCATGCGCCTTCGCCGACGCCATGAACGGCCTCCCTGCAAAGATGTGGTCGTGGTATTTCCGAATCTCCTTCGCCAATGCAGAAGAGGAGACCACCACTGTTGTTCTCATGCCAAGATGGAGTGTCATGAGAGGGCCATATTTCTGACAGGAGGGCGAAGAATATTTCGTGGGTTTTTTCTTCCCTTTTGAAAGAGGTTTCCCACAATAGGCCATGGAGGAGGCCCTGGAGGAAGAGAAAGGCGTGTATTGTTTTTCTTTCTCCATAATAATAAGTAGACACAGACACTTGCTGTAAACAACAGAGAATACAAAGTCATGGACTCCATGGAACCTGAGATGTGTGGAAAGGCAGTGAGGGAGAGGATTTCAGCTGTTGAGGTATATATGAATTATTGATTTATCCGCCTATGGTTAATCTTTGTTTTGTCACAGTTGATTCACAGGGCGGGATTTATCTTTTCGTTTGTCATGCCGAATCGATTGGGCGGGATTTATCATTTGTTTGTCTGTCGTACTCGCCAGAAACTTGTGTCTGGTTTGTTGTAGTTGATTAATCACGTCATCATTGAAGCTGTTTATAAGGACTGTCAGAACATACAAGACAATCACCGAGATTTAGATTCTTTATGGTTTTTACTACAATTCCGGAGTCCGAATGTGCCGGCCGTTTTTCATGTGACCTGCTACAATAGTGTTGGAAGAACTTTTTCATTGGCTCTTCAAAATATTATTTTATACTGGCTGGCATAAGAGCATTTGAGGTTCTCGTTCCAAGGGAAGGGGGGCTTCCTCTATTTCTAATAGTTGTTAATAAGGTGTAAGAGTTTTTCCATGATTATGTAATTTGGTTGTGTTCAGAAATTTTAAGAATTACATGGGTTTAAATTTTTATCATATTTTAAAATCTCAAAAAAAAAATTATTTAATTTATTATTTCGATAATAAATTTAAAAGTTCATGGGAGAAAATTTTCAACCTTATTTTGTCGAAGTGTTAAAAATTTCGTATTTACAATATGTTTCCTATTTTAAAAAGGTGGTTTGTTGTACGAGTGACATATTCAACAGATGCATTTGTATTATTTTCACCAGTTTTCACTGTTAACATTAAAAAACCAAACTCTTTAACCGACCAGCCTAAACCTCACGCACGGTTGCAGGGGTCAATATATTCAATGGATGAAAAAAAATCACCAAATACATAGTGCAACATAGTGGTGGGGTATGTAGTTGTTAAAGTGGAGGTCATGAGTTCAATTTTAACGAACTCCTATGTGAACATTTGTGACCAGTAGGCTCCTCCCTCTTTAACACTTTTGCATTTGCATAAATGTTAAAATATGCACAATCTTCACGAACACAAACATTTTTTATACTCATTTTTAATTCAGTCTTATGATTGTATTGTTTTGAATACATGATACCAATCTCTTTGTAAAAATAGAAACCTAGATCCATTCATAAAACCATTTGTCTGATTCCGTAAATTTCCTTATGCTTATAAAAAAAGATGTGAAATATTGTACGGATTATTAAATAACAAGATTGACCATAAGTGGCTCGCAATTGATGCTTTAAGATGATGTCGTTTTTTATTATTCTATTGAAGGAAGATATATAGATATCACCCACAACAATTTCTTGAAACCTCATAGGTCAATCAATGACCTCCACGTGGCATTTGCAAAGTGTGATATATAATTTTCTAAGAATAACCATTTATTTGATTTAAAAAAAAAATAATCCAAATTTGTGATCAGTGAAATATTTTTTCTAATGGTATACTATTTTTTATTAACAATATGTATTTTTTGTTTTTAATCAATCTAAAAATGACACTTGGCAGTATTTTTAATTTTACTATAGTTTTAACATTGCAAACAATGACAATCCATAAATGAGCCCTGCTGCCTGCGTTAAGTAATCCACATGATAACATTCAATATGATATATCCAGCTCATGCTTGACATTTAATACTTTTAATCAAGTCACATCATTAAATACCATACAGCTAGAAAGGTCACGAATTGTTCCCAATCCCGTGAATTGGAAAATTTGGTTCATAGTTGTTTATACCGTGTTTTAAAAAGATACTATTATGTAGTTGAGAGGATACTGGAAAAGTCTATGAAGTTTTTCTTTCCTGTTGTGAATCACATTTTCCTAAATATCTTAAGGCTTGTTCAACTAACTCTTTTTGTCTAGAGGCATGTTTAAGGGTTTCTCTGTCACATTAAGTGCAAGTATAAGAAATGAAGTTCAAGTATTTGGTTTATTGAACAAGTGGTGGTGTTAAAGGTAGCTTGGATCCTTCTACAATGTCTTTTTTTCCAACTCAAGTATTGAGTTCTTCTTTATAATGGCCATTCATCGGATTTCAGAGGTACCCATTGATTACTTCTTAAAATATTCCTATGGGTTCACATCATTTCAGGTGTAGATGTTACGAAATAATGACAAATTTCTTGTTTACAATGTTTTATGGGTTTTCTTAGTATTCCTTATTTTGGGAAAAGTGATGATTATTATTGTTATTGTAGGTTCGTCAAGATTTTCTAAATAAGGATTCATCCTTGAATAGATGATCATAAATAGGCATGATATTGTGTATATATATACTACAAGCAATATCAAAATAATCTCACTGCTTCTATGAGGTGTAGTGTTGATAGAATTACAGGAGGTGATGGGATGTTTCTCTTTTTAATGTGGAGTCGACATTATTTACCCCCTGCTCAACAAGTATCTGTGGGGAGTGAGTTCATTTGTCAAGTCTTTGAAGTTACATCAGGAATATGTTCTCATTCATATATGCATTTTTCTTCCCAACACTTTTTCATATATATGTTATAAATGTTGAGTTCTGCTAAGAAATTTGGTTGGGGACAACTCCTAACCTTGATTCCCTCATTCCAACCCAAATCCCTAATTTAACCTTTAAGGGACATTTTTGAAGGCTTGCTTTAAATTGTAAGGGACTTATTTACCTTAAAAAATGGTCCACGAGACCTAACCTAAGGGTGGGGGAATATTTTTTTGAACCGAAAAATCCTCTTCCCCACTACACCCTCTCTCAAGTCACTATCTAAATCTCTTTTCCTTTTTTCAAATGTGTGGCTTTTGGATTTTGTGTGGGATTTCGGGGCTAAGTGGGAGATTTTTCCCTCTTGCTTTTATTGTGTTGGGGGAGTATGGGAAGTAACTTGATTGACATGAATGATTTTCTTACTTGGAGGGGTCACACACGTCACCCTCTCATGGGCGTGTGAGATGGAAAATTTTCCTATATATTATGTAATTCCCACATTTTACACACACAAAATACAACACACATAATAACAGTATAATTTTTTTTTAGCTTACATTGTCTTGATACATAACATCACATAGGATCACTTAGTATAATGTATAACACATGAGACGTTTGTGAAACCATGGACCCACTTATATAACATGAAACACATGATGCACCTCAAAGCCACATTTCCAAAAATGACAAAGTACAACAACGACCCACTACAATATACACTTAATAACAAGCACTTCCCACAACACATAATTGTTCATGGTGAAATATTATTATATTTATTACAATCATATTTTTACTAGTTGAATGTAATCATCTGAAGAACACATAACATGGGAACCTTCGTTCATTTACAATTAGGCTGCATGTTTTTGTTTAACATTTCACCTATAGTGGTTCCTTTAGAATTAACTCATTTCTCTTGTGGAAATAAATTTATATAGAAGTATTGCTGATTAGGAGAGTATATACACACATGTGTCTTTTAATATTTGACTTAAGGATTTTTTTGAAAGAGTCGATGTTTACTTGGTTTGGAAAAATAAACTCTTGTTACAAGGAGGAAAATGAAGAGGAAGAAAAAGGAAGGCTACTAGATCAATGGAAAAACCTATCCCGAGTTCATTTCATAGCAATGCTTAATACTAACAAAACACTCTTTTCTTCTTCGAGTTATTTACAACCATCTTTGAGGGTTAACTACCTACATTGTATCATTATTTATTCAAAATCTATTGCTCCGATTAGGAATTTATGTTTTCCCAATCATATTGCACATGGAAGGGTACATTACACCTATGTTCCCATTATAGAGATTTTTCCTTGAATTTAATTGACGAATTTAAAATTTTAAACTACTTTTTTTTCATCATCTTAAGGATTCACTCTTAGTAGCAACAGGTTAATTACATATTTCGACCATAAATTCTACTTCTTGAGTGATCCTAGATTTAAAATATTCCTATCTATGCCAAGGGTTCTACTAACTTTTACAAGTCCAACTAGAGCAAAATCTCCTTAAATCATAAGACCTTTGCTAGAGTTGAAGGTATCCCATTGTAAAGACTACATTTTATTATTTCAATAGCATCATTTTTTAATCCACATTTAGCAAAAAAAAGCATGTGATCATGCACCGTCTTTGGTTTTTTTTTCCGATTTATTAGGTATTTGTATTAGTCACAGATCCCTACTTTATTACATTCATTTTATGATCACATTTGACATTTTAGTTAGTTTTGGCATCGCACAATGGTGTACCATTTTTTGTATCAGTCATTCTTTAGTTTAATCTTATTTACCCTTTTTACTAACAAAATTTTCCTAGTTACTTTGGTCCTGTATTGACATCATTTTTGAACAAATGTAATTATTATAACACTTACGTAACACTTAGGGATTTAGACTACAAGGAGTATGAACTCACACAAGACAACAATATATATTTTAAATTTCTTCCAAGGAACTATTTAAATCGTTGGGTTAAAATCCATAAGAATTTATTTAAATGATAGCCTTAAAGGAGGTCCCACAAACTATTCACTTAAAAATCATTCGAGGGTCGACACTACACCCTACTATACGGTAAAAAATGAGAATTATAATATCTTTAACTCACAAACCATCGAGAAAAATGAGGTAATTCGCTACTACACACTAAGAGAATACTTTTATCTAAGAAAGACAAAGGGAGTTCAAATGAAAATTTATAAAATTTAATGTGTGTAAACATCCTTCTAAAGTACTATTTTCAATCATTGGAAACAATACATCATAGCTTCATTTTTCATTAGCATCAAGAGGTCACTCGATCTATTACATTTATTTCTACTCGACGGCTTCTACACCTTAATATCATGGTGTGCAAGGTGTGAAAACATATTTATCCCATTAAACCTTCATAAGGGATAAAGGTGTAAAGTTTTTAGTAGTCAAGGTGATATATTTATCTGTGAGGAACTAAAGAGATCATTAACAAGATTTTAATGAATAGTACACTGGTGCACTAAATCCACTTGTGCCATTAAGATCTTATGAAGGGTTCATTCAATGATAAAGGTATCCGAAACTATCTTCCTAAGAATATGGTTCACCAGTTTGACACAAATGTACAACGCGAACATTGAACTCTAACTCTTCCATGAAGATGAGTAGAACTATGACACCAAGAAGAGTTAGTCCTATTTACCCTATGAGTGACAAGGTTACTCAACTGATGTGTTGCTTCATGTAAGGACACATAAGTTACAAAAATGGTCTTTGAATTTTTATCTTAAGTGTAGGAAAAGGAGTCTAATTGTGAGGATTAAAGTATTTCTTAAGAAATGAGGGTTTTGCAACCTAGATGTGAAAATATTGAGAGGGAGGGTACGACAAAGGTTGAATACTCGCTGAATTTATATGGTTGAAAAAATGATAAGTTACTTCCAAACATTAATTATGTGTCACTCCTACTAATGTTGTAAGGTTAGCTTTAACACAAGGCAGATACAAACATCATAGTTTTCCATGTACAATGCTTGAAATATAGAAGTCCAAGAGGAACAATAGTATTCAACACACTAATTTTTATAATGGAATTCTCTTTACTTAGCTTTTATTTAACATTCGTAATTTATATGAATATATAATATCTTAAAACCATCTCACTAATTACAACATATCAAACTCTAATCCTTCTTGTTTGGAGTGCTTGCAACCAACGTTGTGTCAGTCTTAGGATTGAGTATGGAAATCCCCTACATTGAAGCATAAATCCATACATTCATCATTTTTAACATTTTCAATTAAATAGAAGAGGGGGAGAGAGAGAGAGGGAGAAGGAAAAGTTTTCTTCTCACGCATTCACACTTTAACATCCAGTTGCACTTAATATTTTGGTACTAGAGAGAGAGTAAAGATGAGAGAGAAAGTTACGAGACATTTTATTTTCCTTTCACAATGTCATAACCATTTACATTTAATTTCCATTGTAATTTAATTTCAAAGCAATTCACATTTCTCAGTTCATTTACATTTTCAAATCAATCAAGTATCATAGTCATTTCTAGAGAGAGAAAAGGATGAAGAGATAAAATCACCAAATATTAAAAATTCATTCATACAAGATAAAAAATTAAATAAATGTCTACATAGTATTGCAATGGTATTACGAGGTCACATGTGTGGTTAGAAGTCAAATGAGACTCAAAAAGGTGATTCTAACTAAGGTTGAGGAAATTGACCAATACATCAAAAGTGCCTATAAAATGGGTCTTGAAAACACTTGGTTTAAGATTAATCATTAAGTTTTACAATTCCTACTTACTCTACCATTTATTGATAATTTTTTTTGTCCGATGGAGGTTGATTATGACGAGTAGAGCTCAAGTTACAAGGGAAATTTTCGAGCCAGTTATCGTAATTGCATCAGTAGCTCTTGTCACAAAGGGACCAGTGGGACCCAAAACCCACTTACAAAATTAGTTTCCAAAGTAATTTTCATTGAACTAAAGTTGGGTTATGATCGTTCTATTGGCATTCTAGAGGTAAGAGGTAGTGGTTCTCAGTTGTCACTCAGGCTAAGTGACAACCGTAATCCGAAACCGACTGTGTTTTATTAAAAAACATGTCACACAAGTGACTGTTAAGCTAAGTGGGCTAAATAAATTCAAATTAATTGACTAAGTTACCCCATAGTGTCCCACGTTACCAGGGGTCATGCTAGGAGTTTCAAGTTTGTGTTATACTTGGGTATGGCACTCCATGCACGTGAATTTCGAGGTCAAAGTTTTTTTTTGTTTTTATTTTTGCTATGGATGTTTTGAGAGTTCACGTCAAGGAAAGATTTTTTCATTTTTTAGAATTTGGTTCCCTATCATTGAATATTTAATTCTTAAATGCTATAAATGATGAAGTGAAACTTAATGCAAGTAAAAAGGGGAAAACCATACCTTTTTACATAAAACTAGTGATCCCTGCAATCAATGAGACCATATCTACATTAGACATTTCGGTAATGGTATATGGCTTACTCATGTGTCTCCACTTTGCATCACAAACAAGGTCAAAAATTGTATAGTTTCATTATTCTTTCTTTCAAATGTATATTCCAATGAAGCATTAGTAGGTTCATTGATAATGCTCAGAACTTCCCACACAACAATGCATCCCACATGTATGGTTTTTGTTCTCTCAGAGTCATTGAAATAAAAAGGAACAAAACTGTAATGTAGTTCACCTCATTCATTTTCTTCCCCAAAACAAGTAAAAAATTTCACCAAAAATTTCACATTAATCGGTTTCATGTATCTCGCCTTATTGTAAAGTTGAATTCGGTCTGCATTTTTCCTGAAGACTCAACTTCATTTTTCAAAACTTATTGTGTTATGTTTTCTACGATGTGTGTCTCTTAGCTAATTAGCCTAGTTGTGTGGGTTTATTTGAGCTTCTCACTCTACTTGTGCATTTCTATTTTGAATTGTGGTTCTACCAATAAAATATTTGTTTTTTATTCCTTTTCCTTTCAAGTTTTGCATTTGTGAGTTGTTCGAGCCATTGGTGGATGTTTTGGGTCAAACCCAACTTGAATCTGGGTGACTTTGAGTTTCTCATGCTGAATTGTTGGACAATTATTTGTTTGTATTTTTTAACTAGCTCGAAGCTTCCCATCATTTATTTATACATGTGCTTGGTTGTATTTAAATCCCTGATCCGTCCATGTACCAGATCTAGATTGTCATGGCTTTGTTAGTCGTTACCTGGCCCGCCTCTTGCATCATGAAACAAACCTTATGTAATTATCATGAGCTCGAGCCTTAACCTATGATCTGGGTAGCTCATTGAATTGTTTCTTCCAACTCGGATATGTTTTATTTATCTCATGTTTGGCAAAATTTGTAATGGAGTCTTGCTATTTGGTTAATGTGAGCTTGTTGTGCATTGTAGCTTGACTGTTTATGTTCCTGGTTTGAATTAGAGTTTTTTGCATCCCACTTTGGATGATTTGGCTCTATGTTATGACCCTTTTCTTTTTTTCATCACGGTGAAGGCTTGACTTGGCTTGTAAGATTTTTTCAATAGCAAGCCATTATGGGATTCGTTACACATCATCGCTTCTTCCTTAGAATATAATAACAACACATCGAAAGGTAGAATATCCTCTTAAATCTAGATGAACTTATTTCAATACAATTATAGATCTAGACAAATCCATTTTTATATAGTGAGATGAGGATATATTAGAGTTACCTATTTCTCTCCCTGCGCAGGTTGAAAGAACCTAGAATGGGACTGATTTTAGGGAGATATTAGCAGAGCTCCATCATCATAATTCCCAAAATCGTGTCACGTTTTTCTATCGTTGTAATTATGCAATCACTACAAAATTTTTGATGTGTACTTTTCTTTCATGTCATTAACACCTTGGATCCTAGATAAAGTGCTTGGATTATTGTGCATGGAAATGACAGGTCTGAAAACGGCTACGAGGATGATTCATTATCCATGTTCTGCCAACTAGTATGCCTCCGCCTGTAAACGTGGCTCTCAGGTAAGGGAACTACATATCCCTCCCCTTATAAGATCATCATCCTCAATGCGACACAAAACTTAAGCTCAAAGGATATGTAGAAAAGAAAGTCAAAAATGACACATGTCACTTAACAAAACAATTTGTCGATACATTGCGGCCATAAGGAAATAAACTAAATTTGACGATATCTTAAAATTTAATGTTCTATGAATATTAGTAGTTCTCTTTTACTTTATTACTTAGTCCTTTTCCTTTAAATTATTTCTTATCTCAAGTTCTTAATATTCATTGTTTAGAAATTTTCAGTTGTCTGATATTCTTGGGTGTCTAACAATAATTAGCCTCAAGATGTCACACCAAACTCAACACAATATAAATGATCCACAAGACATATTGCTACATACTTTAATGACTATATCACATCACAAGATGTCTAATTCTAGCATGGAAAGACAATAAGTACTCCACATAACGAAGAATTTCCAGCAATTATGTCATAGGCATAAATCCAACACACACATGTGACTAAAAAACATAATCATCATGTTGATACATATACAACTAGTATCACATGACCCAAAGACCACGACAGTACCTACAGAGAGTAAATACCATATCCAATAGTACATAGTAACGAAGAGGAACATCAAACCTCAATCATAACAATGCTTAACAAGACTCACAAGAGTACACATAACTCATAACACCAACTCCATACATCACAAAACAACTACATATATCTCCCAAATAATCAAAAATCAAATCCATATACCTCCTAAAGCATAAAAACTAACTCTATATACATACCAAACAGAAAGAATCATAGTGCCAAAACCAAGCCAGGTCGCTCAACCATAGAGCCCAATATCCTTATTTCTCCATATTGGGTCACTCAACCATAGATCCCCATACATAATATCAGGTCGCTCAACCATAGAGCCCCATATCCTTATTTCTCAACCATAGAGCTACATCTTCTTTCTCAATTTAATGAGGCCAAGTCACCATATGGTCCTAGGAACATAGATCCTTTTCACCCCCACCCAAGTGGTTTAGTAACCTGTAGCTCAAAAAATACATAGCGCTATGACCACCTTGGGGTGTATCCCCATACAGGTCCAACCACTCCATGGTGAATCACATGACCCTATTCCAACACATCATGACATTAGAACTAGTATAACAATCCATTTCAACTTCTAAGTGGCAAATAAAAATCCCAAGGCTTGGGCTAGGCTATAAAACTTCTAAACGTGAAAATAAAATTTAAAACTAAGAAAAAAAAATGGCTAAATAGCCATAGTTACTGAAAAAATATGCATGTTATTGAAAAAACAAAATAAAATGCCCAAAATTGCAACAACTCAACCAAAATTTAAATAGAACAATTTGTTGGTTCCAGAGAAGGAAGAGAAAAAATTAAATTTATGAATAAAATACATATAGAGAAATAACACATCACTATCACTATTTCACCTTATTCGGCCACCAAATGGGCACTCATCGAGTTCCTAGCACTCATACATCAAGCCTCAGATCGTAAAATAACATATCAAATAATACAATTGTCATAATATTTTCCTGAATCATCCCTCCATACTCCCAGAAGGCTCAACATAGTCTCAACATGGACAGATTTTTGTGGATTATTGGTCTCATAGGTCTACTCATTTGCATGGACAAGATAGAGTTCAATGTTCACATTGGACCTTGTTGTCCTAGTGCTTGACCATATTCTTAAGAAGATAGTTTGGGATAACTTTATAATTAAATGAACCCTTCGTAAGATCCTAATGACACAAGTGTAGTTAGTGCACTAGTGTACTATGCATTAAACTCTTGTTAACGATCTCTTTAGTTTCTCACATAGAAATATGCCACCTTAGCTAGTAACAAAATTACACGTTTTTTCCTTATGAAGGTTTAATGGGATAAATGTGTTTTCACACCCTGCACCGAATGATAGTCAGGTATAGAATCACTTGAGTAGAAGTGAATGTAATATATCGAGTGAAATATTGATGCTAATGAACAACGAAGCTATGATGTATTGCTACCAATAATTGTAAATATTACCTTGGAAGGATTTTGAAATGCATAAATTTATAACTTTGTATTTGAACTCAATTTTCCCTTCTTAGATAAAAATTTTCTCTTAGTGTGTAGTAGTGGATTACCTCATGTTTCTCCATGGTTTATGAGTTAAATATATTAGGACTCTCTCTTTTTTACCTTGTACTAGGATGTAGTTTCCACCCTAAAATGCTTTTGAAGTTAATAGCTTGTTGGAACTCCCTTAAGATTATCGTTTAAAGAAACTCTTATGCATTTTGACCCAACAATTTAAATAGTTCCTTGGAAGAAATTTATTATATATTATAGACACCTAAAATATGCTTACACTTAGCATTTCGTCCAATTCAACCGATTAACGACACTTCATTAATTTTCCATTCTTTGCTCCATTCTCGGATCCCATTTATGAAACCTTCTTTGTCGTATTCCTCCTATAATCAACTAATTATACTAATATCACTCTTATTAGCTAGACATTCCTCCTTTCGACCATTCAAAACCTCCCTAGATATCTTTAGATCACTTCTATTGGCTTCCTAGGCTACCTATCAGTCATAATTGATTAACCAGACCCCTCCCAACTCTCAATGAGTCTTTAATCACTTGCTAATCAAGTTTAAGTAGCCTAAATCCTAGGTAATTAGCATAAACCAAGCATAACTAGCCTAATCCTAGCTTAACTAATCCTAAAGCATGTTTATTTAGCTCTTAATCCTAAAGTGATTTTTAGACTTTAGTCCCACATGCACCCAAATTTCAAACTCTCCCAAGTGAAAAACTATAAATAGAAGTGTCACCTTAACTTTCAACCTTACACGTTGTTTACTAACAAAATATCATAACACTTTGGAAATGAATTAAAAATCATTTTTGATAGCTTTAAGCTATTAAACATTTAGATCTCTTCCATACTCCATTGTTAAGAGCTCCTCCATCTTACATCCATCCAATCTGAATATATTTATTAAGGGAAGATATAAAGCTTAGCCATGTAGCTAACTTGGGGAAGTCTCTTCACTATGTTTGGGGAGTAAAACAACACACAATTTGATTGCTTAGAATCTAACTAGGTTCATTTTCGTTAAGCTTTCATGGAGTACTGAGATATTTAGATATGCTAGGATTTTAATGTTTCTTTCAAATTTATATATGCATGTAAATAGATATTTTCTTATTTAGCTCTAATCTTATGGTACATAATTGAGTTAGTTAAGGATTTGAGGTTCTCTAATATCATTTTCATGGCTTTTCAAATTTTCCATTGCATATATATATATATATATATGTATGTATGTATGTATGTATGTATGTCTGTATGTATGTATGTATGTATGTATGTATGTATGTATGTATGTATTTATGTATGTATGTATAAAATAGGTAATATCTTGTACGAGGTCGTACTCCTTGTAGTCTAAATCCTTAAGTGTTACATAAGTGTTGTAAGAATTACATTTGTTCCAAAATGATGTTTATAGAGGACCAAAGTAACCACATAAATGTAGTTAGTGAAAAGGGTAAATAAGATTAAACTAAGGAATGATTGATACGAAAATGGTATGGCATTGAGCGATGCCAAAACTAACTAAAATGTCAAATGTGATCATAAAATGAATGTAATAAAGTAGGGCTCCATGACTAAGACAACAACCTACTAAACTGGAAAAAAAAACAAATATGATGCATGATGACATGGTTTGTTTGAATAAATGTGGATTAAACAACGATGATAATGAAATAATAAAATGGAGCCTTGAGAATGGGATACCTTCAACTATATCCAAGGTCTTATGAGTTAAAGAGGTTACACTCTAGTTGGACTTGTACATGTTAGTAGAACCCTTGGTGTAGATAGGAATATCTTAAATCTAGGACCACTCAGGAAGAAGAATTTATGGGCGAAATATGTAATTAAGACGTTGCTACTTAGAGTGAATCCTGAGGATCATGAAGCATAAGTAGTTTGAAATGTGAAATTCGTCACTTAAACTCAAGGAAAAATTTCTATAACGGGAACATAGGTGTAATGTACCCTTCCTTGCACAATATGATTGTGAAAATATAAATTCCTAATTGGAGTAATGGATTGTGAATCAAGAATGATACAACTTAATTAGTTAACCTTCAGAGATGATTGTAATAACTTGAAAATGAAAAGAGTGTATTGTTCGTATTAAAATAATTATGCAATGAACTCGGGATAGATTTTTCATTGATCTAGTATCTGTTAGTGTGGAATCACAGCACCCCCAAATGAGTTCTATAGGTTTGATTTTCTAGGGAAGGGTCATTTGGTGTGATTGCATAAAATTTAACATTCCCCAAGGTGTGGGACCTTGCAAAAATGGGAAATCCCTCCAGATTAAAGGTTGGTTCCTATTCCTCTATTTGGGTGCATACGTGAGGACTTGTAGAGGATCTATCTCTATACTTAATCCTAAAACTTGTTAAGGGGACAGGGGTAAAAAATGAGGGGTAAGAAATAAGAAATGACTAACTACAAAGTAATGCACCGAAGGAATGATGAACACTTATTTTTCTAATAGACACAAACTAGAAAAATGCATACAATGAACAAGCACAAATAGCCAAATCTATAATGGAAGACCAAATGAAAGTAAAAGAGACAAGAGAGCATCTAAAGTTGATCACAGACGTGTTTTATTGCTCTGTAGATTGATACAGTTCATTACAAAAAATCCAAAAGGAAGAGATGTATTACAAATTTAATGGAAGGCCTAAATCCCACAAATCCCTTTGCTAGAAGGAGGAGGGAGCCTGCACAACAACGAATGTCTAACCCTTTATGATGAATCCCATTCTTGCATTTATAGGTTCGATCAAAGGGAAGGAAGCGAGAGAGAAGAGGGGGAAATAGATCTAAGCCCAACTACCAATGTTAATGGATCTGATCGAAATATGCTCCAAAATCTATTTTTACTGCACCAATATTTGGGTTGAGGCCTTGAAGGAAGAGGAAACAGTTGAAAAAATTGAACCCAATCTAGTTTTTGAGGGAAGAAGATCCCACATTTAAAGCTTGAAGATATTTCCTCCATTTTCCTTTACCTAACCTCGTAAAAATTAAAGTTTTATACCTCCATGGAATTGGCGAGGTTGAGATCTTTCCAATGGTGTAATATTTGCAACATTTCGAGCATTGAGTCAAATGATATGCCCCTTCAAAGTTTGCATCAGGTCCGTACCAAAGGGTGGGAAAATTGTTTGAAAATCAGGTCCCCTATTATCTCCGGGACACGTGGCAGGAGAGCGCTTGCTTGAAATCCTAGCCCAAAATTTTTCTCTTAGAATAGCATGGGGGTGACACGTGTCTTCCTCCATCATCTCACTCAATTTATTTGTTTCTTGGCTGAGCTCTTTGCTCGGTAGGGTCATATTCATTGACTAGGGACACGAGACAATATGGTGCACATTTGAGGGCCCTTTCTCAAATTCACCCTTGAGTTACCACCGTTGAGACACTTAGCACTATCTATTGGCCTGCTATTATGCATTGACAATTCAAACCAACTCTGCCCCTCCATTTTTGAGACTAAACACATGGAGACACCCCGCTTCCTTGAAATCCCGGTCTAAAGTTTGCCTTTGGGGGAGTGTCAAGTTGGCACTTGTCGGACTTTGCTGATCTGTGCACTATTCAACGGTCTTTCTTGCTTTTCATATTTTTGGGCTATGTGGTGAGCTCACACTCATTTGGGTCTCTGCTCTGGGACTAACTCTTGAAGATGTGTCACACTGAAACTTGGAATTATCCACTTGTACTTTTATACTTAGCTAATTTTTAGGCCTGCCCTGTCTTCCTTTTGACTCTATTTGACTGTTTGCTACGTGCAGGGCTGACACAGCTTTGAGTCTTCACCTTGGGCTTCCTTTCTATATTTTCATTGAGCTGACACCTGACATTTTCTTCCTTAGTTGAACACTTTTCAATGGCCCCACAACTTTTGAATTTCTTGACGTGTGAAATCCTAGCTTTAGTTTGGGCTTCCCCTTTTGGATTCACCTTTGGAGAAGTGTTATTAGGAAATGTGGCTCCTTCCGCTACCACCTCCATACTTAGTCAATTTTAGGACCTTTTTTGAACAGTTTCGAGCTTGGGGAATTCAGATCTTCACCGTTTCTTCCCCTTTTTGTTTCTTGTTCCTTTGTGGCATCACCTCTTCTTGTCTTCCTCTGCTATTCCATAGTTGAGTTGACTTGTAACTTAAAGGATGGATTTAAGACCTGGAAATGGCTTGACAGAGTCATTTCTTTTACACAGGGTCCCTTAGTCTCTCTCAGCCTCCACCACTCCATGGTTGAGTCATTCTATGACCACTTTGTAGGATTTGAATGAGTTTTCTCAGGTCCTTTCTATGCAGGTACGTGGCTGATCAAATATTTGGCCTGGGGGAAAAATATGGATAGCAATTTGGTGACTCACAGGGGTATCTTCTTGCTAGATGAAAAGACCAATTACCTTTTTGTATCAGTTGGGAATGGAGTTGAGAACGATGGTTTGAAACTAATTCCACCTCAGATTCACCAGCTCGGCTATTTGCACTCTTGTTTTTCATGAGAAATCTCCAATTGAAGGTTTCTGAAAGTAGAAAATTGTTTCTACCCACGGCTTCATCTTGTTGACCTAAATGGACTATATAAGAGCAACAAAACAACACCACAAGTATGTAAAAAATTTGAAATCATACATGCACCAAATGGAACATGTAGAGCGTGTAAAGAACTTAGGAAAAAAAAGGAACCTATACTACAGAAATGCGATGTGCCCAAGCACTTAGAGGAAAGAGAAACTAAACTAATATGTACAAGGTGAGATTTTCCTTTTAGTAGTAGTGCTTAAGATAGACTTTTGTTCACTAGCAATCTATGACCCTTCACCATCTAATGTAGACAATTGGAAAGCATTGCTACTTTTACATTTGGTGACCATGTAAGGGTCACTCCAGATGGCATCAAAATTGGAATGCCTTCCTGGTTTTTCTCAATCTGCATCCCATTTCAAAACTAGGTTTCCTTCCTAGAAGGTCCTTGATTTTACCTTCTTGTCGAAACATTTATTTATTGAAGCTTCATTCTTCCCTATTTCTTGTTGAGAGCATGATCCCCAAAATGAAAGGTTTCTTCTAATTATGTATCAATTTAAACATACCTGGCCTCCATTGGTTCAAATTATAAAATCTCTAGTTTCTTTGGCGAGCTCTAAATACTCATGTAACTCAAGTGATATAGGCACAGTTGGCATTACTTATTTATCCATAGACAAGTTTGAAGTGGACGATTTTCCTGTAGATATCTTGGAGAGTTATTCTATCATCCCATAAGGCCATTTTGAGCTTTGTGTGCTAGATCCAATGATTCTCATCAAGAGTTCTTCTGATGATCTTTAATAGGTTCTTGTTTAAAGACTTGGCCTGGCCATTACCTTGAGGGTAATAGTTTGATTAAGTTTCTCAAGCCAAGTCCCATTCTTAAAAACCCATCCAAGTGATCTTATCAACATATGTTTACAAATAGCATTATTATGGTAAAAAGCCTTTCTTCGGGTGGGAATATCTATGAATGTGATTTCACTAAAACTTCATAGACAAATCTAGGATATTAAACATTGTTGGAAATTCCTAGAGTGTCACTGCCTCTCGGTCCATTTTGTGAACTAGCATTGCTCTGTCAGAATCAATTGTGTATGCACAAAGTCTTGATTTTGGATTGATCTCAATATATAGCAAATTGATTTGCCCCACCCTTCCTAATGATAGACTAAGGTTGTACTCGCAACTCATCGCATCCTATGTTAGTGAGGACCTTTATTTAATAGTAGATGAAGGACATTAAAGTACAACTGAAGCGCTAATAGCAAACAAGGCATGAAGAGCCTTCGCATTACATCACATTCAAACTAGAGTTGATTCAACCATTTATAACAAAAGCATTTATGAATGCCATGTTGCATAGTTAATAAATCTATTTTTTTATGATGCTAGTCTTATAATATTTAAGTTGCAGTCTTTTGACACTCAACTTGAAGACTCTTATGTACTCTTCTTCATTCATTCAAAAATACTCCTATGCAAGAAAAATTAGGCTCATGACCTCCAATAAACCATAAGTAGAGATTCACCTCAAAGTGGGGAGCACCAGGAGTTCTATATAGGGCCAACTCCTGATTAACTTTTATTTAGTAAAAATTTATAAGGAAAAACCTTTAATTATTCAATCAAGTAAACATGCAAATCAAAGATTAAAAGTCTACTCTAATCCCTAAAGATCACATGGGAAATTTGAAGTTTCAAGTCATATTCAGATGCATCACAATCAATGGGGACCACCCTTGCACTTCAATCATTAATCTCAACATGTCGATAGGCCAATCTTCTGGACAATAGCAAATTATTGATGTTTTGAATATAATAGAGTGAGTGGTTCACTTTTAGTTGTAACATCAAATTGGACGTCTATTTGTTACATTCGACCATAAAATCTGTCAAACTTAAATCGATGCCTATTATAATTATCATTTATAACCCCCCTTTTCATTAAAACTGAGTATATAACATAGTTATGCTAGACAAAAATATTTGAATCTGATTAAGTCCGACAGACTTAATGTGGATAGATCGTATACAATTATTGACTGATCATTGCACAAAGAAAGCACATGAAAAGAAGGATTGTTGGTTCAAGGAAAACAAAGAGAATGTAACTAGATAAGTGTAAAGAGGAAAATCTTTGCAAGTGAGGTAATGCAAGATGCCCTAATTCTCTCCTTGGATAGTAAAATAGAATCTTGGTTTTAGATTCAGGAGATTCTTTCCATGCTACCCCCTAATAAGGGTTATTTAAGAAATTATGTCCAGGGTAATTTTGGGCATGTTTATTTAGGAGATGATGAACTATGAAATATTACTGGTAAAGGTGAAGTTAATCTAAAATTTTAGAATGGAAATACATGGATATTGAAAGATGTGAGGAATTTACCAAGCGTCATGAGAAATCTAATTTTTTCAAGACAACTAGGTGAATCTGGTTACATAGTTATTCATTCATAGATGAATCTTGGAAAGTTACCAAGGGAGATATTGTTGTGTAATAGGAGGAAAGAATATAGGAACATTGTATTTTTCTACCTATATTATTGATTCCGTTTTCTATTCTATCTACTTCAGATTCATATGCAAGCATGTGGCATAATTGGCTAGGCCATATGAGTAAAAAATGAATGGATATCTTAAAGGAAAAGGGTAAGTTATTAGATTTGAAACATGTAGATCTTTATTTCTGTGATCATTAAATATTTGGAAACAAAAAGAAAGTGATATTTCGTAAAGTTAAGGAAACAAAGATGGAGAAAAAATTGGACCTTGTGCACTCAGATGTGTGGGAACCAGCCCAAGTAGCTTCTCATGGAGGATCCTAATATTATGTGACTTTCATTGATGATGCCAAAAGAAGGTATGAGTTTATTGTATAAGCCTCATAAATATGAAGTTTTTGAGACTTTTAAAAATTGGAAATACCTTGTATAAAATCAAACAAATTTAAAGTTAAAATTCCTTAAATCTAACAATGGTGGTGAGTACTACAACAAGGCTTTTAATGATTACTATTTAGTGAATGGAATACAAAGAGAAAGAACAGTTCCTAGAACACCATAAGAGAATGGTGTGGCTGAAAGAATTAACATGAAATATCATGGAACACGAAAGAAGCATGAGGATACATGTTGGATTTTCCTTACATATTTGGGAATAAGTAGTAGACACAGAAGTGTATTTAATCAACCATGGGCCTTCAAGTGCACTATATGGTGGAATACAAGAAGAAGTTTGGATTTTCCTTAAAGTTAAAATTCCTTAAATCTAACAATGGTGGTGAGTACTAACAACAAGGCTTTTAATGATTACTATTTAGTGAATGGAATACAAAGAGAAAGTCAAACGGTTCCTAGAACACCATAAGAGAATGGTGTGGCTAAAATAATTAACATGAATATCATGGAACACGAAAGAAGCATGAGGATACATGTTGGATTTTCCTTACATATTTGAGAATAAGTAGTAGACACAGAAGTGTATTTAATCAACCATGGGCCTTCAAGTGCACTATATGGTGGAATACAAGAAGAAGTTTGGATTGGAATATTTATTTTATTAGAGTATATGGTTCATAAGCTTTTGTGCATATTGATAAAGAAAATAGGAAAGATTTGGATGTTAAATCCAAGAGATGTACTTTTATTGGTTATGGCTCTAGCGATTTCGGATTCTATTTTTGGGATTTAGATGATTCTAAGATTGTTATGAGTCATGATATTGAATGGAATGAAAATATAATGTAAAAGAATCAAATTTTGATACCCAAGGATGAATCAGTGGAATAGTTTTTGGAAGAAAATGTATTCTCAAATTTAAAATTAACACTTATAGGTACTAGTTTCAGTTTCAATAACCAGTGTCGACACCCACAACACCAATGTCGGTAGCTTGAACTGACGTTGTTTTCTTGGACTGATGTCGGTTACAAATGACCAGGTTCTGTCACTGTCAGAAGTTGATACGAATCTAAAAGATGTACAAAATGAGTGTCTGGAACCCCATACTTTTTTTAGAAGGTCGCACTGAGTAAGTAGACCTCAAGAAAGATTTACACGTTCCTTAAAATATCTATTATTGACTGATAGTGGTGAGCCCAAATTTTTTGAAGAAAAAATCCAGGAGGATACCCACAAGAAGTGGGAGCATGGAATGGATGAGGATATGGAATCCTTTAAACAAAAGCATACATGGCATTTGGTTATGTTCTTAGTAGGTAAGAGAAAATTGTAGAACACATGGGTTTATAGGATCAAGGAAGAAGAGGGTATATAGAAATGATACAAGGCAATAATTGTTGTAAAAGGGTTTGCAAAAAATTGATATATTGATTTTGGTGATTTTTATGTCCTGTAGTAAAAATGAATTCCATATGTACTATTTTGAGTTTAGTTACAGTAGAATATTCACACTTAGAGAAACTTGATGTTAAGACAACTTTCCTTCATGGTGATTTGGCGGAAGAGATATATGCAACAAACATTTGGATATGAAGTCAAGGGATGGGAGAAACTTGTGTGCAGGTTGAAAAATAGATTGTATGGGATCAAACAAGCTCTAAGGCAATGGTATATGAGGTTTGACTATTTTATGCATGAGCATGGTTATATGAGATGTGAATCTGACCATTGTCTTTATTTCAAGAAGCTTGAAAATGGAAGCTATGTTATTTTGTTATTGTATGTAGATGATGTTATCACCGAATCACAGCACCCTTATGTTTGTACAAGTGCATATACTTGAACTCACGGTGTGATTGGATAACATGGGTACTATCTCCAAGTTGTGGGACTTGCTACTTGAGATAGACCTCAAGAGAAAGTTGGTTCTTGCTCCTAAACTACCTGCCACAATCTACTCTAATGCAGGATAAGCTAACTGTTCTAATCTAAATTTCCAAGGGACCAGGGAGAGAGAATGCATAAAATGAAATCCTACACTAAAGCGGTGATACACCAGAAAAGGAGGGTGTGAGAGTAGTCTCCAAATGTGTGAAATATAGAGGGAAAGTGCACACTAGAAGAGGTGATGACGGTTCACCATAATATAGCAAAATGCATTCACAACAATATTCCAAGCATACACAATGATAATGAATCCCTGCAAGAACATAATAAATAGACACAATATTCTTATAGAAATATCAAAGAGGCAAGAAGAATGAAAGAAAACACAGCAGGGGAAGATACATCCACAAACTGGTATTTTATTGCTTCATGATATGCACAGTTCAATCTTTTACAAGCTAAAGGCCTGGATCACCATGCAAGGAGTCCAATACAAGGGCCTGCAACACACTGGCTTCACAAAGCAATTTTGGTAGAGCTTTTCTACCCAAAAAATCTCTCTTTTACAATGAGCCCAACACTCCAATTTATAGAAAAATGAGAAGGAAAAGAGAAGGAAAAATGGAAATCCCAAAATCTGTCCTTCAACCACCTGTAAGAGGCATTAAATTGAGTGAAATGGTTATATATTACTTGCAAAAGTCTCCCCATACTGTCCCATGTGCTGCAGCAGAGAAAGAATGATGACCATGCCTCTTAATTGCACTCCCAGCTACCAAATAAAACATTGTTCTAAACCCGGCCACGTTTTCTTAAAAATATCAATCAATTTCTAATCAAATATGGAATTTCTTGACTTTTTTCCATCGGGCTCGGAACCATGATTCCAACGGTACCAATTTTGTGTGATTTTGTTGAGAAATGCAAAATTTATGGCCTTCTGAGTGCGGGCAGCTATTTTGGGCCTGGCAGGCGTTTTCTGTCATTTGACGGGAATGAGCATTGATTGACTGGAGCCGAATATGTTTATCTTATTTAAATATATCTACCCTCATTAAAAATAATAAATCCAGTTTTTGAGGCGTAGAGGACGTCGTGCTTGTTCCAGAAAGTCCAATTTTGTGGAAATCGGAGCTCGGAGTCAAAAGTTATGGCCATTTGAAGTCTCACGGGCCAAACGTTGACTTTTCTTCTCTGCCTTCGGCCGCTTCAGCTTTTCGCGTCCCATGCGTCCCTTTGTCCCGAATGTCCTAGTGCTGTGCAGGACAAATTCTTTCGAACCGCCCGAAATGGGCTTCCATGTCCCTTTTCTGCCGGTGACACGTGGCGTGATCTGATTGGCTTTCGGCTCCTTCGGCTATCTGCGTCCCGCGCGTCCCTTTGTCCCATTCGTCCCAGTGCTGAAGTTCCCTATTTTGGCCGAACCGGCCGGTTCACATACTTGCGACCCAGATGTCCCATTTTCTTTCGGACCATCTGGGACAAATTTCACATACTTCCGATTCGCCTGGTTCGCGTCCCTTTGTCCCGCGCGTCCCGGACTGTTTCGGGCTGCCTTGACTCATTTCGGCCGATCCGGCTGGTTCGCGTCCCTTTTTCCCACACGTCCCGGATGCTGCATGGACCGCTTGGCGGCCTGGCGGCCTTTCGGCCGGTTCGCGTCCAGATGTTCCTCATGTCCCGACTATCGCAAGGACCAGGACTTAGCCATTTTTCATGATTTTTTCTGGCCCGAGCTTATTTTTTGCAATTTTTTCACATTTCCTCAGAACTTGCTCTCTTCTTCTTGGACAGGGGAGTTAGAAAAAATATGAGGGGACCCTAGAAACATGAAATTTTTTCCCTGACTCAATCTATTTGCCTGGGACTTGAGAATTTGATGCATGTTATCAAATTTACCTTGAGGGGTGAATTTTGGATAACAGATGATATGATTATTGTTGGATAGAGCATGTAGGAAAATTTTGAGCTTAAAGAAAAGTTATTTCATATATTCTCAAAGAAGGATTCTAGAGATGCAATGATAATCCTTGGCATATGAATTCACAGAGATAGGAAGAATAGGAAATTTTATTTGTCTCAAGAAGATTATATCAATAACATGTTGGAAAGTTTTAATGTGAAAAATTCAAAACATTATAAGTACACCTATGGATGGAAACTTTAAATTAAGAAAATATCATTTTCTTACATCACATGAGGAGGTCAAGTACATGACACAAGTTTTATATGCTTCAATAGTTGGAAGCCTAATGTATGCTATGGTTTGTACTAAACCAAACATTGCATAGGTAGTGGGAGTTGTGAACATATTTATGGCCAATCTAGGTAAATAGAATTGGAAATAATTCCAATGGATACTTAGATATTTGAGACGGCTATCCACTATACATTTATACTACGGAGGCTTATGTACTTTTTTATGCATCTATGTTGATTTAGATGTGGATGGATATTTGGATGGTAGGAGAAGCACCACTATATATGTATTCACAATAGAAGGGAAGACAAGTAGCTAGATTTTGAGATTGTAGAAGGTTGTGGCCTTGTCTACTACAGAGGTCGAATATGTTACAGCTATAAAGGCTAGTAAAGATATGATATGGATGAGAAGGTTCATGGAAGAGTTGGGAAAGGAGAAAGAGGATTGTAGATTGTAAAATAATAGTCAAAGTGTGATTCATATGAAAATAACTTAGCATTTTATTCAAGAATAAAACAAATTTAGTCGAGATATCACTTCAAATGGCAAGTGTTGGAGAATTGGAAGAAAAAACTGGAGAAAATTCATATAAATGTGAACCCTGCAGATATGCTAATGAAGTCATTGGTAAAGGATAAGTTGGAGCTATACTCCACTTCTGTTGGTCTTGGAGTTTGAGACTTGAAGATGAATAAATAGACCAAGGAAAGGATCCAAGGATGGAGCATTATGATATAGTGTAACAATTTATCTCCAAGTGGGATATTGTTGAGTTGTGGAGCTAAATGGATTCACAAATAGGATGCTTTACAAACTTGCAGGTTTACACAGTAACTGATTGTGGTCACCTAGGAGCAACTAACATTTTTTACTTGTGTGTGAATGTTTTTATTTTAGACGTGGGTTTTAATCCTACCCTTGGTTATAAAGGTGATAAGATGTTTATAAATGCATAGCTAAGTTACCCTAATGTTTGTATATTCTTATAAGCTAGAAATCTAGGGTTAGAAGAAGTGTATAGAGATTATTGTAATAATATTTTCTTGGAGAAAGTTGAGAGAATATTGTGAAGAAAAAATATTGCTAATGAGATGTGGAATATTGTAGATCTTCTTTGTATTTCATATGTAAAGCAAAGAAGAATAGATTGGCTGTCTCTTGGTGGACATAGCTCACACTAGGTGAACCACGTTATATCTTATGTATTTTTCTTCTACTTTAATTTCAGTTTTTATTACTTGTATGCTTCAATTGAGTATAGATCTATACAATAATGGTGTGTGACTAACTCCAACAAGATGTAGTGCAGTGCTCAATCGTAAGTTTACCACTGTGATAGCTGAGGACATTCCAAAACCTCATTATACATCTTTCTTTTTAAGGATTTGATGTCTATTTGAGGGTTTTGTATGTCAATACTTCATTATAAGTTTCTATCAACTTCAGTGATCACTGTGTGATCCCTTAGAAAACAAAGGTGAAAAACATAGAATACCTCATGACCACTTACAGGATATTTTTTGAGCATTTCGGTAGACACAAGAGCCCATAAATAGGACTAGGGCACCCATAAGAACCCATGTCCCTCTCCAAGAGCCCCAGTCTAGGTATATCGTCAACTTGCAAAATTTTATGAGGCTTTGTGCGATGCTTCTCCCTCTTTGTTCATCTGGTAAGAACTTTGGTACAGTCTATATTTTATTGTGAATAAACTAAGTACCTTCTTATCCTCCTTGTAATTAGGGATTGATATTTTATTGTTTATCTTGATTTTCTTTATTTCGATACTTAATTATTTATTCATTTACTGCTACAGTAAGAATTAGACTAACTATATAATTTCATATTTAGCTTAACCAGTGGGTGCGATGGTGTTATTGAATGGTTGAAGTACAATTGGCATTCGGGTGACAATGGTATTTGGTAGTCAAAGTTGGTTTAAAGCATATGATGATATGATATTTATATTAGCATCCTTATCGATCATCAATATTTTAACGAGGATATCGTTGACTTGAGTGGTGATGAAGAGGGGAAGATCATGGTCTTCTAGCTATCATGATGGTATTTTGGAACTGTAAAAAGATATGACATTATATGTTCAAAGAGTTATTAAAATATTTGCAAAGATTTGTGGATCATCTGAAGGAACTGATATGGATTAGAGATCTATGATCATGGCTTATCGGTGTGAGAATGAGGTTTGCACCATCTTGTAAAGCTACATCTTAACTGGACCTTGGTCAAGTTTTTTGATGAAAACATTTTGAACTGTGGTGGTAGATTGTATATGGGTAGTGGTAAGGCTGGAAACCTTGGCCTTTGTAGGAGGTGCTTGGTTAAATGGCTCAGGAGCCAGTAGAACAATGAATTTTCTCTTTTTTTTGATACAATGGGCTAGGTTCTATTGGTTATGTGTATTCCATTGATTTGATGAGGAGGAACCTTCTTAGAAGACCCCTCATTTTTATTGACCATTGGTGTAGACTAGGATTTATATGTAATGGTTTTGGATGTTTTATGAGTCAATTTTTATCTTTGAAGATCCAAGAGAAGAAGGACCTTATTTGCAAGGTTTTTGATGACATCCTGGAGAGATTTACAATATTCTGTATGATGTCTTAGTGTTTGATGATAATTACAAAAGGCATCAAAGCTATATCAGGAAGGTGTCCACCCTCGAGATCCAAATGGTTTAAGAGGGGATAGAACAATAATGGAATGTTGAAGTAGCTTTTCGTGGGTTGATTCCAATAAACCTTTTGAGGTAGATTTAAGGAAAGTGACGATTCTTTTTTTTGGATAGGTGTTGATGATGTTACATTGGATGTAGTTTCTTTGGATGGGCATTGAGGAATGGTATTTTATTATGTAGCACTAATAGGTAACTTAGATGAAGTATGTGGCCCTAGAATGGAGGGCAAGGGTTTTAATTTTTGTGTTAAAGGTGTAATAGTGTGACGTGTTATGATTGTAAGAATTTTAGATGAAGGGGCACATGGATGTATAATAGGATTTTGGGATGCATAAAAAATGATATTGGGAAACATGGTCTTCATATGAGATTTTCACAATTTAAATACTGGGTTTTGTTTATAAGGTTTTTAAAGGACTAGTGGATGAATTTTCCATGGATGGGGTACATGTGGATGAAGATGTTTTAGTTTCTGCAGTAAGACTAGCGGATGTGCCCAGTTCTATTGATGTTTGATTTTTTTTTCTATTGTAGATCTACTGGTAGAACGGTTGAGATGTGGATTTTGTGACTTTGTTGATAGTGTGATGGGCTTGGACTATATTAGGCTATAACTGATTGGTAGATGGGGAGTGATGAGGGAATGGTTGTTTAAAGAAATCTAAATTTTTATTTTGAGGTGTGTTCAGATTATCTAATTGTAGTGCACCTTTGTTGATAAGATCTTGAAGAGCATTTTTGAATGAACAAAACCTTTTGATTTCGGGGCCTTTGACCATATGGTATTTACAATATTAATTTTATCTATTCCAAGAAGGTTTTAAAATAGATGTGTCAATGGGATGGATAGAAGGAAGAGTGATCATGTTGGCCACAAGGAGTCTATCAAATATTGCACTATATGATTCATTGATAAGGGTATAGTTACATTGAGGACGAGAGAAATTAGTGGTCAAACATTATTTAAGAGCGGATTTGATGACTACTATGTTGGATGATGATTTGGATTTGTCTTGACTAGAGGATTTTTTAGATGAAAAATCACATTTTGGTTTCTTCAACCTAATTTTAACTATACCTTCTTCAAGGGAACAAAGCTCAATTTTGCAAGCCATGATGAAGGCCTCATCAAATGTCTAGAAATATTGGAGTTTTAACATGGATGAGATGTTCTTAGCACAAGAGCAAGAGAAAAATTATAATATCTTAGTTTGTGCGAGGGAAATTAACACTTGATTGATAAAACCTCTCCAGTGGGCAAAAAATTCTATAATGGACTCCTATTTAAATTTTTTGATTGCATATACGTTTGGTGATTGTGATTTTACAACAAATATTGATTGAGAAATGTTCAAGGAAGAGCTAAGAAAGCTGTCAAAATGAAAAGAGTGAATATTGAGGTATGTTGTTATACATATCAAAGGAAAGGAAAACTAAGGACATAGGGAATGTCCTCAACATGAGATCTTGGTCATGTGCTATGAGGTAACAAACATACCTACAGGCCCAGATGTGTTGTTGAGTATCTTCTTTGCTTTTAAATTTGAGGAACTTAGGATGTTATCAGTGATGAGGATAGGATCTGTATGGTACGGATGGATGAATGGGTTAGTTGCATATTTGTTTGTATGATAATATGTTCTTGTGACCCATATAAGAGGCTTCAAGGATAGATATTTTGTTCATTAAATCATGGAGAGGGTCAATTTGTGGTGGTTTTATACTGGATGAGGACGAACCAGGTTGATTATATGATAATTGATTTGACTATTGATAAGGTTGATGTTATGAAGGAATATTATGTTTGAATGGGGTATTTTGTTGATGAAGGGTACTGGGGGGTATATTATAAATATGTTTTGAAACTAAAGCTTGTGAAGGTTGAATATATTGTTATTGACTAGGCATGGAAATGTTAAAGAGGGGTTGTGATTATTGAGATATATAATAAAAGAGAATCGATGTATGATTAAAGGGTTGTGATTGATGTGGTATATATTGGAAAGGAATTGAAGAGTGAATGAGTGGTTAAGACCATTAAGGTATATGCTGAAAGGGGATATATGTGTGAATGAGAGGTTGAGAGGAAGTAGGGATGGTAGAATATTTTTGTGAAGGATGGATGGTAGAAATAGATATATTGTTGATAGGTGGTATTGATGTAGGGATAGACATAACTATGTTTTGAAAAATTGAAGTGGGTTATTGGGATGGGGTAGGTTGAAATGTGCTTAATGGGATAACTATTGAAATCAAAGGAGGAGTTTGGATGGTAGGAGAGACTAACAAGGTTTACATGGACTAAGAAGTATTTGTATTATTTTGGGATGATGCAGATCCACATGAAAGGTCTGGTGAATATGTAGGTTTTTTATTTTTTATGTCTTCTGAGGATAACACATTAATATAGAGGGAAATGATAGGGGATGAAGACATAACACTGGATATTTTTTAATGAGTTCTAGTGGGATAAGGGTGTATTTTTTGGATGACCAATTTGTGATTAGGGTCAAAAATATAGGAAAATTCATATGGTGTACTGAACATTGGGGCTTTTGATTTAGGTGTGAATGGTTTGAGATGCAAACCCCAAGAAATAAGATATCCATTAAGAGAAATGGGGTTTGAATCCAGTTTTTCATAAAAGAAAAGATCCCTACTATCAAATAAACAAGGAATAGGTGTGTCAGGTATTTCAGATGATTCAGATTGGATACTGGGAGAATGTGGAGGTTCTCGATCTTCCATTCTAGGTAATAAAGATGATCGTCACTTTTCTAGTAAACACGAGGTGTCATCAATGTGGGTTTAAATATTTTCAATATATCGTTGGAATTTTTGTATCATATTTTTTTAAAGTTTAAGATGGAATTGTTGTCTTGTAGTAACCATGAAAGAAAAAAATCACCTAAAAATGAAAAAGGAAACTAAATTTTTTATTATAGACAGTGAAAAAATCATAGAGAAGGAATTTTAAATTATCTTGATTAATTTAGAAGAAAAATGAAATTTGCACAATGACTAACATGGTTCTAGAAAATGGCTATCTATGGATGGTTTCAAGTGATGTTTAAGGTTGGAATCCTCGATATACCTGAAGGTATGTGCAGCCCGAATATGTGTTTATGTTAGTATGAGGGCTTGATATTTGGGCCTACCCCTTCACTTCACAGTCCCGTAATGATAAAGGAGTCAAGTGCTTAGCCAAAATACCAAAAACCAATTATTTATGCTTTTTTAGAACACCGAGTCAACTTCTCCTCTTGGTGATGAAATCCAAGCAGGTCCACATGGGTAGGAATGTTTTGATACAATTTTTTTTTTATGTGATTTGGTTGTGGGTAGGGGGAGATAAAGTGAATTTAATCTAATAACCTCCTAATTAAACTATGTGATTAAGAAGGATGAGAGTTACATTTTAAACCCAAAATAAAAATTGATTTTGATTAAGACAACAAACAAGAATGCAATTCTTTTATAGACAAATAAAGGATAAAAATTGCACATGTAAAATGCTTCCTTTTTTATTCTATAATTTTTTATTTTTTTATGCACAACTACAACACAATAAGAAAAAAACTCCTAAAACAACAACCTGAAAGGGTTAGAAGAAAATAGAGAACAAAAAAGAGAAACAACAGTTAGAGGCTAACTAACTGAGAAATCATAAAAAATCTACAGATATTGTTGGCAATTTAGGGGAATCACTAGTGATTCACCAAAATCACTGGCGATTTGACTAGATTGTTAGTGATTGTAAAGTAGAGAACCTAAAGGTGTAAATTAATTAATTTGAAATGAAAGAAAAGGAAATGGGTCCCACCGGGTGTGCCTGAATGTACCACATAGTTATTTTATTTCTAACTTTAACTTAATAAAATGAAATAACAAAAAAAAATTACCTTATTAGACAAATTTTTTTATTGATACCTATGATGATGAACGTCCATGCTAATGGATAAAAGATCCTTCTTATTTTGCTTACAAAGAAACTTACAGATCATAGAAAACTGAACAAACTAGATTAGATATATGGATACAAAATATTCTTGGAAAGGGATGATTCTAGTAATCTAAAAGGTCTTCTTTGGAGGATGTCAACTTGCTTTAATATAATTAAGTAGATTGATCAAGATAATGATAAAGATATATATATAAACAACAAAGATAGATTGACAGTATATAAGAAGTTGCAGAACTCAAGGTTGAAGGTTAAGTCTTGTGTAGCTTCAAATGTGGCCCAGAAAAGGGTGCATACAATCTGAATAGACTCAAAATAATTATACCAAAATTATTTAGTCTCTTGTTGGATCTTGCATAGGAAATCAAATTGATCCTTTGTATGTTCAATGTCAGTAACAAAATGTATTGCACACAACATAAGCTCGTGAAGGATGTTGTATTTTTCCAAAAATAAGGGCTACTGAACTATGGGAAGGAAGTAAATACTTTTCATAGGATGAGACTGGTCAGGCACTGCCATCTAAATTAAAGCCATGATTGTAGAGAACAAGTTAAATCCCTATTTGCAAAGAACAATTTAAATCCAAAAAGATCGATAAAACTAAGAACCAACTGATAAATTGATAAAAGGATGTAAATTGACATGGATCACTGGAATTTCAGAGGAATCATAGGTGATCAGACATAATATATGGCGATTGGAAAAAATCACTTGCAATTACAGTAAAAATGATGATTTTTGATAAAATGATAAACAAGGATTTAAAATGGTGATTTTTGATTTTTTTTTATACTTATATAAAATGTAAATGATGAAACAACATAGATAAATACCTTTTGATGAATAAGTGAGCTGAAAAATGCTTCCAAACGTCAGATGGATCCAATTGGATTCAATGGCCAATTTTCAAACTTCCTGATAGATGATTGATGAAAAATACTATCAAAATGATGTGTTGACAATAGCGTGAGGTTGATTTAGGCTCTTGATGATCTCTTGAATGAATTATACTGATAGTGGAGTCAAAAAATGAAGTGCAAGTATGCACAAAATATTTCTGAAGATCCTTGAGAAAGGATTAAAAACTCCTATTTATAATAGCTAGCAATCGGTTATGATCAGCGGTGATTCGTGATTTTCAGGAAAAAGTTTTAGAAGTGGTTAGAACAACTTTCCAAATAGGTTTTTTGAGTAAACGATCAAGGAAAATGGTTGATGGGAGGTTGGGGATGAATTTCATAGGTTAGGATGTGGGAATAAAATATATAAGAGTGGTTTTAAGATGTTTAAGGTAAATTTAAAGTGGTTAGGTTGTTTAAGATGTGTAAAATGGTAATTTATGAGAGTGTAAATTTTTTTTACTAAATGAAGAGAGGGTTACTTAGGATAATCGAATAATGATAAGTTTTCGATTAAATAGTGTAGGTATAAGATGAAGTAGGTAGGTAGACAAAAAATCAATGTCCATAGATCCCTGAGTCATCAACATCCAAGCTAGTTAATGACAACCAAAAGCTAGAAATATTCAAACATCCATTTCCTAAACATGACAAGAAAGTTATTCATTCTTCAACTAATCATACATATCATGTTGTGCCTCCTTCATTGGGGGCTACTGATTTTATAGTTTCTCATACTGATGCATCTCCACCACTCATCATATTCTCTAATCACAATTATTGTACTACATTTTATTTTAATACATTACACATCAATGCTTTTATTACATATTGTACTGTTAATAACACTATGATCAATCCATTGGCTCATATTTGTGTGTTCTCTCTTGCACTCCTCTCTCTCAAATTTCATATCCAATTCACAAATTTTATGGTTACATATAGATTTTAGTTATTGTTATCACCGAATCACAACACCCTATGGTTTACACACGTGTGTGTGCTTGAGCTCAGAGTGTGATTGGATAACATGGGTTCTATCTCCAAGTTTTGGGACTTGCTACTTGAGATAGACCTCAAGAGAAAGTTGGTTCTTACTCTTAAACTAACTTCCACAATCTACTCTAATGCAGGAAAAAATATCTTCCTAATCTAACTTTCCAAGGGACCAAGGAGAGAGAATACATGAAAAAAAATCCTACAGTAAAGTGGTGATACACCAAAAAGGAGGGTGAGGATATCCTTTCAATGTGTGAAAATTAGAAGCAAAATGCATGCTAGAAGAGGTGATTACAATTATCCAAAGTCCAAAAAAATGCATTCACAACAACATTTCATACATATACAATGATAATGAATCCTTGCAAGGGAATAAAATAGACACAATATATATGCAATGAGATTGAAGGGGAAAGATGAATGCAAACAAACACATTAGGGGAAGATACATCCACAACTTTCATCTACTATTTCATTGATATGCACAGTTCAATCTATTACAAAATAAGGGTCTGGATCAACATGCAAGGAGTCCACTACAAGTGTGTGCAAAAAATTAGATTCACAAAACAATTTTGACAAAGTTTTTCTTCTCAAAAACTACCTCTCTTTAAAATGAGCCCATCACTCCAATTTATAGAAATCTGAGAAGAGAGAAAGAGAGGGAAAAATGGAAATCCTGAAATATGTCCTTCAACCACTTGAAAGATGTAGTAAATGAAGTGAAATGATGTTTTATTTCTTACAAAAGGTTCCTCATACTGTCCCATAACTTGCAGCAGTGAAATATGTTAAACCATGCTTCATTAATGCATCCCAACTACTAAATAGAACATTGTTCTGAACCTAGACACATTTTCTGCAAAAACACAATCTATTTCTCATCAAATTACAAATTTATTTATTTATGTGCATTGGGCTTGGAAACATGATTCCAACAGTACTAATTTTGTGTGTTTTCATTAGAAATGCACAAGTTATGACCTTCTGAGTGTGGGAAGCTATTTTGGGTCTACCAGACATTTCTGTCACTTAATGGGAATGGGCATTTAACTAACTAGAGATGAACATGTTTCATTTATTTTCATAAATATAACCTCATTAAAATTAATAATTCTAGTTTTGGTACCATAGAGGACATTATGCTCATTCAAGAAAGTCAAATTTTATGAAAATTAGAGCTCGTGGTCAAAATTTATGGCCATTTTAAGTTCGGGGTCTGGTTTTGACTGTCTTCCTTTACATGTGGCTATTTCAGCTATTTTGGGAAATCATGTCCCACGTTTACTTCAATGGTCAGGGCATCCTTTCTATGCATCACCTGATTTGGGCTATCCTATCCCAATTGTCCCGTTTTTGACTGGGTTGTCGGGGCCGTTGACCTCCACTCCATCCACAATGCTTCGCTCCTTTGTACTATGGTAATTATGGGTTTTCACATCCCGGACGTACCTATCTCCTGGCTGTCCCAGCCAAATTTCACCACTCCACCCATAATGAACTGACTTGTAGAGATTTTATGTTTTTAGGTCCCGTGCATCCCATCGTCCCAACTGTCCCGTGGACTATCTGCTATAAATACTTCTAACATTTTCCAATTCCTTTATTGTGCAGCGATTTCAGCTTTGTGCATCCCAACTATCCCACTGACCACCTAGGACATTTTTTTTATTTTTCCACAATACACTGACTCCTTAGTATTTTGGGAATTTCACCATTTCGGGGCCTGATTGTTCAGGTTGAACTTGTGTGGCATGGGACAAAAACTTCTGCATTTTTCTCAATACACTAAAAGAAGCCATTTTTTCAAATTTTTTCAATTTTGTCAAACTTCTTGGATTTTTTCTTGGATAGGGAAGTTAGAGAAGATCCAGAGGGACCCCCCAAAACCTATTTTTTTGGCCTTTCATCATTCTACTTGCACAATCCTATAGAAATTATGCAAGTTATCCAAATTTACCTCGAGGGGTGAGTTTGGGATAACAGTTACTTTTGGTCCTCTCACCATGCTTTTGTAATTCATTTTGGAACCTTAAATCAAAGGTTGTGAAAAGCTCTAAGGTCTTCCTTGGCTTTGTGCCACTCAAGATATCTTTTCCATGAACCACTTGTGTCTCAAGTTCATTCACAATAAGAAAAATTTCACTCGTAAAGATGTTCCACCATCCACATTACTGCCTTTGCCTCCTCTCGAGGATGTCCTCTCACTAGCTGCAGCATCTAGGCCCCTTCAACCTCTCACATCTAAGCTATCTTCTACACCTATCTCACCTATTCACACATGACCTACTTGTTAGTGCAAAGTCACATCACCCCCAAATGAGTTATGGATATGCTTTTCTAAGGCAAGGTCATTTGGTGTGATTTGTATAACATTGGATCATTCGCCAAGCTGTGGGACTTGCAAATGGGAATGATCCTCTAGAGAAGGCTGGTTCCTATTCCTCTATTTAGGTTTTTGTGTAGAAACTTGTAGAGGGTTTGTTCTTAAACTTAATCTAAACTTTACCAAGGAGGTAGGGATAGAAGAAATATAGAAATTAAAAAAAAGCTACACTACGAGGAGATGCACCAAAGGAATGATGGACACTTGTTTTGCTGATAGACACAAACCAAATAAAATGCATACAATAATCAAGCATAGATAAATAGATTAATGATGAAATACTAGATGAGAGAAAATAAGATAGGAAAGATCTAGAATCGATCACAAAACACATTTTATTGCTCTACAGATTGATACAATACATTAATAGATGGCCAAGAGGAGAGAAAGTGTATTACATTTTTTATGGAAGCTATGAACTACATGAGTCCCTTGCTATAAGGAAAGTGGAGCCTACAAAAGACAAGAGAAAGTCCAACCCTTTACAATGAGTCCTGAGCCTATTTTTATAGGTCAGATACAGATGGGAGAAAGACATAGAAGAGGGAAACACAACTCCAAGCTCAACCAAAAATATCTAATGACTCCCATGAAATCTATTTCAATATTTCTTAACTGCACCAAAACATGATTCGACACCTTGAAAGAGGAGGAAATAGTGGAGTAGATCGAATCTGATCTGGTAGTTGGAAGAAAAATATCTTGCATTGAAGGCCCAAAGTTGTTTCTCCCTTTTTCTCCCACCTAACCTCTCAAAACTTGAAGTGTCAGACCTCCATGGCTTAGATAAGGTCGAGATCTTTCCAATAGTGTCATATTTACAATATTTTAAGCCCTAAGTCAAAAGATATGCCCCTTCAAAGTTTACATCAAGTCCATACAAATAGGTGGGAAAACCAGATTGATTAATGGGCCCCTTCTTTAATATGGGACACATGGCAGCCAGATTAGGGAAAAATCTGGTTTGTGGGTTTAGAATTTATCTTTTCCCCCGTTTCTCGTGAGAATCAAAAAAATTCCAGAGGCCCCGCTACTTTTCTTTGACACGTGGCACCCTTTTCTTGGCTAGGGAGATGCTCTCCAACTTTTTCCTCTGTGTCCCATTATCAAAAGGAAACTTTTCAGGTTTTCCTCCGAATCCCTACTTTGGTTTGACTTGGGTTCAAATGCTGACTTTTTCCCTTTGGCGGAGTCATGGTCCATTTTGAAACTTTTACACTTTTTGGGGTAAGGGGAAAAAAACCAACTTTCCTCCCAGTGGCCTACTTTCTTGCTGCTAGTTTAAGCTTTCCACATGGTGCTTTCTCTACTGCCTACTCAATTTCTACACTTTTGGCTAAGTCTTTTTCTTGGTGGGGCATATTTCTAGACCAAGAACACGTGACACCCTTGAATTCATTTGAAAAATCCCTCGCTATTTAATCCATGAATTAGCACCATTTAGACACTTGGCAGCCTCTGCCATCCTGCCCCATGCGTTGAATATTTAAACAACTCTTCCCCTTTTGATATAACATGTGGAGGCACCACACTTGCTTGAAAACCTAGCCCAAAGTTTACCTTTGGAGGAGCGCCAGGTTGAAACTTGTTTCCCTCTGTTGATCTGTGTACTTTTCAATGGTCTCTCTTACTTTTAGACTTTGGGCTACGTGGCAAGCTCACGCTCATTTGGGTCTCTAGCCTGGGACCAACTTCTAGAGATGCGCCATGCTGACACTTGGCATTCTCCGCTTGCACTGTTATACTTAGCTAATTTTAAGGCCCCCTTTTTCCACCTTTTGACTCTGTTTTGACCATTTGCTATGTGGAGGGTTGTCACAAGTTTGAGTCTTCGCCCTAGATTTCCTCCTGGTTTTTCACCAAGCTGACACCTGGCACTTCCTTTTTAGTTGAAGAATTTTAAATGCCCTACAATTTCTTAGGGTTTTGGACGTGTGGAAGCCTGCTAGAAGTTTGGGCTCCCTATTTTTGGATTCAATTTTGGATAAGCACCGTTAGGACATGTGACTCCTTTCGTTGCCTCCTCCATACTTAGTCATTTTTAGACCTTTCTCGAACTATTTTCGAGCCTGAAAACTTTGAATCCTCACCATTTTTTCCCCTTCTTTCTCCTAGCATTTCTGCAGCACTGCCCCTTCTTCTCTGACCCTGAAATTTCATTGTTGAGTCTACCTGTAACTTGTATAGTGAATTTACGACACAAAATGGCTTAATAAAGTTGTTTCTTCTTGTACAGGGCTATTTAATTTTTCTCAACCCCACCACTTCATCATTGACTCCCTCTGTGAATTTTTCACAAGATCTGAATGAGATTTCTTAGGTTCTTTCTATGTGGGGTCATGGATGATCCAATATTTTTCCCAGGGGGGGCGAAATATGGATAAGAATTTGGCAACTCACAAGGGTATCTTCCTCCTAGATGAAAAGACTAATTTCCTTGTCATATCCATTGGGCATGTAGTTCAGAACGAGGGTTTGATACTGATTCTTCCTTTGATTCACGAGCCTGACTATTTTTTCTCTCAATTTTCATAAGAAATATCAAAACGAAGGTTTCTGAGAGTAGAAAATTGTTTCAACTGGGGGCTTCATCTGTCTCTCTGAATGGACTACAAAAGAGTAACAAAACATCACCAAAACTATATACAAAATTGAAAATCATACATGCTCCAAGTAGGACATGCAAAGCATGAAAATTACTTAGGAGAAAAGCAACCTAAACTACAACAAGACAATGTGAACAAGTACATAGAGGAAAATAAATTAAACTAATATGTACAAGGTGGGATCCTTCCCTCTAATAACAGTGTTTAAGATAGATTTCATTCACTAGAATATACAACTCCTCGCCATCTAATGTAGATAATTGAAAATCATTTCTACTTTTACATTTTGTGACCATATAAGGGCCACTACAAATGGCATCGAACTTAGAGTGTCTCCCTAGTTTTGCTTGATCTACATCCCATTTCAATGTTATGTATCCTTCTTAAAAGGTCCTTGCTCTAGCATTCTTGTCAAATCATCTTTTAATTGAGGTTTGATCCTTCTCCATTGTTTGAAGTGCATGCTCTCTGGTTTCTTCTAATTCCATCAACTCTGCATACCTGGCCTCTATTGGTTCAAATTCATTCATCTCTAGCTGTCTTAGGAGTTCCAATGTTGGAAACTTTATAGTGATATAGGAAACAATGCCTCTTTCCAATAGAAAATCTTGAATGGGTAGCTGCCTGTAGATCTTTTGGGTGTTTTCCTATAAGCCCATAAGGCTGATTTGAGCTTTCTATGCCAGGTCCTGTAGTTTTCATCAAGAGTTCTTCTGATGACCCTTAACAGGTTCTTGTTTGTTGACTCCGTTTGACCATTACCTTGAGGGTAATAGTTTGATGAAGTTATTAGGTAGATCCCATTCTTGATAGCCCACTCTGTGACCTTGGAACTTATGAATGCCAATGCATTTTCTGATATAATGGTAGTTGGCACTTCAAACCTTGTCACTAACCCTTCATACAAATCTAGTATGATAGATTCATTTGCCTTTTTAAGTGCAACTGCATTGGTCCATTTGGTGAAATAATCTGTTGCTACTAGAATCCATTTGTGGCCTTGGCTTGAATTTGGATTGATGAATCCAATGAAGTCCAATCCCCATTACATGAAAGGTTGGTCAATTAAAATTGGGTGTAATGGAAGTACTACTAGCTTTTCTTTACCTTTGAAGAATGCACATTTTTTACATCTTTTGATCCATGTGTAGCAATCACTAAACACTCTGGGCCAATAATATCTTGTTAGGAAATAAGGGATAAAATATGCAGAATAATCGCTCACAAAATCACAACAGTAGAAACTAATATGCAAAAATTATTACAGATCTCAAATAAAAGTGTAGAATAAAATAACACAACACAAAGAGACAATATTTAACGTGGTTCACCCAATTTGGGCTACGTCCACAAAAAAATCACTTGCTCAGATTTTATTACAAGCCACCACTCTCTCAATACAATACCCAGATCTGTTTGGTGCCATGCTCAAAAAACTTCTACAGAATTCACATCCGAATTCAAAACACATCTGTAATGTTTTCATTATATCTACCATATGCACAAAATCATATAAATAGACAATTAATTAAGCAGTTTTACAAAACCGTGGGTATCAAAATAATGGGCCAAAACTGTCCCATAAACCTATGGGAGAAAATCCCGCCCATATGAGAAAAAACATGTTTCCCGGTATATCAGGCATGTTTTAAGGTAAAAAAAATCTCGGGGGCTACTACCTCGGACCCCCGCTCAAAGCCCAGCCTGGCCATAAACTATGTACAGTACTCTTAGTGTATAGTCTTCAACACTTTCACACATGAAAACAGGCTCCACAACCTAACAATATCCCACTTGGAGACTAATTTTCCTCTGAGAAAGCTTCTCAACCCTTCAGTAGTTTCTGTGAAGACCAACCAAAGCTAAACAAATCTTCAATTTTTCCCTTGTGACCACCTTCGTCATCATGTCTACAGGATTCTGACTGGTATGGATCTTCTCCAGGTTCAACTTCTCTTCCTCCAAAGTTGTCTAGATGAAATGGTACCTTAACTGTATATGCTTCGTCCTAGAGTGTAAACTAGAGTTCTTAGCCAAGTGTATAACACTCTGACTATCACTATGCAGATTTCCTTCCTCTTGCTTATGCCCCAAATTCTCAAGCAATTGTTGTAACCAAATCATTTCTTTTCTTACCTCTGTGGCAGAAACATACTCAGCCTATGTGGTTAACAAAGCCACCAACTTCTGTACTCATGAAATCTAACTCACTATTGTCTCACCTACAGTGTAAACATAACCTGATGTGCTCCTTCTGCTATCTACATCTCTAGCTATATCTAAATCTACATAACCATAGAAAGTGGTGTCTGATCCAATGTAGCACAAAATTATCCCCATGGTCCCTCTCAAATACTAAAGGATCCACTTTACTACCTGCTAGTGATCTCTACCTGGAACACTCATAAATCTACTCACCGTGCCCACTGCATGGGCAATATTAGGTCTAGTGCACACCATGGCATACATCAAACTGCCAACTGCTGATGAGTAAGGTACATTGGACATCTGGCTTCTCTCCTACTCTATCTTAGGACACTGCTTCTTTGATAACTTGAAATGGCCTGCCAAAGGAGTCCCAACCGGTTTAACATCCTGCATATTAAACCTCTCCAAGACCCTCTTAGTGTAGTCTTCCTGAGATAAAGTCACTTTCCATTCCTTCCTATCCCGAGATATTCTCATACCAAGGATTTTTTTGGCTGCCCCCAAATCCTTCATAGTAAAGGATTCACTTAGTTGCTTCTTGAGTACTTTTATTTCCCGCATGTTCTTATCTGCAACCAACGTGTCATTCACATACAGACACAAGATAATATAACTGCCATCCTCAAATTTCTTTATATACATGCAATGGTCAAAATGAAATCTAATATAACCTTGCTCCATCATGAAGCTATCAAATTTCTTATACCATTGACGTGGAGCTTGTTTCAAGCCATACAAGCTCTTATTCAGTTTGCACACCATCTCCTCTTTACCTTTGACCTCATAGCCCTCTGGGTGCTACATATATAGTTCCTCATCCAAATCACCATGTAGAAATGTAGTTTTTACATCAAGCTACTCTAAGTGCAAGTCTTCTACTACAACTATTCCAAGAATAGTTCTAATAGAAGTCATTTTTACTATAGAATAAAAAATCTCATCAAAATCTATACCTTTTTTTTGTGTAAACCCCTTGACCACAAACCATGCCTTGTATCTTTTCTTGCCTCCTTCTTCCTCTTTGACTCTAAACACCCACTTGTTCTATAACGGTCTTTTACCTTCGGGTAGCTTCACCAAATCCCATGTCTGGTTCTCCATGAGATCCTGATGCTCCTCATCCATCGCTTGCTCCCACTTCTTCCTGGCATCTACTTGTACTGCTTCATCAAATCTCTCTATCTCTCCACTATCAGTGAGTAATAAATAATAAAGAGAGGGAGAAAAACATTTAGGTTCTCTTCTTACCCTAGAAGACCTCATAAATATAGGAGTTTGGGTTTCTTGTTGAGGAGGTTCCTAAACTGATTCATGTGTCACTTTTCCATCCGGAAGATCCTCTACCGATGCATATTCTTTCTTGAATTCTTCCCTATTTTCCTGCAACTTCTGCTTATACATGACTTTCTAATTAAAGACCACATCCCTAGATCAAATTATTTTCTTTTCCTTAATACTCCAACATTTATATCCAAAGTAATCACCACCATAACCAATGAAAGTACATTTTTCTAATTTAGCCTCTAGCTTGGTCTTATCATCCTTGTCTATATGAACAAACACCTCACATCCAAAGACTCTAAGAAATGAATAATAAAATTTCTTACCATATCAAGTCTCCTCAGTTATGCCTCCATCCAAGGCACTTGAGGGTCCTCCTTTTATCAAGTACACAGTTGTGCTCACTGCTTCTACCCTAAAATAAAGAGGCAGTTCTGCATTTAACCTCATGCTCCTAGCACATTCCATTATTGTCTTGTTCATCCTTTCTGACACCCCATTTTTCTAAGGAGTTCCTGGAACCATGTTTTTCTTGCGGATTCCATTCTTAGAACAATAACCATCAAATTCATTGCTGAAATACTCCCCTCCATTATCTGACCTGAGACATTTTAGCTTAAGACCTATTTCATTCTCTACCAAGGCTTTCCATTTAACAAAAGTGTCAAATACATCAGATTTGTTTCTAATACAATAAAACCAAACTTTCCTTGTTGCATCATCAATAAAATTAACATAATAACTTGAACCCCCAAGAGATGATACCTAAGCCGGCCCCCACACATTAGAGTGCACCAAATCTAACTTAATCTCTTTCTTTTTAGGTCCAACCTTGAGAAACCTTACTCACTTCTACTTCCCATATTTGTAGTCCTCACAGAACTCCAAACTTGTTTCTGTATATCTAGGCAAATCCTTCTTTATGATATCCATGCCCTTATGGCTCATATGACCAAGCCTATAGTTCCACAATGTTGTATCTACTTTTGAAGCCACAAGATTACAAACATTAGTGCTATAAGTGGTTAAATACAAGGTTCTAACCATCTTACCTCTTGCCACCACAAGATCACCCTTGGTAACCTTCCAAGAGTTAGCTATAAATATCATAGTACAACCATCACTTCCCAACTACCTTGCTGATATCAAATTTCATCTTAATGTAGGCACATATCTGACATCAATAGCCAAGTATTCCCATTCTGCATATTAACCTAAATATAACCTTTTCCAACTATGATGCAAGGCTCATCATCACCAAGAAAAACATGCCCAAAATCTCCTTGAACATAATCAACAAAATAATGCCTATGGAGTAGCATGGAAAGAAGCCCCTGAATCTAAAACCCAAGATTCAGTAATATTATGCAAAAAAAAGAAACAAAGCATCTTGACATACATTACCCATTGCCACATTTTCCTTTTTCTTTTCTTCCTGTTGTTTCTTCTTGTCCCGAAGCTCAAAACAGTCCTTCTTTGCATGCCCAGAATTTCCACAATGCCAACATACTATCTTGATTTTGGATTTTGACCTTGCCCAATCCTTTGATTTTCCATGGATTCCTTTATTCTTCTGTCTCCCTCTAGTTTCCACTGTCAAAGCATTCCCTGAAGTAGAAGATTCACCAAAGTTTTTTCTTCACATTTCCTCTCTTAGAATCACCCCTACAACATCCTCAAACTTTAAATTTGAATTAGCTGGAACCAAGTTGCTTACCGCCATTACCAGGCTATTCCAACTCTCAGGTAAAGAGCACAAAACTAATAAAGCCCTAACTTCTTCATCAAATTCTATTATAACCATAGCTAGCATATTTACAACCATATTAAAATTATTTAAATGAACTGCTACTAAACCATTCTCAGACATGTTCATATTAAACAAATTTTTTCATTAAAAATATCTTATTAGAGGAAGAGGGTTTTTCATACAACTTCCCTAATGCATCCATCAGTTCTTTTGTAGTTTTTTCCTTTGAAACATTAAATAATACCAAAGATGCAAGACATAGCCGAATTGTCCCAAAATGCCTTCCTATCCAGCAAATCCCATTCCATATCTATCATGCTCAAGGGTTTGTTCACCTTCTCAGACAACAGAGTATAAAGATCCTTTTGATAAAGGTAATCTTCCATCTGTATCTTCCAAAGACTGAAATTTTTCCAGTTGAATTTATCAACCCTAGATCTTCCATCATCTGTCATAGCTCCCACTTAAGATAAAACTTTCCCTATGATTCAACACTTCAACAAACCAAACCAGGCTCTGATATAAATTGTTAGGAAATAAGGGATAAAATATGTATAATAATCCCTCACAGAATCACAACAGTAGAAACTAATATGCATAAATTATTATAGATCTCAAATAAAAGCATAGAATAAAATAACACAACACAAAGAGATAGTATTTAACTTGGATCACCCAATTTGGGCTATGTCGACAAAGAATCACTTGATTATATTTTATTACAAGCCACCACTCTCTCAATATAATACCTAGATCCGTTTGGATCTATGCTCAACAAACTTCTACAGAATTCACAACCGAATTCAAAACACATTTGCAATGTTTTCATTACATGTACCATATGCACGGAATCATATAAATAGACAACTGCTTAAGAATTTGTACAAAATAGTGGGTATCAAAAGCATGGGCCAAAACCATCCCATAAACCTATGCAACAAAATCCCACCCATATGAGAAAAAACATGTTTCTTGATACATCAAGCATGTTTTAAGGCCAAATTTTTTTTCTTGGGGGCTGTGCCCCCAAACCCCTACTACCAGGGGTTGCTGCCCCCAGACCCCCATGAGGATACATGAAAAGTGTACATTACTCTTAGTGTACATTCTTCAACACTTTAAGACATGAGAATAGGCTCCATAACCTAACATATCCTACCTTCATGATTTTTAGTGATGTCACCCATGGAGCAAAATGGCCTCCTACTACTTTAACATGGAATTCTTATAACACTCTTTTGATCTTATTTATCCCAACTCACCTTAGCAGAACATCATTGATGTCCCTTTTAAATAAGACACCATCAATGAAAACATATGGGATGGCCTGGACTCTGAAAAGCCTCCTTTTTTCTTTGCTCATCCCATGGGGACACAGGCTTGTTTGAAGAAAGTACACCATGTCTTGAGTCTAAAAAGGAGCAGGTACATCAGCATCTTCTTCTTCTTGACTATTTCATAAAATAAAAATAGCCTCCTTTTCATTGTTTGCTTCTTCTTGCTACCTTGAGGCTAGTTGTTAACACAATCCCTTACCATGGACCAGCTTAGTGACCTTGATCTCAATGTCATACTCTATGACGCGAGTGATCCATCCTGCTCATTTTTATTTCAGATCCTTACTAAGAAGGAAATATTTAACTCCTGCATGGGAGACTAACAATTGGATATTATTGTTCAAAACAAGATGCTTAAAATTTTTCAGTCCTCTGATCACTGCCAAAACTTGTTTTTCAGTGAAAGAATATCTTACTTCATAGTCTTCTATACCTTGACTGAAAAAAATAATTGGCTATTCTGTGTCTTCTTTTTTCTACTGAACTAAGATTGCAGAGATAGTGTCACTACCACCAAAGGCATACAGTACGAATTGTTTGGAGACATATGGATTCAAAAGAGTTGGGGCTTGTGATATAGATTCTTTGATGGCCTCAAAGATTTCCCTTCCTTCAAATGTCCATCTGAATGCTAAGCTCTTCTTAAACATAACTGTTATTGGCTTAATAAGGGTAGAAAAGTTCGGGAAAAACTTTCGAACAAAGTTGATCTTCCCTAAGAATCTTTGAAGATATTTTTTGTCACTTGGCAATGGGAATGCTCTTATTACTTCAACTATCTCTGGGTCAATTACCAGACCCTCCTTAGACACAATATGGCCTAAAATCCTACTCTCATGGGCCAAGTATATGCATTTTTTAGGGTTCAATGATACCCAAAATATCCTGCATCTTTAAAACACTTTCCTTAGGTGAAAAAGGTGGTTTGCTACGTTTTTCGAGAACATAGTAATGTCATCCGGATAGATCAGTACTATTTTGTTGATTATCCCTTTTAATTCCATATCCATGGCCCTTTGAAAAGTTGCAGTGGCATTAGACAATCCAAATGGCATTTTTCTATAAACATAGGTGTCCCATTTGGTGGTGAAAGCAGTTTTGAACTGATCATCTTCTTTTACCATGATCTGATTATATCTTGAGTAGCCATCTAAGAGAGAGAATCTATTTGATCTAGACACCACTTGCAAGATCTAATCCATTGAAGGGAGTGGGTAATGATATTTGAGAGAAGCTCTGTTCAAATCTCAAAATTATACACACAATCTAATCTCTCCATTCTTCATTCTGACTGGGACTAGGTTTCCACCCCAACTTGAATGTTTGATTGGGAATATTATACTTACCTCTATGAGAATATTCAATTCTTTCTTAATCAAAGGCTCAATGTGTGGATTAACTAGTCTCTACTTTTTCCTGATGGGCTTAACAACTGGATCTAGTTCAATTATGTATTGTGCTAGCTTAGGACTAAACCCTCTTAGGTATTCATAGATCCAAGAAAATACATCTAGAAATTCTTGGCAAATTTGTATGAATTCATACCTCTCTTGCTCGGTGGCCACTTTGCCAATTTGAAGTGTTTTTCCTTCTCTAATTGGGATGGAATCTGAATCTTCTCCTTTGAATTGTATGTTAGCCTTCTCTTTTCTAAATTCATCATTAGGATTGAGGATAGACTCCAATGTCACTAAGACTTTGGGAAACTTGTTTGTATGCATCTGCACTATTTGATTCCCATATTGCTGTTCTAATCTACTTTGATTATTAGCTAATAATTCAACTTCTTCTTATAGAAAATTAATGATCTGTTGATCATTCTTAAACACTTGATAGCATGTGTTGTTATCTAGCAATGCTAGCCTCACAACCACATGAATATGTGATTGTTCTTTGTTTGTCTTGATGTTGTCTACCATATCAAACATTACTCCAATTAATGCAAGTCTAATAGTAGCTTCATTCTCTTTCCTGGGTATGGACACAATGCTGAAGGCTTCGAAATCCTCCATGAGATCCCATACCCTACTCTTATAGCTCTTGAGAAGGTCATTATTGATAGCATTAAGTCCTCTGACTTGATTGGCAACCAATTCACTATCACTAAACACTTGTAAATTATTGATTCTCAGCTTCCTTTCCTAGTGAAGACCATGGACTAAAGCCTCATATTCTGTAGTGTTATTTGAGAAAGAAAATTGAAATTTGAAGGATGAATAATACTTCATACCTTTAGGGGAAATAATCATAACTCCTCCTCCAGCTCTTTGTCTACTCCTTGAGCCATCAAAGAACAATTTCCATACCTCATTGTCATCTTTATATTCTCGTTTAATTAGGTCATGAAGAGGATGATTCTCTTCATGTAGATAGTAGACACCTAACTCAGATTCCTCCTTCTCCTTATAGGGGTCAAAATCATGTCTTTTGTTGGCCCACTCGTCGAGAGTCAAATCTGGAATACATCCCACCTTGGTATCTACTTTACAAGGGCTTATGAGGTCTTCTTGATCAAAATCTGAGTAGTTGGCATTGATTGGTCTAGGCACATAAGATTCAATATGGTATTAAGAAATGGGCCCAGATCTGATTGTGGCCTTCGCCCCATACCTTGTTCTAAAGAGCTTATGTGACCAATCAGTAGACAGATAGCCTCTTATTTTGGTAGTGAACTCCTTGGATAAACAAAAAGCAAAATGTGGTGGCAAGTCTATGATTGACACATTCTGCAATATAGTCACATAGGGGTAGGCATGCAGGGTGACGCTTAGATCCTTGATGATTCCAACATTTTTCACTGTTGTCCCATCTAATTGTACAACTCCCCTAGAGATGACTTCATATTGGAGACCCAGTTAATCAACTATCTTCTTGGGCATTACAGAAGTACTTTCTCCATAATCAATGATACAATTGTGCACCAACTTGTCCCCAATAATAAATGAAACATAGAAAGAGGGAGGTCTCAGGTTCTTACCTTGTTGTTCTCCATGATTCCTCCCAAGTTGATATGAATTGGAAAGTACCCTCTCTTGCTAATTAGGGGGTTTATTTGAGCTTGAAAAATTTTGTATGGCAGTCTGCAATAGATTCTTCTACCCTGTAATGGCTAGTGACTCCCACAGTGAAATGTTCACACTTTTCCTCTTCATCTACTCGATGATATTGAATGATCTATCCTTTTGCTTCCCCTTCCCTGGCACATTATTTTCTTACACATGGATTGACACAATTGGTTCCTGAGTTGGGAGTTGCATTTGGAGCACCAAAACCTTGTGGAGTGATGGAAGGTTGAGGGTTACCTAAGTTCAGTTGTTGGCCTTCTCCAATTTTTCTCCTTTTATACCGTGTATTGGCACCTACACTTTGAGAAGGGTATTGTTTCATCCCACAGAAGTCCTTAGCTTGCCAATTGATAAGCATAGTCTCACCGGGAGATGTCTCTTACTGAGATCCTTGCTATTGATCTCCTTCCTGGCTAGGTTCTAGTGGCACCATACTCATCTACACCATCAAGGCCTAATTGAGTGCACCATTAAATCACATTGATTGGTTATGTGGCTGATTGCATGGAAAGCACCAATCATATTCTTGTGCCATGTTGTTCTGTGCTAGAACCAATTCCCTTGATGTTGAGGCTATATTTGGATCATAAAACCTGAAAGGTCTAGCAGCTTGAGGTTTTCCTTGGTTTTGACTCTAATTTATAGTCTAAGATGGTGGTCTATCCTGATACTGAGTCTGAGGCTGATATGGACAAGAGCTCTGGGCTTGTTATCTCTAGATGGTCACTAACTCATTCCCTAGGTTCTGAAGTATTTTCATGACTTCCTAAGGTTATTTTGAGGTATTAGATGATGATGTGGAGGCTTTAGATGAGCTTTGAATCCTAGGAGTAGGTACAAGGGATAATGTGGGCGTTTGACTAACATATGGGCTTCCTAGCTTGGGGTATAGAGGCATGGATGGCCTAGGAGATATTTTTCCACCCTGGATCAAATGGTTCTCAACCCCTATGGAAATGCTATAGGCTACATGTAAGGTTGTACCCCCCATTAACTAAATCATCAAATAAATATCATATTTAAAGCCCTAAGAAAGTATAAGAAGGCACCTTTGTTAGTGGGATTTACTGCTGTTGGAATCCTGTCCTAGGTCCTTTGAAACCTGAGGTTGAAATATGTCAAATTCTCATTAGGAGATCTTTTTATTGTTGTTAGTTGTTCCAACAAGGACATGTTATCACCTTCCTCTCTAAACTGGTTGTGAAGAGTTGTGCATAGCTGATTCCAATTCTGGATAGAGCCTGCCTCAAGACTCCTGAACCATTGTGAAGTTTTCCCTTTGAGTTAATAGGAAAGCAACTTGACTGCAATGTCCATCTCATGAATCTTGTGGATTATACAGAAATTTGTAATATCTTGGACATGACCACTAGGAGAAGTTTGATTTTCCCTAGTGAAATATGGGATACTCGTTAATGCTGTATAGGAACTGGAATTTTTTTCATTCAAGGTGAGTGGATTACTTTCAGTGAAGTTAACATAAGGATTTGGTTGAGCCATCTTGATCAGTTTGAGCACCCCACTTGATTGAATGAACGGTCGACAGGGAGGAGGTGTTGATAAAGCTTTTCTTGGTGGAGATAGAGACCTTCAGATTCTTCTTCCTCTACTCCCTCTGTCTGGGGATAAGTCTAGATTGAAAAATAGTCCCTCCTCTCTAGTTCTTGACCATGTTTTTATTCTTCTCATGAACTTGCTTGGACTGCTGAAACTAGAAAATTTATTTCTTTTGAAGTCGCCCACATTAGCCCTTGTACCTACTCCTAGGATATTACCCACCGTAATAAGATGATCAATTCCTACTGTAATAAGATGAAGATTTCTTGTCCCACCGGGCATGCCAAAATTTTTAGTGAAAAATCACAACACCCCCAAATGAATTATGGATATTATTTTCTAAGGAAAGATCAGTTGGTGTTATTTGCATAAAATTTGATCATTCCCCAAGCTGTGGGACTTTAAAATGAGAATGATCCTCCAGAGAAGGTTGGTTCCTATTCCTTTGTTTAGGTGCATGCGTAGAAAATTGTAGAGGGTCTATTCTTAAACCTAATCTAAACTTTACCAAGGAGGCAGGGATAGAAGAAATACAGAAACTAAAACAAAGCTACACTACGAGGTGATGCAACAAAGGAATGATAGACACCTATCTTATTTTTTTGCTAATAGACACAAACCAAATAAAATGCATACAATAATCGAGCACAGATAACCATATTAATGTTGAAAGACCAGATGAGATAAAAGAAGATAGTAAGGATATAGAATTGATCAAAAAACATGTTTTATTGCTCTGGAGATTGATACAATACCTTAATAGATGGCCAAGAGGTGAGAAATCATATTACAATTTTTATGGAAGGTCTGAACTCCACAAGTCCCTTGCTAGAAAGAAAGGGGAGCCTATAAAAGACAAGTGAATGTCCAACCATTTAAAATGAGTCCCGAGCCTGTATTTATAGATCAGATACATAGGGAAGAAAGAGAGAGAAGTGGGGAAAATAGCTCCAAGCTCAACCACCACTATCTAATGACTCCCATGAAATTTGTCTCAAATTTTTCTTGACTACACCAAAACATGATTTGATGCCTTAAAAGAGGAGGTAACATCGGAGCAGATCAAATACGATCTAGTAGCTGGAAGAAAGAGATCCTACATTAAAAACATGAATTTGTTTCTCCATTTTTCTCCCACTTAACCTCCCAAAAATTAAAGTTTCAAACCTCCATGGTGTAGAAAAGGTCGATATATTTCCAACGATGTCAGATTTGTAATATTTCAAGCCATGAGTCGAAAGATATGCCCCTTTGAAGTTTGCATTGAGTTCGTACAAATAGGTGGGAAAACTAGTTTGAAAAACGGGCCCCTTCTTTAATATGGGACACGTGGCAGCTAGATTAGGGAAAAATTAAGTTTGCGGGTTCAAAATTTATCTTTTCCCCCCTTTCTCATGAGAATCACAAAATCCAGAAAAATTTTCATGGCCCCGCTGCACTGCTTAGACATGTGGCACCCTTTGTTTGGCTGGGGAGATGTGCTCCAACTTTTCCCTTTGTGGCCCTTTGTCAAAAGGAAAATTTTCACCTTTTCCTCCGACTCCCCGCTTTGGTTTGACTCGGGTTCAAATGTTGACTTTTTCCCTTTGGCGGGAGTCGCAGCCCATTTTGAAACTTCTACACTTTTTTGGGTAGGGGGAAAAAAAGAAAATTTTCTCTTGGTGGCCCACTTTAGAACTACTAATTTAAGCTTTCCACGTGGCACTTTCTCTACTGCCTACTCAATTTCTACATTTTTGGCTAATTCTTTTGCTTAGAGGGGAATATTTCTAGACCGGGGACATGTTGTAGCCTGGTGTTCATTTGAAAACTCTCTCTCTATTCAATCCTTGAATTAGCGCCATTTAGAAACTTGGTAGCCTCCGCCGGCCTGCCCCATGCATTGACTATTCAACTGACTCTACCCCTTTTGATATAACACGTGGAGGCACCACGCTTTCCTGAAAACCCAACCCAAAGTTTATGTTTGGAGGAGCTTTGGTTTGACACTTGTTGGCCTCTGCTGATCTGTGTACTTTTCAATGGTCCCTCTAACTTTTAGAATTTGGGATACATGTCGAGCTCATGCTCATTTGGGTCTCCACCCTGGGACCAACTCCTGGAGATGCGTCGTGCTGACACTTAGCATTCTCCACTTGCACTTTTATACTTAGCCAATTTTGAGGCCCACCTTGTCCTCCTTTTTACTCTTTTTTGACCATTTGCTACGTGGGGTGTTGGCGCAAGTTTGAGTCTCCGCCCTGGATTTCCCTCGCAGTTTTGTGCCAAGTTGACACAAGGCACTTCCTTTTTAGTTAAAGACTTTTCAACACCCCACAATTTCTTGGGATTTTGGATGCGTGGAATCTTGGCACAAGTTTGGGCTCCCCCTTTTTGTATTCACCGTTAGAGAAGCATCGTTAAGACACGTGGCTCCTTCTGCTACCTCCTCCATACTTAGTCATTTTTTTACCTTTCCCGAACTATTTTCGAGCCCAAAAACTTTGAATCCTCACTATTTTTTCCCCTTCTTGCTCCTAGCCTCTCTACAGCACCACCCCTTGTTCTCTGACCCTATAATTCCATTCTTGAGTCTACCTGTACAACCTATAGAATGAATTTAACACACCAAACGGCTTGACAAAGTCCTTTCTTCTTGCATAGAGTCATTTAATTTTTCTCAACCCCACCACTTCATCATTGAGTCCCTCTGTGACTTTTTCACAATATCAGAATGATATTTCTAAGGTTCTTTCTATGCGGGGTCATGGATGATCCAATATTTTTCCCAGGGGGGAAAAATATGGATAACACCACTCATCCTCATCAGTCTTCTAGTCTATCTTCTCAACGTAAGTCCCCTACTCAGGGAACCCTTTAACATATAAGTTCATGACCTCCTTCACCTCTTACATCTACTTCACATAGGTGCTCATCACCTCCTTGGTCTACTTCACATAGGTGCTCGTCACCTCCTCAGTCTATTTCACATAGGTTCTCATTACCTCCTTGGAATCCTTTACATAGGTTCTCATCACCTATTCGGTCTAATTCACATAGGTGATCATCACCTCCTCAATATTCTTCACATAGGTTCTCCTTACCTCCTAGGATTCCTTCACATAGGTGTTCACCTCCTAGGATTCCTTCACACGTACATCTTCAGCCTCACACACCACCAATCATAGATCATGGTCACACACCTTAATTTCCTTAGACATCGGGTGGAGGGACCTTTCCCTTCACTATTTTTGGATATTTCGATCATCATCATACACTTGGAGGGGAAACATTATTAATTCTCTCCCCCTTATAACATTTTTCAGGTTTCTAGCATTTCTGCTATTACACTTTGAGCTTTATAATTCATATTTATAAGCATCATTACACAATTTGATACACATATTGTATCGTCATTACCCTATGACGCACTCTTGTGCTAAGGTTCACACTTTATTTTTAAGGGCACACTACATCCTTGAACCTCACACACTACATGTTTTATGCTCTGCGCTTCATGGTACATATTTCTAGAATTTCATTCTCACACATCATACTACTCTATGACATACTCTAGTTCTATTGGTCATACGCGACTCATAAGTGTCTAAATCTAAAATGAACCCCACATCACTCACACTTTTAACACTCTATGCTTCGAGATTTATCTATCTATCTCACATTTTCAAACCATTTCTTGATGAAAGACTCTTGTTCTTTTGTTCATTCTTTATTTTTGATGGGTATTTTATAAATGAACCTCATCTCATACTCAAACACATCTTCTAGGAGACACACTACTCCCATAAAATTCACATTGCATTCCATTCCATTACATTCATGCACAACATACTGCATACCTTGGTTTCATTTATTCTTGATTGCTTATTATTACAATTACACTTTGTTTCCCATGGTTTACAAACACTTAGTATGTTAATATCTATTCTATATACACATGTGAATTCACTTGGTCTTTAGTTGTGAATATAGAATTCCTACATATCTTTACAAATAGAAAAGATGCTTGGCATTGTACCTCTTACAAGTAAAATTGAGGCTCCTCGAAGCATCTACATTTACTAATATTACACATCATAGGTGTTATTGTTCCATTATTTACTACTTCATCCTAGAAAACTACTTTCTATTGTTACATTCACGCATTGGCATACTTGTTATCTTTCTAACATGTTAATGGGTGCTTAATGTGTAACATTTTCTTTGCACGACTATATGCCACCATGGTTTTCAGTTATACTTTGATTGGCATTGTTTGATATTGTATGCCATTCTTTGCGGGCTATAACCTAAGTCTTGTTTGATCACTGCTTGTATGCTTTTAGATGCTTTAGTCTTGATTTTATTGGGACATTGTGAGTGATGTCGCATATCTGAAACCCACTTTTCATTGTCTATATTTTGACAAATTTTTCTTCCATTACATGCGTCCTAATTTTTCTACTAACACATTTATTTAGACACTTTGTTTTCATGTTCCTTTTTCTCTACCATGCACATTCCCTCCCCCTTATAAGGTATCCATTTCGGATAAGTTTTAGGTCCTGTTCTTTGGACCACATGCTCCTATTCGCATTACATGCACCCCAAAAAAGGGGGGCATACTTTAGGTGAATTATTCACCACATAAAAAAACTAAGATGTATAGAACATAAATCCAAAGTATAGATTCAACACATGCTACAGTTTCAGAAATGATCTAGAATTTGACTTGGGTCCTTAGTTCAGCATAGACACCAGTGCCCCAATTCAGACACTAGTGCTTGGGCACTCCTGACCTCCCCTAGGAACCTATGTCTTTGGGAAAGATAAAGTTAGTTTATCATATCTGAATAGTTCACAGTAGTCTATAGATTAGTTTTCATAGTATAGGAACAATCGTCTAGTAAGCAGAATGATTTCTTTTTCCATTTGCACTTGGAACAAACACGAAACTAATACGGTAAAAATAGGGACAACGTAGATCACATCATTTGTAGTGGTGTATCAATTAGGAAGCACTCATGGAATGAGAGTAACACTAGACCTATCTCCCCAACACTCTTCTACTGTGGCATGAGATAGCCCAAAAAACTCGCACTTGAAATGAGTTCACCAAAAAAAATCATTCTTGGCATGAGAGCACCTAAAAACACACTATTGATGTGAGATCACGCAAAAAAAAATTACTCTACACAAAAAATTTCAGGACATATCTCTATCCTTTTACACTCATGATCATCAGGTGCACACTTTCCTTTTCACTACTTTTACACACATTTACATACTTTTACAGAGTTTTCATAATACAAGAATTCAATTAATATTTCACTCTTGTTTTGTAGGTTTATCCTTAAGATGAAATAATAAGAAAACCTAGATAAAACACAACAATAGGTACAACAGAATACTCTTCAGCCTTAGGGTCACTTCCTCTTTCTTAGCTTATACATTTCATTTTTATCACTTAACTCTTTTAATTGCCTCTTCAGATCGCTATCGCCATCACATTCTACATGCTTATCAGGTATGCATATCTCATCTAATTTATTTTATCAAGTATTCAATCAACAACACAAAGTGGGGGAAAATCTAGACATAAAATCATGCACTTGGGTACATTTCTAGGTCTTAAAAGAATACTTACATACATATGATTCCTAAGCAAGAAAATTAGTAATTGACAACTATCTTTGGAATTTTTTTTGTGTTTATTATTTTATATTTTGTCTTACACACCCTATATCCTAGTCATTATTTCACTTGTTCATATTTTATGACTCTAGACACCAACACCTAGCCAGAATGCTACCACCCAAGCGCTCCATCCCTTCTGAGAACCCTTGACCTTTTTCCATCTTACTTGCTCATTTTGGGTTTCTTTTATCTTTTGGGCATCTTATTTTCTTATGGGTCGGCCTTCAAGTTGTCAATTAAAAAAATAAACCAAGGGAATCATATAAATACAAAGCTATGTGGCTAAAATAAATGACAAATCTCTAAAAATCTATTATCATCACCTAAGGTTGCATCCAAAGGCATTTAAGATTATCAAAAGGCATTCATATAACATCTATTCATGGGACAAGGGAAAAAGGACTATATTTTCTGCATACAATTCATAGGAAGGGGAAGTTCATTATTCCATCCACACATCTATTTACATTACAACATCTATCTACTTCTTGTTATCATGTGTGCTTGCATAAGGGAATCCTAGGGCACAATTCTATCCAACACACACAAAAACTACATGGACTCTGAGATGTAATGTAATGCTCAATCATAAGTTCACTCAGTTGGGTGACCATCGAGGTCATTTTGACTCCCCATATTGTATCTATCTTTCTAGGATTTGATGTAGTATCATGGTTTTTGCAATTGAATATTTCTTTTGTAGGTTACAAGCACATATAATGATCAATGTGCGACATATAAATGACAAACAACAAATATCAATGACACTAAAAAAATCAGATTTCAACCACTTTTGCAGTCATGAGTGCCCAGTAGAAGACTCTGGATCCTAGGCACCTGTGACCCAGTTTAGTTGCCCTAGTCAAGGATAATCCAAAATTTATTGATTTTACAGTGGAGAGTTATGACAATCTTTCCTTCTTGCTGATCAGTTTTCTAGTCGAGATTGGTTCGAGGAATAACACAAAATAACCTAAGTCCTTTACTCTCTCTCTCTCTCTCTCTCTCTCTCTTGCATTTATGGTTTTATATTTCATTATCTTATTTCTTGTGTGAAATATTTAATTTAGAATTTATTTATCATACATGACTCTGCAATTAGGGTTTAGCAATAAATCTATTTTTGTTAAATCAACTAATAATAGAATTATTTCCTTAAAAATAAAATGTGAGTTTTTTGGAACATATTCTCAAGTACTCACTAAAATGAATATTTATAATGATATCACAACTCCATCTTCATTAATATAATCATATTCTCAATAACTTGTTGCAGTGAGAAACTAGAATCAATATCTAACAAAAATTCATTATCCAAGGTCTCTCTACCATGACTACTCCAAATGGATTATCTCATAAAGATTCAAAATCCTTTTTAAATTCCTAAGTAGTCACAAACATGACATTTAAAGTGACCGCTATCCAAAATATCTCTTCATATACCATAATTTTCATTCCAATAACATATTTATTAGGAAAGTACTATGTTTCAACTATAAATTAAAAAAGTGTGAAATATTCCAACAGTGGATCATATGTATCTAAAGTCAACTTCAAAATGTTTCTCGAGAGACATCTAATATTACCCCCTCTTATTTTCAAATGTGGATTTGGAACCTATAAAGAATCCTTTCCTATTAGGTTTTACGTTGACATATAAACAAGACATGTTAACAACTTCTTTGTAAATAGTCATTCTAACGATAAACTTAAAAGGAAATGTGTAAACATTTTAAAAAAGACTTTAAATCCTAGTTTGCGTCGAATTCCTTGGGATTCCTCTCCCATTGTGGGGATTTTTTAAACATTTTTTCAAACCATTGGGGTGACGTGTGTGTTTAGAAAAACCCAAATTATTCAACGCTCACCCTCAAAAGTGGGTCTATGTTGAAGTTGACCCATCTACAGACTTGAGAGACATCATTGAAATAGAAGTTGGTGAAAATACATTTTCTCAACTTTTACTCCTTACCCAATACTTTATTCCATTGTCAGGTTTTGGACCATATGATTCAAGAATGTCCTCTCATGGTCGAATTTCCTCGTGTCTCAAAAGAAAAATCATATCCAGAATCTAAATACCCATCTTATAGTGATGGCTAGACCACAATAACCAATAAAAGGGGTTCTACCTATGTCTCTTTAATACCCTCAACTTCATCTTATCGACCAGTCAATACTAATGGTGCAAGATCTTCTATCACTTTAGTCAAACAATCTATACCTCAGGTGCCCTCAATTACTCCTTCACTCTCCTACTCTTTGTTAGATGCCTCACTCATGGTTTCCATGAAGTATTCTACTCCCTCAATATCCTTCCCCCTTTAGTTACCAGAAGCACCATTCATGGAGGATAATCATCTAGTCGATGCCCAAAAATATTTCCTCAGCCACTCCCATAGCCCTATCCCTGTAGAAGAGAGTGAATTTGTGTAAGAAAATGTAGACCATGGTCAGTGGCAAGAAGCTCCTAGGTCACTTAATTTAATAACTAGTTTTTTTCCCTCTCTAATATTGATAATGAGGGATCTATGTACCTCAATTTTGTCCAATGATTTTGTACTTTTGGAACATATGTGGCCTTACCAATCCCACCCAAATATATATGGTTAGCAATAACTGTATTTAATTTTAGCATATGCATGTTCTATGTCTAAAGGAAATTAAAATTGCAAGATTCTTACTCCAGTTTGTAGCTCACACAATTTGGCCCCATGTTTTTTGCCACATGTCTAATCATGATCCTATACATAGAGGGTGCATGATGTTGATTGACCCTGGCCATACAAAACATGTGATTTATTAGGGCTCTGACCCCACCGAAAAATGTGGTTTGGAATAGTTTTTATTTTGTCAGGATCATTCAAATGATTACCAATATTTATGCATCCAACGATGTTGTTGAGTAAGCTCTATTTTTAAAATGGATTGTTGACTCCTTAACTTATGCGATATGGATTTTTTTGGAGATTTTAATATGCTTGAAGTCCTGAAAGACAAGGTTGGTCATTTTCCTATGTGTTGGTGTGTGGGAGGATTGGTTCTATATGGGGAACAAGCTTGTATTATTTGATCCTAACATCCCCTGTAAAGATATATCATCCTCGTCATGGTTCACTTGGTCCAATTTTAGACATGGGAAATATTGTGTTGTCTAGTGTCTTGACCATATCCTGATGCCAAAAAGATAATTCTTCTATCTTTAACCCTATTTTGGCCAACCTATTGTTGTTTCTGACACTACACTTATTTATGATCTTACATGGCTTTCTCTTGCTAAAAAAACAAGACCAATTCTCAATTTTATCTCAATACTGCACACCTAAAGAATTCTTAAATTGTGGCACACATTCAACATGTTTTAATCTTAGTTCCTTTCCCTAGTGGTCAAGAAGGATGGATATCTTGGTGGAATTATGCCATCACTAGAACCAAGACCTTCCTTCACATTTATGGTAAATATGTTACTCTTTTCAACATTTTTCACACAATGCTTCATATTGTGAATTCCAATAAATATCAAAAGAGATTCATGCCTCTCCTTTCAATCAAAACTTGAAACTCCACGCTGCCCGTTGGAGGCACAAACCCAAAATTGAGGATGATTATAACGACAGGGGTTCCCTGCTTTATGCTCATCTACATTGGCTCAAAATACAAGACAAAGCTTTTGAAGATTTTTTTTTGTGCTCTAAGACAAACAATTTTCCACGTAGATAAAATCTATCTTCAAATGATAAGTTTATCTCACTTCCTTACCACACATCCTCTAAGTTTTTGTCCACCGTTATCATGATTTGTTACCTCCTAACTTGCTACCCCTACAAGGGAAGAGGCTCTTCTTAAATTCCTACAAGTTTTTCCATGAAACATCACTCATTCCAAGTGAGTTACATGTAATAAAACTCTATCTCTCACTAATATTAAGGAGGATTCCTTCCAAATGAATCCTGAAAAAGCCCCATGAATTAATGGATTCCCCTTTGAATTTGATTAAACCATGTTAAATACTGTGGGACTTGATCTATATAATGTATATCTTAAAGTTTTTAATTTTAAATCATTTGGTAAACTAATCAACCAAGGTAACATAAAGTTTATCCCCGAGTATAGATACACTTAACAAATATCTAATTGGCAACCTATCATCCTACTCAATATGTCCTAAAAAATCATTTCTAAGGCTTTGTCTAACAGGATTACCAATATTCTTCCTGTTGTTGTTCGTAGTGAACAAACGAGGTTCATTAAGCACATGTCCACTCTTGAAAACATTATTATTTTGTGGGAATGTATCAAATGGGATCATCTCTTAAACCAGAAGGGATTATTTTATCAAAATTGATTATGCCAAATCTTATGACCGAATTAAGTGGTATTTCATTTTAGATATGCTACAAGATATTGGGTTTGGTCCAAGGATTTTTCACACTGTGGAGATGAATTTTAAAAATTTTGGGGCCTACATCACCATCAATGGAGCTCAATCCTCAAAGTTTGGTCTTTTCAGATCCAACTGTCAAGGGTTCCCTTTGGCACCTGTTATCACCGAATCATAGCACCCCTGGATGTTGATCAGATTTATAGTTTGATCACTCTAAGCATCCAGTGTGATTGGATAACATGGGTACTATCTCCAAGTTGTAGGACCTGCTACTTGAGATAGAACTCCAGAGAAAGCTGGTTCTTGCTCCTAAACTACCTGCCACAATCTACTCTAATGCAGGAGAAACTAGCTATTCTAACCTAAAATTCCAAGGGACTAGAGAGAGAGAATGCATAAAATGAAAGCGTACACTAAAGCGGTGATACACCAGAAAAGGAGGGTGTGAGAGTAGTTTCCAAATGTGTGAAATATAGAGGAAAAGTGCACACTAGAAGAGGTGATGACAGTTCACCATAATCTAGCAAAATGCATTCACAACCATATTCCAAGCAAACACAATGATAATGAATCCTTGCAAGAACATAATAAATAGACACAATATTCTTATAGAAAGATCAAAGGGGCAAGAAGAATGCAAGAAAACACAGCAAGGAAAGATACATCCACAAACTGGTATTTTATTGCTTCATGATATGCACAGTTCAATCTATTACAAGATAAGGGCCTGGATCACCATGCAAGGAGTCCAATATAAGGGCCTACAACACACTGGCTTCACAAAGCAATTTTGACAGAGCTTCGCTACCCAAAAACTCCCTCTTTATAATGAGCCCAACACTCCAATTTATAGAAAAAATGAGAAGGAGAAGAGAAGGGAAAATGGAAATCCCGAAATCTGTCCTTCAACCACCTGTAAGAAGCATTAAATTGAGTGAAATAGTTATACATTACTTGAAAAAGTCTCCCCATATTGTCCCATGTGCTGCAGCAGAGAAAGAATGATGACCATGCCTCTTAATTGCACTCCCAGCTACCAAATAAAACACTGTTCTAAACCCGGCCACGTTTTCTTAAAAATATCAATCAATTTATGATAAAATATAGAATTTCTTGATTTCCATGCATCGGCTTTGGAACCACGATTCCAACGGTACCAATTTTGTGTGATTTCGTTGAGAAATGCAAAAGTTATGGCCTTCTGAGTGCGGGCAGCTATTTTGGGCCTGGCAGGCGTTTTCTGTCATTTGACAGGAATGAGCATTGATTGACTAGAGCCGAATATGTTTATCTTATTTAAATATATCTACCTCATTAAAAATAATAAATCCAGTTTTTGTGGCGTAGAGGACGTCGTGCTCGTTCCAGAAAGTCCAATTTTGTGGAAATCGGAGCTCGGAGTCAAAAGTTATGGCCGTTTGAAGTTTCACGGGCCAAACGTTGACTTTTCTTCTCTGCCTTCGGCCGCTTTGGCTTTTCGCGTCCCACGCGTCCCTTTGTCCCTAATGTCCTAGTGCTGCGTGGGACAATTTCTTCCGAACCGCCTGAAATGGGCTTCCATGTCCCTTTTCTGCCGGTGACACGTGGTGTGATCTGATTGGCTTTCGGCTCCTTCGGCTATTCGCGTCCCGCGCGTCCCTTTGTCCCACTTGTCCCAGTGCTGAAGTTCCCTGTTTCAGCTGAACCGGCTGGTTCGCGTACTCTTGTCCCGCATGTCCTGGAATGTTTGGGACAAATTTTCCTGATTCGCCCGGTTCGACCGGTTCGCGCCCTTTTGTCCCAACTGTCCCGGAACGAAAGTTCTCATTTCGGCTGATCCGGCCGGTTCGCGTACTTCACGTACCTTTGGCCCAACTGTTTCAGGCTGCCTTAAGTCTTTTCGGCCGACTTGCATCCTCCGCGTACTAGTTGTCCAGATGTCCCAGACTGCCTGTTTCAACAGTTAGTCAATTTTTTCCATTTTTCAGCCAGTTCGGATTTCCGCATCCAGCGTGTCCCTTTGTCCCAAATGCTACGCAGACCGCCTGGCGGCCTTTCGGCCGGTTCGCGCTCATATGTCCCTCACGTCCCGACTTTTTTGAGGACTAGGACTTAGCCATTTTTCATGTTTTTTTCTGGCCCGAGCCTTGAGGGGTGAATTTTGGATAACAACACCTTTGCTTTATATACTGATAGCTGAAGGATTTAGCTACATGTTAGCCCAAAGTGCTTCCCAAGGTATTATTAAGGGGATTGTGTTGCCAACCCTTGATCAACAACTCATTAATGGACATTTTGTAGATGATTATTTTCTCACTCTCCTTGAAGAATGAGAATATTTTCAAAATACTTTGGACTATCTTAACACTTTTTGCTTGGATTATGGTTCTTCCATTGAATGATATAAATACCAATGCTATTGACAGTCGCAATCCCCTATCTGTACATGGTTGGAAGGTATACACTGGAGATGGATCCAACTGGGCATTTAATTCAAATTCCTTGGCATTCCTTTTACCTTCTAGGATACATCTACATGTCTTTGGAGATATGTTGTTCAACGAGTGGAGGTAAAAATATCTTATTGGATCACTAAACCACGCTCTATAGTAGGAAAATTTCCAATTTTTCTCCATGGTGTTAGCTTCCAATCATGTGTATTATTCCTCTTGTTGGGCTCCTTGTAATGCTTCCAATGCCAATCTCGAGAAAATTCTAAGAGAATTTCTCTGGGCTAACTCTAAAGGTCACAAGGAGTTTCAAAACATTTCCTGGGACATTTTTTACAAACCCAAAGAAGATGGTGGTGTCTTGGACTACTTGACATCAATCTTTAAAGATGAGATTGGTTGTGTTAAATGGTTGATTCATATGCTGGAAGGGAATGAATCCTAGAAAATTCTGCTCCAACGTTACATGTGTCAATGTTATCATCTAGGAAGACAAGCCTAGAAAGGCCTTAACTTCCAGTCATTTCTTCTCTTCCTTGATTATTTCAAAATCAGAGTTACATTTATAGATCAAAGTATTTGGAAATCCTGGGAGTTACTTAAATCACACCTAATTTTGAAGGGGATGGCTTTAGAATTTTTCTTTCTATTAACTCCTACTCTCTCTGTTGGTCATCTATATTTACATTCCACGATGCCCCTCTCTCTCAAGCTCCTTGGGATAAATCCATTTCATTCTTCAGAAAAGGAATTAAAGTGGTGGGTGATTTATTTTGCAAACACTCCATGTCTTAGTTTTCTCGGGGGGGCGGGGGGGGGCGGACTTGCTATCAAATTTAACCTTTAACAAAAAGATTATGAAACAATCATGAAAATCATTGCATTGCATACATGGGGAGTTCATTTACAAAATTGGCATCACTTTAGGAATTTTGTGGTTGCGCGACTAGATTTAGGCCTCTATTATTCCATTATGCAACTATAAACCCTTCCTTAGTTACTCTTTTCTCACCCTGCAGTTAGTGAATGTCAAATCACTTAATCACCATTAGAACATTGTCTCCCAAAAATCTATGTGGAAATGACAGTTTGAAAGGATTTGGTTGTTTCTTATTGAGCCTAAAAAATATCACTTTTTGGTGTGTTCTACACTAGGGTCTCCACTTAGGGGATTGACACAAGTATATGGGTCTAAACCATACATTCCTAGTTTGAAGACAACCTAATTACATCAAGCATATTGTTTGGTTTTTTCCACATGCTGAATCAACATAGAAATGGATTCAATCCCTTTTTCAACCCTTCTCTCCTGATTTATTTACTTGGAATATGGTTCTTTTGATGGATTCAACCCTTCTTCCTACAATTTACAAAAAAAATTGGCTCATATTCAGAGATGATATTCTATTTCCTCTTTGGAAAGATAAAAACATTGCCGTATCTAATAATTTTCATATGAATAGAATTTTCTCTGTTACTAATAAAGTGGCTACTCTCTCCACTACGATGCTCCAAATTCATTACAAGGATGAGAAATTATAGTTTGAGGTCAAACACATCTAGCACCTTCTCAACCACTCATTTACCACCCCATACATAGTGAAACATGAGCCTCCTGATGCTCCTTCTCTCTTCCACTTACCACCTCAGTCGGGCTGCTATCTGCCTCCATCCTAGGGGTGGGGGTTTCATAGATGATTCTCATGAAGCCAAAATATTCCCTCTCCTTATCATCAGTGGTACCCTCAATATCGACCCCACTCCCCCTCACTTGTTGGGTTTTTTGGGTGTCTTGGTGATTATGATAGAGCGGGCTAGTCTGCCTCTTAGCAAGATAAGTTTGCACAAGTAGACCTTGTCATTTATCCTTGTCGGTAGAATGATAATCCAAAGCAATAACAACAACTACAATATGAGACTATATGGGAGTCCATCCCCGAATTGGATCACCTTGATTTTTGTTGGGGAGATAAGATACTCCGCCTCCTCCACCTATTTCCATGTTTTCCATTACAATTTAGTTTTTTGGCTCATTATTTTATTCACCCTTTTTGACTAAGGGACACAATTTTATATTATTTTAGTTGGCCTCCAACTCAAGGCCTTATTGTCTTGATGCGATATCTTCCACCCATTTTTTGTACAACAAATATTATAATTACCATGTTTTTATCATTAAAAGTGTGCTTTTCAATTAAAAAATAAAAAAGTAAAAAAAAATACTTCATGTGAAATTTTGAAATGATATTATATCCCGTAGTTCCACCTTCTCCCATTCAATCACACTCTCATATTTTTCAAGTATATCCTCTTGAAGGGTTGTTGAAGAGACACCTTATCATGGCTCGTTAAACACTAATTCAAAGAAGTATTATTTTATCAAGTAGTCACCCGATTGAGACCTTAAGATGTAGTTAGATATAAAAAGGATTACATGTAAATTCACAATAATTCAATGAATCAATATAAGAAAAGGCATTCAATGTTTCTGTAAAAAAACTCGAGGCTTTGGCACCTACTATTTTATCATTTAAGATTTGGTGGCATTAGATTATCATATAAGAAAAATATGGTAAGTTGAATGTCTTACCTAGATTATCCAAGAAAGGTCTATGAAATATCTATTTCAGTAAAATAACACAAAGAATCCTTTTCAATTGGAAAGTATTATAAGGAAATATTTCTCCTTGAGCTTACTCACTAAAATATATGTGGCAACATGCAAACACCATTAGTAGGAAATTTTTTATGTTTTCTAAATATTATTAATGATTTTAACATAATGATAAGGATAATTTTTTTGAAAGACAAGTCACATTGTTTGAAAGTTTTGATGAATTTAAGGCCATAGTTGAGGAAATAAATTGGTTATTATATCAAGGTTTTGAGATGTAATAGAGGAGAGGAGTACATTTCAAATGATTTTCTAAACTTTTGTAAATATCCTCATATAAATTAGAAGTAGTTTACTACCAGATACACATCTTATTGGAATAATGTAGAAGAGAGAAAGAAAAAAAACATCATGGAAAAGGCCCAAGGAATGTTGAAGGCCAAATATTTGACAAATAAATATTGTGTAGAAGTTATAGCTTGTGAAGTTTCTTTAGTGGATAGATGCCCTAAAAATAGTGTAAAGAAAAAAGTTCCATATGAAGCATAGAGAAATAAGAAACATAACATTTCTTAGCTAAGAATTTATAGTTGTGTGGAATTTTCTCTTAGGTCAAATGAAAAGGGAAGAAATTATAAGAAAAATGTAAAAATTGTTATTTGTGGGACTACACTAAGCATTCAAAGGCATATAAATTATATAATCCAATCACAAAGAAAATTATTTTTAACAAAGATGTTGATTTCACTACAGAAGAATCATGGGGTGGAGATGTTACAACAATCTCTATAGTGATATCTCCAAATGAACACAAGGTGTCAAAAATAAATGGTTCTCCATAAGATCTCATTATACAAACACCTCACATTTATCCCACCGTTCTAAATCCAATAAGGAATCGCATGAGAAAATCATTGGGCCATGAAAGACATCACTCATCTCCTAGTTCTCATAGAAATGATTACTCAAATCCACTTCCTCAGTACAAAGATGTTTAAAGGAACATAAGAACCTTGGAGAATATCTATGATGAAACACAACATGACGATACTGTTGATTTATTTACTCAAGGTGATCCCATTCACTTAGAAGTTCTAATTCAAGATGAAAACTAAAAATTATGGATGAAGATATTGATTCAATTGAAAGGAATCACACATGGGACCTTGTTAAACATCGTGAAGGAAAGTACATGTGATAGCTATGAAAATGGTATACAGAACCACAACCAATGTAGATGGAAATGTAAAAAAACACAATTAAAGGTCGGTTATAAAGTGTTTCTTACAACAACCCGAAATAGATCACAAGGAATCATTTTCCCTAATGGCTAGACTAGACATAATTGATTGAGAATTTTAGATCCATATTTTTTCAAGAAAATAGATTAATATTATTTTAAATATATAAATAAACAATAGAAAAAAAATATTAAATAGCATGTGATTATGATTGAGCTGCAACCTAGTGGACAACACACTAATTATGTTACTTAATGTGTTATAGCAATCAATTCACAATAAAAGATATGTAAAAATAAACTAATTTTACTTTAATTTGAAATGTAAAAAACCTAAAATATTCCACAAGAGATATATAATCTCAAATATCTATCTCTTCTTTCCAAACTAGATATTTTATAGTTATACGATAGAGAATATGAGTGACTACTAAAAATAGAATATGAAGGGTTTCGAAAGTGCACCAAAAGGTCCTCCTATATACATACCATTTATATCAACTTCATGGATGGAATCAAAAATGGATAAGTGGAAAAAAATACAAAATATATCCTATTATTACTGTTATTTGATTTAGTGATCCTTGTTGGGGTCATACATCCTAGGCCATTGACGTGATTTTGAGACTACAGATTGATCTCGAAAAAAATTCGCTACAACGATAAAACTTCAGCTATTGTCATACACTAAGAAGCCAAGAAATGTTTTGAAGACTTCCCAAAAATGTAAACTATCAAAATCTGTAAAAAATTACTAAAAACATATTTTCAAAACTTTCCAAAAATAACATTTTAGAAATCTTGTTATAGATAAACACACTTCGCTTATTATGGAAACAAGGCTTTGGTGTTTTGAGTACTCAACTATATTCAAAAAAGTGTGTCTCATCTTAAACAAACCACTTTTTATTTGAGGAGAAGCTTGGTTTAGCTATTCAATACAAAAAACCTTTGAGCATCCTTGAAGTTTCTGTAATGGTCATACATGTGAATGAGGAGATTTTTTGCAAAGGTGTGTGAAAAAAACAAATCACCTTCCATTGATGAGAAAATAGATTTTTTAATCCCTTGAAAGTTCATTCTAAGAAATATAAATGTAAAAAAATCGAAGATATATAGAAGAGTCCAATTAGTGTGGTGGCATCTTCGTTGGTTCCAATTATAAAAAAATTTGCTTTCTTGGAGGAGAAGGAAAATTATCAATCATGTTATGAATGATACGTTCTCTTTAAGCTTAGTGGTACACAACTCTTTGGAGTGAAGGCTTCATTTAATTATAGTATTGGTATAAAAGAGCTCTGTTTATGTGAAATTATTTTACGTTTCCTTGAATATTTACAATATGCAAATAATTTTTTGTAGTCATCTCTACAGTCCACGTTCAACCCCCTTTATCACATCATAGGGAATTAGATTTTTGAAAGAAAAAAAACATGTTTATAGAAGACAACACGAGAAGCGATCCAAATAAGGATTATCTTTTTCAATATTCTTCGTCTACTAACCGCTCAACAAATTGGGTGATTGCATTTATTGATTCCAATGGTTTTAATTTTAATTATACCCGTTCAAACAAGTGAATATTTATAATCCCTCTATATATATATATGTATATATATATATAAAGTGTTTTAACTATCACATTCAAACATATGTGATGGTTAAAACAAATATATATGATGACCAAGTGTTTTTCTACATGTAAGTAAAACTATCAAATGTAGCAAAACACTTAATCATCAAATACATATTTTTTAACTATCAAATATTTTTAAAACTATCAAATATGTTTGAATGTGATAGTTAAAACACTTGCGCATATATATAGTGATAGTTTTAATAACAACCGACTTTTTAATATTTGATTCTTTTGATTACAATTAAAAATATATTCATGTAATATATTTACGTACATAACTTTAATTGAACATGTAGCAATAAAATATCATACAATTTGAATTCTACATATCTTGTTTTGTCCCTAAATCTCAGATGGACAAGCACCCTAAAATACTTATAATAAAATTACACAATAACACATAACTCAGTGTTTTCCCATCTACAACGCGAAAGTTACACTTCATGTAAACTTGTTGAATATTAACGTACAATAAAATGCAAACATGACACAAAACAAGATAATATATTTTAAACCCCATATAGTGTGCATCTCTTGTGCATTTTATGATATCATTTTTGGAATGAAGGCTGAGAAAAATGGTGCTCAAAATAATTAATAAGTAAGGATGTCATACACTATGCTAATACATTTCATTCCTTTTTTGATAATGGCTGATAATCTTGTTTTCTACAATGTAAGTAAATCTCTAGGAGCAAGAAACAAAAATATGCTCCATAAAATATTCAATGAATTTTTGTTAGTTGTATTTGTGAATCATTTCAGGAATTATGTTTCAAAGCATTGAGCACCAAGTCCGTGATTTTAAAATGTAATGAGGGAATATTTTATTCAAATACATCATAAATAATTATTAATATAAATTATCTACTTAAAGAGGGCTCCCATTAAATCATTGAATCTTGGTTTAGTTTGTAACCTGAAAATAAGGAAAAAACGAGAGTAAAAAATATTTACCAATAAAAATAAAAACTAAAAATCAACATTCAAAAAAGGTTTATACATATGACCATAACATATAAGAAAAATACAACAATTTATATCTCTATTATACACGTCTCATACAAAAGAACTAATTAAATCTTCAAATATTGGTTTAGTTTGTAACCTAAAAATAAGGAAAATTTTAGAATCCAAAACATTTATCAATAAAAAATTAGGAAAATGTCTCACCCAATCATGTAAGCAACATACAATAATCATTCATCTCTCCAGGATGCACATATGGTAAAGATAACACCCATTAAAACTATCATATATATATATATATATATATATATATATATATAAGAATAAAATGGTAATTAGTTACAATTTAGTATGCAAGGATTTATTTTTTAATTAGTTAATAAGGAGGTTTTGAAGTACATCCGCAAACCTTGCACATACCACCAAGAGATAGAGAAAGAAAAATCCACATGAATTAAAATAGAAAACAAGATCAAACAAGATTAATTCAACCATGCTAAAATCTAGCAGTCACTCCATTAACTAATAGAATCCCTAGAAACAATGGAGTGGTAAACAATCTGTAAATAGGAAGTAAAAAAAACCAACAATCATATGTCAAGGTCACCCTTTTCCTGAGAATGCAATCTACATCCTTGTGTGTTCAAGTAGCATTTTTGGGTTAACTATTTTCTTTGTACTCACAATTATCTATTTCTAAGCCTTCTCATCTAGGGTAACTGGGATAACAATTTCCATACCTATAATGGGGCAAGTAACACACTTATTTGTTAGTTTCTTCATGCATTTGTTCTCCTAACCACTAGATTTTTCTATTTTAAGAGCGTTATTCACCCCACTGAGACCAAGATCACTTTGATCTAGCTAATTATCCTCTATGGAAGCTACCTCTTCCAATTCCATATATGAATCCTCAAGAGAAACCATTTCTCCCTCCACGTCAAGATGTTTACGGAGAGAATCCTTTGACCAAGAACTTCTCTTTACCAATTTACATTTCACAGTCAGGAATCTAGAAGCCAGATGCCCATGATCAAAACATCTATGAAATCTAAAGGAAAGGTCTTCATAATCGATTGATTGTGTCCAATATTTGTTATGTACTTCAAGCATTATGCTTTTTGGAAGGCTATGTGAGAGGTCCAATTCCACCAATATTCGAGCATAGGTAGGATGGGTCATGAATTTGGTAGTGTTGTCAATAATTAAGATCCTACCTAGGTCATACCTAATTACTATGAGACTTGATTCAAACCAAAGTTGAAGAGGGAGATGTCGGATCCTATGCCACACCAAAATTGTAAAAAAATCTTAATTACTAGGATTAAAATCTAGAAACCATGATTTCTTGTCCATGTAATGGCCGTGTTATAGCACTAAACCTTGTTGAGAATCGATTATATATCTATACTAAGCTAAAAAATCATTAAAAAAAAAGGTTTCACAGGGAATAGAGACCTTAACATCAATAATGACTCACCAAAACTTAGAGATCCATCCATGGAAGGAAGGCAGGACTAGTCAGAAGCCACTGAATCTACAAATTACATTAGAGTATGCATATTCCATTTCATTTTCCATCACTTCTTCCAATGCCTAATCCTGAAAGATAATAGAGGGAATATTCATGGAAGAAGGAAGAGGTAAAGTATTATCTCGAGATCTTTCTCAATAAATTATAATGACCTCTGCAAAGGAAGGGGATCTAGCACGTATAACATGGGACTCAAGATTAGGTAGGAAAGATCCCCTAATAACCTAACTCCCCTTGCAACCCTGATATGTCCATCAAATGAGTAGAGGTCATCGCTACCACACCACCCTCATCGTAAAATAGACCCATGCCACTAAAGTTTAGAGAGATTTTGGGATTGGGAGATCCCAACATGCCTAAAATATCTTAATTAATAGGAAACAAAGGCACCTCCACCACAACCCATGCACCTAATCTAACTAGTATCAGAATATATAAGAGCATCTTCACTCAAGACAAAATTCATCCCACATTCCTCACACTTGATTACACTAATACGTGATGCAGATCCTTCCCCATCACAAGCAACATATTAGTTCAAATTGTTTTGTAGTAAGGATTTTGTGTACACATATTAGTTCATATAATTTACTTGAATCCAAACACTAAACTTATAAGTTATAGAAAAATATATTTATATAATATTAATTACATACATATATGCCATTATAATGTAGAAATAATATTCAAGGTGGATACAAATTTATCTTATCATAATAACATTGTAGTTTGTTTTTCTTACTTAAACCCTATACGCGCTGACACAACACTCACAAATTTGAAAGCTCACCCAAACCATGCAAAGGTACCTAACCCCCTTTTATTATTGCCATACCATACTGTTAGGATGCACATTCATAATAACCAAATCCTAAGGTGAATAATCCATTTGATTAATCAGATTCATAAACTCAAATTGGAATCAATCATAATAAAGTAAACATTCAGATTATAGAACAATTAGGATCAGATTCACCATACAACAATGAATAACAGTGACATCAACAATCAATATCCATTCACAATGATCCATTATATTATTCCATCAAAACACAGTAGATGAATACATCATAGATACCATCACAAAGTCATGTGCGCAAAATCATACCAACAACATAACTCTATAACAATCCATTGTACACTAACCCTCTAAACCATGCAAGTCAATAAATACATACAGATGTGTGTGTGTGTGTGTGTGTGTGTGTGTGTGTGTGTAAGGGGTGGGGACTTTCTTTGCACCCATGCAATTCTCAAAATAATTTGCATGCTAAGAATAGACATGCACCACTAAAAATTCAACTAGGAATCATGCAAGATTAGCCTAATAATACATTATTTATATTTACCTCTACCTCTAATCTTATCATTAGCTCCATGCGTATGCTCAAACTGCAAGTTCTTTCCTAAAAAATAGTGTCTGCTTGATTTCCCAATCATCCTTGCATGTAACCCACTCCAAGTCTATATTTATCCCGATGTACAAAAATTTCACTAAGTATTCTTCTTTTCTGATGTGGTCCTCACACGCATCTCCTTACGTGATCCGTGCACAAACCTTATCCTCTAGTGCACTCATCTGCCATGTGTTTCTTTTGTATCCTATTCATGCACTCGCATATCACTAGATACTTCAATTCTTAGAAATTTTTTCGTGTCCAAAATTAGGCCACACTAGGTATGTTGTCCATCCTTGGCAACACTCTATTTGATTGCACAAATGATGAAAAAGAATTCTCAAATAACCAAAGAATGAAAATGGATTACGTCAAATAATGAAATAATCCAAGTGCAACTGTACAGAAAGGAGGGGGAATTCTTTATTTACTAATGCTTCTAATATTTTCCACCCTTTCAATTCACTTCTTGCTTGAGTAAATGCATTACCTATAATGGCAGAAACCTCTTCAAAATTTAGATCCTCACCCTTAGCCTTCAGCAGTTCAACCAATTTCTCTAACTATTTTACCAAATCAATAAGCACGTCCACCCTACATGTAACTTATGGGTATAATTCTTTCAGCTTATTTTTAAGTGAGGCCCTCAACGAATCAATTGCCTCCCATTTCTACTCAACTTGTGGTAAGATTCTTTCTCGTTCCACCCTGTTTCCTTTGTTCTTGGCCTGGAACTCTTTTAAATTTTCCTCATATTTTGTATCTAGTAGTCCTAATCCATGACCCATATCTTCACAATTGTCATATAAAAATTTTACCATGCGAGATGCGACCTTTACCGACTCGGTTAATTTATTGTATTGTGTAATGGAGGTTTTAATTTGTTCCTTTTCATGTTGTTTATGCCTTCCAAATACATCTTTTACAGACTCTAATGCAAGAGGTGTGTGTTGAGTTTTTATTATCTGTGTTAAATCCTCTAAACAATGGAAAATAATTTCATACTTGGTTGTACTAGGAGGGGCAAGATCTAAGCACACCAGTAAATTGCATTAGTTATGCATTCTTATTTTTTATAATCTATGCAAATCCTCCTTTTTCCTCCCTTTACTCTTATTTTAACTGCATGATAATATTTTCATTTTACTTTATTTCTATATCTCTTTATCCTATCTGATTCTTTCTGTCACAAATTATTCTACCCATCTCTACCGATATTTTTTTTATTACGTTACATGCTTGCTCATCTGTTAATTGTTGGGAATCAAATATCGGATACATATCTCTAGATATTTTCAACTCACGGGTATCTAGCAATGATTATGCGTTTACCTAGAACTCTAGCTACTTGATATGTCACTCAAGTGCCAAAAATAACATCTTTCTTATGCATGGCAGCACAGTTTCGTTATTGAAAAGTGAAAAAAAAATATTTGATCCAAAGGTATCATGCTTTGATTACCTAGCATGCAAAAAATCGTTTCGATCTTCAATGTATTACATTATAGGTCCCTGTGGGATGTACCTTGGTATCCTATTCTTTCATCGAGCACCCTTAGGGAAACCTAAAATAAGGTTTTATTCTTTTCCCATGATCTGTGTCTGTCCTTCACTTGTTCCTTCCCTACATTGTGTGTTACTTGATGCTCTACTAGGTGTTCTATAATCTCTGCAACCTCGTTTTCCACTCTTCTCTCTAGCTCAAAGTTCAGAGTGCACCTAGCCTCATCATACATTGTAGCTGGTTCCAGTTTCTCCTTTGTGATCTATGTACCATCCACGTCAATCCTTATAAAATCCACATCCACCAAATGTGCATCCTCATAGTATTCTCCTTGTCCCTCTTCATCTGACTCCTCGACAATGTACACATGTGGGCTCAACTTCCTCACATATTCTTCCTCACCTCCATCTTCTTCCTCTTATTTATGAATCTCCATCTCCTAAGAGTATGAGCTAGGTATCACTCTTTGTTTCTTATTCATCGGAGATCTTCCTCTCTCACGATTCCTTCTCACATAAGTGCTTGTACCTTCCACCTTCCGCTCTAATGTCTTCCATACATGTGCACTTGAAACAAGATTTTTTATCCTTACCTGCCCCTTCACTTATGTGGTCAGAAGGAGTCTCTTCACACCCTTGTTTCTTTGGTTGAAATGTTTTCTACACAGAGGATTATTTAGGAATGCTTACGTCATCCTCCACAAACTCTCCAGCAAAAAACTAGGGCCTTAGATAAATATATACTCTTGCTGATGTTACCCAGGCCACTAATAATGTAACTGGTTTAAATAAATGTATACTTTTTGATACATACTTATCTTCATAACAGCACTTCTTGGGGTAAACCAGTGTTTGTAGCATCTCTTAGTGTTCCTTATCCACTTGGTTTAGATCAAATCTTAATTTTCGTGCCTCCTTAAATCTATTCATAGCACTATTAAAGTATTTCATTGTAAATGCAAACAAGATTTCACATGATGGAAATTTAGTACCATCAATTAACGTAAAATTCCCAATACAAAACCGTTGATAGACAACAAACTCAGAAATTATATCTACAAGGGAAGTCATCTCATTTGGAATTATACATTCTATACCGAATGCATCATGCATCCGTTTATACCATTTATCTACATCCACCTTGTATGATGGAGTCACCGAATTATATGTATACTTGGAAAACCGTTTTGCAATGGAGCGATCCTCTACATGATATTCTTGTATCTTTTCCTTCAGCCTATCAGGCACCCTATTCTAAAAGAGCACTATCACCAATAATATGTTTCCAAACATAATCTTGTCACCATCGCACGCAACATCAATGACATCCTCTGCTATAATGGAAGCAATATTATATATAATTACTTATTATATATTCTTACATACATGCAATGATCTTTTATTCACTTGTGTACACATTTCCTGCCCGTTCCACTTTCTAAGCAAGCATGTGACCATCCTTATGATAGGGTCATTAAGCTTAAAAATATCAAACACATGGCCTCCTTTCTTGTACTCAAAATACACTGCAGTCTTCTTTACCTTGGCATCATTAGCTAAGTCATCATAAAATGAGACCCTAGTATTAATCAGGCTAGTATACGTTTCAATTAACTACATGGTAATGCACATCCTTTTTCCTAAAAAATAGAAATAGTACTCATGGATGTGTGAAAGAAACCATTGATATAATATCTCAAGCTTCCCAAAGAATGGAAGCTCATGTAGATGTAATAGTCCATCCTTCTCCAACAAACTCTTCCCCTTGTCATCATACACTAGCTTATCACCCGAGGTTATTTCCTCTGTCGACCGAATAAGTTATGTTCCCATGTTGCATGTAGTTACATCAATTTGATGGTTGTAATTTCTCATGACCATGATCCTAAAATCCTCCACTAGCATTCAGAAGGCCATCTAGATGTGTTAGAATAGATGGTTTGGTCCCATGAGATATCATTTACAAAATATACATTTGGCTGCCTTACACTAACTCAAACTACACTATTTCACGCGTTTGCAAATAATAGGACATCAAGAGAATTGAATAGAGATGGATAAAACAACAAGAATATTTTGTAGAGGGCCCTAACGTGGAGGTTTTGGATGTGTTAAGACATATCTAGGTGCCACGAATTCTGAGAAATCACTTGTCGAAGATATAGCATGTTTTGTTCTTAGGGCTCTTAAGGGACTACGCCCAAACAAGGTAGCCTGAAATCACAATGAGCGTAGCGAACAAAAACAAAGCCTCCACTAGAATTCACCAGGCCATCTGGATGTGTTGGAGAAAATGGTTCAGTCCCATGAGCTATCATTTGTGAAATATAGTGTTTAGCTATCTTACACTTACTTAGACTACACTATTTTACGTGTTTGCAAACAATAGGACATCGAGAGAAATAAATGGAGATGAAAAAAACCCACATAGGATTTCATAGAGGGTCATGACATGTAGGTTTTGGATCTAATGAGCCATCTCTAGGTGCCGTGTAATTTGAGAAATCACTCATGAAAGATATAGAATTTTTTTGTTTTAGGGCTCTTAAGGGACTACACTCAGACGAGGTAGTCCGGAAGCTCTTGGAGCTTTGGCCTCCAAAACGACACCTCTCATAGCGTAGTCCCTTAAGAGCCCTGAGACCAAACCATAATATATCTTTGAGAGGTTATTTCTCGGACTCTGTGGCACCTAGAGACATCTCGTCAGATCCTAAAACCTCCATGTTGGGGCCCTCTACAAAAGCCTCTCTCAGTTTTATCCATCTCCATTAAGTTCTCTCAATGTCCTATTGTTTGCAAACATAAAAAATAGTGTAGTCTGAGTCAGTGTAAGGTTTTCCATTGCCAATCACTTGAATAATATAGGTGGTTCATACAATATAGGTGGTGAAATGAGAATTTTAATAAGATATTTTTACAATATAGGTGGTGAAATGAGAATTTATGTTTTTTTTTCCTTTCTAATATTTAATGTCTCTTAGTTTCACTTGGCTTTAAGAATAATAAAGTCTCTACTGACAGTGCCAACCACGTGAAGGTGGAATTTTTTTGGCACCACTAACCTGCATAAACATGTTAGTAATCAATTAAATAGAATTTTATATCATACAAAATTAAAAAAAAAATATTAAAGTAAATATTCAATTTAAATTCATAAAGAACATACCTTTGCAAATTCAATCCAATGAACTGTAAGGATCAACTCTACTCTTGACAGTAACAATAATTGCTTCATGATCTGATTCACAAACCATCTATAGATTCTTGTTTAATGGCCAACCTTGATATTTGATCAATTTAATATTTGTTGCAAGAACCAAATGTGAATAGTGAAGTATCTTTCGATGTACTTCATAGTCCTCAAACAACCAAATGTTTGATTTTTTGATAGGATATCATCAAATCCAAGTTCTAGTGACTACCATTGACACAGTGGGATACTCAAGGTCTTCACTATCAATGACTATGGAACTCAAAATAAAATTCCCCTCTACACAACAAGACAATAAGTAGTATATTTCCTCTTTGTTAAATTATGTTGCAATAACTACAAAAGCGTGTCATACATCACAGAGTAAAACTCAATTCAAATTTAAAATACATTAAGAGTTGACCATTTAATAATTTATAAATTTAAAACATGTCATGTACATATATGTATGTACCTTATTGCACTAAATTAGAGACTTGTTCAAAGTCATGTGATGTTGTCCTTTGATCTGAAGACCCTACAAGTTGTAATGCTTATGGAACTTGATGAGGTATACAAGTCCATTCATCCACCCACTATTGTGACTCACATTCATTGCACGCAAAATCAAGGCATGATATACAGAAATATACCATGCACCTAGTATAAATAGTTCAAGGATTTGCATCTAAACTATGGAATGATGGCATATCACTTGATCGTGGAACTATCATACAATCTTCAAATTTTGTCAGATATTGTTCCTTTATCAATCAAAAATATCTACGAACCATTGATATCGCTTGAGATTCATGGCCCATATTTTTGACCTACAAATAAAAAATGTATTTTGCATATGTAAATTTAGCATCATCCTTGAACTTTAACTCTTCTCTTGCAATTAATCTATTCAGACATGCTCTTGCACCATCATCCTCTCCTTTTCCATTCCCTACCTCATTAAGACTCTATATATGTTGTACATTTGTTTCTTTGTGCATCCTTTTTAGCAAATAAAACATCCGTGCATTCTTGAATTGTGATGTGCAGTTGTCTGACCAAATGTAATGTTGATCGAAACTTATGTTCCTCTGATTCAAGTTCACATAAAACACCTAGAATCACCCTTGTACATATTCTGTAGAAGGTTTCCAATCATCACTGATGTAGAAATGGTACTCTCTTAATATTTTTTGATCTTGTCTAAGTGCTTTCAAGAGAATTCATGAATGTTATATTGCACGAAAATAAAAACTTAAACTGATTTATAATATTGAGACCAAACCTCCATTTCTAGCTGCAAGGTGTAATTCTTTGTGAATTCAACTACTGAAACAATAGTACCAAGTGGCAAAATATTTCCTTTCTTAACTTCAATTGTTCATTCAACCTTTGAGCTCTATGTGTGTGCCTTGCATATTCAAAAAAAAGTTCCTCTCTAAATTTGAGCATATATTCTGATACAAGTAAAGTATTTTCTAACAATCTCGCACCTCTTAGAATTATTTTCCATCTTTTAACTGATATTCCACCGATTTATATTTGGTGATATCAACCTATTCATTTTCCTATTTAATATGTACTCTCCTCGTGGATACAACTTTTCAGATTCAGCAACCCACCACATACATTTAACGTTCCATCGAGACATGCTATGTTATACACTTACATTGTCTTGTTGCTTTTTCACAAAATATTGTCGTAATAAATTCCCTTGAAAGATTTTTTTTGGGACATTTATTCCACACTCCTGCAACATGATGTCAATATGAAAAACATGATGCATTCGACAAAAAAACATCATAATGCATTGAAAATTTAACATGACGCCTACAACAACAAGTGGTACGTGAGTGATTGATTTTCACATAAAAGGGTTTTCTCATTTCATAGAATATCTGGATAATTTTAATGTTGTGGATTTTTATTCTAAAACTTAGAGAAAAATTCTTTTTGAATCATATCTAAGAAAATGTTTTGCACATGATTCACAATAACGAGAACCTATTCTTATTTTTACTGTATCTCTTTTATTCAGCGACACCCTTGTTTTATCATTCCAAAATTTTAAAATTAATTATTTTAGAATATAACATGTAATAGTGCCTTTTCGTTTAATTATAATAGAGAAATCCCAATAGTCACTATTATCGACTAACTCAAAACGATTTACGTATCTCTATTTTTTTCATTAATGTTTTTTCTGTTTAAATTCAAAGCACTGATCATTTCTACTAATCAATTGCATTTATTAATTTTTTTCATTAGTTTCTATAAAATTATTAAGTACATGCGCCGTATAACATTACTATCTTTGGTGCGTCTTTTGCCACCTACAATTTGGTATGCTTTATGTATGTTTTAAACAATTGACACATTTTGATCAACAATATTAGATGTTATCTTTAAGCCCAAAGTCTACGTACTTATAGGTCTAATCTTAGATTAGTTGTTCTATCTATTCCATGATTCTCTCCTTAAATGTAACTTCTCCATTCATTTAGGTGTGTCATTGTAAATTCCCGTACCTATAAGTAATGTATGTGGGTTCAATGTCCACTAGAATAATAAGAGATATCAATCTTGCTATTCTCTTTCAGACTATTTTTGCCTTAGGCATTGGTTTGGTATCAATGTTTTCATCAAGTCTCTGGCATGTAAGTGTAATTGGTGATTAGCTTTAAGAAACTCATGCGTGGAAATGAGAGAAAAAAATTGCGTGGAGTAGAATGTGTGGAAATTTATGTTTTTAGAAGGTTACGTGAAATTTCATAGCTCAGTGCATTTCATTGGAAGCTACGTCAAGGTTAACATTCTAAATCTCTCATGCATAAGGGTCTGTAGCCTGTGTGGAGCAGTGTGGAAAAAGCATGTGAGTGGAAATCAAAAGCATGCATGGAAATTCTGAATATTGTTTCACCCTGCACTAAAGACAAAATCATATATTCTTTACTACATGAGAGATAAGGGAGTTTATTTTCTACTGCTGATTGGAGTATTCTGAAGCTAGCTGGAACATGGAAATTGCATTGAGGAAACATCGGCCTTCAGTTTCTTCTTTTTCTTCTGCATACTCCTGCTTGGAAGTATATTACTGTCTCTGTACAAACCTGCGTGAAAGCTTATCTGGAGTTTATCACCCTTGCTAGAAGTCTAGTGGGTGGGGAATAAAAGAAATACAGTGGAAGAATTTGTGTTATTTTTGAATGGAGAGTATTTAAACCTACGTGGAGAGGAGAGAGCCTGTGTGGTGCTGTGTAGAAGAATCCAAGAACTTGCATGGTAAGACCAAAAGGCTACGTGTAACAACAAGAAGAAACTCACTTGCTTGTCTTAAAGTTATCTTTTGCTACATTCCTCTAGGTGGAAGTTTGATACCGATACTCTACCAAGGCAATGTGAAGATGATCCTACAAACATCATTGAATGTGAAGTGTAAATAACTTGAATGATTTTGCGGTAATAAACGGTCGCCACAGCCAAAAGCCGGAACATCAACTCGTAACGATAAAGAACACCATGAAGAAGCTCCTGAGAGCTAAAAGGTTCTACTTTGCATTGCTCAATGAGCTTCCAAACATCGGTAACTAATCTAGCCTTCAACAAGCTAGTTTGAGAAGGACTTCTTGAATATTACCTTTTCGAACGTAAATAGCTACCAAGCAAAGTGCAAGTTGGGCTGAAGAATTAGAAGCTAGGTATACGCCCAATGACTATGATGATGAAGAAGAATTGCCCCATAAAGCACTGCCATTTGTCTCATAACACATAAATATCATGAGCATCTACGGAGTTCTAGTAATTCTCATCATGAATCAAAGTTGTAATAACTCTTGAAATAAAAAAATAAATAAAAATTATACAAAATGGATCTCCGAAATTACTTCTTTTCTATGCTCTCTTTCTCAAAGGGCCCAATTTTAAAGCCTAGAAAACAAAAATGGTGACAATCCTTCAATTTGAAGGATTATGGGGCATTTTCACAAGGTTTTTGCCCGCTCCCACAACCCCTAATGAACTAATAAAGTATGAGATGGCTAGTGTTTGAAAGTCCTTGATGCTAATAATGCTCAGTATTGAGTGACAATGTGCAACTAGCATGTTTCGGAAGGCGGACTAAACCAAAGGATGCCTAGGACATCTTCCAAGTTGGAAACTATTTATGAAGCTCAAAAATTAGACTAAGATCCTTCATCTTTAGTCAAAGCTGCACACCCCTCTTACAGGTCCAGATGAGAAAGTTGAGGAGTTCTTACGTCACTATGGCTAAGCTGTGATCAGAGTTATTAGCACTCGGTGAAATGGTGGATGAAAAACTTCTCATGCTGATCACCTTGAGAGCACTCCCTTCTCAATTACAAGTGTTCGTTATGACACTGAATGTGTCTAAACAAATAGTGGAATTTTAAGAACTTGTGAATTTTATACATCAAGAAGAGGCCATCACTTCATCCCAAGAGGAGTCTCAGGATAAATCCTTGTTCTCAAAGCCATACATGGCCAGAAGAATTAGAAAGGGTCCCCCAGAGAAGTCTAATCAAGCGAAACCAAATCAACAACAGAAAGATCAAAACTCAAAGAGGTGGTGTCACATTTGTAGAACCAACACTCACGACACTGATCACTGCTGGTACAAGAACTTGAAACAAGGGTCTTCAAGTCAAACAAGCACATCAGGGTGTAAAGATTTTCAAAATTCCAAACGACGTCCCCGCTGGAGAAAGTAGAAGGGACATCTCGTAGCCCAAGAAGATGATGAATCTGATGAGGAGACATCAGAAGGATCCCATTGTTGTAAGAACCTTGTACTTAGTCTCTCAAACTTCTCAGCCCATGAAGAAATTATGGTTGATAGACTCTGGTGCAAGAAAGCATATGTCAGGTGACAAGAAGCTGTTTGATTCACTACATGAATAACCAACTGGAGATCGAGTTTGGATAGGAGGATGACAAAGAGTACGTTGCATAAGGAATAGGAAATGTCACCATTCCTCTGGGACCATGAAAATATACACTTACAAAGGTAACAATATGTTCTTGGCTTGACTAGCAACCTCTTGTCAGTACTCAGCTATTGAATCATCACCTTAAGGTAGAATTTCTTGTTCAAAATGGCATTAAATCATGCTTTATCTTCCAAAAAAGGTACGGATTCTTCCTAGAGCATTTGTAAAAGATAAGTTATTTACTTTAGATATTATTTCATCTTCTGCAGCATACTTTATCTGCTTCTACAATAGAATCAAATTCCTCTATGGCATTTTAGATATGGAAACTTGTCGGCTAGTTCATTACATCAGATGAGTTCAAAAGCAATGGTCCATGGACTACCCAAATTGTCCAGTTCCTTGTCCTATCTACCCTGGCTGTTCTTGTAGGAAAATAACATAGAGATCCATTTCAGGCAAGCACCTTCCATGCTAAGAAGTCTCTGGAGGTAGTTCATACCGATATTGAACGGCCTGATTTCCTACTTCTATTTTCAGGATACAAGTACTTCCAACTATTCGTGGATGACCACTCTCGCAAGATGTGGGTATATTTTCCTAAAGAAGAAAAGTGAGGCTCTTCAACATTTCCATAACTTCTATCATCGTGTTGTGAAAGAGTCTGGACAACCACTTCTTCTACTTTTCTCAGATTGAAGGGGGGAATTCACATCAAAGAAGTTCTTGGCCTTCCTGAACCAACAAGGCATTAAGCATACGCCTGACTGCTCCCTACACGCCCCAGTAGAATGGCATTGTTGAGCATCACAATCACACAGTGATGGAGATGGCTCAGCTGCATGCTAACAACTACAAAGCTAGAAGAATGCTATTGGGCTGAAGCAGTATAGACAACGGTGGTATATCTTCTCAACAGGGCACCAAAAAAGATTCTACAGAAGAAAAATTCCAGAAGAGGTATGGAGTGGTAGAAATCCTGTCAATTTCTCATTTGTGAGTATTTGGTTGCACAACATACATGCATATCCCAGCTCAGAAGAGAAAGAAGGTAGAGCCAAAAACACTCCTTTGTATCCTTCTTGGCTACAACACTACCTCGAAGGCATATCGGTCTTATGGATCCTGAGACAAAGAAAATATACGAGAGTTGTGATGTGGTTTGTGATAAGTCATCCTTTGACTCAATAGTATCAAATAGAAGATCCACTTCCAACCACCTCTCACCGACTAGTCTCTGAATCAGATGATGAGCCAAAGGAGACTACTGAGAGAAAAGAAATGCTTCCAAGAGAGCTATTTTTTGACCTTTGAGAACTAGAGAATGTGACTCCACATCAATCCACATGGCAACGACATAGTTTTTCTCAAAAGTAGCCAAGTTCTCGTCTGAAGTGGGTACAAAGCACTATCAAGGACTCACATTTGCAACAACTCCCAGATACATCATCTGGAGTCAAAACAAGGAGTCAAACAAGAAATGAGGTAAACTTTACACTCATGAGTTCACTGATTAATAGCTCTGAGACAGATAATGTTTGTGAAGTCAGTCAGTCAACCTCAATGGAAGGAAGCCATGGATATAGAAATTGACTCACTCAAGAAAAATCAGACACGGGAACTTGTCGATCTACCTACAGGAAATAAACCCATAGGCCTGCAAATGGGTTTTCAAGACAAAATATAAGGTAAATGGATCCATCGATAAACATAAAGTGCATCTTGTAGCGAAAGGATATGCTCAGAAAGAGGGCATTGACTATGAAGAAACCTTTGCACCCACTGTGAAGATGAAGACCATCAGAGTAGTTTGTGCACTAGCAACACATAATGGATGGACACTTCAGCAGATGGACGTCAAGAGTGCTTTCCTAAATGGTGATCTGCAAGAAGAAGTATACATGACCCAACCTAAAGGATTTTTTGATGAAGAGCATCCTAAAAAGGTATGTCGTCTCATCAAATCACTATATGGACCTGAAACAAGCTCCAAGGGCATGGTATATCAAGATAAATGATCACCTTTTGTAGCATGGGTTCACTTGTAGCCCCTCAGATTCAAATTTGTATATAAAGAAGGTAGGAAAATAAATTTTCATTCTTGTTGTGTATGTAGATGATCTTGTGATCACTGGTAGTTCAGAAGATCAGGTTGATATAGTAAAGAATGATCTTAAAAATAACCTTTGACATGACTGATATTTGGGGCTACTACATTACTGTCTTGGCTTGGAGATATGGGAAAAAGAGCATCACAATTTTTTCTCCCAGAAAAAGTATGCCAAGACACTCCTGGAAAAGTATAGAATGTCTGACTGTAAACCTATATCCACTCCCATGGAAAAAGGCTTGCAACTTTCAAAATTCCAGGACTCACCTCAAGTAGATGCTACTCTCTACAGGTAATTTGTTGGAGGACTCATCTATTTGACATATACCAAACCAGATCTTTGCTATGATATCATCTATCTTTCTAGGTTCATGCAGGAGCCGAGGAAATGTCACTGGAATGCAACAAAGCATGTTTTGAGATATGTCTAAGGAATAACTTGATTATGGTCTAGAATATAAGAAGAATGATCAATTCTTCTTATAGGGATATGTCGACTCGGACCACGTCGAATCTGTTGATGACAGGAAGTCAACTACAAGATACATATTTCATCTCGATCTAGACCCATCTCGTGGATAAGCAAGAAGTAGAATGTTGTTTCTATCTCATCCATAGAGGCAAAATATCATGTTGCATGAGGAGCTATGTGCGAAGTGATATGGTTATGTCATATTTTAGATGATATGGGAATTCCTAAAAAACAGTCACCTATTCTCTACTGCGACAATCAGAGTGTGTTGAAGCTCGTGTAGAATCCTAGTCTTTCATGAACGAAACAAAGCATATTGAAATTGACAACCATTTCATTCAAGAGCATGTCTTGAACCATCACATTCAGCTCCAGTACTATCCTATAGAAGCACAGGTTGCTGACATTCTCACAAAATCTCTTGGAAAAGTGAAATTTAAACTTTTCAGGGGTCACATTTGCAAGAATAATCTAATAAGGGGGGGAATGTTAGCATATTCTATGTACTTATTTTTTATTATTATACTAGATGTTCTATCTATTCCATTATTATCTCCTTCTTATTTGTAACTTCTTTATTCATTTAGGGGAGTCTTGTTTATTCCCGTACCTATAAATAATATACGTGGGTTCATTGTTGAATAAAATAATAAGAGATATCAATCTCTATTCTCTCTCCTTTGTTTCTACCCTCACATTATTAACCCCAAGGTCTTCATTATAGGTCTCATCTTAATTAATTTCATCAATGTAACAAAAAATTGACATCTTTGTGTCTCATTTAAATTCTTAAACTAATTATCCCAAATTCCACTATATTTTCTTCTCGTATTTCTTTCAGACATTTTTTTCGGCATTGGTTTTATAATGTTTTCATTAATTTTAATTAAGTGAATTGGTTTTCTTCACAAAATGGAAGGAGGTGTTCTTTAGGGTGAATATTTGTTTACGAGGTTACTTTCTTCATTCAGTGTTTTCATACAAATTTTGTGCTTAACATTTGGATTCTCAGGTAAGGGTTTAACAATTGGATTCATATAAATTTCTTCATCCATACCAACATTATCATTCAATTCAATATCATTATTCATTGCAAAATCATTATTCTCTACATTTTCATTATATATTTCATCCCCATTTTCTAATACATTAGCTACATTTGATATAGCAAATGTGCCTTGCCCTGCACGAAGTTTTTTCATTCTCTTCAATTTCTTTGTTCTCATATCTTCCAATTGATCTAGTGTCTTGTTATTGACTTTCCTCTTGTCCTTACCTCAACTTTTATTGCCCATGATTAGAAAAAATCAACTAGTGGGGTAGGGGATAAAATGAACTACTAAAAAATCATGCAAAAATGTACAAAAAATTGTAGACCAAACAGAATGTATGCAAAAATCCTGTGAAAGAGATGAAAGGGATGTTGGAGGACTACAATATATAAAAAAATAAAAATGCGTACGTGTTATGATTTTTCCCTTTCCCAACACATGCCTCAAGGCTTGGGATTTGGTTGGATCCCCGAGCATGAGGCATGGACCTGCACAAACACAGTAAACTGCATGTTTTTGCAGAAAAATGTAAACATCCAAATTTAGCCATGATAAATCAACCTCAAATGATTGATTCGTTTAAAAAAATTATACCACGACGTAAAGCTGATTTTCTTCTTTGTATAAATATTATTTTTCAATTTTTATAAAAATTATAAGGTTTCCATATTATTTGATTTTCTAGCTATGTATTTTTATAGCTATTATTTGAAGGTTAAACATGTCTATCTTTTGTCATGTATCTTTTTTTTTATTAATCAAAATTGAATAAAAGTTTTTTAGGCACAAGCTAGGTGTGATTCTATAAATATATATTAAAATAAAAAAACTAATATTTGATATTTTTGGAGGTAGTTCGGGGGGGCATGGTCGGAGTTTCTGTTATTTTTTGAAACATAAAATTTATGTACTAGAAAAATCACAAGAAAAAATGCTCGCTAAAAAAATATTAAAAAAATTCTAACACAAAATATATTCTCCTAGATATCTTTCTACCAAAGGGTTTTCAAAAATACTAAATGGTGCTTAAAAATTTTTGGGGGGCACAAAAGTTACTCTATTATGTTTTTTAACATAAATAAGGAGAACTTGTTGGTATTTTAGTTATTTGACCAACTTAAACTTATCCATTTTGAATAAAATTTAGTAGCTTAGAAACTAGACTACAAATTCTACGATTCATATTTCTGCAACATCTTCCAATTTTGAGTGTAAATATTTCTAAAAAACTAGTAAAAGGTGAAGGTTTTTTATTTTTTAGAAAAATGCATCCACTTAAGACTCCCTTTTGGCCCCCCAACTTGGTGCACTTACTCGTTTGTGTGTGTGTGTGTGTGTGTGTGTGTGTGTGTGTGTGTGTGTGTGTTTGTGTGTGTGTGTTCTTGTGTGAGGTCGTACTCTTTGTAGTCTAAATCGCTAAGTGTTACGTAAGTGTTATAAGAATTACATTTGTTCCAAAATGATGTTAATATACGGACCAAATTAACCACATAAATGTAGTCAGTAAAAATGGTAAATAATATTGAACTAAGGAGTGAGTACTACAAAAATGGTGCGCCATTGGGCAATGAAAAAACTAACTAAAATTTAAAATGTGATCATAAAATGAATTTAATAAAGTAGGTCTCCACGATTAATACACCAACCTAATAAATCTAAAAAAACAAAATATGATGCATGATGACATGCTTTGTTTACAAAAATGTGTATTAAACAACGATGCTAAAGAAATACTAAAATATAGCTTTGAAAATATGATACCTTTAACTGTAGCCAAGGTCTTATGAGTTAAGGAGATTGCGCTCTGGTTGGACTTGTAAATGTTAGTAGAACCCTTGGTGTAGATAGGAATATATTAAATCAAATATCACTCAGGAATTAGAATTTACGATCGAGATATGTATTTAACCCGTTGCTACTGAGCGTGAACCATTAAGATGATGAAACATAAGTAGTTTGAAATGTAAAATTCATCACTTAAATTCAAGGGAAAATCTCTATAAAGGTAACATAGGTTTAATGTACCCTTCCATGCTCAATATGATTGTGAAAATATAAATTTCTAATTGGAGAAATATTGTGAATCAAGAATGATACAACTTAATTAGTTAACCTTCATAGATGGTTGTAATAAATCATAGATGAAAAGAGTGTTTTGTTATTATTAGATCAACACTATGAAATGAACTCACGATAGGTTTTATATTGATCTAGTAGCCTTCCTTTTTCTTCCTATGAACTTTCCTCCTTGTAATCAGAGTATTTTTCTAAACAAAGTAAACACGACTATTTCAAACAAATCCTTATGTCAAATATTAAAAGGCACATGTGTGTATATACGCTCCTAATCGCAATACTTTTATATAAAGTTATTTCCACAAGAGAAACGAACGAATTCTAAAGGAACCACTATAGGTGAAGTGTTAAATAAAAACATGTAGCCTAGTTGTAAATGAATGAAGGGTACTATGTTATGTGTTCTTCAAACAATTATTGTCAACTTATAGAAATAGCATTGTAATAAATATTTCACAATGAATAATGATGTGTTGTGGGAAGTGTCTGTGAGTAAGTGTATATTGTAGTGGGTCATTGTTGAACTTTGTCATTTTTGGAAATGTGGCTTTTAGGTGCATCATGTGTTTCATGCTATATATGTGGGTCCATGGTTTCACAAAGGTCTCATGTGTTATATATTATCCTAAGTGATCCTATTTGATGTTATATATTAAGTAATGTAAGCCAAAAAAAAAAAAAAACTATTATGTTATTATGTGTGTTGTATTTATGTGTGTAAAATGTGGATGTTACATATGGTATCAGAGCGGAGGTATGTTTAATGTGAATATTGGAGCTATTTTGTACTTCTTTGGAGGGATGGATGAAAAGTTTGAAATTTCGTCATGTTGTTCCCCTTTTTGGGGAGGATTTTACACTTGCATTTTAATTTTTGAAATTTTATTGATAAATGATATTTTGGTTATGTTACTCTCTCTCTCTCTCTCTCTCTCTCTCTCTCTCTCTCTCTCTCTCTCTCTCTCTCAGGAAGGTTGTAATCTTGTAAACTAGCGGTTTTGGAGTTGTTTTCCTCCTTTTTATTGTATGTGAAACTTACGTTATTTGCCTCCATTTTCATATAGTCTTGTTAAGAATGTTCCATATTTTGAACCATGGAAGAAAATGTAAAAGAGAAGATTATTTTGAAGAATATTAAAATCGTTATTATTAGTTATTGAAGTAACATTTTTATTTAAAATCCATGATATATAAATCCATTTATAATCCTTCCTTTTTGTCAAATAATATTATTTATATTATATAGGATTTATGAAATAAAATAAAGCAAATTTTTATTGTTAGAAAATGTTATGGTAGTGTATACAAATATGAAAATTATAAACATAAAGTAAGTTTGATAATATCTAGAAAAAAGTTATTTTTTATAAATATTGTACTTCATTTATTCCTCTTTCATGCAATAAATCTAATCTAATATTTTATGTATAGAAATGCTATGGATTAGGAATTTACAGAGTATGTGGTTTGGGTAATTAAAAAAACAATAGACATATCTTGAAAATTTTAGATTAAGATAACTTAATACCATAAAACTGAATGACACATCTATATATATATATATAACTTGACATATATACATTTTATATATACATACATTTGTGTTTAGGTGTTTCATGGACCTTCTTTGTCCCCTTGGGTACATTTCTATTGCAGGGATTATATATTATATATATATAACTGTGAAACCCTATAGTGGGTGAAGGTTCCGTGACCTATTCGCAAACAGTTTCCCTGAACGTTTCTCTACACCATGGGTGGCGTGGGCGTCGACCTACATCACCATGAATGAACCTATGCCTTCTACTAGCATGGCCACCTACTCCCTTTGCGCCACGCCATGGACATTCATAATTTCCACAATCTCAGAAAATCTACAAATTCCGCTCTAGACTACAAATTTACCTTCTTCCCACCAAATGTAACTGGTAAGTCCCACGACAATAGCAATAAATATATTCAACAACAAGTGCATAGTATTATGAAATTTTCGGGTATGAAAAAAAAATCAATATTTGATCATTGTATATGATCAAGTTTTTTTTTTTTTTTAATTAAATAATGAGGTTTTGAAAGGCGCCTTCTAGCTTTTTAGACATCATCGAAACATAAAAGACAACCTGACAAAAAAAAAATGAATAAGATCAAAACATGGGACATGATCTAACCATCTTGATCCGACCGAATGACCAAAATGAGGTTTTGAAAGGCACCTCCAACCTTATACAAAATAGATTCCATCATCATATAGAAATTTGGGAGCATAACAGTAGTGCAAATTCTACAACAAGGCACCCAAAAAAACACAAAAATTTGCTATGCTCACCCATAATTTTAAGTGCACAACCGCATATTTGCATGTTATGGTAACCTCTCTGATTGGTCTTTCTTCTTCTTACCGATAAAGCAAAAATTCCAAATCCTCCTCAACAGGGGTAACAGGGATGAAATTTTGCAAAACCTTGAACAAGTTGAAGCCAACTTGATCAGTTATGTCCTTCGAATTGGTTTCCATAAGGTGAAGACAAATTGTTTTTTCTAAAGCTACATGATCAAGTTATTTGTTGATTCCAAACGTACAACTCAAATAATAATAATTTTTTGGAAAACGGAGCAGATGGGAGCGGGCTTGACTGAAATGGACAAAAATTTGATTTCCACCATGGGCGGGAACCCGATCCTGACACTGATCCTAGCCCACTGAGTTTGGGGAAGAAAATAGAGCCGCGTGATGATAGAAAAGAGGTACCACTTTCTTGGGCTGACCGTGTCTCGGTAGAAAATTCAGTGCTCTCTCCCCTGAATCCTGTTTAGGGCGCAGATGTCCCTTCATTTCTCATTCCGGAAAACCATGGTGGACAGGGAAAAAAACGATATGGATTCGCTTATATCGAAAGCTTCGATGGCTATAGACAAAACATTGATGTAGTAAAAGCTTGGGAAAGGAGGAAATAGATGCCCTTGGTTGAATTGATTGCAATTTCAATTGGATTTTTTTCGTTTCAGTTTAAAACCGATGAAGATATCCATAGAGCAATGAGTGGGGGACCCTGGTTTTTCCGTAAAACAGTTCTCCATCTCTTAAGATGGCACCCAGGTTTCGATTTGAAGAAAATGGTACCACGTGCTTTCCTAGTTTGGGTCACTCTTCCTACTAAGGATGTTATTGTAGGTATAGCAAAAGTCCAGGGGTGCTCATTTCCCTTGATCCAACTATTGTGGCTAGGAATCTCTTCGTGGCAGCTAGATTTTGTGTAAATGTGGCTTCAAGGGCCTCTCTTCCTGAATCAATCTGCTTGAAATCTGTTCATGGGGTCTTTGATCAGCTATTGGTGTTCAAGCCATCCCTTATTTTCCATGGAAAATGTATAATTGCTAGACATGGTGCAGGTTTCTGTGCGGGGCCCGTACAAGAATGGAAACAGAAGGACGATATCACTGCTCTCGAATCCGCTGCTCTTGTGGTCGGTTCTGCTGATGTGCCGCATGTGGGGCTGGGTGAATTGCTGGCAGAGATTCCTGTTGGCCTGCAGACAGGGGAAGAGATTCACATCATTCAAGGGTTTCCAATGGTTGAGTCTCCACCTGCTCGGATTGACCTGGAAGACGTTGGAGGGGAGTCGGTCTTGAACTCCGCTCTACCCCTCTTTCTTAGCGCAGGAAAATGATTGCTTGGAAATCGATGGAGGGAGGGAGTTGCTTTACAGGACTTCGAATGCTAAGATAAGAGGAGAAACTCTAGGACAGTTTGGCTTCGGAGAACAAATATACTGATGATGCTGAGGACGAAAAAAATGAAGAAAATGGAGATACTGACGACTGCTCGACCCCAGGCATGTTGGAAGTGGTGCTAAACATTGAGAATCCTAGGTGTTCGGATCTAAAGATTGTGGTCCCGCCTAATAACATGGAAACAAAGGAACCTTGTGACCCTCGCAAGCTAATTTTTACGTCTCCAAAACTTTCGGCATCAAGACACGTAATTATTTGGTTGACGTTTAAGGATGGTATACAGTGCAGTCAAGGAAATCTAAAAATCTTTCTTCCTCTTGTGTCTAATGTTCTTTTCTCTTTGGATTGGTTTGTGGGTCATTTCTAATGTTTATTCTTCTATCATACCAATTCCCTTCTGTTGCGTTTTTCTTATTATTTGGTTGTAGGTTGGTTATTTTCTTGCCTCAGTCTTGTTTCAGTTTTTTTTTATGGATTAATCTGCAAATCTGGGCTCCAGCCTTCTTGTTCATAGGTAGGATCCCAGTCAAAATACCTTTATCCTTAATAAAAAATATATAGTGAGTACTCTTTCTCTTATATAATTTTACCTTCAACAAACATTTGTTTCATTATTTTAGCTTCAAATTTTGTCTTGGTATAGTACTATAACATGCTGCAAATATTATGTGATAACACTTTATAGCTATCTTGCTCAAGTAAATATCTGCCACTAAGAAGATTTTACCCTAGATCATCAACACATTGAGCTATACTGCTTCATTTACAATAATTTAATTTACTCCATCCTATTATTCTTGAAAGAAAAATAAGCTGAAAAATATATTCGAAACTAGTTATGGAGATAAGTAATTGTAAACTACAAATATTGTCTCTAACACTATGCAATTTATCACATCCTAGGTTCCATTTCCATCTCTATTTATAGGAAATAGACATAACCATGCAACTTGGCATGAAATGTTGACCTTAACACTAGAAAAATGGAAATGTGCTTCAAGGTTTAATGTCATATAGAAAAAAAAATCTTTGGAAAGAATTAAACAAAAAAACTTCTACATATATATTTAACATACAAAGAAGGTGAAATGATTGTTGTAATATACATCACCGGAGAACACATTGAAGCATATTAGGATAAACATTTACCATGAAGAGGAGTCTATATAAAACAGTTCAACATAACACCCCATAATACTTATGATCATGGAGATATGCGACTCCATCCTCTTGTTAAATAATAAAAATACCATAGAAAACATACCTCCAATTTGTAATAAATATAACTTTATATTAGATACTTCAATCCAAAAAATCCTCAACATTAGAAATAACTATGCAAGTAGAACAATTACAACCGTTGTAAGTTTTGTAAAAAAAATATGGAACACAATTTATCCTTGAAATTCAAAACGAGCACTCCATAGATGAAAACTCACAGTTAAATTTACCTCTTTGTATACTCTTCATCTTCTTTTATCTCCTTAGTGAGGTATTGTTCCTTCAACAATATCTAGACATTTTACTAATTTTTCAATGCAAGGTGTACACATTTAAAAAAATTGCACCTTTCTTTGATATAGTTGAACAATACTTCGTTAGTGTGAAGACTATATAACTATTCCAATAAAGTTGTTTAAAAATCAAGTGAAACAACCCCAACCAATCCTTAAGGATATTTCAATAAAACAATTTATCTCCTCAACAAAGAAAAAAAAGGTACTTGAACATCTACAAGCACTATTGAATGCAACATTGAATGCAACCATGGAGGAAAGAAAAGTTGATAAATTATAGCTCTATGTGATTGAATTAAATGTCTTGAAGATACTAATCTCTTAACATTGACTATTTCAATTTTAAGTTTAGTTCCCTCTTAAAATTACATTTACAAAATTGTAATCAACAACATTAATTTATATTTTTCATCATTCTTATAATCATTGTTCAGGTATAAGGTTCATTGACGTCCCTTAATGCTCAATATCACTTATTGACAATCAATAATATAGTGGCTTCTTTATTATGCAATTTTGTTGTCTAGATGAGCATTTTTGTTGAATATTGACAAACGAATTTGTAAGATTTGTGTAATACTGCTACTTGGTAAAAAGTGCATGACCTTCAGAGGGTTATGCAAACCAATTGGTTTAATATAATTTAGGAATCTATTGTTAATGACACTCTATTGATTCCTCCATAAGTATGAATTACTACTTGCAAGCAATGATCTAAGCTCATCAGAAATACCAAGCAAGAGTGAAAGATCCATGAGATATATCTTAGTTACAACTCATCATTGTAACTGTAGGTCTTGGACTTGATCAATGTAACATCAATGAACAGGCTCAGAAAGGTGACATCCATGGACTAAGGTGCATAAGCATCTGTCTCTGATTACTCAGAATGTGACAATCCTCTAGGGACATGTATTCACCTCAGAACACAGACAGGGCCACCTAGGTGCTAGCGTATTGTTCTAGGTGCTAGTGTCTGCATGGAACCAGTTTTAATTTTGGTTCTTCTTGAAGTCGGTTCGTATCACCTTTAGTTCGTAAGTTAGGTCGCAATCAGGTTTTATGTACTTCTCAAGTTGCTCGTCATTTTGATTACCTACAAAAGAAACCCTAATGTACAATTTCACATGACACTGAAAGCATTACACATTATAGTGAATAAATATTATGCATATAAGAGTTGAGTCGGACTAACCTCTAGCAGTCACCCCAATACGTATCTAGTCTCTACATTCAAAAAATTCACTAAATAACTACATTTTAGACTCAATATAGTTCTTGTAATGTGTGTGTGTGTGTGTACATGTGTAATCGTGTGTGTAAATTAGTTAAGAATAGTGTCATCCTTGAGCTTAGGATGCATCTAGTGTTAGTCGTTACAAAGTAATAGTGGCTACAAGTGCTATGGCTCCCAATATGAAATGTGTGTTATGGAATTCAATTAATAACTATTTTTTTGCCTATGTAGTCCCAAAATGCGAGTCCTTATGTGTTAGTAGATATGGAAAATATTAGCTTCGCTTCTTGAATACCTTCCCCCTAATGAGGTTAAATAATACATGTATATATATGATTCCTATTTGTCACAAGATTTTCGTCATCAACAAGTGAGAGGAAACCATGGCTGAAACCAAAAAAAGTCATAGGTGAACAAGAAGTTTCAAGTTTTACATCCGAAATATCAGATAAAGAGACTTGTCCCAAAATAACAAGATATCTTAAGGACATCAAGTCTCTGCCACCATTAGGTAACAAGTATAGGACTCCACAGTCATCATGATCGAATATGGCAAGTTTATGTTTCTTTGGGAGGACCATATTCCAACCATCCCCATCAAACAGTGGTAATCAGAGACCCCAACAAGTATGTACTGCCCACTTTCCTTTGACACCTTTTGATACTGATCATGACTGCTACTGATTATATTATGGACATATTATGGACCTTATTATAGTATGATGTTAGATGTTAGATCATGGATTATTGTTGACTTGATTCGGTTATGATGTATGATGATTATTAAAGACATTTTATATGTTGATGATGATATACTATTTGACATGGTTATATGATGAATGTTGTTCAGACTTGTGATATTTGGATATTGTGAGTAGACCTAGAAATGGAAAATTATTGGATGATGATATAGTTGTTGATAAAACTATAAATGATATTGTTAGATTGCGTTTTCAGACTTGTGATGTTGTTGTGATTCATATATCTAAATGATTTTGGGAATTATATTTATATTATTTTGGATGTTCTGATATGGCCATGAGGCTGAAGGAGGTATTTGTGTTTTGCAGATTAAAACTATCACAACAAACATCGGGGGATTGGAGACCAACCACATTGGAATTCTAGATGAATTCAACAAGGTCACCATGGCAACTAGTTTTGTTTGTGTGTGTTTGTTTGTGTTAGGGATTCCCATGGGGGGAATCACCTTTAAATGTGACCAAGGGTTTTTATGTATTTCTTTTATTTTTGGTCCCTTTTGTTTAATTTTTGCATGTGTTTATTTTGTGGTGCACTTACCCCTTTCATTATTTATTTAATGGTGTGTAAATATTGTGAGTAATCATATTGTTTAGTTAATTAATTAAAAGATGTCATAAGAATGTAATTAATAGATTTGTTGGCCATGTTTTAAAATGTGAAAGTAATATGTAAGTGATGTGTAAGTTAACTTTTGAGTGTGAAACACTCCACCTTCTTGGAAATTCGAATTTGTCCTTGGAGGCTGATTTTGGAGGCTTGTGGGACAAGTTAAACTTGTCCCATACCTCTTAAATTTATTTACCAACCATACCTATGGTTGGAGAGTTAAATTTAGACTTTTGTAATACATTTTGGGAAGACAAATTGTAGGTTTTAATTACACTTTTCTTACATGATTTAATTTCAGTCCTTTGGGGTGTGGGTTGGATTTGAGTGTGTAAGTAAACTATCATATTATTCACCCACCTAGTTATTGTACATTGGAGAATGAAGTTGACTTTTGGGGGTTGGGGTTGAGGATGTGTGATGTGGCATCCTACATGGATCCACCTCATCCTCTTCCCTTCTCTCTTCTATAAAATTCGAATTTCTTGCCTTGTTTTGGGTTGCTTCACTTTGGGAGACTTCATTTTAGGTAAATTTTCTTGTTGTTTTGGGAGCTCTTGCTTTGAGAAGTTTTTGGAAAAAAGATTGTTGCATACTTGTGCTTGGTTGTTTTTGGATTGCTTGCATTGGGATAAATCTTGTTGTTTTGAAACTTGGAACAACTCCATCATGGAGAGGTAGGAGCTTGGCTCTTGAAATGCTCTTCTTTTATTTATGTGAATGTTCTTGTGTGAATGTTTTGGTGTATTTGTGGGCTGTTGGGTAGATGGCCTAGGAATGGTGTAGGAGAAGACTATGGGGTTATTTTGTGGGAGGCACAAGTGGTTTTAGGGAGGTATAAGGGTGGAGGGAGTTGGGATTTGGGTTCCACCTTACAAAGAAATAGCTTGCATTTCTTTACTTGTTATGGGGTTCCATAAGAGGTTGGGGAGACATAAGAAAATGTGAGGAATAAAGGGTACTTGGGGGAGGCATAAGGGCATGACAAGTTTTGAAATGTTATATATATATATATATATATATTGGTGGGTTGTTCTCAGGTGGTGATACCCATTTTCCCCTTTGGGAGGCATAAGCAGCATCCCCCATAGCTTCTTGCTCCTTTGGCTTTCTTGATGAAGCCTTTGTATTGTTTGGCATGTTTTAATGTAGTTGTAAACTACATTCTGTTGGGGGACTGTGTTTCTTTGTGAAAATGTTGCTTGTGTATGTTTAGTGGAAGCTTGTTGTTCCCATGAGTTGGATCACATCTTTTATTGCTTTTGTGGTTTGGGCTCGGGGGCCAATGAAGAAGGATGTCTTATCCTCTTCATTGGATGTCTTGGTTGGGTGGAGAGCGTTGCCTTTCCCCTACTCTTGTTGTGATCAAATTGGAAGAATGAGGAGTATGCATGTTGTTGTTCTGGAGCTGAGAAAAGACAGTTTGACAATCCCTTGTGAAATGAAATATCATTGTAGCCTTTTCCCCACTTAAAGTGGATGAACTTATAAATGGCTGTAATGGAAAGTTATGTTGTATTGATTTGCAAGTGAAATTTGAAATGTAAAAGAGTTATACTCTGTATTCTTCTGTTTAGAAAGAATGTGAAAGAATGATACATTTTTTGTATACTGTATTTTGAAATCAAATGGAAAGGAAGTTGTAAGAGTTTCATTTGAATTAATGGAAGTGGTTTTGTCTTGTCCATATGATGTTATTCCATTGGAAATCTATGTTTAGCCTACACTATGAAATCTCTTTGTCTGAAAAATGGTAAAGTGAAACACGTGAAAAGATAATGTATTATTCTGCCCTGTGTTCAATAAATGATTTTGGAAGGAATAAAAGAAAGAAGTTGTAAAATTTCCTTTTGAAATCAATAAATGAATGAAATAATTTCTCAAATTACATTGTTGTATTGAATCTGATTATTTCAATGTATCGAAATCTTTGCTTGGAAGAAGTAAATGCGTATGAAGGAAAGTGCATAACTCTGTCCTTGAAATGTGAAAAATTTGAAATCAAAATTGCATTTTGATCTTGAATAGTTTGATTTGAATCAACTAAAATGTGTTATATTGGAATAGGAATGTATCCTAAATACTTGGAAGAAGAAAGTGGCAAATAGACCCATTAAAATTTGATCCTTGCTATTTGTAATTTCAAACTGGCAATTATCTAAACCAAAAATGCACAGTTTGAACTTGCAACAATAAAATAAAACAATTAAATGATTGAATTGAATTAGTAGGCCCTAAATGAGTTCAAATAGACAAAAAAACTTAAAGGAAATATTTCAAAACTTAGAAAAATCGGGCTTAAACTATTCTGCACTCGTTTTGCTGTCAAGAAAATGTAAATGTTCAAATTCACTTTCAATCAGACAAATTGAACCTTGAATCATTTCTTAAATTCCATTTAGGAACAATCCTCCATGTCTATTGAACATGTTGAGAGAGGAAGAAGATCAAATTGAATAGATCTAACAAGTTAAAATTTACTACTTTTCAATGTAAAAGCCTATAGGCCATTTTCTTAAAATTGACCCCTTAAAATTTGTCAAAATAAAAAATTAATGATCCCTGCGTAAAGAGGACGTTGAGATATTTCCATAAAGTCCTCGTTTTCCAAAAAATGAGCTCTCTATCAAAAGTTATGGCCCTCTGAAGTTTTTCTTCACTTTGTTGCATTAAAATTTTGGGGAAATTTTCCTTAATGGGCCCGCGGCCCGAATTTTTCCCTTAGCACTTAGGAAAAATTTTGGGAAAATTTTCCAAATTTTTCCAGCCGCCCCCACCGGCCTGTAGCTAATCAGAGGCTACCACATGGGACCATGAGGTGTCATTGGAGGGGTGGATCCCTTTTTTAACTTAGCACTTTCATATAATTTTGGGAAATTTTCCAAATTTTTCCCATCGGCCCACAACCAATTAGGTGATGCCATGCGGCGTCATGAGGCATCAACGAAGGAATGGGTTCCTTTTGTATTTTGCATCTCAATTTTTTTTCTAATTTTTCCCCACTGTCCTACTGGCCCGTAGCCAATCAAGGGCTACCACGTGGCATCGCGAGGTGCTGACAAAGGCGTAGGTCTATGTACCCTCTTAGCCCTTCTGGGCGTTAAGCCAATTTTCTCCCTGCCCTACCCCACATTGGTTTAGGAGATGCCACATGTCCTTTATGGACTCGCGGAGAGCGTGGGCACAAAGCTGAACTTTTCACCCTGCGTGGGAGAATTTACAAATTGTCTCCCACCACCCCGCCTTTCCTCTGCTTTTCCCCACGCTGCCTTAGGGAGTGCCACGTGTCCCTTGTGGAGTTGCAGACCCATGGAACATGGGCACAAATGTGATTTTTTCCACCGCGTGGGAATTTTTTTTTTCCAAAGGTCTCTCCACGGCCCGTTAACTTGCCCTTTGGGAAAATTTTCACCCTTGGGCCGCAGGCCTGCTTTTGGGGGAAAATTTTCACCCCAAGGCTCGTTGGCCCATAACTTGAAAAATATGAGGAGTTAGGAGGACTTATTTATATCAATGGAAAGGTGAGGAAATTTCCTATCCAATGGGAGTGATTTAGGGAAAATTTGAAAATTTTAAGTGTGAGAAAAATGAATTTGAAACTTTAATCATGTTAGAGAGTGGGCATGGTGAGGAATTTCCCTCTGAACCTAATTGAAACTTCTAACCCTAAATTTTGGACCTTATGACCTCTAATAATTATTAATAAAAGAATAAGTATACTCTAGTAGTTTAGAATTGTTCTAGAACTTGTTAGTGACAAATGTTGTCTTGTAACCTCGTTGTAGATTCTTTAAACAAAAAAAATTATTCCATAATTTTTCCTAACTAACCCTAGGTTGTTTCTTGGGTATCAAGTGGGTTGTTTTAGTGGGCATTACAAATACCCACCATGATACTCTCCTATGTATGTTCTAAGGAACACCTCCATCCTACCCTCCATGTTACCCTCCAACCATCAACCCTTCTCCATGGTGCCACCACCTAGTGTTCCCGCTAATAGACTATCAGAAGAATTTAAAATCAAGCCACCTTTTGCATTAGTGGTTGATATTGAATCCTTGTGCCAAAACAACTCTACTCAAACCAACATAGTTAGAATGGTCACTTTCCATGCACAACAGTTCCTCAGCCAATATGGCACAGTGACCTCCATGCCTGCATAATTGACACCACCACTATACTCCACATCCTCATACACACCCATTGTATACTCTATTGTTTTACAATCCCCCTCCATCTCAGCTTTTGTATCTGAATCCTCTTCCCCCAATTCATGATCAACCTTAGGAACACATAACGATTTCTCACTATAATTATCATTCTCGGATTGGGTCTATAGAGCACCATGACATAACTTTTTAGTCTTGTAGCCAACCTTCCTGAATTTATCACAGATAATGATGGAGCTCTCAATGTTAATAAATTGTTCACATTCATCAAAAAGAGAATCCATTTTTTTTTTGGATTTTTGAATCCCACATGGACATTGATACAAAGTTGAGAAAATACCATTCTAGATCAAGATTTTCTAGCAATATCTACAACAAACAAACTTCCCATTGATATCACGATCCCGAAAAAATTATTAGGATCCCAGAAATCCAAGGGGAGATCAGGGAGGTGAATTAAAACAAGCAGCTTCTGAAATGTGATCTCATATGTCAACCCAGGTCTCCAGTGGCAGAGGCTAAGAACCACTTTCCCATCAAACCAAGTCACATCCTAAAGCAACTTTTACAGATATAACTTATTTTGATTTCAGAGGAAGAAACGCTCACCCAGAAGTGCCCTAACCTCCAAGTAGCAGGTCCATTTCCTCCTGCATCAATCTCTCACAAAATCAATATTTGGTCTTAGGCCTGCAAAACTACCAACAAAAAAATATTTGAATCTATCCTTAGCTTGATGAACAACAGCATTTGATATTTCAAGATGAGGACCATCATGGCACCAAGAGGGCATGAGCATAAGATAATCCTGATGAATATCACCAAAAATGTCTCGATGCCCATGTTTTGGGTGGAAATTAAGAAAACACCATTGCTTCTCTCTCACTTTAATAATATATATTCACATGTAGATTTTATTCATTACAAAATCAAGTCCTTATTTTTAGAGGATTAAAATACTCCTTTAGAAATAGCACCTACCTAGGGTCTCAATGAATACAATATTAAAGTATCCAAATGCTTCCATGAGTACTATAATGCCCACTCCTTTTCAACACTATTGAACCATGTTTTCAATTCTGAAATGATTATAATATTAAGCGTTGATTTTCTATTCTAGTTAGCATACTAATAAGATGTGTGGGACATCATGATTTACCATTTGTTTTGATTATTATTTTGACTGGATGTTTACATTTTGAACCTTGAATGGGAATTTAAAGATATGATGATGATCTAGAATGGTTTCCTTGTTACAAGATGATTGTGATATCATTACTATTTTTATATTCTTATGTCTCTTCTCACTTTATATAGTATCCCTAGACCTTGATATCGTATTAGATATTAGATATTGTTAGATGAGCATTGAAACACTTGTTTCACTTATTTGATAGACATTAAAAACATGTTAGACTTGCAACATGATGTGACTATTGGGATGAATTCTATATATGCTTGATTTGAATATTAGTATTTGATTTTCTAAGTATTATTATTATATTGACATATCGGACATGATTTATGGATATTTCTGGATGATAGGTGATTTATGATCTTAATGTAAATTAATGGATTGGTAGAATTAAAATGTTAGAAAATTGAACGATTGGTGAACTACTTCATTCTAACATTGGTTTAATTATGATATTCAATTATGTAAGTTGTTATGTATACATGTATGTATTTTATGATTTCAATGTCATTAATATGACCACAAGGATAGAAAGGTATTGTTCGATTTTGTAAGAAATTATAGGACAACAAACTATGGGTGATAGGAGACCAACAACGAAGGAATGTGGGGTGTTGGCAATAGGTCACCATGGAAACTCGTGTATTCATGTTGTGTATTGTTGTTGATTTTTTGGAGGTCCCCATTGGGGGTTGACCTTAATAGTGACCTTGGGTAAGTTTGTGACTTTGTCTTGTTGATTTTATTAATTGTGAGTATTGTATTTTATTAGTATGTGGAGTCACCTTATTATTATTGTTTAACACCCCTTGTAAGTTATTTAAAATTGTTTAACTAGTGTTTATTAGGATGTGACAAAAGGGGGAATAAATGTGAGTTGGTATCTTTAATGTGTGTTGGATGAGAATGAATTTAAATTGTTTCGGGGTAGTTTCTACTCTATCTCTTAAGTAAAATTCGGATATTTTTACCTTCTAGGCAATTTTGGTGACTTGTGGGACAAGTTAAGCTTGTCTTGCACCTATTATATTGAGCCACCCACTTATCCTATGATGTGAGGGAATTATTTTAGGTCCTATTTTGTCTTTTAATGAAGGAAAAGGGAAATTCATTACACTTTTCTTACATGGGTAATTAATTGTTGTCCTTAGGGGTGTGGGATGGGTTGAGTGTGTAAGAGGGTGGTAATTTCCCGAACCACCAATTTATTATGCTTTGGGGTATGGGTTTGACATTGGTTATGTACGATGGAGAAGAAATGATGTGGCCTCCTACATGGAGCCACAACATCTCCATCTCCCTCGTTTATATTTAATTCATTTTGTGTGAATATTTGGAGGTTACTTGCTCCTTTTTGGGAATGCTTGTTATTTCGGAGAGATTTCTTGAGAATGGAGCTTGGAGTGGATGTGTAAATCCCACTTAAAACAACCCACTGAGATCCAATAACAACCTAGGATTACTTAGGAAAATTATGGAATAATATGTTTTTTGATTAAAAGAATCTACAACCATGTTACAAGATAACAGCTATCACTAATAGGTTTCTGAACAATTCTAATCTACTAGAGTATACTTTTTCTTTATTAATAATTATTAGAGGTCATAAGGTCCAAAAATTTAGGGTTAGAAGTTTCAATTAGGTTCAGGGGGAAAATTCCTCACCACACACACTCTCTAATAGGCGTAAAGTTTCAACTTGATTTTTCACACACTTAAAACATTAAAATTTTTCCTAAATCACACTCATTGGATAGGAAATTTCCTCACCTTTCCAGTGATATAAAGTAAGTCCTCCTAACTCCTTCATATTTTTCAAGTTATAGGCTAGATGGGCCTTGCGGTGAAAATTTTCCTGCAAGAGCAGTCCTTATGCGCCCAGGGGTGAAAATTTTCCCTTGTGCGGGTCAGTGGAGCGGGGAAGAGTTTTGGCAATTTTTTCCCTTTTCAGGGTAAAAATCATGATTTACCTCGGCATGCCCGTGGGCCCAAATAAGACATGTTTCGGCTTATAAAAGCTCATACAGAAAGTCGGGTCATCAGAGCGAGTTTTAGGTTTTAAGATATTAAGGTTTAAAAGTTCAAAGTTAAAACCCGTTCCTCACCTCTGCTCGAAGCCTAAGGCGGCCACGTGTCAGTATACCATTGGTTGTGGGCAGCGGGGTAGTGGGCAAACTTTAGAATTTTTGTCAAAAAGAGTTTTAAAGTTTCAAGGTCAATAACAACTCTGCTTCTCTACCATGTCGCTTGGTGATGCGACGTGGTAGCCCTTGATTGGCTGTGAGGAAGGTGTGACAGTGGGGGAAACTTGGAAAATTTTCCCAAAATTTTCCAAAAGTGCTAAGTTAAAAAGGGGATCCACCCATATATTGACACCTCATGGTGCCATGTGGAAGTCTCTGATTGACTACAGGCCATCAGGGTAGCGAAGAAATTTTTAAAAATTTTCCCAAAAATTTTCCAAATTGTTTTAAGGGAAAAACTCGGGCTGTGGGCCCATGCCAAGGAAATTTTGTCCCAAAATTTTCCACCAAGGAAGGAAAACTTTAGAGGGTCATAAATTTTGATAGATAGCTTCAGTTTTGGGAAAACAAGGATTTTTTGGAAATCTATCGACATCCTCTCTACACATGGATCACTAATTTTTTGATTTTGATAAATTTTAAATGGTTAATTATAAGAAAACGACCTGCAGACTTATATAATGTGAGCTAGTAAATTTTAACTTGTTAGATCTGTTTAATTTGATCTTCCTCCTCTCTCAACATGTCAAATGGACATGTAGGATTAATCTCAGAAGAATTTAGGATGTATTGGGAAGGTGATTTTTCTTTATTGATTTCCAATTCAATTTTTTTACAACCTCATACAACAAAATAACTGCGAAAGGTTTGGGCAGGATTTTTCAATGTTTGAAGGATTTTTACTTTAAATGTTTTAGCCTAATTTAGTTGATTTATATCATAACATGTTAGATTTTAAATTTTCAATGTTATATATTGTTTCTAGGTTCGAACTGTGCACATTTCAGAGGAAATATTTTCCTATTTTAGAATTCAAAACAGAGGTCAATTTCTAAAGGATCTGTTTATAATTTTCATCTTCCAAATATGGAAATTAATGTCTATTCTAGTCTAATACATTTAGTTGTTTTAAACAAACCATTTAATAGCTAAAATTCAAAGTCTGATTTCCAATTTTAACATATTTCGAAAGAACAGAGTTACATATATTTCCTTCATAGGTATTCTTCATTTCAATTTTCTAAACAGAGATTTCAAATCACAATTTGATGATCAATTTCAATACAACAATGTAAATTGATAAAGGTAGTGCAAAATTTTATTGATTCCAAATATACAACTTTACATCTTTGAATTTCTAGAATGCAAATAATAGATTTTAATTTCTTTCTTTCAAATGAACAAAACAAAGTATATATATATATATATATATATATATATATATATATATATATATCTTTCACATTTCGAATTTACAACTTTCATAGCTCAATACAAAGTATCTTTCCATTACAATAATATAAAGATCATCCACTTCAAAGTGGAAAGGGTTACAATGAGATTTCATTTCACAAGGGACTGCCAAATTGTCTTTCTCCTCTGCTTCAGAACAACAACATGAATTTATCCTTCATCCAATTGGATCACAATAGGAGTAGGAGAAAGGAAACGCTCTCCACCCAACCAAGATATCCAATGAAGAGGAGAATCCATCCTTCTTGATTGTCCCCCGAGCCCCAACCACAATGCAATAAGAAATGTATTTTAACTTATGGAAACAACAGGCTTCCACATCACAAAGCAATCTTTCAACATGTACATTTCAAATCAAAAACATAGTCCAAAACAAAATAATAGTTTTGTAACCACATGAAAAACATCACACAAGACTCAGGCTTCACCATGCAAGCCAAAGGAGCAAGAACTATGGGGGATGCTACTTATGCCTCTGAAAGGGGAAATGGGTATCACCACTTTGTTTTCAAACCGCCAAATATAGTGTATCAAAAATATTGACATTCCTTTTACCTCCCCCAAGTACCCCTTATCGCTAACATTTCCTTATACCCCCCAACCTCTTATGGCACCCCATAACAAGTAAAGAAATGCAAGCTATTTCTTTGTAAGGTGGAACACAAATCCCAACTCCCTCCACACTTATACCTCCCTAAAAACACACTTATACCTCCCACAAAATGAACCCCATAGTCTTCTCCTACACCATTCCTATGCCATCTACCCAAAAAACCCAAAAACATGCTAAAACATTCACACAATAACATGTACATTCATAAAGAAAAGGAGTATTTCAAGAGCCAAGATCTTAACTATCCATGATGGAGTTGTCTAAGTTCCAAAATAGCAAGCTCTATCCCAATGCAATCAATCCAAACAGCCAAGCACAAACATGTAACTATTAGCGCATTAGTTAGGAATTAATACATTGTTTATAAATAGTTATGCAGTTATAACTGTTATTTCCTCCCACGCAGCCTATATATATTTGGGCTTATTGTTTTTTTATGAACACATTGAATCAATTCTATTCTTTGTTGAGAAAGGGGTCAAGTCCTACATCATTTCCTAGGGAGAGTAATTTCTCAAGCATTTATGAAGGGCCGTCTATTTTCATTGGATGTAGTCACTTCATCAATTTCTCTCTCTACTTCAATGACAGAGTCCACTGCCCTATGGCACTTTCGATATGGTCATCTTTCTGCTGCAGTTCTGCATCAACTTATGCTAAGGAAATGGTAAGAGGGCTTCCTCCACTCTCCCATTCCTTACCTGTTTTCTCAGGATGTCTTGCGGGCAATCAACACAGAGGTCCATTCAAATAGAGCTCTTATCATTCTACAGAGCATCTTCATGTCATACACACCTTTTTGTGTGGACCCTGCCAGCTAGCTTCCAATGTTTTGAGTACTTCCAGCTCATCATTGATGATTACTCATGAAAAATGTGGGTATATTTTCTTTGGAAGAAGAGTGAGGCATTTGCCAATTTCCAAACCTTTTACCAGCACGCCACTAGGCAGTCTAGGAAGCCTCTCCTTCTCCTTTGCTCAGATTGAGGGGGGGAATTTGTATTGAAGAATTTCTTAGCATACCTGAAGCAACATGACATTCAGCAAAATTTGACTGCGCCCTACACTCCCCAACAAAATGGGATTTCTGAGCGACACAATAGGATTTTCATGGAGATGGCTCATTGTATGCTCTCCACCACCAAGTTGGAGGATTAGTTTTTGGGTAGAATTATTCAAGATAGTAGTGTATCTACTCAACTAGGCACCCATGAAGATCTTGTAGAACATGACACCGGAAGAGGTATGGACTTGTCTTAAACCTTCTATTCATCGTTTGAGAGTTTTTTTGTTGTGCTGCATATATGCATATTACAGATGAGAAAAGGAAGAAGATCGATCAAAAGACACTGCCATGTCTTTTCTTAGGGTATAGTACTACCTCAAAGGCATATCATCTCATGGATCCTGAGATGAAGAAGATCTATGAGAGTTGAGATGTGGTGTGTGATGAGTCATCCTTTAAATCCCTACCACACAATGGAGATCCAGTATTGACCTCGTCACATATATTGCTCACCACATCCAGATGATGGGCAAGATGATTCTTCTCAGAGAGAAGAAGAGATGAGTGGAGAATTGTTCATTGATCTAGGCACACTGGGAAAATACATCTTCACATCAGTAGCAACACCACCAATGTCTGAAATGGGTCCAGAATACTATCAAGGATGCACACTAGAACTCACTTCTAGGTACTTCTACGGGAGTCAGAACACCAAGTCAAGCCACATGAGGGTAAATTTTACACTCATGACTTTAGTTGTTGAGAGAACCAAACTTGACACTACTCGTGAGGCATTAGACCAACCACAGTGGAAACAGGATATGGATGCTGAATATGATTCCCTAATTCAGAATATGTGGGAACTTGTCGATCTACCTCAAGGTAAGAAATCCATTGGCTACAAATGGATTTTCAAAACAAAATATAAGGCAGATGGTTTAATTGACAAACACATCATGACTTGCTGCAAAAGGTTATGCTTAGCAAGAAGGAATTTACTATGATGAGACCTTTGTACCCATTACCAAGATCAAAACCATCAGAGTTTTCTATGCACAGGTAGCACAAAAATGGATGGAAACTTCAGTAAATGTATGTCAAGAGTGGTTTTCTGAATGGTGATCCAAAATAAGAAGTATACATGGCCCAACCTGAAGGGTTTGTAGATGAGCATCAACCACACAAGGTATGTCATATGATAAAGTCACTTTATCGACTCAAACAAGCACCTAGGGCATGGTATATAAAAGTTGATGATCACCTACACATGGATTCACTCGTAGCCCCTCAGATACAAATTTTTATATCAAGAAGGTAGGAACAAATATTGTCATTCTAGTTTTGTATGTAGATGATCTTTTGATCACAGGAAGTTCTAAAAATCTTGTGGATGATGTAAAGAGATGGTCTGAAGAAATCCTTTGACATGACTGATTTGGGGCTACTTCACTACTGCCTTGTCTTAGAGATATGGTAGAAGAAGAATCATATCTTCATCTCCCAGATGAAATATGCTAAGACACTCCTAGAAAAGTATGGAATGTCAGATTATAAACAATGTCCACACCAAACAGGTTTGCAATTATATAGATTCCAAGATTCACCGCAGGTAGATGACACTCACTACAGGTATCTTGTGGGAAGTCTCATTTACTTGAATTATACTAGACCAGATCTTTTCTTTGCAGTGAGCTATCTCAAGATTTATGTAGGAGCCAAAGAATGTCATTGGATAGCAATAAAGCATGTGTTGAGATATGTCCGAGGTACAATCGACTTTGGTCTGGAGTATCAGAAGAACACTTAGTTATTCTTACATGGATATACAAACTCAGACTATGTAGGATCCATTGATGATAGGAAATCCACTTTAGGGTATATTTTTCATTTAGGATCTAGGCCTATCTCAATTAGCAAGAAGCAAACTATTGTTGTTCTCTCATCCAATGAGGTTGAATACCACGCCGTATGATGAGTTGTGTGCAAAGTGATTTGGTTACGTCATATTCTTGTAGATATAGGGATTCCTAAAGAAAAACCTCCCATCATTCACTGTAACAATCAAGGTGTGATGATGCTTGTGAAAATCCTATTTTTCATGAATGAACAAAGTATATTGAGGTCGAATGTCACTACATTCGTGAATAGGTCTTGAACCACCAAATTTAGCTCCAGTACTTCCCTACTTATTTTCAGGTTGTAGATATTTTCACCAAGCTTCTCGGAAAAGTGAATTTTGATTTGTTTAGGGGGTACATTTTTAAGAGAAATGTATTAAGGGTGGGAATGTTAGCACATTAGTTAGGATTTAATACAACATTTAGTTATAAATATTCTTTCCTCCCACGTAGCCTATATATATTTGGGCTTGCTGTTTTGTTATGAACGCATTGAATAAAATCTATTCATGTCCCATCAGTAACAATCTTCACAAAATATTCCAAGGAAAGAGCTCCAATCAACAATAAAATTCACCCCAAGGAAGCATTCCAAAAGTTCAACAACCCAAAACAAAGCAAGGAGTTCCAATTTTATAGAAGAGGGAAGAGAAGAGGATGAGTTGGATCCATGTAGGATGCCATATCACACATCCTCAACTCCAACACAAAAGTAAAATTCATTCTCCAATGCACAATAAATAGGTCGGTGAATAATATGACAATAAACTTACACACTCCAAAAAGCCCACACCCCAAAGGACTGACTTTAATAAAATGTAAGAAGAGTGCAATTAAAACTTACAATTAGTCAAAATCAAAATGCATAAAGAAGGTCTAAATTCAACCCTCAAACCATAGGTATGGTTGGTAGATAAAATTAAGAGGTATGGGACAAGTTTTACTTGTCTCACAAGCCTCCAAAATCAGCCTCCAAGGACAAATTCGAATTTCCAAGAAGGTGGAGTGTTTCATACTCCAAAATATGACTTAGACAACTCTTACACCTACTTACACATCACTTATGACATTTAATACAATAGCCAAATACTTCTATAATTACTTTTTTATATCCCAAATTTGATTAATTTATTTATTTTAACAACATGATTATTCAAAACATTAACACAACATTTAATAACTAATGAAAAAGGGTAAAAACACCACAAAATAAACACATGCAAATATTAATAAAATAAACCACATTAATAAAATACATAAAGCTCCTTGGTCACATTCAAAGGTAATCCCCCCCATGGGAATCCCTAAAAAATACAACACACACACACACACACAAAACATGTTTCCATGGTGACCTTGTTGAATTCATCTAGAATTCCAATTTGGTTGGTCTCCAATCCCTTGATGTTTGTTGTGATATTTTAACCTGCAAAACACAAATACCTCATTCAACCTCGTGGCCATATTAGAACATCCAACATGATATAAATATAATAATGAAATCATCTATACATATGAATCACAACATCATCAAGGCAATCAACAATATCACTTACAATTTATATCAACAAGTATATCATCATCATATAATGTCTATTTTCTAGGTCTAATCACAATATCCAATAATCATATCTCCGAACAACATTCATAATATATCCATGTCAAATAGTATATCATCATCCACATATGAAGTGTCTCTTATAATCATCATGCATCATAACTAAATCAAGATCAACAATAATCCATGATACAACATCCAACATCATACTAAATCAAAACCAAAATAATGTCCATAATGAAATCAACAGTATCAAGATCAGTATCAAAAGGTGTCAAAGGGAAGTGGGCACTACATGATGGTGTATGCTTACAAATTTGGAAGGCTTGGAGCTTGTTGTGTATTGATACTCTTCATTTGTGAGGTAGATCTCTACCTTTGTTTTTACCTTCTTACTTTGTTTTTTTGTTATGTGTAGATGTTGATTGTTACATTGGTTATGCTTGTTGGAAATAGACTTAATTCTTAGGTTGTGGAAGAAATGGAAATGGGGGAAAAAATTGAGGGAGGCATACAAGAAATATAATGGGTATTTTTAGGAGGGAGTTGGGTTGTGATGTCCACCTTGTTGATAAATAATAATTGTGTTTATCTTATTTTCTTGAGGGAGGCATAAGAGTGGTGTATCTTTTTGAAGGGTGGCATAAGAGTGTTGTGTGTATTGTGATGGAGTTTTTTAGAGGCTCATAGGTGGACACCCAAGCCCTTGGGAGGCATAAGAAGAACCCCTGTGTTCCTTTCTCCTCCATGGATTTAGCATGAAACCTTTGTTTTTTAATATTTTTTGATTTGTTGCAAGATTAGTATTGTGTTATTTCATTGTTTGTCTTGTTTGAATGTGTGCGTGGAATCCATTTTTGAGTTTCCATGGTTTTCCAATAGCCATCATTACTTCCTTGTTGGGGCTCAGTGGCCAATGAGGAAGAAGGTTTCTCTCCCTCCTTGGATATTTTGGTTGGGTGGAAAGCATTTCCTACTCCCCAATTTTGTTGTGTGCATTACTTGATGAATATGGTGAGCTCAATGGAGGAAGTTCCCTTATTGGGGAAAGTTATGAGGTGTTGCAACTTGTTTCCACTGTGACTCTTTAACTTGTAAATGGCACCTATAAGTACATTGGATGTAACCTTATATTTTGGTTGATAGTTATTATAAATGGTTTCTTATGGATTGCACTATCACTTTTTAATTGTGAACCTTCTAATGGTTTTTTAATGAAAAAAATAAGATTTCTCCATTCTAAGCTTGCTTGGGAAATTGTATGGTAAATCCATGTTGAAAATTCAAAATCTTGAATAAAGAGCTAATATTAATCCTCTTGCATTATTGGTAAATTTGTTGAATGAGAAAAGGAATAAATGGAATTCAAGTTTGTTTTACATTCTTTTTCCCAACTGAATATACAAGAATGAGTAGATGGGACAAATTTTATAAGCTAGTTTTACTTTCATTGCAATAGAAATTGTCCTTGAGCATATGAGGAGATTACAATTGAGGTTACCCTCCTTAATAAGTCAATAAATAAATTCATAAGTGATAAATTGTTTTATTCAATAATTTCACAATTTTCTCCATTATATTTACCTAGGTGTACGAAAATTTATGCCCATATGAATTTATTATTACAAAATTTACCTCCCAAAATTAAATTGCAATCTCCTTATCAAGGTAAACTTAAGTAATAAACAAATACAAATCATTAATATGCAATAAATGGATATAAATAATGTATAATGGAATTACTATAAAATTTTAATATTAACGAAATCATATTATAAATAAATATTATTATTATTTTTGTATGAACAAATATTAATTCAAGTATGTATATATAATTATATATACATTATATTAGTTGTAGATATGCTAATACTTATTAACAATCATAAAAATAATAATTTATATTACAAAATAATCCATTGAATCGGCTTAGTTGGGATATCTTTGTTTTATTTAATAAATAGAAAAGAAAGAACAAACATTTATGAATTTAAAAAAAATTCAAAATCTATGCCTTAGAGGTAATACGACCTCCATTATACTTGAAGCAATTTTAATTATATATATATATATATATATATATATATATATATATATATATATATATATATATATATATATATATATAATGGGCTTTTCTTTTTATGAGGTTGGGATTTCAGCCTACTGGCTATGACCACTCCATTGCGTTGGGTTTTGTTTCATAGGAATGTGGTTGGGCGAAGGGGCACCGACCCCACCCCCAACCCATATAAACCATCATATGGCGTGGGAGTGGGGTTAGTGCCCCTGCCCCCAACATTGTTTAAACCATCTAGTATTTCAAAGGAAACCTCAATTTTCTTTAAAACAAGTGGCCGATAATTATTTTGCGGTCTGTGTTTAATTTTTATTATTATTTTCAAACATGCGTCCAAACACTAGGACAATATGATCCCGACCCTTACGTGACTTATACCTTTTTATTATTTTATCTTTCTCTCTCTCTCTCTCTTTCTATATAATTTTTCTTTTTCAGGAGTTTCCATTATATATATGTGTGTGTGTGTGGAATATATACAAATATACATACTAGCACATATAAATATATATATGCATATATATAAAACACATGTAATTACTCAAAACAAAATAAACGTATTGGATTCTAGTTTCTACCTAAATGGGTATATACACAAAGTATACACTTGGACATGTAAGTGAAATACTTCTAATAAACAAACATTAAAGAAAAATAAATACCCACAAAGGGGAGATGATTAGATCCATTTCCTATACAAATAAGTTAATCAAGAAAATCTTCCAACCCTCTCTATTTTCCTCCATGGCTCCTATTTCTTCTCCTCCTTCCTTAACCTGCAAAACAAAACAAGATAAATGAGAGAGTAGAGTTAGAAAAAGAATATATAACAATCCATAAGGATCCTTAGTGTTACTTTTGTCAAACCTAAATCTAAGGGCTATGAAAGATTAGATCTAATGGTGTAGGATGCACCCTACATCACTTAAGTGATGAGGTATTTAAGTGGGAATGTTTTTATTAAAAGATGTGTGTGTAATGCTAAATGGGGCCTAAAGGGTTAGACCATGTTGGGTACCCTTGATACCTTAGGTATTAAACCATGTTGATTTGTTTTATTTTTTTAAGAAGGAGATTACTAATTTTACCTAATACAATGTTGAATTAATTTTGGGACCATTCAATAAATAAATTTAATAAGACACTTGGGGCTAAATAGAAAAAAATTTAAATAAAATGGACTAATATTTGAATTAAGTAACGTAACTTAATAGGGGAGATCAAATCGAAATATTTTAATGGGGTTGGGCCAACGATAAGTAATTATTATTTTAGTCCCAACTTCCAATTAACAGTTTAAAATTTTGTAATGTGAATTTAATTAAAATCTGAGCTAAGGCCTTGGAACCTTTCAAAAAAAAAATTATTCTATAATTTTTCCTATCTTGCCATCGAGTTTCTTGTGAGTTCTTGTTGAGAAAAATGTGGGCGTTACAAGTACTCTATTTTCCCTGAAGTTATATGACAATGTTATAGTTACCAAAAAGCATATATAAAATGCTCCCATTTTTTGTAATAGTTTTTTAGTAAATGCTAGGAAAATTTGAATTCCCAAAACACAGCTGATAATTTTATGGAAGCCCCAAAAAAGTCATATATATTACATGAAGAATTTTTGAAAATGACTTTCAAAATCATGGTGACTTTGATGGAAATATTTAACACATACCTCGAAAATTATTTGACAATGTTATCCCCTAATAACAACTATCAACCAAAAACATATGTTGTATTCTAGTAGCATATGAAATATTTTAGAAAATATTTTTTTGAAATTTAAGTTAAATTGACTATCTAAATCACTCTATCCAATCTAGAAAATGAGAAGATAGATGGAGAGCTTGAGATTTTTCACGTGCCCTAATCCCAGTGTTTCAGATGTGGTTATAGGAGGCTATGCTAGGTTGCAAGATAGAGATGGTAGGGGATCTCAAGCTGATCTTGTTTGTTTAGTTTCTCATTGTGGTAAAGATCAAAGGGAAAATCAAATCCCTGGGCTCTCATCCTCATCTCCGAGCAACAATAATACCACCTTTTTGTTGGGAGTTGGGACAAATTTTGGCATCATTTACAAAGAGAGGTATCGGGGAGGACGTGATAAGTGAGTTGGGTGCATATTCTCAAACCTCTATCCCTGACACAAAATGATCACAACCCAGGTTATAGTTCATACTCTACAGGGTACTACCCTTTGTATCTAGATTCAACGAAAATCTCTAGATAAGGATCTTAAAGTGGTTCTTTCTCAAAAATTGAAATGTATTTTAGATTTATTTGACCTTGTTTTTGTTGTTAAATCCCTGAAGAAAAATTTCCTAATTTCCTCCTATGGGATTGAACAAGATTCTCTAATTTCCATGAAGGGTCACTTGATGGGGGGAGCCAAAAAGAGAAGCTATGCACCTTTCAAAGAGGAAGTTTTTAAAAATACCAATTCCAAAAAGGGTGTTACTATGGTTCCTCCCCTACTTATATTGCAGAGAAATCTTATGAATATCATTCTTTAGAGATCAATGATGAAGAATCTCTAGAGTTTTACAAGAGCTACAATCTAAGGCATCTGCAGATTTAATGGTGTGTGGTCATCGTATAATGCTCTGATCTAGTGGATTCATTCCTCGTCAATGGAAAATTGTAAATATTTTCTATGTGCCTAGGGCTTCTTCATAGTCTATTTCAATGATTTGGAAGATTATTAGAGGGTTAATGAAGAGGGTCCTTTGTTTTGAAGTTCGACGGGCCTTTTCACTACCCCATGGTTCCCCCAGTTTGACCTGAATTCCTTTTGCGTATCTTAGGTTCTAGTTTGGGTGAGATTGCCAAATCTTCCACTCACAGTTTTATTTTTCTCGAAGGATCTAAAAAATCTTCTTGGGTGACTCGTCAAAGTGGATAGCAAGAGATTTTAGACTAGACTTCACACTTTTGTTAGGATTTGTGTAGAAGTAGATCTCAGGAAAGGACTACTAGATAAAATGTCTCTCAATATAGGAGATAATACTCACATAAAGAATTTTGAATATGACAACACAACCTTCAGATGTTCGAACTGCATGACTCCAGATCATGTAGTACCAACATAAGATAAAAAATAATAATTAAAAAATAAAATAAAATAAATGAAAGAATTTCTTGGGTATTCTGCAGTGCGTTTGATGGGGATGTGTAGGAAGGATGGTTTTTCTTGTTAGAGCTGAATTTTTTAGTATGAAACAAACCCAGGAAGTGATTTCTAGACCTGTATTTTCCTTGTAGAATAATAATAAAAATATTATTTGATATCCCAAGGAGTTAACCATGGTGAACCCCTAATTAACATTATAATTTAGTAGTGATTGTATAGCTGCAGTAAGTGCAGAGTCATGGAACTGCTTTACTAGCAATGGTAAATAAGGGTTTTATACTCATATAATTAAATAAACATAACGTGGCATGGAACTATGATATGCAGGGTAGTGGTTTTGGCCATGGAGATAAATCACTCCCATCATGGGTTAAATCAACCCTATGGGTGGAGATAAATCTGTTACTGCAATATGACCTTTTTTTACTTAATATAGATTGATTGATTTAGGAACTACATCTATTTTTGAAGTGGGTACAATTATCTCTAAGAGGAAGTCAACCTAAAACCACCTGTTATTTTGTTTTTTGTATGGAGAAGAAGAAGAAGATTGAGGATCAAAGAGGGGCTGCAGGTACTACTTCTACTGCATAGCAATGTGAATGAGGATCTTAATCATGGTCATAGGGGCTTAAAGGGGTGTTTGTTTCTTTGAGGGTTTAAGTAATGCATGGATAACCATGGGCCTTGGATTTTTTTCCAATTCACACCCGACTATTAATACACAAAGGAACTCACCCAAGTAAAACCCAATATGGGTTTTAAAATTCTTTTAAACATCTATAAATCCATCTAGCTAGTGGGTATAGGATTCAATTCACCTGGAAAATACCCATATCACCTTTGGGGATCTTCATTAAAACTTGGTAATGTAACTGAATCAGTGGCTAGCACGGTTTCGCAGCTTGTGCCAAAATAGAAGCTTTGGACCAATGATTGGACATCCATTAAGGCATAAAATATAGAAGGTTTTTCATATGTTGTAGCAAGCTGCTTTTTCTCCCATTAGCATATGTAAAGAATAATTAACTCATGTTCGTAAACAACTCCTACCTACCTATAAAAATTGGGAAATTTTAGAATAGGGTATGGAATCCCATCGAGCAGAAAGGATGGTGAAAATTTGTAGATGTATATGTGATTATCCTAGTAGTCAATTATCCAAAGGATGGGAGCATGGAAAGAACATGTAAACCATTTTATGAAATACTGAAAGAGGGATGAAGCCTTCTGGAATGTAGTGAAGCCTCTTGAAGAACCTCATACACTATGGATGCTAGTATTTCCAGGTATGGTCTCCTTTACATTCATCCTTTATAATTTTCATATTTTTGGTTATTCATTTGTAATTTAATAGAAACACTAAAACATTGCATAATCATAGAATTGGATATTCAAGCAACCTTACATTGTGTAAAAACAAAAAAACTCCACCGTGTGAATTACGTAACCCATTTACTTCTTGATCATCAACCGTGATCACTACCACAATATTATATGTTACTAACCTAGAGTATTAGAAATAGGAGCTCATGTCGGTGGTTACTAGTGGGGTTTAGATGATTCATCAACTTAACACAACCTTTTTTCGTTTACTTGCAAAGTTAGAAAAACACCACATTCAGAGAACTCTAAAACAACATTCTGAGCCCCATAAAAGAGATGTCAAGCATCATATGTGTCCCTTGTTATGTGGAGAGTTGCATCAAGCATTAGATCGAACTTGATTGACCAGATTTTCTCTCTCCATTACCTCTCTAGGAGCCATGTTACCCCATTTTGTAGTTTTAGGGAGCTGTTAAAACTGAAAAAGTTTGTTTTTGATTTTTTCTCACTATTTGGACCCTGAGCTAAGGAACGCTTTTCTGTTTTTGCAAACCTCTAGTATTTCTACTAGACAATTACTTGTAACCTTCAGTTTGGGAAAAACACATTTCTAGAAATTTTGGAAAAGGGGTTTTGTAGGCCTCTGACCATTGTTTCACTTGGTCAAACTTAACCAATTACAACTAGTGGCTCCAAAAAATCCATCGTCATTTGTAACCTGTTAGCTAGTTCTCAGTTCCGTTAACTTTTGTGAATTATACATATATTTAAGAACATGTAGGAAATTTCCTGTTGAACATTCATTCACTGAACATCAGTTTTGGATGTGGTTTTCTAAGCCCTCGAGCTAAAATTAGGATTGTTTTGTAACTAAACCAATTACGACCGATGGCCCCAAAATACTAGCCGCAAACGGTAAACCATTTACATGTTGTGATTTCCGTCACATCCTCAAAATTATTTATATATAGGAGTATGCAAAATAACTTAACCTTTGTACGCTTTCCTAGAATAAAATTTTCAAACATGATTCCTTAGCCTCCGAGCTAAAATTTGACTTTTTTGTAACTAGTATAAAAATGTAAAATAAGGCCACAAGACCCTGGTTAAGAAAATAAATCATCATGAAAAATTATTAATAATTAAAATTAACTGTATGCAACTCCCTCTTATGCCTTGTTGTGTGAAATGTGACTTTTGGAAAAATAGTGTTTCTCTCTTTTCTCTCACTTCCTATCTCTTTCTCTCTCCTCCCTTGGATAAGAAATAAAATGAAATGAAAAGAATATATGTACCTAACCCTCTCTTGTTGCATGTACATTATTGTTATTATGTAAATGGAAAACTAAAAAGGATAATTATACTAGATTTAGGTGGATGTCATGCCAACAATTTTCGCTGACTCATGCTCACATGGTTTTTTTGGGTACAAATAAGATGGTGAAATGGAGTGGTTGTAATTTATTTGTGTATTATTGTACTTTATATATGATAATGGGGAAAAAAAAATATATAATGTCTATGTTTATAGTAAATTCCATACTTGTATTGCTTTCAAATAAAAGATTGTCCTTGTCATGCATGAAGTTTAAATAAAATTGTAATTGTTATTTGTTATAGAGTTCTAAGAGATTATCCAAAAATTACTTAATGATCTTCTTGATTTCATTTATATCTATGTTTTGAAACCTAAATCAAGTAAGGTAGATAGAAGTTTCTCTATATAAATTAAAATGAAATTGTGATCTAAACCCTTCAATTATACATCTCCCCTCAATTATTGCATGATTAGTAGGTGAGATTGAACACTAGAAAGTTGAGAAAAACTTGACATTTCTCTATATTGAGTGATCCCAACTCCGACCATGACCATCCTAAGTATGGGTGTTATTTTACCATCTAATAGTTTCTTCTCTCAATTGTGCTTTAATAGAACCTCGTGATGATGGGTTGTCACCTTGCAAATCTCATATCTAGTATGTACATCTAGACTTGGTTCTAATGTGGTGTTGAACCTAATTAAAATTAAACTCGTGATTCATACCATGGTCTTAACGATAATCATGTTATGTATTTATGAATATGTAGGTTTGAACCATGAATGGAACCCACATCAAAAGATACCTATGCATGAAACCTTTATTTTGAAGCCCTATCTCTTCAAAAATAGGGGTGTTATCTCGGAAGGAGTACCTCTAGTTGTGCATAATTTTAGAGGTAAGACTAATTTTTTATCTCATTTTTCCTATTGGTATAGTGTAGGCCCCCTTTTAGGTGATAATTGAAATTAGTTGAATTTGGACCTCTTATGAGAATTCAGGTGAATCACACATTAATATATTTTGTCCAGTGAGAAGGGTAATCACTAGAAGGGCATAAGGTGTATAAAATTATAATTGATTGTCACCTTGTAATACACATCTAATACTTAAATTGCCCAGTAATCATCCAAACTTGGTTAGGTGTGAAATTGGATGCTAAGAAAAATAAAGATAGTTACTCTTAATAAATCCTTCTTACAATGTGAAAGTGGATGTGAATTGATCCACGTGAGAGAAAGTGATTGAGAAAATATAATTTCCCATTTAAGAATAAAACCTAAAATGTGTACATGTTAAGATAATTCAATTTAACAATCGAGTGATGTATTTTTATTAGCATTCAAATAAAAGAACCAAACCTAATGGAAACCTTTATAACCTAAGTGTTAAATGAAAGTAGAGAAATTATCAGTCTTGGAATACCTCAAGTGACACGAAGGATTTGGAAGACAAGGAAATTTTATTACTCTAATTTTTTCTTATGGTAGGATGTTTAAACCCTCGAGTAAAAATGAAAGTAATACATCACTGTCTCTCTCATAGTGTTAATGAACAAAGGAGATATGATGTATTATTACCAATGATTGTAAATATTACCTTAGAAGGTTTTTGAATGCATAAAATTTTATAACTTTTACATTTGAACTCCATTTGTCATTCTTAGATAAATGTGAACCGTAGTGTAGTAGCGGATCACCATGTGCTTCTCGTAGGGTGTAGCTTCCCCCATCCATGAATGCTTTTGAAGTTAATAGATCATGGAGCCTTTCTTAAGGATATTGGTTAAAGAAATGTTGATGCATATTACTAAATGATTTAAATAGTTCCTTGGAAGAAATTTGAGAAGTATATAGTTGTTAGGTTGTCTTGTTATATGCATTAGCACTTGATTTTTTAAGAGTGATGAAATGAATTTTTAGGTGCAAGGTCATCACTCCTTGTGTTCATGAATCCCTAAGTGTAAATTATGTGTCTTTTGAATTACAATTTTTCTAAAACAATGATAATAGTGACACCAAAGTGCTATGTAAGTGTAAAGAGTATAAGAGTAAAGGAGATTTTCAGTTGGTTATAATGTCATACTTGAAGTCCTTATAACCCAGCTAGACACTTTCATGTTGTTAGAAATAAATATGAATTGCTCTTAGTGAGATCAAACTTTTTTGAAAACAAAAGATGTATATATTTATAAATAAAATTTCTTGATGTGAAAATGTTAAATGGATTTAAACAAGTTATTTAACTATAACAACTATAACATGAAAATAAAGACACCGTGATGCAAGAATGTTTATGGGAAGTAAGTATCTTAAATCTAAATATCCCTTAAATCCTAATATTTTTTCATTGAATTCATGTTTGTTTTCCTTGTAACCTTGTGTAATAAGGGTAAAATTTAAACATCAAATAAATATGAGAAGTAGAACATTAACATAATAACGAGAGAATTAGGAATTTTGTATGCATTTTGAAATATGGAAAATAATTATTTAAGTTATGGAGGTTATTATAAGGGATAAAGAACCAAATAAAGTGTTCATATTATAAGTGTGAATGTTAAATGAATTTAAGAATATGTAGGTGGAAAAGGAGAATTTATCCTTACAAGAGAAATGCTCTTGGAATTTTAATCATAACTAAGATATGACCATGGTAATGTTGTGTTGTCAATTTTCCAATCCTTAGGTCCCTTTTGTGGTTAGTTCATTTGCTAGTATTTGTTGATTAGGTAAAGTTTGGCATCGACATGTATATGGTGTTATCATGTTGTTTATGTGGGTTGATGTTTTGTGTAAGTATCTTATGTGATGTTAATTTTATCTATTGGAGCCCTTGTGGTGTTGTGTAGTGAGCTTTTAAAATAAAATATATATATTAGGATAATTTTATTGTTGTATTTTTGTGTTGAATTTGTGGGAGTTACATATGGTATCACAGTGGATCATGCTCTTGAACTTCTGAGATAGATTGGAGTTGTGATGGTTATGCATGGTGGTGGAGGAGATGGGAAGTGTAATGTGATAATTTTTTTTTGATGTGATAACTTGTAATTTTGATAATGTGATTGTATCTATTATGTTTCTACTTAGTGTGCATTATCATGTTGTCAATCTGTATGGTGGTGAGAGTTTTTCTCTCTTCTTCATGGGTTAAATGTGTAATTGTACATTATGCGTCACCTTGTTTGGTGAAAATAATGTTAATGTGAATGGTGAATGTTTGGTGGTGTTTATCATTTTTTGATATTGTGTATTTTTATCAATGTGTTTTGTACTAAAGGGTGGTTCTTGATATTTTGTATCATACTATGTTATTGCTACCATATTTTGATGTATCATGATGATGTCATGAGAGTTTTTTTGTAATGTAGTATATGTACTGGCATTAATCACTATATTGTCATATGTGATGTGTCGTGAATTAGGGGTCATGTAGTGATCATATGTCGCATGTTGTCCGGTACTTACACTTTTGGTGCATTGTGTGGAAATGTTGTGTGTTGTAAGTTGTGGAACATTTGATTGTGCTATACCCTAGAATTTCACGTAAGGTGTAAAGATACTATGGTTATTGTTTGTAAACAACATTGTGTTAGTAATGTAGTTATGTGCTATGATTTTTACCATTACACTAGACGAACGTAATGGAAGAAATTGTTATAGAAGAGTATATGTGGAGACAGGTATGTGTGGAATTTCCCAATGTTCATCACCTTGAGCCAAGTATATAAAAAACCATCATTTTGTATACTTTATTGTAGTATATTGTGGATTTCAGCTTATATAGCGTCCCCTACTCTTTTCTATTTTGTATTATGGACACCTTAGGATACGATCTTATGGATGACGAGCTATAACTTTGTCTCTCCCTTTATGGTTGTTGTATGTATGACCTATGTGTACCGGTGCATTGGTGTACCATTCACCCATCATTTGAGCTGAGCACGAATAGGGAGTAGAGTCTTACATTGAATTAATAACACTTTTGAACGGTTGGTATGCATGACTACTTTCCCAATGGGCACTCATATATTGTATATTGTGGTACCCTAGTCTCATCAGATGACAATCCTATACCCTTCCGTTTCAGAATATGTGGGACTATCTTGATCCTTGTGGGAGTAAGGAGGGATTACTCATGGAAGATATGGTGACCGATATATCTATTTTATATGTTATTTAGCAATCAAGGTTCGATGTCTGAGTGCCAAAAACTTGATGAGTACCCTTCTTTTGTGTCTGAATAAGGGCCACATTAGTGATTGTAATTTTTTATTTCTAACTATATGTATTTTATTTGTAACTTTAAATTTTATTCTCTCCCCTTTCTGGAAACAACAAATTGTTCTATTTAACATTTGGTCAAGTTTTCATCTACAATTTTGGGCATTTTATTTTATAGTTACAGTAACATGATGATTTTTTCACTAATTACGATCTATTTAGCTATTTTGTTTTTATTAGTTTGAAAATTTATTTTCAATTTTAAAAGTTTTATAGCCTATCCCAAGGCTTGGGGTTTTTTCCATGCATACAAAATTCCTAATTCTCGCGTTATTATTTTTCTCCACTTAGCATTTGAAATGGATTGTTATGTTGGTTCTAATGTCATTAGCTGTTGGATTAGGGTCATGAGATTCACCATGTAGTGGTTGGACCTATGGAACCATTTCATTATATGGTGGTATGCCCCAAGGGGGTCATAGGGCTGTGTATTTTTTGAACTACAGGTTACTATGCCACTTGGTTGGAGGTGATGGGCATCTATGTGCTTAGGGCCATGGGGTGGGCCAACCTGATTAAATGGAGAAATAAGAAGATGGGGAACTATGGTTGAGTGACCTAATATTGATAAATAAGGAGATGGGGTCTCTATGGTTGAGTGGCTCCATATGGAGAGATAAGGAGATGGGGCTCTGTGGTTGAGGTACCTGATATGGAGAAATCAAGAGATGGGTTGTTATGCCTTGGTTGAGTTGTTATTGGATCGATATATATGGAGTTGTTTTGTGATGTTTGGGAGGTATATGGATTTTTTTTGTAATGTTTTGGGAGGTGTGTGGAGTTCGTATTATGAATTATTTGTAATCTTGTGATTCTTATTAGGCATTGTTATGATTGAGGTTTGATGCTCCTCTTGGTTAGTATGTACTATTGGATATTGTCTTGGAACTGTGTCAGTATAGTCATGGTCTTTGGGTCATGTGATCCCAGTTGATATTTGTATCGACGTGATGATTCATTTTTTCTTAGTCACATGTGTGTATTGGATTTATTCCTATGACATAATTGTTGGAAATTATTCATTATATGAACTAATATGTTGTCTTTCCATGGTGGAATCATAGGTCTTGTGATGTGATACATTTGCATGAAAGTATACAACAAGATGTCTCATGGGTCATTTTTGTTGTGTTGAGTTTTGTGTGACATCTTGAGGAAAATTACTATTGGACACCCACAAACATAAGACAATTAAAATTCTTAACAATGACTACTAAGAGTTTGAGATAAAGAAATAATGGAAAATAAAATACTAATTGAGTAGTAAAGTAAAGAATAACAAACTACCAATCTTCACATAACATTAAAATTTAAGATATTTTACAAAATTAGTCTGCATTCATGTGGTGACATTGTACATACAAGTTGTTTAGTTAAACAACATTTGTCATTATTGAATTTCTTTCCTACATATCCTTTGAGATTTGGTGCTATGTCACATCGAAAATGATTCTCTTATAAGGGGAGGGAAATTTAGTTCCCATAACTTAAAAAAAAAGGTAATACTAAAATAAAATGACATAAATACGTGGGTATTGTGAAGTGATTTGGTGCGGATGTGGGGGAAGGATTGTTCCTTGTGAGAGCCGGATTTATGAGTAGAAGTAGGTCTAGGAAGTGACCTGCAGACCTGTCTTTTCCTTGTACAATAATACAAGCACTTTATTTGAGATCCCGAGGGGTTAACCATGACGAACCCCTAGTTAATGTTGTAATTTAGCAGTAATTGGATATACGCAGTGAGTGCAGAGTCAGGGAATCTATAGTTAGAAATTGTAAGCAGGGTTATGTATTCATATAATTAAATAAAAATAACGTGGCGTGGAACTGTGATACATGGGGATTTGCTTTTAGCCGTGGATAAAAATCAATCTCATCATGGGTTAAATCATCCCAATTTGGAGGAAATTCTATAACTGCAATATGACCTATTTTTTCTACATATACATCGATAGATCTAGGATCTATGTTGTTTCTGAAGTACCTTCAATTATCTTTGAGAGGAATTCAAACTATAACTCCCTCTCTTTTTTTTTGTATGGAGTAGAAGAAGATTGAGGATCAAAAAGGTGCACATACTACTGTACTGCACAACGATGCAAATGAGGAACTTGATCATGATCGTAGGGGATTAAAGGGGTCTTGGTTTCTTTGATAGCTTGGGTAATGCATGGATCAATACGGACATTGGTTGCTTTTCCAATTCGCACCCAACTTCCATTACACAAAGGAACTCGACTAAGTAGAAGGGAATCTATTTTTCAAATTTTTTTAAAATCTTTAAATCCATCTAGCTCGAGGGTAGAGGATTCAACAACCCAGACAATTCCCATCTCACCTTTTGCCAAAATCTTCAATTGAACATGCGTAATGCAACACGACTCGGCACCTAGCACATTTTCCCAGCTTGTTAAATACAAGCTTTGGATAAATGTATTGGTCATCCATCAAGGCATACAAAAAACAAGAGGTTTGTCATATGTAAATAACAGGCCACTTTTTCTCCCATTGGCATATGTAAAGAAAAATTACTTCATATTAGCTTGGAACAACTCCTACCTGCATGTGCAAACTGGGAGATTTTAGAATACAAGGCATGGACTCCCATAGAGCAGCAAGGAGGTGAAGGAATTTGCCTGATGTAGATGTGATTTTCCTAGAATCAAATATCCAAATCATGGGAGCATGGGAAAAAGGGACAATCCATTTGAAGGAATAAACTAAAAGATGGGATGAATCCTTGTGGAATGCTGAACTCTCCTGGAGAACCTCGTACACTATATATAGACGCTAGTATTGTTTAAGGACATGGTCTCATTTATCTTCATCCTTTATAATTTTTGTATTTTTGTTATTGAATTAACAATTTCATGAAATAGTAAGCCATTAGATAATCATACAATTGGATATTTAACCAAACCTTAGATAGTGTAAAAACAATAGAACTCCTTGTGTGAATTACATAACTAATTTACACCTTGACCATCAATCGTGATCACTACCACAATATTATATGTTGATAACCTAGAGTATTAGAAAATAGGATCTTGTGCCACTAGTTAATGGTGGGACTTAGATGATTATTCAACTAAACATAACCTTTTTTGGTTACTTGAAAGTTAGAAAAACACCACATTTAGAGAACCCAAAACAACATTATGAGCCCCATAAAAGAGATGTCAATCATCGTATGTGTTCCTTGTTATGTTGAGAGTCACATAAGCATTAGATTGATCTTGAATGAGTTTTGATCACTCTCTTCTACCCCTATAGGAGCCATGTTACCCCATTTTTCATTTTTAAGGAGCTATTAAAATTGGAAAAGTTTGTTTTCGTTTCATCTCATATTTTGGACCCTGAGCGCAGGAACGATTTTCTGCTTTCGCAAACCTATAATATTTATATTATACAATTTCATGTAACAATCAGTTTGGAAAAAACACATTTCTAGCAAGTTTGGAAAAGGATTTTTATAGGCCTCGGACCTTACTTCGACTAGGTCAAACTTGACCAATTACAACTAGTGGCTCCAGAAAACCTGTCGCTATTAATAACTCGTTTTCCAATTCTCAGTTCTCCATATATATGATAACTTAAATTGTAAAAATTTCCTATTGCACATTCATCCATGAACATTATTTTGTGCATGGTTTTCTAAGCCCTCAAGATGAAATTGGGGTTTTTTGCAACTAGCCCAATTACGACTGATGGCCCTAGAAAACTAGCCACAAATGGTAAATTTTTTACCAGTTCTTATTTTGTCAGATCCTATGAAATCTTGGTATATATGAGTATACTAAGGAACTTAACTGTTGTACATCTTTCCCATAAAAAGACATTTTTCAAATGTGATTCCTTAACCTCCGAGCTAAAATTTGATGTTTTGACAACTAGTATAAAAATGTAAAATAAGGTCGTATAAAACCCTAGTAAGATAATAAATCCTCATGAAAACTTATTAACACTTATAATTAACTGAATGCAACTCTCTCTTGGGTTTGTTGTTCGAAATGTGACATTTAGAAAAATAGTGTTTCTCTCTATTCTCTCTCTTCCCTATTTCTTTCTCTCTCCTTCACTGGATAATAAATAAAATGAAATGAAAATGATATTTGTACCTAACCCTCACTTGTTTCGTGTTCATTATTGTTATTAGGTTACTAAACTTGAAAATAAAAAGGATATATATATATATAGATTTAGGTAGATGTCATGCCATGCTAGCGAGTTTTTATTTCTCATGCTCAGATGGTTTTTCAGTGTTCAAATAAGATGAAAAAATGGTGTGGTTGTAATTTATTTGTGTATTGTTGTAATTTATATATCATAATGAAAAAAAAAATATGTATTGTTATGTTTATAGTAAAAAGATTCAAATAAAATATTGTCCTTATCATTCATGAAGTTTAAATAAACTTGTAATTGTTCTTTGTAATCACATTTTAAGAGGTATCCAAATATTACTTAATTCTCTTCATGACTTCATTTATAGCTATGTTGTGAAACCTATATCAAGTAAAGTAGAAAGAAGTGCCTCTCTATAAATTAAAATGGAATTGTGCTCTAAACCCTTCAAATTTGTATCTTCCCTTGATTATTACATGATTACTAGGTGAGATTTAACACTAGATAATTGAGATAAACTTGAAATTTATTCTATATTGAGTGATCCCTACTCTAACAATTACCATACTTAGGAATGGGTGCTAGTGTTTACCAACTACCATATTTATTCTCTCAAGTATTCATGCTTGGATAGAAACCTCGTGATGATGGATTTTGCCTTATATCTCAATCATGTAAATCTGGTATCTAATATAAACCTCTAGAATTGGTCCTACCTAGGTGTTAAACCCAATGTAAATTAAAACTCATGATTCATAAAATAGAGTCTTAGCATCTAAGCATGTTATGTACTTACGGAACCGTAGGGTTTGGGACCATGAGTGCAGTCTACAGGTCATAATATGCCTATGTATGAAAGTTTTGAGTCTTTGAAGCCCTTTCTCTTCACAAATATTGGTGTTATCTTGGCAATAGTCCCTATAGTTATGTCATAAGTTGTGAGGAAAGCATAATTATTTTCCATCTAGTCTATCCATTTTTTATGGTGTAAGACCCTTCTGACGTTGACGTAAATTAGTCAAATGTGGACCTCTTATGATAATTCAGGTGAATCACACATTAATATATTTTGACCAACAAGAAGGGTAGTCACTTGAAGGGCATAGGTTGTATAAAATTATAATTTCTTGTCACCTTGTAATATGCATGTAATACTTCAATTTCCCAGTAATCATCGAAACTTGATTAGGTGTGAAAGTGGATGCTAAGAAAAATGAAGATTTTTACTCTTCATAAATACTTTGTATGGTGTGAAAGTGGATGTGAATTGATCTACATGAGAACAAGTGATTAAGAAAATATAGTTTGTCATTCAAGAATCAAACCTAAAATGTGTACATGTTAAGATAATTCAACTTAACAATCGAGTGATGTATTTTTATTGGCATTCAAATAAATTAACCAAACCTAAATGAAACCTTTATAAGATAAGTGTTAAACGAAAGTGAGAAATTGTACTCTTGGAATACCTCAAGTGACATGAAGTCCTTGCAAGACATGGAAATTTAGTTACTCTAATTTTGTCTTGTGGTAGGGTGTTTAAACCCTCGAGTAAAAATTAATTTAATACATTGATTGTCCTCTCATGGTGTTAATGAATAGAGGAGCTACAATCAAATATTACCTTGGAATTTTTTTGACCAAGTAAAATTTTATTAGTTTTGCATTTGAACGCCATTTGTCCATCTTAGATGAATGTGACCCTTAGTATGTAGTAGCAGATCACCATGTGTTTCTCATAGGGTATAGTTTCCCCCATCTGTGAATGCTTTTGAAGTTAATAGACCATGGAGCATCTCTTAACGATATTGGTGAAAGAAATGTTGATGCATATTACTAAACGATTTAAATAGTTCCTTGGAAGAAATTTGAGAACCATACAATTTTTAGGTTGTCTTGTTATATGCATTAGCACTTGGGTTTTTAAGAGAGATGAAATGATTTGTTAGGTGCAAGTTCATCACTCCTTGTGGTCATGAATCCCTAAGTGTAAATTATGTGTCTTTTTAATTACAATTGTTCTAAAACAATTCCATTAGTGAGACCAAAGTGTGATGTATGTGTCAAGAGTATAAGATTAAATGATATTTTTAGATAGGACTAATGTCATACTCGAAGTCCTTATAACCCAACTTGACACTTTCGTGTTGTTAGAAATAAATATGAATTTCTCTTGGTAAGATAAAACTTTCAAGAAAATAAAAGATGTATATAAATCTAAATAAAATTTCTTGATGTGAAAATGTTTAATGTATTCAAACAATTTATTGAAGTATAGAAACTATAACAAGAAAATAAAGACACCATTATGGAAGAATGTTTATGGGAAGTGGTATCTTGAATATAAATCTCCCTTAAATCCTAATATTTCTTCCTTGAATTCACGTTAGTTTCCCTTTTGTAAGAGATGTAAAATTTAAACATCAAATAAGTGTGTGAGAAGTAGATCCTTAACATAAGAACGAGAGAATTAGGAATTTTTTATGCATTTTGAAATATGGAAAATAATTATTTAAGTTCTGGAGGTTATCGTAATTGATAAAGAACCAAATAAAGTGTTCCAATTGTAAGTTGAATGTTAAATGAATTTAAAAATATGTAGGTGGAAAAGGATAATTTATCCTTGCTTGAAAAATGCTCTTGGAATTTTAATCATAAGAAAGATGTAACCATGGTAATTCTATGTTGTGGATTTTCCAATCCTTCGGTTCCTTTTTTTGTTGGGTCATTTGCTAGTATTCTTTCATTAGGGAAATTGTTACATGGAAATGTATATGGTGTTATCATGTTGTTTATGTGGGTTGATGTTTTTAGTAAGTGTCTTATGTGATGTTAATTTTATCTATTGGAGCCCATGTGGTGTTGTGTAGTGATATTTCAAAGTAAAAAACATATTATTCGGATAATTTTATAGTTGTATTTTGGTGTTGATTTATTGGGCGTTAAAGGTTACATGTCAGCTGCTTTCCCTCATAAGAAATTCCAGGCCCCAAAGAAAAAGAGTTGTGTTCCCAAATGATGGATCCCACTTGATCTTGACGAAGAAGAGGATATTGAATAAGAAGATATCGATATAGGAGATATAGCACCATCAACTGCAGTACAATTAGTTCCTTTTACAGACGAGGAGGAGGGGAAGTCAATGGTTATTCCCCACTCTTTGGATAGACCTAACATAGGGATAAAGCAAACACATGAATATGATCACATAGACTCGGATAAGGATTGTTCCTATCCTCTGGATAGGGAGTTAAATTTATCTTCCCCATTGGACTTAATTGAATCCAAACCTCTTGAATCAGAGGTGTTCTTGCATGAAAAGTGGCAGGTAGTACATTCGAAGAAAGGATATAAGGGAAAGCACTGAGCTCATGCTTCCTTCTCTTTCCTTTCCTTCTTCTTTGGATGCTTATTTTTTCACATCTTCTTTCTGGTATTGTTTCTTGTTTTGAGCTACATCTCCTCTCTCCCTCATGGTTCTTCCCCTTTGCTACAACTTCTTCAATTTTCATATAATTTTGGGGGTGTTTCTTCTCTTCTTTACAGTTGTATTGTTTCAATAACTAGGGCAGTAACAACTTCTCCTTTTATCACTTTTGTTTCTTCCTCTTTTTCTTTGTTCAGTTTTCTCCATTGTGGTTGTTTGATCCTTTCTCATGAGGAATTCTTCTTTTTTGCGTCATTGTTGTTTCTTTTCTTTAGGGCATGTTGTTAAAAGGATGTGGGTCCATTCAAAACCCCCATATTTACCCTTTTCCAAAAAAAATGACTATCTAAATGAGAAATATGTCCTCACAAAATATGGCATGAGGAAAATAACAATAAAAAATGTTATTTTACAAAAAAACTGTTGATTTTAACTATTTTGATGGGAAATTTTGTTTTTTCAAATTTTTAATGTTATCAGATAAAATGATCATCTCAATGATAAATATGTCATCGCAAAATAATGCAGAAGATAAAAATCCAATACTTTTTTTCAGGTAGCATTAAAAGTTGCTACTTCCCAGTACAATATATTTATGTGATAAAATGGTAACATATATTTATGCTATCGGCTAGTAGTATATACAATATCATCCATTAACAGATATTTATGCTACCGACTAGTAACATATATGCTTTGAGCTGCAAAAAATGTTGTCAGCCACTAAAAAAATGTTAAAAATCAAAGTCACGATCGCAATAAAAATGCTACTGGCTATTATAATTAAATAAAAATACTCTAAGGTGGTAGCATATATTTATGTTACCATCCAGTAGCATATATATGGTACCATTTGGTGGCATATATATGCTACCAACCCTATTAGCAATGGAAGTTATTATACATAATGTTATCATATGGTAGTGATATGTGTAGTTGATCATCAATGTCATAAGGTATACGAATTACTATTGGAATTTGATGATTAATATTGAAATCATAATTATTATATAATATATTTGAAAGAAAATGTGGCAAATTTCATTTTTTACACTTAATTTGATTTTAAGTAAAATAGTTACATATTGGTGCAAATGTTAGGCGGACTAACCCAAAAATATACATTGTACCTAGAAAATATATGTGACCCAATCAGAACTAAAAATTATGAAAATGAAAATTTTGAAATACCAAAATATTTATGAATTAAAAAATATTTTCAAGTAAAATTTAACCATTAGCTACATTTGTTACTTGAGCTACAACTACCTACTACTATACAAGAAATTTTTTGAACCCTAGCTTAAAACTTGTGATTGGCATTTTCTCTTTCATGTGGTTAATTAGAGAAGAGTCATTTATCAAAGCATGCTCTTTAAAGCATCTATGACATTTAACTAATTACAATTGAAACTATATAATATATTATATTTTTTCAATTAAGTAATAAGAGATTTTTGAAAGGAAATTCAAACCTTTTATAAAATTGATTGATAAAGCATTAAAAAAGCAACATAGAAATGAACATCAACCAAAATAAAAAATCCCCAACCAAGAAAAAAAAAATCAATCAACCATCTAAACTCAACCAAGGGTTGAGTGAAGAAAGATAGTGCAAACAAAACCCCAATGACCCTTAGATTTAATCTTAGTGATTATATCACACTGATGGACTCTTATGGTTTGCTTTTACACTGAACCATAATTTTAAATACTTCCTCCTCCATAATTCATTCCTTCCTTTGCAAAGAGACCTTATTTTATTGTTTGTATGTTATTCTTTTGATTTCCTTAAATATATGGTACCTTCCCAAAAATCAAGAACTTTCACGTTATCTAAAACATCATTTACACCATTAACATAATGCACACACTCTTTGTCCCATTTTACCTCCTTATGATGGACGATTTTGAGGAATGGTGTAGTCTTATGTTCAGATAATTTACTTCCTTCATTTTCCATCCTCTCTCTTTCATCAATGTATTGCCCATCACGAGATCAATATTCCAACCCTTCCTCATCATTTGTTTGGACTCAAGATATCCTTTAGGAGCCCACATGTCCATCTTCATGTAGCATTTCCTCAAAATTCAGCTGAAGGTCTAGATTGATTCCATTATCTTTGGTTTGGAAAAGGGATGTGATAATGATATTGAAACAATTATGAACTGATCCATGAGCTTCCCCTTCATCCTCCCTTTCAATTTTACAACCCAGGTCGAATGCAGGCCTTATTCACACACTCCATCACAAAGTAGGAATAAAATGGCTTGAATTGTTTCAAAGGTAGGCCTTCCTGAATCTCTCTATGGTCTAAAGGCCCTACAAATCTTACAACTCAAAGATTCAAAGGTATATGACGTTGTTTTCTATGCAAAGCTTGCATAATTCCCAGACATCCATGAGTACTATGATTAGCCAACCTACAGTTTCACAAAAATAGAGAAACAATCAAATTAACAATTTTTATCCTAGATGCCATGCCTTGTGTTGAAATGTATGTAAGAATGTAGAGGCTCATTTAGTGTAATGTTGGCAAAAAACCTAGCTAAAATCAATCTTATATGTGTAATTTTGGTTAAAGCTAATGCTAGAAAATTCCATAGGGATTTAGATATCCCCCTTAACATGTCCTTATTTCATAAGTCCATTGGTAAAGCCAAAAATATCACCAAGATAGGTTTTGAACAAGTTTCTTTGTTTTACATTATGTTCATTTGATCGAATCCTGTTTAAGGTTATGATGATAGAGACTATTCTTTCTCACTCTAAAAGTACTATTAAAGTTATATGAGACATAAAAAGTCATATCCACATCTACTAATCTTAAGCATATTTTTCAATAACGTTTTTTTATTAATGTCTTAGAATTAATTGTCAACAATTAACAAAGAAACTAATTATAGGAAACATGATTTAGTTTATTGCTACTCTTTGATCTTAGGATTCCTTCAAAATAATGTTGATCCAGAACAGGATTTCCAAAAATCTATTTCTGGAATGTCTTGAAAATATATTGTCAATAGTCCTTAGGGAAAGTACTAAAATTCTATTTTTGGTAGTTTTCAATAGCTTTGGTATTTTGCATTTGTGAGAGTATTTAGAGAATTTTTGGGATTCACAAAATTTTGGGTAGGATATTTATCAAGTAGATCCATGATATAGTTTTACGCTTCATTCTTATTTCAAAAAAATCATTTGGTTCACAAAGCATATCAAAAAGCTAGGATATATGGACCTGACAAGCGATGCTAAATAAAATAATAAATGATAATAGGAAATATTTTTGTTTTTTCTCTACATCTATCTTTTCAAATCCACCCCTAAGGGGGATATGGAAGGCCTCCTTGTAGTACGATCATTTCTTCCTGAATGGAACCCTTCATATTCATTTTTAGAAATTCTTCGTATTCTCTATTATATAGATATAATGTAGCTAGTTTTAAATAAATATAGAGATATCTGGAATACATCTCTCTTATGGAGTTTTTTCAATTTGTAGTCATTTGAAATCACAATAAAATTATTTTATTTACTACTCTTGTTAGTGAGAAATCATAGCACCCCCCCGAATGGCCTCCAATTTGAGTGGGGCATCCAATGTGATCTGCATAACATGGGACCATCTATCAAGTTGTGGGACTTACGAACTTGAGATGGAACTCTTGAAAAAAATTGACTCTTGCTCCTAAACTACCTGCTACAAGCTATTCTAATGCAGGAAAACTATCGAATCCTAATCTATCCTTATAAGGGACCAAGGAGAGAAAGTGCATGAAAAAAAGCCTACATAAAAATGATGATACACCAGAGAAGGAGGTTTCTTGTCACAACCTCAGCTACTTGAAATGGAGAGAGGTGAGCAAGGGAGAGGATGGAAAAATGCATCACAGACCAAAGCTAGAGTTTCACACGGAACACCACTTCAAAACCATTAAACATGGCTCACAAAACCTGCAATGGACATCAGAAGTATGTATTGTATTCCCTGCAACGATGAGAGGCAAGAAAAGACAATAAAATAAGCAAAGGATGGGACAAAATGAATCACAAAACTGATTTTATTGCTCCAAGAGGTCACACGGTACATCATCAGTGGGAAAGAGGTAAGAAGATGCCATTATAAAGCCAAGAGAGGAGGTTTAAACTCCACTTTCCACCCTAAGGAGTAAAGAGAGGGGGGGGCAGGAGAGAAACAATTATGAACCTTTTGAAATATTTAACTCCTTTATTATAATATATAGAAGAATAAGAGAAGGAGAGAGGGGAAAATTTGAATCCTTCTTCAACCACGCCCTGTAATGCATTAAATCCATCTACTCCAGCCACTCCAGAAAACATTGAAATCCACAAGTAACAATGATGGGATTCACTGCAAGACCCATGCCTTCATGTGTTGTTCCTTGTTAGAGAAAGAAAGGAGTCCATTCTTCCCCATAGTGATAGGTGAGAGGACTTGACAACCTCGAAAATGGTGGACCGGATCATTAATTGTGACAGGTGGAGTAGCAGGCAACCGGGAGCTCTCTGAAAAGTCTTTTCCTGCTCAATTCCGAGCTCATGGTTTAAAAACATGGTTGTATGAAGGTGCTTTGGGATTTAGATTCTACTCGTTCATATCAACATTGTGGCCCCATGTGTCTCAATTTTTCACCCCCCTCCTCTACACTCTTGAATGTGTGCTAGATTGACACATGGCATCGTCTGCGGGCCTGCTCTATTTCTTTTCTTCTTTTCCTAAGCCCCCTGTTGGTGGAGACACTTTTCCTAACCTGAGACATGTCAAGAGTTGGCGCAGTGTTTGGGGACCACTTTTGGATTCACCTCTTGAAAGAGCATCGAAGGGACACGTGGCTCCTTTTGTTGGTTCCCCTTATGCTTAGCTGATTCAATGGCCAGTTCTGCCCCACTTTTGACTTCTGGCCACGTGGCAAGCCTACCCTTGTTTGGGGACTGCCTTTGGATTTTAACGTTGAAGATGCACCAAGTTGACATGTGGAGGCTTCCTTAGCCTATCCTAAGCTTATACTTTTCAACAGATGGTGTCCCCTTTTTCAAACCTTGGACACGTGGAGGGCTGGTGTTTTACCTAATTTTTAAAGTGTTTCTTTGAAGTATTGATGAAACAGATAGGGGTAACGAGAATAGGAGGAATACCTATTGAAATACTAGTTTTTAGGTTGTTGCACACGTATGACTTCTGAATCCATAGATAAATGTGAGAGCTTCCTTTTTTCTAAGAGGAACTACCTGTAATGGAAAGCAAGACCACCAGAAAGAATTAAACAATATGTGCAGTGAACTGCCCTATCGTATGTTAGATCAGAGAAGTGTGATACTTCCTAGATGGCTGTCAGTCCACTGTTTAAAACAATTTATTGAGGGTAATAAAGTAAATCCTATTGTAATTTGAAATGATTTAGGTATCACACTTAAAACACAATAATAAAGATCTGATCTAATAGGCTAGGTTAGAATAGGATCCGAAGGTCAAATAACTGGTTCTGGATCTCTGTAGGTTTGATAGAGGTCTCAGGTAGATCACAGGTGAATGAGGGTGATGTAGAATTAGGTGAATAAGTCACGGTATCTGGGTTGTATGGGAAAATATAGATACTGATGTCGAGTTAAGGGTGACCAACAATGGTTGGGTGTGACCGGGCATCGGTTACTGTGGAAAATTAGGAATGCCACCAAATGAGTTTTGGGTCTCAATTTTGATTACACAAAGGACTTTGGTTGGTTGGAGTGAGGTATTGGGTGGTTTGGGTGAGATTTGGTGAGGTTTTAATAGGTATATGGAGGGGTGAATATTAATGGAGGTTTTTGGCTGGCTGAGAGAACAAAGGGTGAAAATATAATGATGAAATGAAATGAATCAGAGGATTATAACAATTTTACTTACTTGTATTTTGGTCTTGGATTTCTGTGAGTGAGGGATGAAGGTCCTGGTAAGAGGTTGAAGGCTGCAGATGATCACCAACCGTAGGAGAGATTCTGCATGGGACGCATGTGCATTCATTTTTTCTTGATTGGATCAAATCCTTGTTGGGGGTGAATGCATGAGAAAATAGTTGATCTCCTTCATTGCATGCATGTTCTCGCTAGAATTCATTCTCATAAGATGTGATATCTCTTAGGAATGTGCACAATGTTTTCCAACCTTCTACCAACCTTCCAAATAAGGTTGTTTTAGGGGTTTAAAGGTGACCGATGGTGGTTCCAGCTTAACCAGCTATGGTTAGGGGTAACTGGCATCAGTTAAGGCAGGATTTATTGATGGCAAGTCATAGCACCCATGAATGTCTGCAGCTCGATGGGTTGAGACTCTCAGTGCAATTTCATAACATGGAGCTTTTTCCCAAGTGTGGGACCTTGTGAATCGGGAGAAAGCTCTTCGGATGAAGGCCGGTGGTTCCTATTCCTCTGTTCAGATGCACACATAAAAATGTAGAGGGTTTATTCAAAAACCTAATCTAACTTTCCAAGGAGACAGGGTAAGAAGATGCATAAAAATAAACCTAGACTAACAAAGGTGATGCACCAAGGAATGAAGAAACACCTATCTTGCCAATAAACACAAATCATTAAAATGCAAAGCAAGATCATGCATAGATAATCAGATTTGCAGCAAAAGAGTAGGAGGATGCAAATGAACACAGAGAGAGTTGAGAATCATCCATAGAAATGCATTATTTGCTCCAAACATTCATAAAATATGCTAAAAAAATTCCAAGAGGAAAAGTTGCATTACATTTTTAAATGGGAGGTTTGAACTCCACAAACTCACTTACCAAAGAGAAGAAGGGAGGGGAAAAAACAAGAATGTCCAAAATTTAGAAAGAAGCCCCTCCTTATAATTTATAGGAAGAATGAGAGAGGGAAGAGAGAGGAATTCCAAATATACCCCAAACACCTCTAGGTTGCATTTAATTCATCTCATTATGGCTGTAGGTGAGAACCCTAGCAAACCCAAAAAATGGTGAATCCAAAAAGTCCAACCTTGTGTGAATCCGAGCTCCCTATGAAATGTTATGGCCATTTGAATATCTATGTCAGGGTTTGTTTTCTGTCAGGTTTTGGGTGTCGATGCTCAAAATTTTGCGCCTCCTGAAGATGCACCTTAGCGCAACCATCCTCATGTCAACATACTCTTAAGTGTGCCACAGGTGCTGAAAATGTGGTGTTGATGTCATGTGATTTGCACCTCCAACCTGCGCCTGGGCACAACTTTTAACATGTCGACACCTTGTGATTTGTGCCTTCTACCTGCGCCAGGGCGCATCCATTTTCATGTTGACATTTTCTTACCTGTGCCAGGGTGCATCCATTTTCATGTCGATATTTTCTTACCTGCGCCAGGGAGCATCCATTTTATGTCAACATTTTCTTACCTGCGCCATGTCGTATCCATTTTTATGTCGACATTTTTCTTACCTGCACTAGGGCACATCCATATTCATGTCGACATTTTCTTACCTGTGCCATGGGTGACTAGTGGCACAAATAAATGTCAGGTTTTGAGTTTCTTTGGTTTTCATATTCTTCTGTTTTTCTATATTTACCCGGGGAGAGAGATATATACAATAGGATTTTCTAGGTTTACTAAACTAGGGAGATCCTCTTGATTTTCTCAGATCTCGTGTTGTTAACCCACAGATTAGACTGGGAGCTTCTTGTAAGCATGTGGGAATGTGGTTAGAGAAAATGTAGGCATTGATCTTTAGGGTTTGGGTAAGTCTTAGTTAGTTATGTTAACTTACTAAGAATAGGACTTAGGGTGAGGTGGCTAGATGAGGTGTTCTAGGTGAGGTGTATGTGTGGATATTATTTAAATTAAGCTATTTAAATAATAAATATGGTGAGGATAATGAATTAATTTAATTAAATTAATTAAATTAATATTAGTGGGGTAAAGGGGTCCATGGCTAGTTTAATGTAATGAAGGGTGTTTATTTGTCGAGGGACCAAAGGGGAGTGTGACCTAATTTTAGTGTCTACATTTTGCCCCTTTTTGTTACGTAGCTTGTACTAGTAAGTGATGCTAACAAGAATAAGATGTGGTTGCCCCATTGTGTGGGTGAAGGTGATCCCCCTAAAACAAGGAACTGATGAGGACGAAGGAAGAATTGGTGAGTGGTTTGATAAAAGGGTAAATGTGAGAAAGGGGAAGGTGGTTGATGGGGAAAAAAAGGGTTGAAGGTATACTTGGGAAATCTAGGTAATGGGGTCAGGGTCAAAGGTAGCAATAAAAAAAACGCACACACATGTATAAACTACAACATGCTACTAGGTTGAAGAGCAGGAAAAATCTACATCATGTAAGGTCGATAGGTTTATCCAAATAAGGTTGAAGTGATTTCGGTATCCAAGGTATAGGATATGGTTAGGAAACACAATGTAGGCTAGGTGCAGGAATGTTTAGGTATGTTCTGGTACACCAAAGGTAGGGTCAGGATAAACGATCACGGAAATATGATAGGTAAGGTCATTAGGTCAATCAACACAAGTAATAGTGCCGCAAGGTATAGCGAACACATGAGGTCAAAGGTCACTAGCGATGGTCTAGGGCCAAAAATATAGGTCACGACATGGGTAAGGGCCAAGGGATGGGGTAAAATAAGTAGTCCCCAAAGGAGGAAAAAATGTAGGTAGGTAAAATGTTGAGTTCTAGAAGGTGAGGTAAATGGTCATGGTAAAGGGTAGGTGTTTGTAATTGATCAGGGTGAAGGGCAAAGGGGAGGTGTGGAAAAAAAGGAGGGATAGGCAGGGTAATAGGGTAAAATGTTGGGTTTTGTGCTAGATAGGGTGACCAATGTTGGTTAAGGGTAACCGATGTTGGTATAGGGAAACCCATTCATGGTAAGGGTAGGGCACGAGAGTGATGCCGGGTAAAGGAAAAATGGCATCGGTTAGGTCAGGTTTATTATAAAAAACAAAAAATATGTGTTTTTTATTATTCATTTGTCATATTGTGATTTGCGAGAAATGAAAAAAGAGAGAGAAAGTATCTGGACGAAATGGAGCATTAAGTTGGCGGTGTGAACGATGGGTGATTGGTTGGTGAGAAGAAGGTCCACAGGATCAGTATGAGTGATTTTATTTGGTTTTGGGTAGCAATTGGGTGATAGCAAAGGCCAGAGAGGGATTGGGTGGGCCACTAGTGTTGTGGTCAGATGTGCCACCAAGACGATGGCAGCATGATGAGTTAAGCATCCAACTCTAGGTGTATTTTATTAAATATATTAAGTGATTTACAAATTGTGGTTTTGAAGTTTGGGTTTTTGGTTTTTTTGGGGTGGGAAAAAAGAATAAAATTTGGGAAATGGGGGGAAAATTGGGTTAAAATAGGAATGGGGGAGAGTAATAAATGGTAGAGGGGGGATGGGGTTTGAGGTGCAAGGGTAGTGTAGGTAATTTTCAGGTGGGTAAAAGGTGCTAGGGGGTGAATTTTTGAGAAAGGGTTGGTTTTGGGGATCACAGGTTTTTTACCACGACAGTGATCGGCATCGGTCGAGTTTGGCTGGCATCGGTAAGGGTGAACCGGGTATTGGTCACCAAACAGGTGACCAATGCTGGGTAAAGGGGGTGACCAGGGTAAGTTAAAGGGAACTGGCACTAGTTGGGTTTTGGGGGAATAAGGGTCCAAAAGTGATGTGGGCTAGGTGGTTAAGATGGGTAGGGTGAAAATAGGTTGTTAGGAAATGATAGGGAGAAAATGTGGGTGGGGAGAAATGTAGATTAATGTATTATTTGTATTGGATGCATGGGAGATATCTGCTACATATGCGGAACAAAGGTTCCACCCCTACTTGTGACAGAGCCCAGCGCAGTGACTCCTGAGGAGATGTAGCATGTGGAGGCGCTGGGCCTAAGTGGATTCCAATGATACCGACATGTATTCGGAGAAACCTAGTTTGATGGTCATGCTCATCGATAGATGGGATTCCATGATAAACACATTCCACCTACCGACGAGTGATATCACTATCACCCTGGAGGATGTGTTTAGGATTCTATAGCTGCCCATATTGGGTATGTAGGTCTGCTCAATCTTCTTCGAGGCCTGAGAGGAGTTGATGCTGACGGTATTTAGCGAGGGGATGGCCAAGATGATATTCCATAATGTCAGCATTTAATACGGAGAGATGTACCTAGCCCATCTGGAAGAGACGAGCCTAGTGGTTCTTTTGATGGAGGCAGCGTGCGACTTTTTCCTTTCCATATGTAGAGGGTGGAAATTTTCCCTGATCATTGATGGGGGTTACTCCATGATATGATGATAGAGGAAATCCACTTTTCGTGGGGTGCCAACATTCCTTGTGCAGCTATATAAGGAGTTATGCACATACGAACGGCTGCGTAGGTTCAGCCTATGTTGTACCGTCTTACTACAGTGTTGGGCTTATGAGCATATAGCTTGTGTGTAGCCAGTAGGGATGCCTCGATTTGATGCATTCCCACAGATATTTTTACGGGGTGGGGTATAGGCGATGGGTGCTGGCTATTGGGGAGTAGAGATCTGACAAGCTCCACATGATGTTGCCTATTTCTGATAGTTGTTGGAGGGGTTTTCTGGAGTGGACATTAGATGGAGGCCGTATGTGGGATTTCCCTCATATAGGCATATGCATGAGGAGCTAGTTGAGCTCCAACTTCTGAGATGGATATAGGGTCGCCGTGTCAGGGAGCACGAGATGATCCCGATGGACAGAGTCTAGTGGTAGTTCAAGCTATTAAAGGATGTACCTCCGCCCTTCCTATAGTACTTGAGATATGACATGGAGAGTTCCTTACTCCTACGATAGCCTATAGTTCCCCCAGGGTAGGAGGAGCAGGTAGTGGACCGACGTATAGATGATGTCGAGTACATAGACAAGTATAGATACTAGTGGGTAGCTCACTTATGAGCCATACCACCTAGACTAGCACAACCGGATCTAGCCACCATCATGGTGGAGAGGGATGCCCTATAGGGGGCAGGTGGCTACTATGATTACCTAGTTGGGCATAGTGCAGACATAACTGGAGAGCTCTAAGGAAGAGGTAGCAGAGCTACAGTGTGTAGGTGGCCATTATGCAGACCCAAATGGCTGGTGGTGGGGGATGGAGATGGAGAGGAAGGTGATGGGTCAGGTGGTGGCCTTACAGGAACATGTGGAAGGTTTACAAGGCCAGTTGGCCACATCCCAGGAATAGATTCTGTCCCTTGCAGGCACAAGGGTAAGGGGCACCACCACAGGCACCGAGACCAGGTTCCAGTTCATAAGCAGAAGTGGGATAGGGTCTCACAGGATAGGTATAGGGGCTGAGAACTATGGGACCACCACATACCATGCGTATATCCAAGTTACGAGATGCCCTAGGTGAGGCTAGATACTACCAATACCAGCTGATGGTAGTCAAAATAGACTCCATATCTAATGTCAAGTGAGAGGATGAGATCACACACTCATAGTGTCGAGAGAACATGGGATCAACGAGCTCTGAGGCTAGAGCAAGAAGAGGCTACCAGTGCATAGAGAACGGCTCTAGTTGAGGTGCTAGCAGGGACCCAGGAGGCAGAGGGTACACGCGATATAGAGATGGAGGACATCTGCCGAGATGCTTGATATGTGGTGCCTATTTTTTTTATGTATGATAGTTAGTTTTGTGATATATACCGGCCTACGTTCCGAGAGATAGTTATATATTTTTATCACATATCGGCCTGCGTGCTAAAGATAGTGAGGATGTATGAGAGGTTTTGTATATTTCGATCATATACCGGCCTGCGCGCCAAAGAGATTTTGTATTAGTTCATTATTTTATTGAATATATGAGACCGGCCTATGTGTCGATGGCATTTTGTATTGCGTATCGGTCTACGTGCCAACAATTTTGAGATGATGGACATGATGAGATAGCCATGTATATTGTATTGAGATACACATTTATTTATATGATGAGATACATGATATTTCTTGATTTTTTGATGTGTTGATGAGATTTTCAATTTATTGTTTTGATATGGATGGAAATTAGGTGAGTTAGGCATGATGGACTCAGGTCTTAGGCATGGATCAAGTTAGGTTTGTTAGGCATGGATCAAGTTAGGTCATAGTAATGGTTGAGTTAGGTCAGAGGCATGGTGGAGTCAGGTCATAGGCATGGTTGAGTTAAACTGGTGTGAGCTTGTGATTCATTACTTTGTGCGATGAATGATGATATGGGTCATACGTAAGATGCTTTACATCACATGTATGATGATGTTAGAGAAATTGTAGACATAGTAAATGCATGTTGTGTTGATGATAAAGATGTTAAGCAACTTGTTCTTTGTTTGGTTTTAATTTCCAATTTGGGATACAAAAGGAAACTAAGTGGGGTAGGATGTAATGTTAGGAAAAGGAACAATGAATTGTTTAGGGTAAAGCGTGGATGATATATCCTCTAAGGGCCCCATGCCCATGGAGTGTTGCCTACATAGTCCCGGTAAAAAGGGACCTCATGCCGATGTAGTTCTCCCATAAGTTAGGGAAGAATATGAGAGGATGTGAAAATGAGGTGATAGGTTTTAGGTATGTTGTGGGTTTAGGTTTGTTAAGTGTGGGTGGGTTATAGGTAAAGTGATATACGTGATATTGATTACGGAAAAAGAAGAAAATAGATTAGCTCAAAAGTAAGCATCGAGGACCAAGTCCTATTTAAGGTAATCAAAACGTAAACAGTGATGGCTAAAAGAGAAGAGGGGGCAATAAAGCCACCAAATTGGAGAGGATCATACTGAGTAGATCACACCTTGAAAGAGGTGATGAACGTAAGACCCTAAAGACATTGCATGTTTGATTTTTCTATGGTGAAAATTAGTCACATGATCACCAAATGTCATAGTTTCCAAGAAGTCTCGTTGAGGAAGTGGGAAATGGGAGTGGGTATGGTTTGAAGGGTGAAAAGTGGGTAATTTTGTATGGTATAAGGTAGCATGCTATTTGGGCAAGAGATCTGAGGTCACAATGGGCAAGTCCATGAATAAAATGTTTTTAGTGTTGACTTGTATTTGAGATAGACTGATCGATGCAGGAAGTCTATATGGGATGAATAAAATTTAACTCCTTGAGGTCTTCATGAAGTTGATCGTTGCGGAGAGCTTCGGTTCCTCTCATTTATTTTTTAAGCTTTACATAGTTGTCCTTCGAGGGAGCAGTCTATTTACAACAACAATTGTTGAGAGGAAGATGTCCTTTTGAGGGAGTCATCTACTGAGTGGAATTTTGGCTCTAGGAGTTATATCCCATGTGAGGGCTTTGAAGTCATAAACAAGACCAAGGTGGAGAATAGGACTCTTTTTCAAAAGACAAGGTGAAACAACCATGGAATCTCATCTAAAGGTAGACGAAAATTATCCATGAGAATCACGCTATGTGTAATGTCATGGTACATATATTCAAGAGAAGATAACAAGTGACGGGTACTCGCATGATTCTTCTTTAATCGTTAGTGAGGTGTATGAAGTGGATAACGCTCGAGGGAAGATCATGGAAAGAGACAAAAGGTGAGGTAGGACTATAAGTCAACAATAGAATGGTCAAAGATGTAATGCGTTAAGGGTCTCAGGTTTGGGTTTACAATTGAGTGAAGATAAAGGATAAGCACCTGATCAATAGGTATGAGTAACGATGTATGGTCCAAGCCAATTAGGAGCAAATTTTCCCCATTTACTTTTTTCTACTTTGGTTACGTGTTGATTTTATTTCAAGACAAGGTCGCCAACCTTGGAAGGTTTGTGCATGGACACATTTGTCACAGGCACGTTTGATACATTTTTGGTAAATTTGAAGGTGATCCAGAGTGTTAAGATGACGTTCGTCTAATAACTCTAGTTGTGCTAAACGGTCCTGACGAAAGTCATCATCATTGAGCATGTCATGGAGAGAAATTCAGAGTGAGGGGATCTGAACTTCAAGAGGCAGAACAACCTCTATACCATAGACCAGCAGAAAATTGTGTGGCAGTAGTGGAAGTGCAAATACTAGTGCAATATGCCCAAAAGGAAAAAGGAATGTGCGTATACCAACCCTTTCCCAGTATCGTTAAACCACTTTCATAAGAATTTTTGTTTAGGGTTTTGTTAGTGGATTCGGACTTGGCTATTGGTTTTTGGTTAATAGGGTGATGAGTAAAATGAGATGAATGCCGAAGGCATCACAAAGTTTTTGTAATGTTTTTTTTTTGAATTGTTTTCCATTGTCAGTGATGAGGCAATGAGGGACACAAAAGTGGAAAATTATGTGGTGGTTAATGAACTCACATATTTTCTTAGCTTTCGTGGAGATGAGTGGTGTGGCTTCCAACCATTTTTTTATAGTATTCGGTAGTAGTGATGATCCATTGATGTCATTGGGAAGAATGGGGATTGATTTCTCCCACAAGATTCATTACCCCATTGAGAGAAAGCGTCAAAGGTCATGGGTGACCCTGTAAGGCATGACTGGGTGTATGATGAAGATTGGCATGTTGTTGGCATTTTACACAACTTTTGACATAATCGGAATAATCATAGTTAAGGGTCGGCTAGCAATATCCTAGGAGAAGAATAAGTTTAGCAACAACAAGGCCACTGAAGTGACCTCCACATATGCCATCATAAACTTCCCTAATGGTATAAGGAAATTCAGAACTTTTGAGGCATCATAGGAGAATACCATCAAAGACACGCTTATAGAAAAGGCACCCCATGATGATGTAACGAGAGACCTTTTTAAGGAAGGCGTACTCTTTATTACATATGAGATCAGGAGGTAAGATGGAGAGAGAAAGATAGTCGGAGTATTATTTGTACCAAAAGTCACTCGGGTCCGGGGTAGCATTTCTGATAGAGTAAACATCATGCGGTAAATAATAAGGTGATTGGAGTCATTGTACGGTGACAAATATTTTAGAATTGGTGCGTGAAGTGAGTATTTAGCAAACCATGGTATTTACAAATTTGTTGGTTGAACGTGGGATGGTTTAAAGAATGTAACAGTCAAAGGTGGTCAAAAGTATGTCTACATGATGTTTATATTTTTGAAGTATCTCATTACGGCATTGGTATATACCATTGACTTGGTTTACGACCAATTGAGAATCACCAAAGATGTTGATTGATTTGACATATAGGGTGTAGGCGGCTTGGAGACCTAGGTCGAGCGGTTTGTATTCGGTAATATTGTTTGTACATTCAAAATAAAGCTTGAAAGACAAAGGAATGGGCTCATCATCAAGTAGAATGAGGATAATACCAGCCCCACCCCCACACTGGCACTTTGAACCGTCAAAGAAGAGTTTCATTTGGTAAGGGGATTCATCTAAGGAAAGGGTAGCAATTGACTCATCTGGAAATTCAAAATTAGAGGGTTGATACCCGAAAAGAGGTGCGTTGGCCAATTGGTCGGCAATAGCCTGATCCTTGATGGAATTTTGATGAATGAATTTGAGGTCAAGGTCAGCTAAAATCATAAGCCATCGAGCGGCACACTAATTTTGATAAGGTTTAGCATACATGAAGTGTAAGGGGTCGGTGTTGGGCACAACATAGGTTGTGTGGTTGAATAGGTAATGGTGGAGTTTAGTGGCAACGAAAACTAAGGCTAAGAAAAGTTTTTCGGGATGAGTGTATCGGGTTTCATAATCCAAAATATTATGGCTTATGTAATAAACTGCCTGATCCTTGTGTTGTTCATTGCGATGACCGAGCATGTCTCCCAAGGATTGATCAGTAGCTGAGATGTATAGGTAAAAAGGTTGATCATCTTTAGGCAGAATGAGTACGGATGGTTGGAGAAGGTATTATTTTAGGGCCTCAAAAGCTTTATGGCAGTCATCATCCCATTTAAAGGAGACATCCTTCTTGAGTAGATGATGAAATGGTTGGCACCGATTAGATAATTTTGAAATGAAATGGTGAATAGAATGCATCTTACCTTGCAGGCTATGGAGTTGTTTAAGGTTAGTGGGTGGAGGAATTTCTAGAATGGCCTTGACTTTAGCAGGGTCAACTTCTATACCACGTAAGGAAATAATAAATCCTAGAAGATTTTGTGGTTGAGTAGGTAATGGCGGAGTTTAGTGGCAATGAAAACTAAGGCTAAGAAAAGTTTTTTGGGATGAGCATATCAGGTTTCATAATCCAAAAGAGTATGGCTTATGTAATAAACCGCTTCATCCTTTTGTTATTCATCGCGATGACCGAGTATGTCTCTCAAGGAGTGATCGGTAGATGAGATGTATACATAAAAAATGTTGATCGTCTTTAGGTGGAATGAGTACGGGTGGTTGGAGAAGGTATTATTATATGGCCTCAGAAGCTTTGTGGTAGTCATCATCCCATTTAAAGGAGACATCCTTCTTGAGTAGATGATGAAATGGTTGGCACCGATTAGATAATTGTGAAATGAAATGGTGAATAGACTACATCTTACCTTGTAGGCTATGGAGTTGTTTAAGGTTAGTGGGTGGACGCATTTATAGAATGGCCTTGACTTTAGCAGGGTCAACTTCTATACCATGTAAGGAAATAATAAATCCCAAAAGATTTTCTGAGAGAACCGCGAAGACACTCTTCTTTGGCTGAAGACAAACACAATATTTAATGAGGCGGTCAGAATGGTTTTTAGGACGGCAAGGTTCTCAGAGTGGCATTTAGATTTGTCCAGAAGATCATCCACGTAATCTTTCAATATACGATGCATGATATCATGGAAGATGTAAGTCATAGCCCATTGATATGTGGCATAAGCATTTTTAAGGCCAAAAGGCGTGACTCGATAGCAAAAGGTCCCCTGAGGGGTGATGAATGTAGTTTTGTGTTGATCTTCCAAGGCAAGCAAGATTTGGTTATAACCCGAGAAGCCATCCATGAGCGATAGCATCCTGTGACCAGTGGTAAGGTCAAACAGCTAGTCAATACCAAGTAAGGGAAAGTCATCTTTCAGACATGCTAGGTTGAGGTCACAAAATTCCATGCAAATGTGGAGTCCCCCTGTCACCTTAGTGACAGGGAAAATGTTAAAAATCCAACGACGATAATCAATGGGTAAGATGAAGGAAAAGAAAAGAAGGCACTGAAGTTTTTCTTTGATGAGAAGGGAAATGCAAGGGTGCATTTTCCTCAGCTTCTGTTTGATGGGTTTGGCATCGGGAACAGTGATGATATTGTGGACCACTATGGTGGGGTCAATACCACGCATGTCTGTGTAAGACCAAGTGAAAGCATGGTTATGATCCTTGAGAAAAAAAGGTATGGCTTCCTGTTTAGCAGCATCTAAAGATTGACCAATCTTTAGGATGTGTGGGTCATCATGAGTATGAATGTTGATCTTGATAGTCGAGTCATTCAACATGGTTTACGTCTCATAGGGTAATGAACGATGAACATATGAGTCTTCTGCACCAAGGTAGGTGATTATAACATTGGATGATGTTAATTGAAGGTGTATCAACATCGATCATTTTAGGATATAGGAAGGGAAGAGTGGAAGGGGCCTCACCCTCACTTTGATAAGCCATAGGCCCTATGGAAATGGTGTTTATGAAAGAAAAAGTTAGGAGGGATAGATTCTGGATCCATCCAATCCATTGGTGAGGGTGGTGATGAAGGTGGAGCAGGTGAAGAAGGTGGAGAAGGGCTAGTGTCCTTAATGAGTTCAATACGGGCTTATTTAGTTGGTGGTTTAGGAAATCTGATACCAGTATGATCATTATATTTGCAGGTGGTACATGGAATAATGGTATGGCGGCCTTGCTCATAAAAGATAAAATTAAAACCTTTCCATGCACATCGGTGCAGGAAGGTGTGGGTGAAACGATGATTGGTGAGTGATTGGAAGTCAGCTGAAAATGGGCAGGTTTGTGACGGTGGTTCGGGTGTGTAAGTGGTAGTATCAAGTCCCCCATAGGTGAGACTAGTACAAAGGTGAGGAGGACCATACAATACATTTTCTCCTATACGGTGATCATAATGTGCATGTTGGTGAAGGCTTCCATACTCTTGTGGAGTAAGGAATGTGTTGACACTATATAGGCGGTATTCCGCCAGAGTGAGGCATTGAAAAACACCTTCCAAGGGGTCGGTGGTTGGTATGTAGGTAGCTGGAATGGATGATGTGTTGGAGATCAACGCGGATGTGGGGTTAATAACTTGGGAAACTAATGGGTTGGTCGTGGATGTTATGGCAGCGTTAGGAATGGAGGAGGCATGTGTGGTTGACGTAGCGAATGTATTGGTAAGCCGAGGTGTAGGTGAAGTGGTGGTGGTCAGGGAGGTAGGTGCCTTAGTGGGTATGAGAATATCATTGGGTTAGTGAAGCATGTTGCATGTTTTAAAAGGGGATGGATCAACTGGAATGTATAGGTGTGCCCTTCATGTTCAAACTTTACAAAACAATGCAAAGTGGAAGGAATGCAACCGATGACACGAATTTAGGGTCTTCCAAGAAACAACTTATATTGAAACCCCCCCTCCAAGACGTAGAATAATTTTGGGATATTGCGGTTTCCCACACGAATGTGGAGGATAACAATGCCTAATGTGGAGGTGATAGCATCATTGAATGAACACAACATGATAGGATGTTTATGCATGTAATTATTAGGTATGAACATTTGAGCGAATGCATGGGATGAAATGATATTAATGCTAACTCCCCCATCAATCATCACACATCATACCATTATGTCATCGATGTGGACAGAGATGAAGAGGGTTGGGTCCGGGTCATCGTTTTAGTGTGGCACGTTCTCTTCCTCTGAAAAGCTAAGGGAGGATACTTGGTGAGTAGGTGGAGGTGTGGGTAAAGGTGGTAATTTAGCGAGAAAGGCTACATGATTGGGTGTGATGATGGAGGTGACAGGCGTAGGGTATTTGGGAAAAACCTCAATAGATTGAAGAACCTCCATGAGAGCTTGGAGATGTGATTCTGAGGTTTTAATGAAGTCATATAAGGACATTTTGAGGGGAGATTGGTGTAATTGTTTGAGCATGGTGCAATGTGTAAACCCATTAGAAATGGGGTATGTGGGGCCATGAATAGTGATTTTAGGCATGGGTGTAGATGGTATGTTGGGTATAGGATTGGTTAGTGGGTCAGTCACCGTTTCTTTACCTTTATCCTTCTGAGCACAGGTAGTGACATGTATCATGTTGATCTGAAGGGAGTTGGAAAATGGAGAAGGTGTAGGGTGAGTGGTATAACAACATGATGGAAAAAAACCTACCGGAGGAGAAAAAACCCTATGAGGCTAGCTCGTCACAATGACATTTGGGTGGTGGCGTGGCAAGTTCTCTGATGCAAACCATGTTAATTTCAAATCCTAGAGGTGGTTCGAGAAGTTGTGGGGGTGGAGGTTTTGGTTGTTGAGTGGACAATGTGGGAATGGGTGTTGGTGAGGCAAGGTCATCATCAAGAAGGTCGTCATCGTCAAAGTTGGCTTCTAGAGGACATAACTGGATAAGGATGGTTTTCAAGGCCTTACAGTTCTCCACATCGTGCCCTGACACATGATGGTAGGCAAAAATTTTAGTGTCATGAAACCCTTTTGGCTTAGGTTTGAGGGGTTCATAAGGTCTGAGTGGTGGTAATGTGATAACAAAAGTCTGAAGGAGGTTGGTTAATATTTTGGCATAGGACCCCGCTAGCGGGTCATAATGGGAAGTGAACATGGGTTTGGGTGTAGGTACAGTGGATTGTTGACGAACGGTCCTTGCAGGAGTGGGAGTGGGTTGAGCCATGGTTTGGGTGCTAGAGTAGTCTTGGGTGTTGGTAGTGTTTTTCTAGGTAGGGGTATTGTAGATGAATGAGCAGGAGGGTGTGTGGTTGTTTTGACTATCTTAATGGAGGGTAACAGAGTTTTGTTTTTGGGTTACACATTCTTAGGTAAAGGTGATATGGGTTTACAAGGTCTAGAAGGAAAAGTAGATGGGGGAAGAGGGTGAGTTACCCATGGGGATAACGAGGGTGTTATGAAGGTAGATGATGTAGGTCACACATGGGGTGTGAGGGACATTGAATAAAGTGTAGTGGGTAGTGAAGAAATAGCTTAGGGTATTAGAGGTATGGGTGGTAGAGATGTTGTAAGTGTAAGTGTAAGTCGTGTTGGGTGCTTGGGTAGGTTGGAGGTTTGTGAGCAAGGAATGGGCTATTGTGTTTTTGGTTTATTGATTTGTGGAGGTTGCTTGACCATGTTAGGAAGCTGAGGTCCTAAGATAGAGGGGACAGGTGTAGGTGTGATTGGCACAGCCGGGGTATGAGGTCGATGGGTTTGGTTCTTCTGTTTGGGTGTCAGAGTAGGTATGTTGTTGACTTTAGAGGATGTAGTTTAAATCAAGTTTGATAGGTGGATGAGTAAGGTTGGTGGTTAGGGTGACACCTAAAGTGGTAATAGGTTTATTCATGGAAGATGCCATAGGTGCGGGTTTGGGTTTAGATAGAGGTTGGGTCATGGGTAAGGTTGTGGTTTGAGCTATGATAGGTGTCGTGGAGGGAATGGTGAAAGAGGTGGTTATATTCAGTTCGATTGGTCGAAATATTTTTGGTTAGATAGTGGAAGTGTCAGCAAGTGACATCTACATCTGTGTTGAGACAGGAAGCAAAAGGTGCCCCCATAGTAAGGCCCTATCCACATAATCTAAGCGATCAGCCAAACGTGAGAACAATATGGCTGTAGGTGGAATTGATGAGGACCTAATGGCAATTCCCATAAAATGTGTCATAATGACAGGGAATTGGCTAGCTTCCACTTCTGTGGGTAAGAGAGCCAAAAGTAGGTCTATAGGGTCTGGGGTGGGTGATGGAGAATGCTAACCAAGAGGTAAGTGTATCTCCATTGGGTCTGCAATAGGGTTTGGAGATGATGGGAGCTCCTCTGTGGGTGGAGGAGGTAATGGGTGCTCCTCTATGGGAGGAGGAGATGATAGGTGTTCCTCATGTGGGATGAATAAGTACTGTTGGTATCGGTTCTCTAAGTGGAGAAACCAAAGGTGAAATGGTCTCGATGTTAGCAGAAGACTCCTCCGTAGGTGATGAAGGAGATGAAAGGTGTTCTTCTGTGGGTGGAGGAATAGGGGAGGTTGGTTCCGATGTGGAAGGAGGATTTTGAGCTAGAATCTCCTCTATGGAAGGAATATGGGGAAATGGGGAGGTGACAGGTACGTCATTAAAAATAGCGTGAACCTCATGGGTATGGGTATCATGAGTTGAGGTCTCACCGGTTTGATTAGACAAAGGGGCATGATTGGGAAATGGTTTCTTGAAGATGTGTACATTTTGGTTGGTAGGTACGTTAGGATTATCCACAATTAACTCACCTTTCTCGATCATTTCTTGGACAATATTTTTGAAAGTGATGCAATTGTTGTCACTATGTCACTTTACTCGATGATAGTTACAGAAGTCATGTTCTTTATACCATGCGGGCATGGCGCGAGTAGGGTAAAAACTAGTGTGTGGTTTTATAGGTGGAAGGGTGATGGCTCCGGCTTTGATAAGATTTTCTAAGACAGAGGAGTAAGGTTCCCCAATTGAGGTGTATTTTTGTTGTTCTCGTCTGAATTAAAAATCCTAGATGGGTGAGAGATTAGATGAGGGGGTAACCTGATTTGATAGATGAGTTGGGTCAGCCTTGAGTACCACTACATTAGCGGTGCCCTTAGCTTTTGAATAATTGTTTTCTGGTTTGGAAGAAGAAGATGTATCATTCACCTTGAATGCTGAATTCTTATTACATAATTGGATTTTCTTCTCTTCGATGGCCCGAATCTCTAACTTTCTGTGCCATAGTGAATGCTTCATCGAATGTTTGGAAGGTTTGGACCTGTAAGGTCAGTGAGATATGTCTAGCACAAACCCATGTGAAAAGCTCGATGAGCTCTATTTGTGGCAGTTGGAAGGTGAGTTGGTTGATCAGGCTATGCCAGTGAGCAACAAAATATGGGATAGATTCATCTTCATATTGACACATGAAATATAGGTCAGTCATGGTAACCTTCTTGATAATATTGATGGAGAAATGATCCAAGAAGGCTTGGGATACCTAATTGAATTAGAATATAGAGTGTCTACGTAACCCACTATACCAATATAATGCAGGTCCAGTGAGAGACATGGGAAAGGTTCGTAAGAGTAAAGCATCATCATGAGTGATAAGATAACACCAGTGTTTAAATGACCGCAAATGCTACTGAAACGATTGAATTTAGGCATTTCCCAATGCATGGGGTATGGACGAATAGGAATGGATAGGTGGATGGGCTCATTGCAAATCTTGTCATAGGTGAGAGTGTTGCGGGAGCTGAAAACCAATGCCTCCAATGTCTGCATCTTGTCAACCATCAATTTGATTAGGTCGTTGGTAGGTTGCTATGATTGGGTGCCTCTTGTAGCATGAGGGGGGGGTTGGTACTCTAGTATATGGTGCTACCATTTAGGTTGATTGAGAATAAGGTAGTGAAACAGGGGGTACGTACCCAGAGTGAATAATAGGTGAAACGAGAGGCTACTAATAGTATGTATATGGAGGTGGAAGGGTCGTGGTAACCCTAGTGGAAATGGGGGCAAATGATTGTGTAATGGAAAGTACCATGTTCTAAAAAGGGATAGGGGTCACCGATATCGGAGGTGGTAGTGTAGCTACGGGTATGTGCGAGAAATTAGTGGTGGATGAGGTTACGTTTTGGGTATTTTTAGAGGTTATGGTGGATGTGGCGGGTGCCACGGAGGTGGAAAACATGACAGTCATAGTGGGTATAGGACCTAGCTACGAAAATGACTAGGGGTAGGGTAGATGTGGGCAACACGGAGCTAGATGGGGCCGATGTAAGAGTGGGAGTGAGAGCCAAGGGGATAGATATGGGAATGTCATATATCAACTGACCTGAGGCATCTTGAGTGGATGAGTGGGAAAGGTAACACTACAAAGCGGTGGGGTTTTGGTCAAGGAGTTGTGCAAACTCCTCATCTCTAGTAGTGATAGTGATAGGTTGGATAGGATCCAAGGATGGTGATAAAATGGAAGGTGGTGAAGGAATATGTGGGAGTGGTTGACAACTGGTGTGAAATACGAGTGCACTTGCTTGTCTTTGGGTCAGCACCATGTGAACTAGTACTGATCAGGTAGGGCTGCTTCTCTATAAATGACACAGAAAAACAACAGGAATAGGTGAATCTGGTAGTAAAACGTGGATTAGGTACCAAATGTTGGTTAGAAAGTGAAATAGGCTGACTGATGGCGGTCACTGTAGGAAATGGACAGTGAGTGAAAAACAAGGTATAAGGTCAAATCTGACAGGTATGCCAAATCTGATGAGTTTTACCATGTCAATGGGAATGATAGCAATGTCAGGGGCTGTGAAAAGTGGAAGAAGATGAATAAATAACAAGGATGAAGATGAATAAATTTCCCTTTGAGTAGGTTGACAAAATGACCTTGGAACCGATGTCGGTTTGGTATAACCGATGATGGTCGTTGGACCGACACTAGTCACTGTGAAATTGAAATAGTGATGACAGAATGGTGGTTGTGAATTAAAATCTGATGTGGAATCAAACCCAGAATTCTGAGAATGATGAGAATATGGTCCAGGCACACTCAGGTGAAGCCAGAATACACTAGTTGTGATGAGGAGCGTGCAAGATGAACAAGAAAAATGAAGAACGTGATCTCTCACCTTAAAAATGTAAGCCAAGTAGAAATACTATGAAAAATGTGATCCTAGGAGTGCCTTTTCTATTATGTTTGTTTAGCTTATGCTATTTAAGGACTGGCACATGAACTGTGAAATAGAGTTTTTTTGTGAGGATGGCTTCCTATGAAGAAGGAGATCTAAAAGGTGAGGTTTCAGGTATGTTATGGTGGGGGTGGGGTTCGCTTTGAAGTATGACTCGACAGAGCAGTGAGTTGGGGAGTACCTGCCAATCCTTAGATCAGTGTAATCAATGACAGGCATTCCCAGGAAAGATGTTTTTTAAGAATATGTATTTATTTTTAATTTGTGCAATTTGGTAAGACTCAAGAGAGAGAGAGAGAGAGATGTACTTTCTATGGATTGTTTGTCAACCATCAGTTGGGCATGACTTCAAGCGTATAGGTTTCCCTCAATTAATGTGAGCTAATGCGATAAATCACAATACAATGCACTTATTTTTAAGCCCAAATCGAAGTGTGAAGTTGAATGACACAAATAGATGAAGGGGAAGGGGGATCCTCTTTCACTAAATGCGGACAACACGAAGAAATGGTTCTTTTTAATTACACCAAAAGAAAGGTTTCCTTTAGAGCAAATAGAAAGAAAAGGTGGGTTACCAAGGAAGAAAATTAATGTGTATGCTTTTCAGAAGGGAAAAAACACACAACTTTTTCCTAGGAATGAATAAAATGCAAGGAACCCCAGATGGGTCCCACAAGGCATGCCAAAATGTTTCACCTGATTCTTAAAGCATTTCTTTGAAGTATTGACAAAACAGATAGTGTAACGGGCACAGGAGGAATACCTGTTAAAATGATGGTTGTTGGGTTGTTGTGCACATATGATTTTTGAATCCACAGCTGATTGTGAGAGCTTCCTTTTGGCTAGGAGGAACTACCTGTAATGGAAAGCAATACCACCAAAAAGAATTAAACAATATGTGTAGTGAACTGCCTAGCGTATGCTAGATATGGGAAGTGTGATACTTCCTAGACAGCTGTTAGTCCACTGTTTAAAACAATTTTAATGCGGGTAATAAAGTAAATCCTATTATAATTTGAAATGATTTAGGTATCACACTTAAAACACAATAATAAATATCTGATCTAACAAGCTAGGTTCGAATAGGATCTGAAGGTCAAATAGCTGGTTTTGGATCTCTATAGGTCTGGCACAAGTCTCAAGTAGATCACAGGTGAATGAGGGTGATGTAGAATTAGGTGAATAAGTCACGGTTGTGAGTTGTATGGGAAAATACAGAGACCGATGCCGATTAAGGGTGACTGACGGTGGTATGGTGTAACCGGCGCCAGTTACTGTGGAAAACTGGGAATGCCAGAAAATGAGTTTTGGGTCTCCTTTGTGATTGCACAAAGGAATTTGGTTGATCAGAATGAGGTATTGGGTGGTTTGGATGGTATTTTGGCGAGGTTTTAATAGGTATATGGAGGGGTGAGTATTAATGGAGGTCTATGGGTGGCTGAGAGAACAAAGGGTGACAATATAATGATGAAATGAAATGAGCCAGAGGAGTATAACATTTTACTTACTTGGATTCTGGTTATGGACGCTTGTGAGTGAGGGATGAAGGTGCTGGTAAGAGGTTGAAGTCTGCAGATGATCACCAATCATAGGAGAGCTTCTGCATGGGATGCATGTGCATTCCTCTTTGCTTGGTTGGATCAAATCCTTGATGGGGGTACATGTAGGAGAAAATTCTTGATCTCCTTCCTTGCATGTGTCTTCTCGTTGTAATTCATTCTTAGAAGATGTGATATCTCTTAGGAATGTGTACAATGTTTTCCAACCTTCTGCCAACCTTCCAAATAAGGTTGTTTTAGGGGTTTAAAGGTGACCGACGGCGGTTCTGGCTTAACCGATGACAGTTAGGGGTAACCGGCGTCAGTCAAGGTGGGATTTTCTAAGTTTATTAAATTAGGGAGATCCTCTTGATTTTCTCGTATCTCATGTCATTAACCCACGGATTAGAGTGGGAGCTTCTTGTAAGCATGCATGAATGTGGTTAGAGAGAATGTAGGCATTGATCTTTAGGGTTTGGGTAAGTCTTAGTTAGTTATGGTAACTTACTAAGAATAGGACTTAGGGTGAGGTGGCTAGATGAGGTGTCTAGGTGAGGTGTATGTGTGGATGTTATCTAAATTAATATATTTAAATAATAAATATGGTGAGGATAATGAATTAATTTAATTAAATTAATATTAGTGGGATAAAGGGGGTCATGGCTAGTTTAATGTAATGAAGGGTGTTTATTTGTCAAGGGACCAGAGGGGAGTGTAACCTAATTTTACTGTGTGCAGCTAGCGTTAGTTCAGGATCATTCTTTAGGCCATGCCCTTAGAAGATGCACTGAAGAGACATGTGGCACCTTCCGTAGCTCTGCTCTATTTTCCTCATGTTCTGCCTAAGTCCGTTCTGTTTGATGAAGGATTTATGTCTGACCCGGGACACGTGGAGAGTTGATGCATGTTTGGAGACCCTGTCTTGACCTGACCCTCGGAGGTGTGTCTGTTGAGACACGTGGAGGCTTCTTCTTGACCTCAGACTTTTCAACTGCCGAATATGTCTCCCTCAGGCCATGGACACATGGAAATCCTGTGCTCATTTGGGGACTTTCCCTTGGGTCTCACTTCTGAAGTTGTGTCGAGGTGACATGGGGCCGCTACTAAAGGTTGGACACTTGGCATCATCTGTAACCTATTCTATGCCGAGATCCACGTGGGGGGGGACCGCACTTGTTTGCGGTCTCCATTTTTATGCGTCTTTTGGAATTGTGCCGAGTGGACACGTGGCGACTCCCGCGAGTCTGTTGTTTGGCCCCGAGTCAACTCATATGTGAAATCCAAAAAAATTGATCCATTTCCCTTTTTTTCTTTCCTATTGAGCCTCTGGAATATTTTAACTGTCATTGGTCTCCTTCGCCAACCCTACTCCTCCATTTTTTGAGCCCACCTGCCCCTTAATTTGGGATCAATTGTGAGCTCACATGACTAAAGTTGACCCTTCCGATTTTCTTATGCAATGTCATGTTTGATAAATTTTTCCTGGGGGGTAAAAATTGGGATAATAACTCTTTCATTATAAAATTTTATTATTATAGTACATTAAACACCATCATTAGGTGTTTTGTCCGATCAGGTTTCACTTCAATATATGATCAAATATTCCATTCCATGTCCTTGTTTTTTGTGCATTTTACTTTTAAGATAACACTATAAATTTAAAAATGAATATTACATATTTGTTAAAGTTAATACATATGTAATATAGTATACAAGATATAATCATGATAAATAATTTTTAGATGTGTATGTATGTCAACTAGGTTTATCAATGAAGTATGTAAAAAATATGTATTATAATAGTTGTATGATATCACACTTGGAAAGGCCACTAAAAATATATGCAAAATTTAAAAAAATAGGTCCATGTAGTTTGCAATGAATAAGGGAGGTGGAAAATCTTCAGACAAGTGAAAAGGCCCTAAGTATCTTGTATATTCAAGGTGGATCGAGAGACAATTTTCCATCACTTTCAAAAGTGTCATGAATACGTGAAGCCAAAATATACATTGTTTGAATATTTTCTAGTGTGCACACATTAGTAATTTAGCATTAAGGATGATGAGGTATTTGAGTCTTTTTATAAGGATTAATCACTAATTAATGAGAGACCAATCTAAGATAATTTAAGTTTAATATTAAAATACAAAGTTATATTAAAATATTAGCTAAGTGTAAGGAGAGGTGAGATATATTTGTCTCCTTGTAATGCCAATTAAATTTTAAATTAATAAAAAAATTCTATGAAATTTTTTTTAAATAAAAAATACATGCTATAGGATTCAATAATTATAATATGAATATGCCATACCAAAACCCTAGCACTATGTTGATACGAAAATGAAAAATGTAGCCCATGGGGCCTTCGCTGGTTGGTAAAGTCTGGGAATTTTACCAAGAGGAGGTCCAAGGTTCAACCCCCCATTGGCATGTCCAGCTGAGTGAGTAATAGCCCAACCAATGTCCCTGAGTGCCGAAGGAGTAGTTCTGACCAATTTCCCCAAGTGTGCAACAATGGCATACGATGGTGATGCTAGAGTAGTTTGGTCAATGTTCCTGAGTGTGTGCCAGCTATAGGAAGGTGGTATGAAGTGTATACCAGATGTACGAAGGTGGTATTAAACCTAGGCTTCAGCTGAATGGAGGCAATGCGAAACTTGTTCACCTAATGGTCCCATCCTTACCCAGGCTAAATTCACCGAGGCTGGTAGAGACTTTGCTAAAAACGTAATATGTAATTGATTCCTATCATTTCCAAGAAAAATAAATGAAAAATGTAATTTTTTTGAGGGATCCAAGCCGAACACTATCACCCATGAAACAGAGCCCTCTTAATGCAAACAGAATCTTTAGTGCTGGCAGAAATAAAAAAGATTTCATTGGTGAGGACAGATCTAGAAATGAAAGTCAATGCAGTGGTTTCTCTTTCTCTTCTTTTTTTTATCCTTACAAGTAGTAGGAAGGACAAATAGGGACTTTCCAAGCAAAACAAATACCCCATGCACATTTCTTTCGACATAGGGCCCCAAATCATCTACCTCAACTAGGAAAGCATTCTAGATTTGGTGATGGAGGTGGGAAAATTTTTATGAGGCTAGGGGAGGCTCTGCAATTTTGGGGACTAAGGGTTTATTCTTAAAACAAAAATGGATCATTTTTCTCCCTGACACAAGAGGATTCATTCGTAAGGTGGGGGAGGTAGTAGTTAGTATATAATTGGGTTCTCTTTTGTTATGGATTCTGCCACAGGAATCAAGAAAAAAGAATCTCCTCTTACCTACTAAAGACACACTCATCTTGAAACTTGAAGAGGATGTGATCCATAAAATTTTCATGATTTGGAAGATGTACGGATATAACATGCATGGCCTCATCTATAGATTAACCATGTAGTTCCCACTCCTCTTCAACACCTATTTTCCTATGATCATGATTATTAGTTGCTTAGAGACATGGACATTATTATGATATTTTGTATAGTCTATTGTTAGACATTATGGACTTTGTGTTTTGGCTCTTATGATGCACTGTATGGGTACATAGAGGGCATTGATATACATTTCAGTACATGATGGTGATTTAGTGTTATTTTTTTTATATGGTTACATCTTGATTCTTCACATTGGCAATTATGTTTAACTGATTGGACTAACCTTGTGTGTAACATGGATGTTATGGTTTTTTGGGCTGATGTGATGATAATGGGTGATCAGTAGTATATTGTCAAAATGCATCTAAATGGATATAAATCATAGTAAGTGTGTGAATTGCATGGTTATTGTTAAATACGAATTGTGATAGATGATTATGAATTAAAGTGTCAGGTGATAGTAAATGTCAATGGTATGGTAGAATTTGCGATGATTAGTATATTGTAAATAACTGATTTAAAATAAAATATGTTTAACCATGATTATAATGTAGATATTTGTATGATGATGTTATATGATAAATTGATATATGTATTTTGATTTATTGACGTATTGATATGGCCTTGAGGCCTGAAGGTGGTATTGTCTTGGTTGTTTATAGGAAACGCAATCACAATAAACAAATAAGGGAATAGGGGACTAACTATGGAAGAATAATGTATGTCTACAACAAGGTCACCTTGGTACCCATGTGTGTGTGTGTGTGTGTGTGTGTGTGCATTGTCGTTTTACTTTTCATGTTTGTTAGGAGGTCTCCAAGGGGGAGCAACCTGATAAGTGACCATGGGTGTGAATGATTTATTTTTCCTTCTATTTATTTGTCTTATTTGAGTATGTATTTTTATTGAGTTCTAATGTCTTATCATTTCCTAGTGTTTATTATTGTGCCTCTTGATTAAGTTAATTAACGATGCGGATTTTACAAATTTGGGTGATGTGAAAATGGTGGACAATGAATGTGGTAGATAGTCCTTATTTTCATCATGATTTTGGATGGATTTTATTTTATTTTTGTTTATGTACCCATCCCCATCTCCAAAACTCGTATTTGGGCTTTGGGCCCATTTTTGGAGGCTTGTGGGACAAGTTTTACTTGTCCCATACTCCTCAAACTCTCTCAACCAACCCAACCTATTAGTATGAGGGGTCAAGTTTAGCCCCTATTACGTGTTTTTGAAGAAAAATAGGCAATTAATTGCCACCTTTTTTTCCTAACTCTCTTAATTATGTCCTTGAAAGTGTGGAATGGTGGATTGTGTGTGAAAATGAGAAGTGTCATACCTTCATCTTACTCTTTTATGGAGTCTTAGTATTATGTGTTTGACTTGTGAGGTTGATTAGGGGAGAAATGATGTGGCATCCTACATGGAGCCACCTAACCATCGTCTCCACCATTTTCTATTTATTGGAGTTTCTTTGTTGTGTTGGGGGGTTACTTGCTTGGGGATTTTTTGGAGATCTTGCCTAGGAGTCTGGCTTGCATTGTGGAAATAAGCTAGAGAACTTGGTTGCTTGAAGGATTGAAGGAGTTCTCAATGGAAAGGTAGGCTCTTATACCTTGTATTTTAGTATTTCTTGTTTATGTTTTGTGTTGTGAATGTATGAATTTATGTGATTTTGTATGGATTTAGGTAGAGTTAACCATCGGGATTGTGTAGGGAGAGAGAACTAGATCCATTTGTAGGAGGTAAAAGGGAGTTTGTGGGGATTTTGTGGAGGGAGTGTGGGAAGGGTAATCCACCTATGTGGATTTAAAAGGAAATTATATCTATTTTGTTATCTTTTAAGATGGAGAGATAAGGAGTTTTGTGTATGTGATTTGTGTCAGTGCACTTGGAGGAATTGAGTGGATCTCCTATCCCACTTGGGAGGCATAAGGAGATGGATACCATATTATTTTTCTCCTTTGGCTCAACTTGGAGCCTATGTGTAATTTACATTATCAAGAGTTTACTTTTTGTCTTACTCTTTTTGGTTTTCAATTTTGTTGTGCGTGAGTGTTGTATATTGAATCCATTTTTGGCTAAGTTATCATGGTTGTAAACACCCCTTATTCTTCCATTATTGGGGCTTAGGGGTTAATGAGGAGGTAGGCTTCATCATTCTCATTGGATTAAGGTTTGGAGGTGAGTGTTTCCTAGCTCCCTTCTCTTATGATGTTGTTGTATATGAAGAAGAAATAAGAATATGTAGATTTAATCTATGGGATGGAGTTGTAGTTGTGTGCAAAAAAAGAGAAGATTTTTTGTAAAATCCAACATGTTGTCTCCACTTCATGTGACTGGAGGGATTTTTGTCACTTGAATTTTAAATTCTAGGATTCTTGTAAAGGAAATTATTCAAATCTGATATGAACTATCAAATGGTGAAATGTACATGGTTGAAATAAGGACATTTGAATGTTACGCATCTTTTTTAGGTTGTTTCTCATTTGATTTACATGGCGTTCTAAATCTACAACTTAATTAAAGGTTGCAACTTAAATTAAAGTTTGCATCATAGCATATGTACAATCTAAATTTCATCTTGCTTGAATTAGGAATATATTGAAAGTAAATAATTGGTTCCCTTTTGGTAATGTTCTTGTCAGGCTTTAAATTATGGAATGTTTGATTTATAATGTATATATACTTTCTTATTTTATAGCATATTTCAAAATTAAATTATCAATCTATGTTTCTTAATGTAATGTTCCCTTTTAAGTTGGAAAAAAAAGAAATTTTGTTCACATTATACCCGTGTATCTTCTTATAAAAAATAATAATCCCACAACTATATACTTATATATATATTCAGCTAGATTATGTTTTGAAAAAAAAAAAAATTCAATAATTACATTTATAAATATTTATACATATATGCAATATATATGTATATATATTTATATTTATAATTTTTTTCTCTAAACAAGATATATAATATGAGAATAGAAATGGGGGTTTGAATGAATCTTATTATAAAGGGAAAAATATATAAAGAGAAGCTAAAAAATTAAGTTGGGAGGGCATGGATAGATTATCACTTAGGGAAATAAAATTAGTAAGTTAGACTTAGGAAATGGGAGGCTTAGGATAAATGTGGCCTGCCCCACCCTCACATCCCACACTATAGGGCAATTAATGTGAACAAGTCTTTGTAATACATTTACCACAATATTTTAAATAAAATTAAAACTTAGGAACTATAATATATACATACATTAAATACATAAGATGACATTACATACATTTGTTTCATGACATCCTTTAAGGGAGCGTAGTATTTATTATACGAGAAATTGAATAAATGTGTCAATACTTTAATAAATGTAATATATGTATGTATGTAAACAAAAAAAAAATCTCGTAAATTTTCCTAAGTGATTGATGAAGTTTTGGCATGGTTTTGGTGCGTCGGTTTTCAGGCATTACAATTCTCACCATAAATATAATAGGATGGAAGTAATTGTCTCCATGTTTATAGTGTTTGATGGCCTTTTTATAAATCTATTTCGTATCCACTTGGGTTATTTTGAATAGTAATATAAGTCTTATATACCAAACCTTGATTGTTCAAAACACCCTTGGAGGGTATGATTAAATTGATGTTGAGATGCATATGTATCAGGTATATAATATACATTTTTCAACACCTTTAACTATATATATATATATACTTCCCCATGTGTGGTACTTCCCCATGAAAAATGTTTGTGTGTGTGTGTGTGTTTTACAATATCATGAGGTGTACTTGTTTAAATATGGATATATAGTTTGTAAAAAACAAAAAAAATCTGTGGGTCTCTCTCTAACCTCAACTCTAAAATGTGGTAATATCCTTCATGAATATGTGTGATAAAGTACTTAATTTTTCTCTATCTTAACTCATACTCGATTAGTAAACAATTTTTTGATTGTATGAAGAAAATTAACATTTCTCTCTTTGTATGTGTCTATATCTCTAAATCCTATAAAAGTGATTTTAAAATGAATTGTTGTTGAATATAAAGATCTCTTCTCCCTCTATAAAATTTGAATACAACTATATGATATCATTGTTAGATTAGAGAATTGGAATCCATATCATCTTTGTGCTCACCCCTACTTGTTTAATGCTACAAGGGATATAGAAATATGCAAATGGCCTATATTTAATGCTCACAAGACTAAAGTTAAAAATGAGTTAGAATTTTTAATATTGTATGGGGCAATTTCATTAAAGGGGTACCCTATGATATTTTATAAATGGAAGTAATGGGTTTAGGTTAGGTTGTGACATATTTTATTTGTGAGTAAATAAACAAATAATGTGAATGTGTGTTTTAATTAATTTATGTAAATGTATCTTAAAGTACCAAATATAACACTTATGTATAATAAATAACCTAAGTTTTTATCATGTGGTCATAGTCTTGTGAGGATGAAAGTAAAGTAGAAACTAAAACAAAACTTAGTAAATTCATTGATTGAAACTAGTTGCTTCCACTCAAACTTATAATTGGTACTAGCATTTCTTTACATAAAGAAAATATAAATCACATTCTCATAATCTTGAAAAAGGATTTATTTTGTTATTTACAAAGGAACTCTGACACATTTGACTAGTAGGGTTATGCGAAGGATTACTCTGCCATTTTGGACAATGTTCTGTGAAGTTTTTTAGGAGTATGCTGACCCATCGTATGGAGCTTAGGATTACGGAATCTTAAGTATTCTCTTGCATTTATGGACAAACCAATAATGGAGAATCTAATTCAATGTACTTTACACAATTTAACTTAAAAAAACTAGAGGCTCTCAGCCTAGAATTCAGGGATAAATGATCAAAGGCACACTGGCTTCATCACTCAGCCTAGAGCAGAGCCAAACTCGCCCAAAGCATGTAGAAGACACCAGGTCCCTCTTTAGATTTGCTTGTATATGACTCATTAGCATGATAGTGCATATGTATATTCAGATTCATAATCCAATGAGTCAAACATAGTCCACAATGGCATAAACCACGTGTCTAGGGATCTTAAAATATATAAAAGATGAACTAAACGAATATTTACCACACAAGAACCAATTGTCAGTGGATGTTTAACACCATGTATCCAGCCAATATGATCCATTTTATTAAATATTGTAAAATCATAGAAGTTTTCATACATTATATATGTATCTTCATGAGTCATGTGTGCGACAAGACTAGCATCATAACTCTATAATACTTGACACTTACTTAACTGTGAAAATCAATACATATATAGGGGTAGGAACTTTCCCTTCACTGCCCATTCACTATCTCAAAATAGGCCACATGTTAATAATAGGCATGTGCCTTTACAAAAGGATGAAAAACATGCAAGTGCTCTAACAATAGACTTCCTATAGTTAACTCTGAGTAGAAATCCTATTATTAGTATAAACTATGCATGGTTCTTGGTTGATGTTTGTTCCCAAAATACCCTTGCGTGGACCGCAAGTCTTCATGTCTTTGTGTACTCAGTACATTATCTCCAAAAATAACCTTAACAACAAAAACGGCTAAGTCTTGATCATGGGCGCTTCAGCCATATTGTATTGTTACACGCTCTTCCAGCACCCTAAATTCACTTGCCCAACACTTAGCCCATTTTTTTCCATCCAACATTACCCCACACTAAAACAGATTTCCACCCTGGCAATGGGTAATCACCTTTTCATTCCAAATAATATAAGATAATGAATGAAAGAATAAAGAATAAAGAATACGTTGAGCCATCTTATTATGTACCCTTTTCTTCTTCTAGTAGAATGAAATCCGGATATTCAGTTTGTGTTTACCCTTCAAACTCATACCATTCCTTAAGCGATGTATTTTTCTTATCAGGAATGTCCAAAACATTGGAACGCCATCTAACTCATCTAGAGTCATGTTTCCACCCTCATTCTTCAAAATTATAAGGATGTTGGTCATACCTAAGACCATCCCTTCCATGACATCTATCTTTGTGCCAATGAGCTTCCCAATGCTATTGATTTGATCCATATGTTGTTTCCTTACAGCATCCAGTACGTCACACTTTGTTTCTACTCGGGTAACTTGTTCTATTCGCCTGATTGTTTCATATTTTTCTTCCTGTAGAACTTCATTTTCCTCTACTTTCATTATTTCCTGTACTAATTTATCAGACATTGTACACATGGCCAACACCGAATCTTCCTTCTTCATTTCATCCCTTAAGGCTTGCAAAATAGCCTCATAGCTAGATATCTTCCTTACAATTGAATCCTTGGCCCTTAATGCTTCTTCCGCAACATCCTTTTGTTTAGGGAGGTGTGTTGGTCCTTTCTTTAGAAGTAGCAAAAAAAATTTGTGCACAAATAATGTAGTTCAAACTTAAAATCTTGTGGCAACTTCTCCTGAAAATTGGGCCTATTCTATAAGATCTCATCTATTATCTGTTCAGACATCTTCTTAACATTTTGTGCCTCAGCGAGCATTATCCTACTCTTGAGTGAGTCACATGATCTATGTGTCTTTATCCTTCTTATCACCCAATAGCGCCCATATTGTTTCCACCTTATTAATATTTTGGCATGCTACTTTTATTAACACTTTAACCAATGCATTTCTCACCTGTTCATTTGAAAGTTGTGTGGGATTTTTTGTTATATGGTGTGTATGTGGCACCTTCCTGAACTTCTTCAAACTACATTCCTCCTCACAAACATCAAAATATGGCTCATCCATATGAGTCCACATACTCCATGATAGTTGCTTACGAGTGCACATATTTTCCATCTCTGGGTCCATCAAATCCCAGCCTTACAATTTCTTGTTGGGAAAAGTTCTCTGAAAGCTGGCGCGAATAATTTTTGACAGGTCATCCATATAGCCCAAATTCTAAGAACCTACTACCTCTTCATCTTCATGCCAACCTGTATATTCCCCAATTACCCCATGAATCGACGAGCCCTCATCTTTCTATACCATAATTCCTGCATCCTATTGCACATTTCCACCCACATTTCTTTCCATATCTACCATTTTATTCCATTCCATGAAGTTTGTGTAATCATGACTTCATTCCCTTCATGGAACTTGTTGGTGCTCAAATTAGTGTCGGACCCGTTTTTCATTGAATTTCATCAGTTTGCGGCCTTTATAACATTTTCTATCTCCCCGTATTGGTGCTTGAAGACTCTGTTCCTCCATTTGGTTACCATGATCAGTCCCTTCCTTGGTTGAGGATCACTTAAAGGTCTAGAATTTGTTTTTTGTTCCTATGTCCATCTGAAAGAGTCTGTAACTTGGGTGTAAAACTCAGGTTTTTCCTTTCCTTCCATTTTCCACAGTCACGTTTTGTTGTCCCTATCATTTTTGTCCCAAATATCTATGGAAACATGATTGGATGTAGCTTGGAGGATCATATTTGAGCCTTATATCATTTCCAAATTTTCTGTCCGTGAAGAAGGATTCATTTCCGGGCTCAAATGGTGGTTTTCCTACATTTTTACGGTTTGACGGGTGTGTTTTTCCCCATCAAATTTACATCTTTGCATCAGTGGAAATGTGGCTCTTTTTGGTTGATGCAGCTCTGGGGGGCACTTAAAAAACTCTAAGGCTCACTTCAACCCAAAAACTTGTCCACATGGAGGAACGACGCTGATTTGAAAATTCACCTTTTGGTTTGGCCTTGGAGTTGCACTAGGGGACACGTGGAGGATTCCGCTACTTTGCTCATACTTAGAGAATTTTTTCATGTAGCCAATACACTTTTGGCGGGCCATGGACATGTGGAGGGCTAAAATTCATTTGAGGATCTGCCTCGAGGGTTCCACCTTAACAGTTATGACAGGGAGACATGTGGAGGCTTATATTGGCTCTGTTTTGTACTTAGAATTTTCAAAGTAATTTCCTAAGGCCTGGGACACATGGTGAGCTCATGCTTGTTCAGGGTCTCTGCTCTTGGGCACCATCTTGAAGTTGTGCCATGAAGACACATGGAGGTTTTCACTAGGTTTTCCCATACTTAAACTATTCAAGAAAATTTCTATAAGGCCTGGGAGACATGGAGGGACCACGCCTGTTTGGGGACGGGCCCCTAAGTTTTATTTTAAAGAAGCACCAGGAGGAAACTTGGAGGCTTCTACTAGCTCCTTTTTTCACCAAGACTTTTCAAAGGCCAAAAGGCATTTCTCTTGGGCCCAGGGCACATGGAAGGCTCATGCTTGTTTGATACTTGCCTCTGTGCTTCTCCTTTGTAGTTGTACAATAGGAAACACGTGGACGACTATGATATAAAGTGGAAAAGGGGCATAATCAATGGTTGCTATGCATTTCACCTTTTTACTCCACCATTTTTTCTCCAAGGCTCTTGGAGACATGAATACGCATTATTTTTCATTGTTCTTTGATTAAATTCCTTGTCATCTCTATTTGTAAGGTGCCATTAAATGGATTTGAAACTTAAATTATGAGTCCAAGGGTTGTTAAGGTACAATATTTTCAAGGTGGGACTTGCTGAGGCACTCAAAAAATGGGACATTAATAAAGGAAATGGACCATGGTAGAATTACAGAGGAAAGAGAGGGAAAAGTTTTATTTTGAAGAAGTGCCAGGAGGACACTTGGAGGCTTCCACTCACTCTGCCCTTTTCTTGGACTTTTCAATGTCCAAAGGAGAGGCTCTCGGAAAATGAGACACATGGGACCTTCTCGCTGAACCTTCAAATTTTTTAACAGACTCCTATTTGTGGAATGAGACACGTGTTGAGCCCATGCGCTTGTTTGGGGTCTTTACTTTTGGGGACCATCTCAAAATTTTACCATTGAGACACGTGGAGGCTTCCGCTGGCTCCTTTTTTCACCAAGACTTTTCAAAGGCCAAAAGGTTCCTCGAATATTTTTCTTGGGCCCAGGGTAGTGTGGAAGGCTCGCGCTTGTTTGAGACTTTCCTCTGTGCTTCTCCTTTGCAATTTGGCCAAGGAAACATTTGGAAATACGATATAAAGTGAGAAAAGGGCTGAGGATCAATCTTGTTGTGCATTTCACCTATTTTTCCATGTCCATTTTTTCTCCAAGACTCTTGGAGACGTGAATACGAACTATTTTTCATCGTTCTTTAATGAAATTAATTTGTGTCATCTCTGTCAGTAAGTGTACCATTGAATGGATTCTGAAACTTAAATTTTGAGTCCAAGGATTATTAAGGTTGATATTTTGAAGTGGGAATTACTCATCACTATGACAAAATGGGAATTACAATAGAGGAAATTTATCTTGGATGAGAAATTACAGAGGAAAAAGAGGGAAAAAGGATGAAATGATGAAAGTGTAGGTGTAAAAGTGTGAAAAAGAAAATTTCCTCGAAAGAAAAAAGGGATGAACCTTTCAATCCAGCTGTTCAGAGCTCTCAAAATGATTAAAAAGGGGATTTCTCACATTGACAGAATCACCTTCTGATTAAAAGGAACGTCCTAAAAAAATTGTGGCATGGCATCCTAGTCATTAGTTGAGAGCCCAAGAAATGTGATCAGTTCACAATTGGTCCACCTGGCAGATTTCAGATCTGAATTTGTTAAATGTCATCTTCTGAAACAAATTGGTAAAAAGCAAAGGTCCCTTGAAATATTGTTCTCTTCTGGGGGGAAAATTGAGTGAGACAAAATGTATGAATGCAATGAGAATACTCTTACAAATGGTTGGAGTTTGAATTCTTTAGAAAAAATTTGAGAAATTCTCCATCTTCCTAAGAGACCAAACTCAAGATAACATGGATTATTTACCATTTTTGTTAGATTTTCTATCATGTCAATTTGGTTGCAAATGTATAGCCATTCATCAAGCACTGAGATTTCTCTGGAAGCTTTCCCCTGGTTAATGAATCTACAGCAAGAATTAATTAGTGTCAAATCCTCTAGCAATTTGTGTATGCTTTGTTTCAGAATGTCTGAGTAAATAGTTTCTTTCATTCCTATTGTAATCTTCATTGAAATCTTTGTAGAAATCACACATGATCTATCTCCTCTGTGCTTTTAATGGTATTTGCAATTTCATTTCAAGAAGAGCCAAATCTTGGATGAGATAAACAAATTTAAAATCAATACATTGTCATTTGTTGATAAATATTGTTCTGTAAGTCTTTGGGTGTGTCAGGCATGATTAATTAAGAGACTTTAGTTATTTAATTGAGTCTTTTAATTCAAGACTTCATGTTGGAGTCTCAAGCTTATTATGTGAAAACTTGTTATCTGGGAACTCCATTAAAGCACACCTTATTGGTTGTTAAGGAATGTCTTAACTATTCAACGAAGACTTTCTATTATTGAAGTTGTTCATTATTGTGAAGCCCTTTGAAGATCTGGTATAATCAACTTTATCCTGCTTCATCTCCCACCAAAATTATTTAGGAAACCATTTATCCACCCTGAACTACCCCTGTTTTCCCTGTGTATGCAACAAAGGAACAAAATCTACTTGCAAAAATATGCAGAACAATCAGGATTTCGACCAGATGTCTTCAGTAACCTTAGCCTTGTGTTGAAAATATCTCCATCATTTAGAAGTGACAACTCTTAAGCCAGTTAAATCATGGAGTCATTGACCTATATTTTCCCAAGGTCATCTTCATAGAATTTATGCAAAGGCAAGGATATCTCCATCTAGGTTTTCATCAAACAAAGGTTACACTAAGGGTCCTCTCACCTTGGTCGAAGAGGCATGACCTAAAGTAGTGAGGATAGGTCAAATCCTCTTAACGTAGTGTTATCCATCTCTCCGTACAAATCTGAGTAACAAAGGGTTAGTTAGATCTCATTTTAAATTGATTACAAAATGAGTACACATTATGATCTATCTAGCCTCTAAGCTCCCTATCGAATCTATGTTGTTGCTCGGCTTGAGAAGGAGAATCAATTTGGATACCAACACTCATGGCACCGTTGCTGGGGACTCTTTGAAGTATTTAAACAAAGGTGTATGCATACAGACCTTGGTAATGATTTTTTACATATTTTAAAGTACAAATACATTGCTGAAACATCATTATTTGCTTAGATCTGTAAGAATTGTTCAAATTTGTGAGTTTTGAGTGCAATATTTCCTAGCTTATACAGTTATTACACTAAGATTTGTATCATCATTGATAAATTTGGGTAAAATAAGAGCATATCTTGTAAGCTTTGCATGAATCTAGTATTGACAGACATTTGATAGGTCTTTCATAGTGCATTTGCACAAACTAAGGTGAAAATTCTTAGTGGCGACTTCGTGTTGTTTAAATTCTTTATAAATACCAGTGTCTTAACATATATCAAGTGAGATTTGTCATTAATATCTAGAAAATATAGAAGGAAGAAGATATTTCTTCACCAAGGACCCTAGTAGAAGGTTGTTTCAAGAGCTGGGAAAGTCTAATTGAGAAGGAAGAAGAATTTGGAAGGCTGTTGGAGATCAAGCATCAAGAAAAGAGATCTCCATTGGTGAAACTGATCAGCCTATGATTGAAGATTGTAGTACTTCCTCAAGTGCTTTTGAATCAGGTAGTCTCTTTGTTGAATTTAATTCTCCATCTAAAGAGGGTCCTTCATCTATATTTGAAACATTTTCTTCTCAATCTACCCCTGGATTTTCAAAATCTAATAGAGTTTTCCAAGAGACAGAGCCTTTAGAGGGTAGTCATTCTGAAAATTGTATCCTTATACCACACAAACCCCTCACTCCTCATCATTTTTTTTCTCCTGTAAGATCACCTCCCTAGAATAATATGGCTCAGCCTCCACCCAGACCTCCATTTTTCATTAATACTTTTGGTCCCATTAGTTTTAGAGGCATGGCTGGCTATCCAAATGTTGTGCCACAAGATGTAAGAAATAAATTGCCTAAGTTTCAAGGAAATAATGCAATAACTTGTGATCAACACTTGAAACTCTTTGTCAATATGATGGAGGACTTCGAAATAGAGTTTGAGGATGTATACATTAAATTATTTATCCATACTCTAGAAGAAGATGCAAGGGACTAGTATAAATCTCTTACCAGATAATTCCATTGACTCCTAGATAGAGATGAAGAATGTTTTTAGGATGTAGTATGGTGATAAAACAGACCCTAGGTTTCTTTTATCAGAGTTTGAAAATATAAAAAAGAATCCTAATGAATCAGTGCATGATTTCAACACTAGATTTAACAAAACATTGAGAATACTGCCTATTAATTTAAGGCCATGTGATGAATCATGTCTGATAAAGTATTCAGATGCATTTGATAAGAAATTTTCTTACTATTTGAGGGATAAGAACCTTGGGACTTTGAGGCAGGCCTTTACCATGGCTCTACAAATTGAGAACAACATCAAAGCAGTTGGAAAACCTCCTAAGAGGGAGGGTGTTAAACTGATCAACCCTGAGAAGCCTCAATCAAGTAAGGTTATGGATCTTCAGGAAGTTGTAAGGACTTTGGTTGGGGCTATCAAAGAAATATCTTACAAGCTAGCTAGGGAAAAAAAAGGAATTGGACAAGGTTCTCAGGGTTAGCATAGGAAACAAGGAACAAGACAGACTTGTGAATCATCCTAGAAATGATCAGAGGTTTGATGACAGAGGTAAAGGACCCATGGGAGCTAGACAAACCCAAGCTAGGGAGAATAGAGTAGTTCCTGATCCTCTAAATGCTAGAGTTGTTGTTGTTGAAGAGACAAATCAAATGGATTGGTGTGACAAATGCTTCTTACCCCACCTGCCATGTGAAGTAGATCAGCAAGTTGAAGAAGCTGATGATGATGACAACACTGATGATGATGCATGCATGGTGGACTGCTCTACAAGCTCACAGCAAGGAGAAACTTCAACTGAGGTAATAAGTGCAAGAACTGCTGCAAGTTTTTGGGACTACATTCACTGGGTACCTCTTCTTCCTCCCTCTCATGCTTTAGAAATAGATATGGTACAAGAATTTTAACTTCCTAATAATGATTTTGAGTACCTAAGAGCTCTAATGATTAAGAAGTACAGATGGAGGAATCCCATCAAAAGAGGATAGACAACTACTAATGAATGTTGTTGTGGCCCAAGAAAAAGAGTATAACACAAGAAGTAAAGTTTTCAAAGGGGTAGGGCCTCAAGCCAAACCAAAGACCCCAGTTCTCACCAATGTCCCAAAAGAGACTCCAAAGAAAGATGCATTTGGAAAAGGGCCATGTTGTCTCAAGTAGAACTAGTGTTCCCATCCATGCCCAAAATGTTAAAAACCTTGTGCCATCTGATGAGTTTGTCAACCTTTCTCCAAATTCTTCTTTTCCCAAGTAAATTCCCTATGACATTGCCCAAGTCTTGAGTCAGATCAAGATTTCTGTCCCAATTGTGGAACTTCTTAGGATTCATGAGCATAAGAAGAGGGCTTTTGAGTATTTGGGATTGGAGGAAGATAGGAGTGCCCAAGGTAGAAATATAAATAATGTAAACACTCCTCCTTCAACCATTGCAGACCTAGAAAAACCACCAGCATTAGAGGAGATAGGTGAACCACCTGAAGTTTACTTGGGGACATCTTTAGTTGAGTCTCAGTTAAATGTTGATCCATTTTTTACAACATTGATTATTAAAGACAGACTGCTACACAATTGTATGTTTGACTCTGGAGCATCATGCAATGTTATGCCTCTGGAATTCATGAATGAATTGAACATTAAAGTGACAAAAACTTATGGCAAGTGTACTGCAATGGATTCTAGAGAGGTCCCAGTTGTAGGGTGTGTGAAGGGTTTGGTGGTACAACTTGCATCTTATCTAGGTAAGAACCTGAAACTTGATGTTGTCATTGTTGATTGCCCTACCAAATGGGGCATGTTGTTATCAAGAAAGTGGGCTGTAAGTGTTGGTGGAAGTGTTCAGATGGATATGTATTTTTCCACCATTCCAATTGAAGGCAACCTTGTAAAGCTGTATGGAGAGAAGAAAATGTTGCACCTCATTGAAGATCCAAATAATGCTTCTTATGAAGTGTTATATGCTGATGTAGATGCAAATAACTTTGTGGGGTTTGCTGATGGCAAGGAGCACAAGATTGATCAGTGTAAATGTCTTGAACAAGTGGATTTACCTTGGACCTTGTTATTTGATGGAGCCTGTTCCAAGTTTGGAAATGGTGCTGGCATTGTTCTGATTTCCCCAGGCCAAGAAGAGTTTGTCTTTTCTTTCAAACTTAACTTTGAATGCACTAAAAAAATTTCTGAATATGAAGCATTGTTATTAGGCTTGAGAATTACATGGAAATATGGTATAAAGGATGTCATTGTCAAAGGGGATTCATAATTGATTGTCAAGAAAATTAGAAAACTGTATGCTTCTAAAAATCAAAGAATGAAAGAATACAAGCATGTAGTTTGGGATTTGATTGAAATGTTTGACTCTTTTAATATTATGCACCATGATAGAAAGTTTAATGTTGTTGCAGACAAGTTAGCAGTGCTAGGATCCAGATTTGGAGAATTGTATAATGTCTCCATTTTGTGAGTATGATGGGGAAATATTAACAAGGCCATCTGTCCCTGATAACGTTAAAAATTGGCAAGTGTTTGATGATGATGCCCAGGTGAAATGGTTTCTGCAGAACCAAGGTGAGTTTCCTGACCAAAATATAGATTGGGAACCAATGGTGTGTGTTACTGAAGGAAAGGAAACATTATTTGGAAAAGAAATCATCCAACTAAAGACAAACATGATTCCCAAGGGTTTGGTGGCTCTTGAGTCAAAATTTGATAATGATGATTGCATTATTAAAAGGAGTATGTCAGTTTCAAGAGATGTGGAAGACCATGACCTAGGTACAAAGGAAAAGCCACTTAAAATCTGGTTAGGAAGCAATCTCAGAAAGGAAGAGAAGCAGTCCTATATTCAATTGCTGAAGAAATATCAAGACTTTCTAGCTTAGTCTTACTCTGAGTTGAAGGCTTATAGGGAATATTTGTTCTAACATGAGATTCCTCTTGAATCTAATGCCAAGCCTTTCAGGAAAAAATAGAGGCCCATCAATCTACTTCTTTCTTTTAAGATTCAAGAATAACTGAAGAAGTTGAGGGATGGAGGGACGTTTCTGGGGTCCCCTAAGGCTTCTCTTCAGCCCATAAGGTACACTTTTTGGGTTGAAAACCTAGTGCCTGTCAGAAAACATAATGGTGACATAAGGCTATCCGTAGACTTTAGGAACCTGAATAAAGCATCACTAAAAGATAATTACCCTCTGCCAAACATGGATAATATGCTACAACTAGTAACTAGTTTGAATTGTTATCTACTCTAGATGGTTTTCTCTGGCTATAATCAAGTTGTTGAGAAAGGATTCAGAAAGGATAAATACTACCTTTAGTACTCCTTGGGGAACTTATGTCTATATCAGGATGCCTTTTAGCTTAATGAATGTTGGAGCAACTTTCCAAAGGGAAATGGATGTAGCATTATCTGGTTATATCAATGATTTCATTGTTGTTTATCAGGAGGATGTAACTGTGTTTTCTAGAAATAGAAATGATCACTTGAACTTGCAGCACTTGGACATCCGGGCCAAGAAGATGAGGACGCGAAAATTGGCCCCCCTAGGTAAGGATATGGACATTTGTGTCAAGCAAACAGGAGAGTATGGGCAGATCATTAAATCGGCCAAGAAGTTCCACTTTGGATTTTTGTAAAAGGCAAAGTTGCTTGGTCACATTGTATAAAAAAAAAGGGTCGAATGCATAGATCCAGAGAGAGTTTGGACGCCATCAACAAGGTTCTGAATTCTAAGAACTAAGAAAGGAATTCAAAATCCTTATTTGGAAAAATAAATAGTCCTTTATCAAAAGATTTGTGTCTAACTTTGTTGAGATGACCATCACCATTACTTGTTGACGTAGCAGTAACACGATGAGATCCCTCTCCATCATCAGTTCAAACTCATTGGTGTGGACAACAAGTCATGTAGCTCTGATACCATGAAAAGAGTTTGCGAGAATCGAATTGGAAACAAGGCACCATGAAGTAGTTGAATTTCCAACAGAATTGTCATAGCTTTAGCGATTGCAAGAAGGAATTGACTAGTAATGGAAGAACTTGTTCTACAGAAACAAAGGTTGCACATAGAGGAAAGACAACAGAGTGTCTTTGCATGCTCATAAATGAATAGTAAAGGGGTACATATAGGGTGTTAAGTAACCCTAGTGCATGAAACACATGAATCCTAAACCTAACCCTAAACCTAACCCATGTGAGATGGGGACCCTCCAATATGCAGAGGAGGACATATAGGATAACTCACACTAACACCCCCCGGGCCTTTATCGAAGCTGGGGTGAACGGCTATGATGAGTAAGATGGAAAGAGAAGAAACTCCTAAACAACTAAGAAAGATGTGTCAAGGGGGTCCAGAAACTAAAGGCCTGATAAGGTGCCCATTATACAAACACAATCTTCCTAGAAGAAGAAGAAAAATTGATCTTAGCATAAAGCTTGATGCAGGTACCCATGTACAAAATAAGTCCCAAGCATGGCAAAGGAAACCCAGTGGGAATAAATATCGACCATAAGGGAACAAAAAATACTCAGTCTAATATAATAATGATGCCAAAGATGGGTCCTGGCCATAGACTAGCCTATAAAGGTACCCATGTACAAAGGGGCAATCTTCGTGTCTATTTTTATGCTCTTGAGAGATCCATGATGATTGGCATGCTTGAAATGGATTTTTGGAATATGTTTTTCTAGATGGATGGAGAACTGTCACTCACAAATTCTAGAAGTGCTCCCAAAATAATTCGATTTGGAGACTACTCTCACACCCTCCTTTTCTGAAGATCAGCCATTTAGTGTAGGCTTTCATATACTGTATTCTCTGCTCTTATGAAGGACAGTTGGAAGATTTAGATTGGATAGTTATCTTCCCACTGCATTAAGTAGATTGTGGCAGGTAGTTTAGGATGCAAGAACTCAGTCTTTCTCATGAAAGTGTCTATCTCAAGTAGCAAGTCGAGTGCAACTTGGAGATAGTACCCATGTTGTCACAAGTGCAGAAATGTCAGAGTATGAAGGGTGAACACTTGTAGAAAGGATTTTCAACTGATTGAAGGCAATAAAACATCCCCCACCTTATGCCAAATGGATCCACAAACAAAATAGAGGCCCATGAAAGTCTCTGCTTAATGTGGAAGTGGAAGAAGAGTCCCATAAGGATGGGCATCATTTCCCAACAATGGTATTCATGATGGGTTACAAACTCCTCTATAATAACTGAAGATGGTGACATAAGAACCTATAGTACATCACAAGTGTACTATATATCATCAGGCTGCTCAATATTGATGAATGTGGGATGTGTTACTACTCTCTGAATAGTGAAGATGGAGGAGAAGAGTCCTCTATAGTACTCTTGACATCAAAAGATGTAGGTGCAAAATCCTGAAAGAATAAAGATGCCTTTATAGAACCAAGTGAGTCTTATCTATGAATTGTCATCACATGAAGAAATAGATGCTAGATACAACTGAACCATAAGCAAAGGCAACGGATGTAGATTTGTGGGGTCCAATGAAATTTGAGTGAGTTTTTGTCATATCCAAAGTAACTGTGTCTCAGAAACTAAATCTCCAGCACTTTGCAAAGTTTTCCTAGCCCAAAGAGGACCATGGAGATATCAAGCTCAGAGTAAGAAGATTCTTCACTCGAGTGAGAAGTGGACAAATTCCTCATCAACTACTTGTCAATTGTATCAGAAACTCAATGGGTAATTTGAGAGTCATGAAGAGAGAGTGGAAGCAACATCATCATCTAAGGAGTCCAATTCCAAGAATTAAGAAGAGTTGAAGAATCCTCATTAGGTAGAAAGTAGAAGTTGATATCAGAATTGAAGTGGGAAAAGGCTGAGATGACAATCCCCATTACTAACATGCTGAAGGACCAAGTCATCAAATGGGAAGAAGTTTCCATTCAAGCTTTCAATGGGATCAAAGAAGCACTAAAGCATGCCCCTATTTTGGCAGCTCCAAATTACAAGAAGCCTTTTCAAGTGTTTTATTTTGCTTCAGAAAACACCATTGCATCTATTTTATTATAGAAGGACGATGAAGGGACTAAGAGACCAATTGCCTTTTTCAGTAAGGCATTACAGGGAGCTGAGTTAAAGTACACCATCATGGAGAAGCAAGCATTTTCCTTGGTGAAAGAAAAAAATGTTTTCAGACCCTACATCTTGAGTTCTAAAGTTATTTGCTTATATTCCCCACACCATGGTGAAAGACATCTTATCAAAGATGGAGGTCTCAAAACAAAGATGCAGATGGGTGAAGAAGTTGTAGGAGTATGACATGGATATCCAAACCATGAAATTGGTAAGAAGTTTGGGCCTAGCTAAGCTTATGGCTGAGAGAAACTTGCAAACTATTGAGGTGAATGAAGTAGAAGGAGAAAGGGTGGATGTCCTTGAAAATTTGGTAAGTTCTAAATGGTACAAAGATATAATATTTTATCTCAGACATCTATGATTTCCCTGAATATTTGAGTAAAAATCAGAAAAGAGCTCTTAAGTTATCCTCTCAAAAGTATGTCATTACTGATTTTGGGTTAGCTTGGAAGAACCCCAAGGGAGTGCTCTTGAGATGCATTACTGAAGATGAGGCCCCAAAAATAATTGCTGATCTCCATGGAGGAGTCTGTGGTGGACATTTTGTTGGAAGAGTTACAACACATAAAATCTTGAGGGTTGGTTATTGGTGGCCAATATCTTTAAGGATACAAATCTATTGGTTAGGAAATGTGAAAGTTGCCAGCATTTTTCTGGAAGAATGAAAGCTTCAGGCTCCCTTCCTTTGCAGCCCGTGTTAGTTAAAGTCCCATTCAGACAATGGGGAATGGATTTCATTGGGGAAATTTTTGATCCTTCCAGTGCTGGTCATAAATGGATTCTTTTAGCCAATGATTATTTCACTAAGTGGGTGGAAGCAATCCCCACCAAGAAGGAAACACACCAAGTTATCATGGACTTAATGTTAAATCAAATCATATGCAGATTTGGAGTGCCAACTAAAATTGTTGCTGATAATGCCATGAGTTTCAGAGCCAAACCTTTGATGGCAATGTGTCAAAGAGTATGGAATCAATATAACATATGCTTGTAACTACAATCCCTAAGGAAATGGACAAGCTAAGTCCAACAATAAAAACTTGTTGAAGATCATTAGAATAACCCTGAAGCTGAACAAAAGTAAGTGGGGTGAGAAACTTGAAGTTTGCTGTTTGGGCTGATAGAATCAATGTCAAAAGAGCTACTGGTAAAAGACCATTTGAATTGGTATATGGAACTCAAGATTTTATGCCCCTCCATTTGTAATTGTCTTCATTTTAGTTTATTCAAAAAATTGAAGACCAAGAAGTTATTCCATATGATGCTTGAATCAATCAGATTATTGAGTTAGATGAAGAAAGAAAGGCATCCCATCAGCAGCATGTGAAGTTCAGAGAAAAGTTGAAGAAGTTATTTGACAAAATGGTGACTCCCAAGGTTTCAGCATTGTGGATCTTTTGCTTTTATGGGATATCAGGCATGAAGATAAGGGAAAGCATGGTAAATTTGATCCATTATGGATGGGCCCTTATTAAATTGATATTTGAATTGGTGAAACTAATACCTTCTTCCTAAAATACTTAGATAGGGAACTACTTGAATTTTCTATTAATGGTAGGAATTTGAAGCATTTCCTTGATTGATTTCTCAGAATCAAGGTATACTCCATTTGTACAGTGTATAGTTCTTTGTTCTCATTCTGACTTTTGTGTTTCTATTGTTTGTTCTAGTCCTTGGTGACCTGGTTTTGCTGGTTTCTCGATTCATTTTTTGGAGGATGGTTGTGGTTGTCTCTGCTCTACAAGACTTATTCCTTGACTCCATGCTGCTGAATGGTCTATTTTTTACACATACTATTTATTCTTATGGAACTCACAGGGGAGTGCACATCCCTGAGTTAGAGTGGATATTGGTACTCAAATTAGTCTCACCCCATTTTTCATTAAAATTCCTCAGTTTGCGGCCTTTATCATGTTTTCTATCTCCCCGTATTGGTGCTTGAAGACTCTTTCCTCCATTTAGTTGCCATGATTAGTCCCTTCCTTGGTCGAGGATCACTTAAAGGTCTATAATTTGTTTTTTCGTTCCTCTGTCCATATGAAAGAGTCTGTAACTTGGGTGTAAAACTTAGGATTTTTCCTTTCCTTCCATTTTCCACAGTCATGTTTTATTGTCCCTATCATTTTTGTCGTAAATATATGTGGAAATGTGATTGGATATGGTTTTAGAGGATCATATATTGAGCCTTATGTAATTTCTAAATTCTGTTGTCCTTAAAGAAAGATTCATTTCCGGGCTCAAATGGTGGTTTTCCTACATTTTTACAATTTGATGGGTGTGTGTTTTCCCGTCAAATTTACATCTCTACATCAGTGGAAATGTGGCCCTTTTTGGTTAGATGCAGCTTAGCGGGGCACTTTAAAAACCTTTAAGGCTCACTTTAACCCAAAACTTGTCCACGTGGAGGAACGATGCTCATTTGAAAAATCACCTTTTGGTTTGGCCTTAGAGTTACACCATGAGGGGACACGTGGAGGATTCCATTACTTTTCCCAGACTTAGAAAATTTTTCATGCAACTGGTATAGTTTTTATGGCCATGGATGTGGAAGCACTCATTTGAGGATCTACCTCAGGGTCCCACCTTAACAATTGCGATAGGGAGACATATGGAGTCTTTTGATGGCTCCGCTTTGTACTAAAAATATTCAAAGAAATTTTATAAGGCCCAAGACATGTGGTGAGATCAAACTTGTTTATGGTCTCCACTCTTGGGTACCATCCTAAATTCGCCCCATGAAGACACATGGAGGCTTGCACCAGGTGTTCCTGTTGTTGCAAATCAACATCACCTCCTGGATGCTGATCAGATTTCTAGTTTGATCATACTAGCATCCAGTGTGATTGCACAACATTGAATCCTCTTTCGAAGTGTGGGACTTGTAAAATGGAAGAGGAATCTCCAAATTAGAGGCTGGTTCCTCAACTCCTCTGATCAGCTATTTTACTTGCACAATTGCAGAGGTTTAAACTCCTAAATCTACTTTAAATTCCAAAGGGACAAGGATAGAAAATGTAAAAAAGAAAGAGCTAATGCTACTAGGTGATGCACCAAAGGAGTTGTAGACACCTGATGCTGCATGAAATACACAATCAACAAGGAAACACAACAAAAAACATGCACAAATGCTCAAAATGTAATGAAAGATCAAGAGAACAATGATAGATATATGAAAGGATTAAGGGATTTTAATCACATAACATATATCAACATCTCAGATCCAATACAGTACATTACAGTGATCTAGAGGCAAGTAAAGGTGCTGCATTACATGGAAAGGTAAAATTTCTTCACAAATTCTACCAAGGAGGAAGAAAAAGGAAGTTACAGCTCGCTGAAAAAGTGTCTCCCCTTTGCAAAATGTACTCATTCTGGCTTTTACAGTGCAAACCACGACCCCAGGTGGGGAAAAAGTGCAAGGGGTTCAACCATTGACCAAAATTCCATCAAAACAACATGGGCGCCCTGAAAGACCTATTCCCTAAAATTTTTAACCATGTTGGGAGAGAATGCGAGCCATTCTTCATTAAAAACGGTGGTTGAAACGTCATTTCTGTCCATGACCACGTGCTAGAGGCATTTATTTATTTTCTCTCTCCAAACTGCACCAAAATTCAAAAAAAACCCTATAATATTGTAGATAATTTTACCAACTTTCCATTGATATAAAGAACGTGAAAAACTGAGCTCTAGATCGAAAGATATGGCCATTTGAAGTTTTAGGGCATAACAGGGCCAAATCGGGTTGGCGGGCAAAAATTTGAATTTTTACACCTTTTTGGTCATTTGGAAAATTTTCTAAAATTTCCCCATGCTCCACCACTCTAGGTGCCACATGGCGGCATCTCATTGGCCACGGGCCTTTCAGGGGAAAATTTTTCCAAAAAACTCCGCCGAGCCATAACTTCAAAAATACATGGAGTTAGGAGGAAAAATTTACCTTTCTGGAAAGCTGAGAAAGAGCTCTATCAAATGGTATCATTTCCAAAAGGTTTTGAGTTCCTGAAAAGCAAAATATTATGACTAAGGCACAAGAGAGGAAAAAATGAGCAGGGGCACATTTTGGATAACAATTTTGGCGACTCAGAGGGGGCATCTGCCTATTGGATGAAGTTACCAGTTGCCTGAAGCATCCATTAGGCATGGAGTCATGAGTTGTAGCCTACAAAATGATCTGAACTTTGAAAACATCCTCTCTGAGCCACTTGGAAAGCCACTGAAATGGACTGTGCAAGAGCAAAACCAACACCACAAAAACTATGTACAAAACTAAAGGTCATACATGCTCCAAAATGGAACATGCAGAGTGTGCACAAGCACTTATTTTACTAAAAGAAAAACTACCTATCCTACTCTAATTGGAAGCAAAAGTGGGCTAAAAAAACCCTGCAACTGGTTGGGAGAAATAGCTTCCCTTTCTCAAAATTTGCAACCAAGCAACTGATTTGGTAGTGAACATGGCTGATTGGATGAGTGGAAAATCAACAAGAAGCTGGTCTTCTACCCAAATCATCAAGGTGTCAACTGAAAACAAGTCCAATACCTCTTTTAGTTGCTCTGCATTTGGATTAAAGAGGTATGACAACTGATCCTTGGTACTTGGTAGCTCACCCTCATGCTTAGAAGCAAGCATGACTGGTTTTGACTTCTCCTTTGACTCCAATGAATTCAAATACCTTATTGGGAAAGGTATGATCCGTTTGATATGCCCATAGCTCTGATTTTCAACTCCAAAAATGGAGTCTTCTTGTAGACCTTCTTAGGTGGGTGATGTGGAAGCAATGGTAGGACTTTTCTTCCCTTTCTCTTCCTTCATGGCAACATGGATCTCTTCTATAGTGTGCAAATCCTCATTATTGATTGCAACATCCAATGAAGTTGCTTTTGCATTGTTGTTACCTGATGTAATACATTGTTGGCTTTGGAGCTCCTCCATTGTAGCTTTTGGAAGATCAAATTCTTCCAGCTTTGATTCAAGAGGCATGTTGCAAACTATAGGTTGTTGTCCTTGAACTCTTTTGTCCATGGCAGCAAGTTCTTGTTGTTGGAGAACGAATGGTGAAGAACAAAACATGGTAATTTCAGCTAGCTCTTCATCTAAACATTCTTCTAAGTCTGATGGCAAATCAAACTCTTGAATGTCTTGTTGCAGAAAATTCTCTCCCTCTTGTATGGTGGCCTCCAAATATGCATTTTCTTCACCCTGTATAACTTCATTTTCAAACATGAAACTTGTCAATCCAAACTCATCCCAAAAATCAGATTGTTGGAGAGATGAAGTGGGAGAGAAGCATGAAATTTCTTGTGCCTTTTTCTCACAATTTGGACCTGTTTTGTTCACCTCCATAATGGCTTCATCAATCAAATCAGCCCCTTCAAATGAAAGAAAAAATGTATCAATAATGCTTCCTTCTTCTATTGTTGTAAAAACTGACTTGACCTCACCCATTTGCTCCTCAAAGATGGGGTATTGAGATGGTTTTCCTTCCTTCTCGATGGCTGATTTTGCAGTGCAAACTGGATCAACATTTTCTTTGGGCAAAGTGCCAACATGGACACCCAACTCATCACCAACAAACTGCTGTTTTTCTCACTTCACTGCTGTTATAAAATCAGCCTTGTTTTCCACTTGTTCTCCAACTTCAACATCCTCTATTGGTTTCACCATCAAGGGGATTTTTGTAATCCTAAATTTAAGAGCCCAACTCTTCAGAATTTGAATTTCTTCATCCTTGTTTGGCTCTTCTTTCTGCTGCTATTTTCCTCGATTGGCATTCTGATTTTTATCCTCCCAACATGGATTTGGGAATGCAAGAGGAGAAGTGGATTGTAACTCAATTGATTTTGCAATTTTTTGTGGTGGTGGAGGAGGTAGGAACTCTTGTTTCTTTGGAGGGAATGGCTGTTTGGAAGGGAAAAGGACAGAAGAATTGAGATGGGGTGGAAGACTAGGGAATGGAGAAATGAATTCAACACTTGGGACAACAGATGGAGAGTTTAAAAATTGACACTGCTGAGATAAAACAGATTGGGAAAGAGGGAGAGAAAAGGCATGAGATGGTGTGCTTACCTGTTGACAAGGTTGTTGAATACTCCTCTCATACAACTTTATTCCTTTAGTCCACTTTGAAAGAAATGGTAGTGTTGTAATCATGAAGGCTAGCTTCTCTCCAGGGCTGTAATGCCTTGGAAAAGGTCCCACCCATGGACAAGGTGCTCTACAACCGATTCTAAATGCTTTCATTTGTGCTTGATCCTTGGATAACACCATGTTTACCTCCATCTTTTGGATTTGTTCCAGCAGATCTGCGTTTTCTTCTTGAATTCCCTCACAACTAGCATACCCTTGTGCTTGACATGCTTCATATCCAAACTGACTTTGGCACTACTGCTCATATGGGTAGACATGCTGATTTGTAAAACATGTTGGAGGTGTGATATATTGTTGTTGTAAATGTGAATTCCATGATGGAAATGAAGTCATGATTGCACAACTTCATGGAATGGAAAATAATGAAAATGATGGAAAGAACAATGGATGGAAATGAATGGAAAACAGGTCTGCAACTTAGAGAATGAGTTGTTTACCAGATGGAGTGACCAGATGTGCTTTTGAAAGTGCCTCCAAAAGGCTGAATCTTTAACAGAAACACACCAACCTATCAAAGATAAAGTGGAAGACCTCTAAGGTCCCACCGGGCGTGCCAAAACTATTGTTGCAAATCAGCAGCACCCCATGGATGCTGATCAGATTTCTAGTTTGATCATACTAGCATCTAGTGTGATTGCACAACATTGAATCCTCTTCCCAAGTGTGGGACTTATAAAATGGAAGCGGAATCTCTAGATTAGAGGCTGGTTCCTCAACTCCTCTGATCAACTATTTTACTTGCACAATTGCAGAGGTTTAAACTCCTAAATCTACTTTAAATTCCAAAGGGACAAGGATAGAAAATGCAAAAAAGAAAGAACTAATGCTAATAGGTGATGCACCAAAGGAGTTGTAGACACCTAATGCTACATGAAATACACAATTCATAAGGAAACACAACACAAAACATGCACAAATGCTCAAAATGTAATGAAAGATCAAGAGAGCAATGATAGATATATGAAAGGATTGAGGGATTTTAATCACAGAACATATATCAACATCTCAGATCCAATATAGTACATTACAGTGATCTAGAGGCAAAAAAAGGTGCTGCATTACATGGAAAGGTAAAATTTCTTCACAAATTCTGCCAAGGAGGAAGAAAAACGAAGTTGCAGAGCTGAAAAAGTGTCTCCCCTTTGCAAAATGAACTCATTCTAGCTTTTATAGTGCAAACCACGACCCCAGGAGGGGAAAAAGTGCAAGGGGTTCAACCATTGACCAAAATGCCATCAAAATAGCATGGGAACCCTAACAGACCCATTCCCTGACATTTTTAACTATGCTGGGAGAGAATGCAAGCCATTTTTCATTAAAAATAGTGGTTGAAACATCATTTCTATCCATGACCACGTGCCAGATGTGTTTCTTGATTTTATCTCTCCAAAATCCACCAAAATGCAAAAATAACCCTATAATATTGTAGATAATTTCACCATCTTTCCATTTATATAAAGAACACGAAAAACTGAGCTCTGGATTGAAAGATATGGCCATTTGAAGTTTTAGGGAAAAACAGGGCCAAATCGGGTTGGCGGGCAAAAATTCAAATTTTTGCACCTTTTTGGTCATTTGGAAAATTTTCCAAAATTTCCCTATGCTCTGCCACTCTAGGTGCCATGTGGCGGCATCTCATTGGCCGCGGGCCTTTCAGGGGAAATTTTTTCAAAAAAACTCTGTCGAGCCATAACTTCAAAAATACATGGAGTTAGGAGGAAAACTTTACCTTTCTGGAAAGTTGAGAAAGAGCTCTATCCAATGGTGTCATTTCTAGAAGGTTTTGAGTTCCTTAAAAGCAAAATATTATCATTGAGGCACAAGAGAGGAAAAAATGAGAGGAGTTAGCCACAAAAAATGAGCAGGGGCACATTTTGGATAACAGTTCCATTACTTAGAATTTTCAAGAAACTTTGTAAAGGACTGGGACATGTAGAGGGACCATGCATGGTTGGGGACTGGCCCCTAACTTTCATTTTGAAGAATTCGTAGGAGGAAACTTGGAGGCTTCCACTCACTCTGCCCTTTTACTTGGTCTTTTCAATAGCCAAATAAAAATGTCTCAGACCTTAGACACATGGCACCTTCTACTGAACCTTCAAATTTTTTAACAAACTTTGTCAGACTAAGACACGTGTTGATCCCACGCTTGTTTGAGGTCTCTGCTTTTGGGGATCATCTCAAAATGCACCATTGAGACACATGGAGGTTTCCACTGGCTCCTTTTTCCACTAAGACTTTTCAAAGGCCAAAAGGCATTTTTCTTGGACCTAGGGTACGTGGAAGGCTTACGCTTGTTTCAGACTTTCCTATGTGCTTCTCCTTTGCAGTTGCACCAAGGAAACACATGGATGGCTACGATATAAAGTGGAAAAGGGGAAGGATCAATGATGTGTGTGCATTTCACCTGTTTTCTACCATTTTTTCTCTAAGACTCTTGGAAACATGAATACGCACTATTTTCCATCAGTAAGGAGCCATTGAATGGATTCAAAACTTAAATTTTGAGTCCAAGGATCGTTAAGGACAATATTTTGAAGTGATAATTACTCAGGCACTCAAAAAAATGGGAATTACTGGAGGAAATGGATGTGGGGTAGAAATTGCAGAGGAAAAAGAGGGAAAAGGGATGAAATGATGAAGGTGTAGGCACAAAATGTGAAAAAGGCATTGCCTCGAGAGAAACAAGGGATGACCTATTAAGTCTTGTTATGCAGAGGCTCTATAAAATGATTAAAAAGGGTATCTCTTATATGACATAATCAAAATGATTAAAAGGACTCCTGAAAATTTGTGGTATGGCATCATAGTCATTAGTCGAGAGCCTAAGAAACGTGATTAGTTCACAATTGGTCCACCTAGTAGATTTCGGATCTGAATTTGTTAAATGTCGCTATTTGAAAAAAATTGGTAACAAGAAAATGTCCCTCAAATATTTTTCTCTTTTGGGGGGAAAATTGAGTGAGCAAAATGTATAAATGCAATGAGAATACTCTTGTAAATGGTCGAAGTTTGAATTCTTGTGAAATTTGTTGAGAAAGCCATCTTCCTGATAGACCAAAGCTGAGATAACCTGTTATTTTCTTTTGTGTTGGATTTCATGTCATATCAAGTTGGTTGTAGATGTATAGCCATTGACAAGCACTGAGATTTCTCTTAAAGCTTTCCCATGCTGATGAATCTAAGCAATCTTGGAATTAATTTGTGTCAAATCTCTAGCAATTTGTGTCTACTTTATTTCAGAATGTATACAAATAGTTTCTTTCATGCGTATTGAAATCTTTGTGAAATCACATAGGATCTCATCCATGTAACAGTTTGAATGTATTTGAAATTTCATTTCAAGACAAGCCTTCATCTTGGATGAGATAAAAAAATTCAAAATCAATTCACTATCATTTGTTCATAAAGATTGTTTGTAGGTCTTCAGGTGTACCTTAGGTATGATTAATAAGAGACTTTAGTGTTTAAATGAGTCTTTGAATTTGAGCCTTCGTGTTGGAGTCTCAAAGATTATGTGAAAATGTGTTGATCTGGGCCTCCATTAAAGCACACCTTCTGGTTGAAGGAACATCTTAATTGTTCTAAAGTTTTCTATTGTTGAAGTTGTTCATTATTGTGATTTCCTTCCAAAGATCTAGTATAATAAACTTTATCCTACTTCATTTCCCACAAAAAAAATTTAAAAACCATTTATCTACCCTAAACTACCCCTTTTTTCCCTATGTATCAACAAACGAGAAAAATCTACTTACAAAAATATGCAAAACAATCAGGATTTTTTAATGTCTTAAGTACCCTTAGCCTTGTGTTTAAAATATGTAAATCATTTAGAAGTGACAACTCTTAAGAGTTAAATCATGGAGTATTGACCATATTTTCCCAAGGTCCTCTTCATAGAATTTATGCAAAATAAGGATATCTCCATCTCCTTCACCAAACAGAGGTTACACTAAGGGTCCTCTTACCCTAGTCGAAGAGGCATGGCCTATAGTAGTGAGGATAGGTCAAATCCTCTTAAAGGTGCTATCCATGTCTCCACAAATTTGAGTAACAAAGGGCCAAATAGATCTCATCTCCAGCTAAAAAATGACAGACACTATGATCTATCTGACTCTAAGCTCCATGTCAAATCTATATTGCTGCTCATTTTGAAAAGGAGAACAGATTTGGATACCAACAGAACTCACACTTGTAGCAAAATCATTTCCCAACTCCTTCATATCAGCATTATTACCAGACCCAAGACCACTATGCCTACCCATATGAGGAGGGTCAAAACATGTTTGGCTATGTGGCTTATCAAGAACAAGTGGAGGCATATAATGGTGAACAGACTACATGGAGAATGTCTGGTTTGTTGGAGAAAATTCAAGGAATGGAGACTAACATGGTGCAGTCTAGGGCTATAGCACAAATGAAGGCATTCAGGATTGGTTTCAGGACACCTTTTCTATGGGGAGGCCCTTTTCCAAGACATTACAGCCCTCAGGAGAAGCTTGACTTCATGGTTGAATTGCTACCTCAACTTACACAGTGGATTAAAGATATTGAGGCATATGAGCAAAGTGCGAGACAACCTTGTCAATGGGTAAGTCAATCACCACCTCCATGTCCTTCATTTTCTCTTTCTTAAGCTTTATCATTTCAGCAGGATCAAGAGTCAAACCCTTCAGTTGCTACCCCAAGTGTTGATTTCTCTTCTCTATCTCCTGATCTCCCATCTCATGTCTATTCTTCTCCCCTTTGCCTTCCCAAGTAGTCATTCCTTCTAAAAAAATAAGAAGTTCCACCTCCTTCCCCACCACAAACAATAGCAAAATTCATTGAACCCCAACCTGTCACTCCTCTTACTTTCCGAAGTCCATGTTGGGAAGAGACTCAAGAATCCAGTCAAGGAAAACAACAAGAAGGGGATCCCAATAGAAAAAGAAATGCCAGACAATATGAAGAGTTAGGCTGAAAAATTTGGGTTTACAAATATCCCCTTGATGGTTAAGCCAATAGAAGAGGTCATAGTTGGAGAGCTAGTTGTGGCTGAGGCTGATTTTAAAACAGAAGAAGAAGGATAAAATCAGCAGTCTGTTTGTTGCACTTTGTCTTAAGACGATGCTGATCTAACTCAAACTGCACAACCAGTGAAGGAGGAAGAACATCCAGCTCTAAGTCCCATTGAAGAGGAGTAGATGGGAGAGATCAAATCAGAGTTGAAGCCACTTAATGAAGAAAGCATCATTGATGATTTTTTTCTTTCATTTCAAGGGCCTGATTTGATTGATGAACCCATGTTGGAGGAAGACCATATAGTTCCAAAGGCCTCAAGTGTGGATCAAGCCACAGAAGAACCTTCAGTTCTTCCTCCTACTTTATTCCGTTCAAGCTCTGATGTTAAAGAAGAGTTTGATCTTTCAAACTTCATGTTTACAGATGAAGGGAACCATGGTGAGCAAGTTGTAGATTAGGAGGACACCATGGAAGAGGTAGACCACATGTAGTAGGACAAAAAGGAGGTAGACTGTTTGTCAAACTTGGAAGATTGCTTTGGTGGAGAGGAGCCTGAGGAGATCACATAATTTTCTACTCCATCCTCCACCTTCCAAGCACATGATCCTATTGTCATGAAGGAGAGCATTCAAGTACAACATCCTGTGTCTCACAATGGCCCTCTAGAACCAAGGTTGGAAGATATGAATCTTCCATGTTCTCCAAAGGAAAAGGAAGAGAAAAGGAAAGAGGATGTCATCATCTCTCTCACACCACCCATCTAGGAAGATCAACAAGGATACTCCATTCTTGGAGTTGAAATTCAAAGCAAGAGGAAAATTTAAAGGATCAGACCATGCCCAATTAGGTACTTGGCTTCATTGGAGCCAAGGAAGAAGCCAAAACCAGTCATGCTAACTTCAAAGCATGAGGTTGAGTGTCAAAGTACCAAGGGTCACCATCAACACCTCCAGGAGTCTAATACCAGTCAACTTGAGGAGATATTTTTGGTTAATGTTGATACCTTGATGATTTGGGTGGAGGATCATCTTGTAGTTAGCTTTTTACTCATACAAGAAGCCATATTCAGTGTTAAACCATTTACATGGCTGCCCCTTTTGAGGAAGGGAAGATACTTCTACCTGCTAGTTGCAGGTTTTGTTTGAGTCCCCTTTCTTTCTAGCTATCATAGGAGTAGGAGTAGAATTTTTTTTTAGCAGAAGAAGTTCTTGTGCACACTCTTCATGTCTCAATTAAGGCATGTATGATCTTTTTCTTTGTACATAATTTTTTTTCGTATTACTCTGGAGGTGCAGAGGCCAGGCCCTTCAATATTCATGAAGAGAGACCCATAGTTTCTTGTAACAGTTGCTAGTTTAAAATAAAACACAAATACATAGCAACTAAAATCGGATTTGAGACAGTCCATTCTCGAGAAAAGGAATAGCCCTAGTGGGGCAAGATCTATCATGCGAGCCAGGATTTTAGGAATTTGAGGATAATTGATCCTAAATCAAAAAGGATTAGTATCAGGCTATCATTCTCGACTCCATGCCAAATGGAGGAGTCAGGGTTGGAAAATGGGGCCGAATGACATCAAGTAGAGATCAAATGTTCCGATCAGTAGCCAAGATTGTTATCCCAATTTTTCCCTCTTGGTAAAGTTGGTAGACCATGACCCCCTTCAGTATACGATTAGAGAACTCAAGGCATAGAAATCCACCCATTAGTATACAGTGAGACTCTATAATGGAAGGCTCCATGTGTCAGCTCGAAGCATCAAATGATCCTGAAAAGACGAAATCCAAAGAGTCAGTTCCATCAAATGAGCACATGTTTTGAATCTCACCATGTAGGTTACAAGTGGAAAAAAAAGTGGGATAGACACAGGTTTTGCCCAAGGATCAACAATAGTGTCAAAGAAGTCACAGGCTCTCAGGACAGAAATGGCTACCACGTGTCTAAACGGCTTCGGGCTTCATAAATGATTCAGAGAAAGATTAAATTGCCGGAGGACTGGAGAACATAGCGTCAGGCTTCCACATGTCCCATCGACACATCTCCAGGAGGGGCAAATTCAAAGCAAGAGACTCAAACAAGTGTAGGGCTTCAATGGTGTCTAGCGGACCAAAAAGAGAGCGGGCCTAAAACAACTAAGTATAAAGGTGTCGGCGGAAGAAGCCACGTGTCGACTCGTTGCTACTTCAAAGGTAAAATCCTGAGCAGGTTTCCAAATGAGCGTGCGAGTCTTCCACATGTCCCAGGGTCCAACAGATGGTCAAAGTTGGGGTCTGAGAAAGGCATCGGCTTGAGATCAGGCTAAGTATAGAGATGACGCCACGTGTTAGCATCAACGCAAGTTCAAAGCCGCGACTGAAAATTAGAGATCAGGTTTCCAAGATGAGCGCAAAATCTTCCACATGTCCTAGGCCCAAACTTATGGCCCTGCTAGGAGCAAGCTCGACTTCGGCAGAACATAAGGAAAGGTAACAAGCCACGGAAGGCACCATGTGTCTCTTCGGTGTAACTTCAAATGCAAAATCCAAAAGCAATCCCCAAACTAGTGCCAGCTCTACATGTGGCCATGTTGAAAAGTCAAAGCCGGAAGGCGAGTCATCGGAGGTAATTCAAACTTTTTGTCTTAAAAGGTGTAAATTATAAAAGTAATCTGAACCTCCACCAATGCCTAAGGAGTCCATGTGTCAGGCTTAAATTACATGTGGGCCGGCAGGCCGGGGGAGGACTTTTTGTAAAAATGGAAAATGCGGACCGGAGGGCCCTAAGATGGATTTTTGACAAAAAGGAATTACGGGGATGCGGGAAATTGTTTTGCATTTTATATTTTTTGTGCCGAAAGGTGAAAAAGTGAGTTTCGGGCCCGCGGACCCGTTCTACTAAACTAGTTTTTCACCATTTTTGTATGGGCCCGACTCAAATATTCAAATGGACATATCTTTCGATCTAGTGCCCAAAATTCAATAAATTTGGCACCATTGGAAAGGTCTCAACCTCATCTACACCATGTAAACCTTAAAATTTAATTTTGACAAGGTTAGGTGGGTGAAAAATGGGAAAACGTCTTTCAGGCCATTAATGTAGAATCTGATTGCTTCAACTACAAGATCTGATCTGATTTGATTTGCTGCTCTTCCTTCTTCAACACGCTGAATAGAAATAGAGTGACAGACTCGATAGATTTTGGGAAGATTTGTAATGGGATTCAATGTATTACAAGGGTGGTTGGAGAAGAGTTCAATTTTCCCTCTCTCTTTCTCTCTCATCCTTCTATATATTATAAAGGAGGGGCATATTCAAATGGTTGTTCATCTTTTCTATCTTGGCCCCTCTCTCTTTCTTCCTTAGGGTAGAATGAAAAGTATATGCCTCCTTCCATGGCTATAAAATGTCATTTCCTTTCCTCTGAGCACCCACTGATGATGTACCGTGTAAATTTGTCGAGCAATAGAATCTGTTTCGTGATGCATCTGTCCATTCTTGGCTCATTTTATGTATCTCTCTTACCTCTCATCGTTACAGGGTATATTGTACGTATTGTGACGTTTTTTGTAGGTTATGGGAGGTCTGCTTAATGGGTGTTGAAGTGGTATTTCCATGTGAAATATATCTCTGGTCTGTGGTGCATCTTGTCCACCCTCTCCTCTACTCACCGCTCTCCACGTCAGGCATTTTGGGTCTATGATCAGCCACTTCATTTTCTGGTGTATCACCTCTTAGTGTAGGCTCTCTTTCCCTCTCTCTCTCTCCCTGTCCCCTTGGAATAGTTAGATTAGGATTAGTTAGGTTCTGCCTACACTCAAGTAGCTTGTAGAAGGTAGATTAGCAAGCAAGAACTGGCTTTCTGTAGAGGTCCATCTCAGGTTTGCAAGTCCCACAACTTGAGAGATGGTCCCATGTTGTCCAATCACACCGAATGCCCTAGCTCACACTCAGGCCATTTGGGGGTTTTGTGAATCTACACTAACAAAGATTTTAATAGATTTAATAGGAACATAAGTGGATAAAATAACAAAATTAATTTAGGAAATATTATAACTAAAATTAATGGGGACTTATGGGAAGGATTTAACTTCGTAATATTTTTTGGTAATTTAATAATAGTATTTTATTATTACATTTGGTTCAGACTCCTTTAAGAGAGCGTAGTATTGATAGAAGATAAATTGAATAAGTGTTCCAATACTTTAATGAATGCAATACATGTCAAATTTAAACAAAAAAATCCCATAATTTTCTAGTAATATGATATAGTCTTAGTGTGGTTAAGACATGGCAAAAATATGAGCTTTACTCTTTGGTGTCAGAGTAAGGTTCATAAACTTGAACCTTTGGGATTAAAATAATAAAAAATATAATAAAATTTCATTTGGATTATTGTAATCGACCATATTTGGGTTTCATGTCGATCCTAGTTATTGAGAAATATTAGTTTTGTTTGGTATTCTTATGAACTTCCTGAGTAATAAGAATTTGGTTCCTTGCAAAGATGTTGGTTATAGGGTTCCTAGTTCATGGTTATGTTCATGTGACAGTGTTTACCCCATACATTCCCTCCCTTATCTATATTGTTATTATTTTTGGTGTAAATATTAGTAATTAGTGCTAGAGGTAATGTTTAGGAGCCATTATGGATGATATTTTGAAGATTGATTAGTTGTTTAGAGCTCCCATTTTTCTTTAGTTGTTAGGAAATTTGGGTATGGTTGTTGATAATTATAGAATTTTGTGACAGTTTTCACTTTAAGGACTTAATCCCCATATGGGAGAGTAGATATCACGACATGAAGTCACATTAGATCTCGTTATGTTTGTAAACTCTAAGATATGATCCTGATGTATAGTACCCCTACCAGTGGCTCGAGAAGGGATGAGAAGTAATACTGATGTGGATATTTCATGTGTTCTATATTTGTAAACTTAAAATATTTTATCAAGGACCAACATTTTATTTTAATTATTTGTTGAGAAGCTCTTCAGGCTGTTCGTATTATTTTGTCTTATTGCTAGATTTGTTACGATTGAAATGTGGGTACATTAGCCATTTCTTTTTATTGTCGATATTTCTTGGATGTTTACTTTGTTTGGTGACTCGGATATTGTTTTCCTCGATTAAAACTTGGCTAAATGTTGTTAAGAATCTTACATGGTTTTCTTCTTGTCTACTGATGAGGTGGTTCTATTTGTTTTATATTGTGTTATCTCGTCGTATGGGGTTACACCCTAGGTGTCATGAACTATTTTCTTAGGTGCTTCAGGTCTTTCCTTTTGATTTTTGGTGATGGAGCTCTGCATGTTTAGGACCTTAGAGTGACCCTCTTAATGCTCAAATTTTCCTAGGTAGAGGGCATTCTCTATGTCGCGTAGTATAGTTGGAAATTTTAACGATGATTATGATTCCTTTTACACCCTAGTATGAGTTTTACTCATCATCAAGACAGCTATGATACTCAATATGAACTTAGGGATTATGTCAAAGGGGGACTAAATCTTTGATAACTATGGGTTTCTGGTGGATAGTGTACTGTTTGGAAATGAGGGTACATCGATGGGCATACGGGAGTTCTAACTTGGTTCCTTTACTTTATTTTGAAAAAGATCAATTTTTTTAACTATAAACACCTTGGGTAAATATGAAAATACTTAATTTCCCCACAACATGGTGCTTATATTTTGTCTTGATTACCCATAAATAGATATACCTTTGTATTTTCTCTCAGTTGTTTGATGTATACCACACTATAAACTTTTGGTATTGAGTCTTTTCTTAGGTAGATATAGATGCTTTTGGGGTCCTTGTGGAATTTGTGCTTGATAAGACATATGGTTTTGTAGGTCTTAGGGGTCTCAACTTATATATGTTTATGTCGTGCTCCTTTATCCAAGTCTATAACTCTTGGCTTTAGAGGTTATGTTTTGGAAAATCAATTAGCTTCCCTCTTAATATTTTGATTTCCTCTTGGTGAGGAAGTGTGGTGTCTATGGGGTAAAACCCCCATTTTATTTTTTCATCTTAATTACTTGGTTGAGGATATACTTGTATACTTGTTGAGGATATGCCTGTAGAGGTATAAGTTATTTTGGGTTTAAACCATAAACATTGTTTTCCCCCTCATACTGATCTAAATTCCTTGAACTCATAAAAGAAAATTTATGACTTCTTGATTTACGCCTTAATCATATCTCTTATTGTTACTTATGGAGACTCACTTGGAATGCATCGGTGATGCATGTAACTCTTGGGAAAAATATTGTAAACTTGGCGTGTTCCATTTAGTTACTGACCTCTTATTTTCTATGATTTTTGTAATACGATAAGTTAGGATCTTTTTGACTCATTAAAATTCAATTGGTTTTGTGATAAACCTGATCATATTAGAACTCTTGTTGGGAAGTATGAATTTTCAAAACATTAATAAGTAAATTGGGACATTAGGAAGATGGCTTCTGACTCTAACCTTGTATTTTAATAGAACAAATGAAAAAACTATGTGAAAAATAGCATAGAATCCTCTCATACTCTCCCTAGCAGTAAAATGAATAAATTTTACCACCCATATTAGAATGGCTGAGATATCATGCCAAAATTGGTGATGACCCTTAATGACACAAGATATGGGATATCATAATATAAGGAATGCATTAATTAGAAAAATTATTAAGAGATATGCTTAGAGAACGTAACTATAACTTGTTTTTTATAATATAGAATATGGAAAAGATAATTCTATGGGATTGAGCACAAGTAGAACGTACAAATAAACAACCTTGATTATATAAATTAACTATTGCATGTCCTAAAATTTATAGAATACACAATCTAAATGGTTCACCTGATAAAAAGGTTCCCTTGACCTAGTGTATGAGTATCTAATCTCAATTGCACCCTAAGACTTTGGGTTTAGAAATGGCTGAGTAATTCCCATAACTTCCCTTTGTTATACAAAACAACAGACATATGTATAACATTTATTAACACAAGTTACATGCTAGGTCATTTTTTGGACCTCACACTAGTTATTATGAAATTTTTAGAAGTATGCATAAGGATATTATCACCTTGTTTGAATGGATTAATTGTTATGATCATATTGATGAGCTCTATGTCTATCTTGCCAAAGGTGGTAACTATTTGAACCTTTAAATATTTCCTCCTACCATGAATAATTGGGTACCTTATTGATAGTGACATGTTCTAGCCATGTTTTCCTCCCTTGAACATAAACGTGTGTAATCTTCCTTGATGGATCCTTTCCAGCCATATTACCCTTTTTTTTCTTAGCTTGACAGGTGTATGAATTGTGATCTTTTAACAGTGAGAATATATCTCAAGTATTAAGAGAGGCACATTTCTTGAGTTTGGAATAGGTCATTGGTGACCTAGGCTTATTGGCAAGCTTAGGAAACATATGTTAAGGATAATGAGGAATTTTGGAATCTTATTTCCTTTTGGGGAAACATAGTGTTCTCCCCCTTATCCTTTGGGGAGGAGAAGGGGCAGGTTGTTTTTGTAAGTTTCTACAAGAATGTAAGGTGTGTTTCTGTAGTAAATTGCTAGTTGGATCTCTCTTATTTCCTATTTTCTTCTATCTTGCTTGAGTGTTCCTATGTGTTATGATATTAATCTTGTGTTCTTTTTAACATTCTATTGAGCTAGGGTGGGTTTAAAATTAATAAATTTCATTTTTTTATATAGAGAGAATGGTATCTCTTGTGTTGATATGATAGTATAGGAAAAGATTTGCTATCACCAAAAATGGAAATTTCATCTAATTGATTGGGTATTCTAAATCAGGATTAGTGGTTGTGTTACGATATTTGGGTAAAAATTCAAGTTATGGAAACCTTGTGGCCAAGATCATGCTTATTGTTACCATGAAAATTTAAGGGAGTTATTCTGAATTATATAAAGTACTTCCAATGAATAGTCTACATCATTGTAAGCGCTTTTGTTAAAATTAGGTGTTTTCCTTGTTGTTAAGCCTCATTTTGTGTGACCCTGAACTTGTTGGCCCTATAAGAGGGTGTGGTTTCTCATGAAAAATTGAAGGTCATGATTGGTAGTTGTTAATTTTGTCTAAAAACTAAACCTTGAAGTGTAATTCAACCTAAGTGGAAGTCATATCCCTTCTTTTTACCATGTCCTACACCCATTTGTGGATACGTAGACACCTTATGTACACAACTTTTCCTATTCTTCATGGACCTTAGTTTTCATTCATTGGGATCCCATAGAAAATTTCTTGTTTAAAGGTTCTGCGTTGTAAATTGGTTAACCTCGTAGAGATTATTCTATAGGTTTTAATGTTAACAGTCTTGTTTGGAGAAAGTTAGTATTTGTGCCTATTAGTCCCCCTTCTCTTTTTACAATATTGTTGGACCAAACTTAGTTTCTAAGGGACAAACGTTTTCTTAGAATTAAAGAAACCCTATGAAAGGTGTGATTTCTATTTGTTTGCATTGTTTCCCTACCTCTTTCTGTGACTTCCAGGATGAATTCAAATCTAAGGGGAGGGGGATGTAGTGCCCACTCATCTTTGACACCTATTTTTCTATGATCATGATTATTATTTGCTTACTGATATGGACATTATTATGATATTTTGGATATCCTATTGTTAGACATTATGGATGTTGTGATAATCATTGTCTTTTGGCTCTTATGAAGGATTATATGGGTACATAGAAGACATTGATAGACATTACAGTACATGATGGTGATATCATGTTATTTTTTTATATTCTGACATCTAGATTCTTGACAGTGTCAATTATTTTAAGACAATTGGACTAACCTTGTGTCTACATTGATGTTATGGTTTATTAATAATGTGATAATAATAGGCTATCAGTAGTATGTTTTCGAATGCATCTAAATGGGTATAAATCATAGTAAGTGTTTGAAATGCATAGTTATTGTGACATATGAATTGTGATAGATCATTATGCAAAGCGTAGGATGATAATAAATGCCAATGGTATGGTAGAATTGTGATGATTATTTACTATAAATAAATGATTTAAAATAGAATTTTTTAACCATGATTATGATGCAGTTATGTGTATGATGACATTATATGATAACTGATATATGTATTTTGATTTCTTGATGTATTTATATGACCTTAAGACCGAAGGTGGTATTGTCTTGGTTGTTTCGAGGAAAAAAATCACAATAAATAAAGGAGGGACTAGGAAGAAAAACCATGGAAGAATGTCACGTGTTTACAACAAGGCTACCTTGGTAGTCGTGTGTGTGTGCGTGAATTGTCTGGGTATTTGAAAAACTGAAGGTAAATACAAAGCAACAATATTAACACAAAATAATAATATATTCAAGATTTGATATTCAATAAACAAGCATGCCATTATATATGGAATTATGTTTCCTTTAAAATATGAAACCTTCGTAACAACTTTTCCTAACTTCGTGAGTGGTTTTAACAACAAAAATATTAGACTATATATGTTATATTGTTATCACATAACAATATAACTCTTAACAATTAACCACAAGTATTTTACCCAACTAATTTACCAAACACTCATGTAAATACTATAATTCCTAACATTCCCCCCCTTAGTGTTTACATGGTAGCAATATAACTTTCACACTTCCTTTCTAGCCTGTCGCCCATGCTTGCTCATGATCTTTGTGCAACACTCAAACTGAAGGTAGAAGAAGGAACACATCAACTTCTTATCGACCATGCACTGTCAGGAACACATCTGATCGAAGAGGATGGGAACATGATCAGGAACCATCTACTTATCAACCAGTCACTCTAGGGAACACATCTGACCTAGTAGTGTGGGAATTCAATTAGGAACACATCTGAACAACCCTCAATAGTTTTCAGGAGGCTAACCACAAACCTAGGTACGAACAGGAACACATCTGAATGTTATACCTCATCAAGACTCATGATACTACCTTTTACTATCCTATATGTTCTCTACTATGTTTTTGCATAGGGGAAATAGGAATAATCACATACATAACTGGAAAACTTGAAATGGAACATTGTATCATGATGATCATGTTCCCCCCTCAATGTGAAATTTCCACTTATTGAAAAATTCAAATTGTAAAAACTGAAGCACACAACTAAAAGAAAAATCACACTGCAAAACATATACTCAAACTATATATATGCCACCATAACTTCATATGGCCATTTCGTTGGTGACTATCGAGTGGTTGTTGTCTGACCTCTAGCCTCCAATGCCTCCATCCTCCAGTTAACATGCTGCTAACACAACTTGATTTGGATATGAATCTCAATTGTTTACACATTGTTTATTATATCTTCCCTCCCGTAATGTTAAACACTTTATTTTTTCGGACGTTGGGTACCACCGAAAATGCATCTCTAAGGCAAATTTTTACAATTTTTTGACATTGACATGATGAGGCTAAAAAAAAGGTAATATTCAAACATCGTATTTTTCAATGAAAGTTGAATTAATGCAATGAGGATAGAAAAAAAAACACTTTTGCAAAAAAAGGGACTCGATTTTGAGGTACCTAGCAAAAGTTATTACAATTTTAATTTGCCGTAAAAAGGCCCAATTTGAATTAAAATTGGATCAACGATTGAAATATTACTCTTGATGGAGATACAATTTATTGTGTGACCACTCGTTAGAACTGGGAGGAAATGAGGATTCCAAAAATGTCAAAGGCCAAAAATAATGGTGTCATAAAAATATTAATTTGGCTAAAAAACGTAATAATTGCCCTTAAAATGCAATTATTAAACAAAAACTATAGTAAAATTATATTTCTCAAACTATAGTCTTTGCTAAAAAATTTAAAAAATAGGCAATCACAAATGGCTACAAACTCATGGCTTCATTGAAGTGGCAGAATGATTTGCGGATAATTAAACAACCAGAGCTCCGTTTTATAAAATGAAAAATGCCTTCGAAAGTTGCTTTCAATATCTCTACAATGGGACCAACAAAATGTGATTTCATCACTTGACCTAAAATATGTTCATGTGTGAGTTTTACTTGAATTTGGTGTTATTCTTCATGCCTGAACTGCAAACATAACCATCCTTTACCAAATACATCCAAAGGTGCAAGAAAATTATTAACGGGTCCAATTATACTCTTGAATTGTAGCACACCGTGATGATAAATGAACACATGTCTTCACAAAGAGTAGGACATCTTTGATAAAAATGAAATATAACTAGATCAATGTCTCCAGACCAATGCAAAGAGGTAAAATAAGTAGTTGTGGAAAACTTGTATGAGTCTTTAGTGATTGCATGCGAGGATGCATACAATTCACTACAAACTAGTCAAATATACATATGAATGTGACATAGATATGTAAGTGCATTATTTATCTGATTTGTATGGTCCAGGGATGCAATGACTGTAAGGGAGAATACAGTTTGTATTGCAATACAAATTAACGACCAAGCAAGATGTGAATGATGTGATTTGGTCTTAATCCTCTAAGTACAAATGCGATCACCCAAGTAGCGCCATGCATGCACATGTCAGGCTCATTATCTCTTCACCGCCATGAATCAACACATGAACTTCCTTTCAAATAAAATATTTGACCTTTCTTTCTCATGCAATGAATATCATGACTCCTAAAAAACATACAGTGGCACCCACATAGGATTAAGCAGCCGATTCTAAAAAATATGCAGAAAGACACCTTTTGCTATTGGTAGATGTATCAAAAAATTGATAGTGAATTACAATAATCACCAGAAATTCAATATTCTTGTGCAAAAATAGATCTCCAAATTTATTTCTGTTATAGTTCCGCCTGATTGTTGATCTTAGAAAATTTGAACTCACATATATGGCAACGTCAATCCAGATTCAAAACAAAAGAAAAAAAAATGCATAGATAAATAATATAACGACACCACCCACAGGGACAATGGAGGAGCACAACCGCCCCATGCAAAATTATTCGAACACCATTAGCTTCTCTCTGATACCAAATCTGGGTATTTGAACAGCCGAAGGTAAATACAAAGCAACAATATTAACACAAAATACTAATGTATTCAGTATTTGATATTCAATAAACAAGTATGCCATTATATAGGCAATTACATCTCCTTTAAAATAGGAAATCTTCTTAACAACTTTTCCTAACTCCGTGAGTGGTTTTAAAAACCACAACTATTAGACTATATATGTTATATTGTTATCACATAACAATATAACTCTTAACAATTATCCACAAGTAATTTACCCAACTAATTTACAAAAAACTCATGTAAATACTATAATTCCTAACATTATGTGTATGATGACATTATATGATAACTAATATATGTATTTTGATTTCTTGATGTATTATATGACCTTAAGGCCGAAGGTGGTATTTTCTTGGTTGTTTTGAGGAAAAAAAATCACAATAAATAAAGGAGGGACTAGGAAGAAAAACCATGGAAGAATTTCGCATGTTTATAACAAGACCACCTTGGTAGTCGTGTGTGTGTGCGTGCATTTTCATTTTGCTTGTCATGTTTGTTAGGAGGCCTCCAATGGGGAGCAACCTCATAAGTGACCATGGGTGTGAATGTTATATTTGTATTTATTTTTCTTAGTTGAGTATGTAATTTTATTGAATTCAAAAGTCTTCTCATTTGCATGAGCTTATTAGTGCCCCCTTTGTTTAAATTAATTAACCATACGGATTTTACAAATTTGGGTGATGTGACTATAGAGGAAATAAATGTGGTAGATATTCCTTATTTTCTTCATGATTTTGATGTATTTTATTTTATTTTGGTTGTGTACCCATCCCCATCTCCAAAACTTAGATTTGGGATTTGAGTCCATTTTTGGAGGCTTGTGGGACAAGTTTTACTTGACCCATACCCCTTAAAATCTCCCACCAATCCAACCTATGATATGAGGGGTCAAATTTAGCCCCTATTATATGTTTTTGAAGAAGAATAGGCAATTAATTTCCACATTTTTTCCTAACTCTCTTAATGATGTTCTTGAAAGTGTGGAATGGTGGAATGTCTGTGAGAATAGAAGTTTCATACCTCCACATTACTTATTTATTGAGTCTTGGATTAAGTGTTTGACAAGTGAGGTGGATTGGGCAGAAATGATGTGGCATCCTACATGGATACACCTCACCATCATCTCCACCATTTTCTATTTATTGGAGTTTTTTGGTTGTTTTGGGGGTTATTTGCTTGGGATTTTTAGAGAAATTGCATAATATTTCACTTGCATAGTGGAAATAAGTTAGAACTTTTGTGCTTGAAGGATTGAAAGAGTTCTCAATAGAAAGGTATAGTCTTATAATGGTTATATTAGTATTTCTCGTTTATGTTTTGTGTTGTGAATATATGAATAAATGTGACTTTGTATGGATCTGGGTGGATTTGGCCATAGGGATGGTGTAGGGAGAGATAAATGGAGCCATTTATGGAGGTAAAATGGAGTGTGTGAGGATCTTTGTGGAGGGAGTGTGGGAAGGGAATCCACCTATGGATTTAAAAAGGAAATAAACTATTTTGATGTCTTTCAATATGGATGGAAAATGGTCTATGTGATTTGTGTTAGTGCACTTGGAGGCATTGGGTTGACCTCATCCCACTGGGGAGGCATAAGGAAATGGATACCATATTTTTTTCTCTTTTTAGTTAATTTGGAGCCTATGTGTAATTGTATTATTAATGGTTATTTTTTGTATTGCTCTTTGTGGTTGTGGATTTTGTTGTGTGTTAGTGAGGTATGTTGAAGCCATTTTGTGAGAGTTTTCATGGTTATGAACACTCCTTATTCTTCCATTTTTGAGGCTCAGGGGCCAATGATTACGTAGGCTTCACCTTCTCATTGGATTAAGGATGGGAGGTGAGTGTGGCCTAGCTCCCTTCCTTTGTTGAATATTTGGAGATGGAGGAGGAAAGAGGGTGATGATTAAATCTATTGGATGGAGTTGTAATTGTGTTTGAAAAAAAATGTTGTAAAATCTAGTATGTTGTCTCCACCCTTGAGTGGAGGGTTTTTTACACTTGCATTTTAAATTCTAAGTTCTTGTAAAGGAGTTATTCAAATCTGAAATGAACCATTAAGTTGTGAAATGTATAGGATGAAAGAAAGGAATTTGAAGGTTTTCATTTTATTGAAGTTTTTTCTCATTTAATCTCCATGGTTGTATTTGTGGCAATATAAATGATGGTTAGGACAGAGCCGACCCTTCGATTATCTCCTCTGGAGGGTCGTGTTTGATCAATTTTTCTTGGGGGCTAAATTGGGATAACATGACCTCTAAGGGAGAAAATGTGGGTCAATCTCAAGAGGATTTGCGTGATATTTTTTTGGAAAAAAATGAATGGAAACATGATACCCCAAGTTGATCATTCCCTCCCATTAAGATTGAAGTGTTTATTCTAGTAAGATCATAGGATAACACTGCAGATTGAATAGTTGTAGGTTAGAAGACAAAAAGAAAACAAAGTTTTTTCAGTTCCCTCATGTGATTACTACTGACAAATGAAGGCTCTATTAGTTTTTCCAGATCTTTGTTGAACCAGTCTTGGATTTAGGTTCTAAATTGACTTATCTTTTGAAGGAGAGCTATATTTGGGCCATAGTATATGGATTCCAATTATTTTGTTGTTTCTGTGTTGTTAATTGGTTGTATTCCTACTAAAACTTTGTTGGTCTTTAGTCTCTTTTTGTTATATTTTTACATTATTGACATGTATGGGTTTTAGACATTTTCTTGTTATTGTAACAGGGTAGGACCACAACCAAAAACCCCCCTTTACCAATATATAAAAAATTATCAATAATTATAATTGTTGTGAAAGAGAAATTATAGAAGAATGTATTTTTTTGTTTTTCAATGATTTAAGGAGTTAATATATACATACGTGTGAGTAAGAGTAAACCAATGAACAAAATCATGGACCTAGAAGGTCACATGTCACATGTAGAGTAACCGACACAAGAAAATAAATGTAATATGTGGATTACGTCAACATTCCCCCATTATTACATTATATTTACAAATGTCCAATTGAAAACAAAACAAATTTTACATTGCCAAGAGACTTGGTGAGTATATAAGCTACCTGAGAATTTGTTTGGCAATACTGGAATGGGATGTGGTAGTTTAATACTTGATCTCAAATGTAATGACATTCAACCTCAATATTATTTGTTCATTAATGGAAAATTTTATTCTTCATAAGCTTTAACACACCGTGATTGTCACAATGAATGATAGTTGTTTTTTTTTTCAATCATATCTATATCAGCAAGAATGCGATGTAACCACAAAACTTCCCACATATATCCTCATGCGGCGTGATATTTTACCTCAAAAGAAGATAGATAAAAAATAGTTTGCTTCTTACTAATCCATGGGATAGGTTCATATGAAAAACATATCTTGAAGTTGATTTCTTATCATCTACAAATCTAGCATAGTCCTAGTCAGTATATCCCTGTAAGAATAATTAAGAGGTATTAGGATATTAAAGACCATAATAGATTATACCTATGACATATCTCGATATATATGTTTCAATTCTACCTAGTGACATTTATTTTTCTCTTGCATGAATCTGGAAAGATTACCGATAGAAAAGCATAGGTACGGTCTTTTATAAGTCAAGTAAATAAGACTCCCAACAAGCTAATTGTAGTGAGTAGAACCTACTTGAGGTGAATCCTAGAATCTAGAAAGTTACAAAAATTTCTCCATTGGAGTGGATACAATTTTATAATTAGTCATTCCATACTTTTCTAGGACTCTCTTCGCATACTTTATGTGCGAGATAAAAATGTGATTCTTCTTCTGTCATATTTCCAAGAAAAGACAATAATAAATTATCCTAAAATATATAACATCAAAGGATTTTTTAAGATCATTCTTTACATATTTGAAAATATTTTCTAACCTCTCTATTATTACAAGATCATTCACATACAAAATGTGAATGAGAATATTTGTGCTTACCTTCTTAATATACAATTTTGGATTTGAAGAGACATGGGTGAATCCATGCTAGAATAGGAAATCATTTATTTTAATGTACCATGCCATGAGTACTTTTTTAAGTACATAAAGAGACTTAATTAGACGACATACCTTATTAGGATGTTGCTCATCAAAAAAACTTTATGGTTGTGTCATGTATACTTCTTCTTTGAGATCACCATTTAAGAAAGCACTTTTTATGTGGTACCTAGGTAGTATGTCAAAAGTATCACTCTATTAATGACACTTAATTTACCAAAATTCATTATATGTTGGCATAAATATTATATATACTCAACTTATTACTTATTTTGAGATTTAAGTCTAGCGATACTCGTGAATGGGAAATTGAGGGAATTTGAAATCAAAATTTTTCCTTATTTCTCGTGGGTTATTCATAAGGAAGATATTGTAGACATTGTCATTTCACTAGTAATCAATGGAAGAAGTAGTTTAATGTGAAAAATTTACTTGTAACCATAAACCATAGAAAGCATTAATACAGACAATCTTATTTATATGGTTTGTGAAAAGAAAAAAAAAACATTTTTAATTTTTAATTGATTATAAAAAAAATACAATGCTTGTTGTTAAATTTAATATATCTTCCAAATATTTTTTAAAATTTTTTTTTACGAAATCTATTAAAAGTGTGAAAATTTCTCCACGAAATGCTTTTAATTGGAGAAATTAAGAAATATAAAGTTTGAAAATTAATTACGCCAGAGGCGTGGCTCTACCTGCAATGGACCTCCAATGACGATGCTCTACAGCTTGAGCAGATTCAACCTGCCTGACATGGTGTAGCCACCTGTCGCCCAGCGCCCATTGCAGGAACGTGCACCTCCTTTTGCCATGTATTTTTGAAGGGCATCTTGACGAAATCCGGTTGTTGTAAATATAATCTAGTCTTTTGGGTTTGTTAGTTTTTCCCACATATGATTTGATGGATGTCCATACTCTGTTCCAAATCTCCCATTTTGGCACAAGCTAGGAGTATGTTGGCAAAACTGATCGGGTTAAAGACCTGTTTGTTGCATATGGTGAAACACTGTGACTACCTTGTGAGGATAACAATGTCTTCTGTATGCTGCAATAATTATATTCTATGAGAAACTGTCTGATAACAATGTGACATGTATGCAAAATGTGGAAGCATAGACAAAGCACGTGAACTGTTTGATAAAAGGCCTCAAAGAAATGTGGGCTCCTGAAATGCCATGATTGTAGGATATTCACAATATGAATTTGTTGAAAATGCACATGAATTGTTTAATAGCATGCTTCGAAGAGATGTGATCCCAAGGAGTGTCGTGATTACAGGATATGCACAAAATGGATATGTTGAAAAATCCCATGAACTGTCCCCGTATGCAGCTTTACCCACCTGTGGCATTACATTTGCTACCCGCACATTTTTTCAAAATAACCTTATCAACATGTATGTCAAGAACCAGACATTTTCTCATCTTGTAGCCACCATATTCCCAGCTTTTGCCAAAATAAGGGCTTTGGGAGAGGGTGTGCACATCCATAAGAGCATAAAGCAGAAGTAATAATACTATGAAACAGATACATGACAGTTATGATCTGGGTTACAATAGAATGTTATCTTCATCAGACCCCATGAATCAACTATATTGCTTGATTGAAGAAACTAAAGAGCCATCTCGAATTGAATGTGTAGCATATGAGCGATACCTGAATCTATCAGAGCTCACTGCAAGCTGGAAATTCAAGGAATGGCTTGATTGGCCTTCAGAGGTGCTATTTAAACCAGCCTTATAGTCATTGGAGATGACATTCACGTTAGTTTCATCAATCCTCTGTGACACAAGGCCTTATATTGACAAAGAAGAGTGGAAAAGAAGGCTTGAATCCTTAATGGGTTCTCAGCTTGAATTAATATTAATGATTTGTGAACATGATAAGGATGCCCCCATTCTTCAATTGTCTATAAGTGATGGTGTTCTAGCAACCAAATTTTCCCAAGAGCTATGGTAGAGGCTTGGGGCTTTACCTGTGGTGAGCAGGATAAGTGAATAGAGATTATTACCTCGCTTGGGGACATGGAAAAGGGCTGAACATATGGTTTCTAGAATTTGGCTTGGAATTGAGTGTCATATGCAGAGAGCTCCTTTCACTCTAGGCCTTGGGGAACCGAATCTATCAGGAAAGCCTATTCTTGAATATGATAAGATCTGCAAACCAAGCCATCTATATTCCTTCAAGCAATCTTCACAGTTCCACAATGCAGAGGATCACACACTCTGCATTGTGCATCATATCTTTGAGGTCTGGTTGTTTGTAGCCCTATCACTATTGAAGAGAATACATCAAAGGATAGATCAAGAGGATTCAGTAGGAGCATCCAATGACTGTTGGGTAGTTGAAAGGATTTGGAAATTGCTCACAGATATTTAGAATTTGTTCCTGTTAGTAGATACATATGATTTTCTGTGCCTTAAACACCACTTGTCCATCAACAGAACCAATAACTGTACAGGTGCATATTGCCTTAGATCTACCGCTCTGAGAAGGCTAACAGATGAATACAAGGAACTAAAACATCAGGTCCCAAAAGTTGTGGGTGTTGAGGCTGATCCAAAGGGTGGACATCATCTTCAAGAAGAAATTATGCATTTGTTTCATTCTCATACATTGCCAACAACACAAATCCCTGCTCTTCATCTTCTTCTAGCCTTCCAGGTAATTGAAGTTGTAGTGAAAAGTTTTTTCTTCTCATATCAGCAATTGGTGATTCTTATCATGGGCAATGTTGAGATAGCATGTCTAGGTTCCTCTCATCCTCTCACTTAGATATTTTCTGAGCCTCCATACTTTCCAAGTGTGGATGGTGCCAAGACATTCCTAAGTGACCATTGGTACCACTACTATGCCCATATAACTAGAATGGCAGGCTTGAAGATACCTCTAGTCTACATCCTTAAGGCGATTTGTGTCTTAAGTGAATTATGGTTGGATAGATGCGGTTTGTTTATTCACGCAATTGGAGACCTTGGTCCTTCTAGAGCATATCCTTTATTTTAGTCATATACCAAGCTTGCTTGTTTTCTTGTAGCCATATAGCTATATGTTGCTTTGTGTGTAAAGAGTCCATAAGCAAAAAATTGATATATGCTTTTCCGTACATAGAGAATCTATAAGCATTTAGACATCTAGCCTGCCCAGAGTGGCATGTTTCTTAGCATAGGTGAAGGCACAATTTTCAACAAATCCCCTGAAATAAATGAATGATGTCAAGCACAAATTCACTTCCCCTTTTGTTGGATATAGTTCTTTTAATTTGGCCAACATATATGATTTACATCATTATACCTCATCTTAGTGTTCCCACGTAATGTTTAGGTTTCAACTTTGATGATTGACTTAACACTGGTGTCATCATGTGTCAATCTCTTCATTATAAATACCACTTGTAATTTTTGGATGTGTCTGGTTGTTGTCTCCTAATCATATGACTAATTTTTTAACTAAAAGAGAGCAGTAATTTAGAATTCTATAACATAGAAATACCAATAGTCTATACAATCATAATGGATCTCAATCAAAAAATTACCCCCTCATTAAAAAAATTTAACCTCCCTCATCAAATATTCTTTTAACTATCCCGTCAAATATATCCCACCATCTCCATCCAATATGAATTGTATTGTTAAAATTGATTTGACTTATGTTACATTGCAGTGTTTTCATTTGGGTAAATGTGAAATGTGAAAATTGCATGATAATTTATCATTTCCCATAAAATTGTCTACCGTTAAATTTATTTGTGTTTCTGTTAAGTCATAATCATAGTGGGCACTTGGGACCAATCAATATCTCTATAATTGTAGTGAAGCATAGCTACGCTGTGGAAAATGGATGACTAGTTGTATTGATATATGTATGAAGATGATGACATGTTGAAATCTAAGCAATTCATAATATTGAATACAAAGGAGTGGAATTATTCTGCACTTTGGAAATACAAGCTAATTGCTATGCCCTTAGCATTTTTTTGGGGGTAGAGTGACATTTGCATTCAGTGTTCTACAATGTATGTATTTTTTATATTACTACCTCTAATGGCCACTGAAAAAAGCTAACACACCAACCATAGGTGCATTGATATAAGTAGTGGGCTCATCCTGCTTGTAGTACTTGTGAGCATCAGGATAATCATTTGTCCTTTTGGGTCCTCCCACAACTGCCCCAACAAGAAGATTTGGATTGGGTTCATTGCTGAAAAAGTACTGATAACCACCCATGCAAGTTATGTGATTGGGATGGCGTGTTACTGAGGGAAAAGATGAGCCTCTGTGGTCCATATCCCACCATGTATGAGTGCTGCTTTGGATTGTCCCCCAATATGTAGTACACCTGCAATTAAAATCAATCATTGAAAAAATCATTTACTTTGTTATAGCATAAGAAAAACCAAATGAGGTCAAATTATTAGTTTTTACAGGGTTTTATTTTTTTGTGCTTAATATGATCCCAAGAAGGATTCTACTAAAATAATTATGATTTTAATAACTAAAATTAGTCATCCTTAAAGAATTGTAAGGCAGTCAATTAAAGGTGGATTGCAAAAATGAAATGGAAATGAAAGAGTGAAACCCAATTCTCATTCAATAGGAAATGTGAATTGTTTAGCTGCTTAGTGGATAGGATCAATGATTGTGGTACTGGTTACCCAGGTTAAAAGTTATGTTAGATCGTTGGGTCACCAATTCCACTTGTCAACTTCTGATTACACTGATTAACTTAAAAAACTAACACTTTTTCAAAAATAATTTTAATAATAATTCTAAGGTAAAGAGATGCTTGAAACACAAATAGGAAGGGCATGGTGAATGTAATGGTCTTTATCTTTTATTAGCCATGAAAAAACATTTTAAGCACAAATGGGAGAGGAATGGTGAATATAAGTGCTAATGAAAAACCATTTAAAAAGTGCTAAAAAAAGGTGAGCGTGAGCATTAAGGCATTGCAGGTGGTGGTGTTGGAAAACTATTAATACCTGGCATTTGGCTACTGCTTGCAGCATGGCAGGAGTGGCAGCAGTGTTCCCGTAATGGACTACTTTGTCAGAATGGCTCAAATAACTTGCATAAGCTAAAAGTAGGAATGATATGGATGTCACATGCTGCATGTTACTCCCTCCTTGCTTGTAGATAAGCCCACATGTCAGACCCACATACAAGCAAGTTCCCTCAGTCACTTACATGGATTAAAAAAAAAAAAACTAAAGATTATTTTAAGGTTCACTGTGCACCTAGATAGCAGGCTTGTTTACATAAACAACCACATACAAAATAAGGAGAAGGAATGTGTTTAAATATACTTGGTGTATGTGCAACATGTCTATAGGATGTTTGAGGCAATAGAGAGAAAATGAAATTGTCAGTATGTCCCTTGTAGGTTTGAAGGAAGTTCACCTTCCCCAATAAGAATTCCTGCACATTAGAAACAAACATGGGTATCGACTCATAGAGAAATTTCCTTCAAATTGTGGCAATAGACAAAAAATTATGTTTGTATAGCATAAGTCACCTTAGATACAAGAATGTTTACTCCTGCATGTTTGTTGTCCCACCCAAACTCATTGATTTTTTCATCATCTCCCAAAGTCTTTTCATTGATTTGAATATAGTTTATATAAGAGTGTTCTTTAGTTTCTGTGTAGGCCATGATGCACCCCACAACAATTCATCCTGCAGATAAAACATAATGTTTAGTATGAAACACGATCTAATATTCCATCCCTGCCCTATTGGGATCTGTAGAAAGTCCTAGAAACATGGCAACAAATTCTATGACTTTTACAATGCTACTAGTAGTGAATTGATGCTCAAAACAATATTCTATTGTATCCAACAGTTCAGTTAGTGTTATACACTCACTTGAAATCCATCAAAATCGCAATAGAAAGGGCACACTCCTGCTCCGAGGTTGGCACTGTAGGCTCCCCTGTATTTTTCTGCAAACTGGAAAACATATTGCCAATATCATCAAAGTTATTTATGTAATGAGACTTTATTTGTAATCTTAATTCATCTCTCATCTTCAAATTCAAGAAGTTTAATTGTTCCAATTGAAATATTAATATCTGATTTGGAATCTTAAAGACTCTAGAAATTCCAATCCTAAAAGACTAGAAGGTATCGTTCCCTCCCTCCCCAAATTCCAATACTAGAACCTTCTTTGACTTAATGCTAAGAGATTGAAAGGTATCCACTCCCTCCTCCCCAAAATTCCGCTATGTTATGGACGATTACAGTTATGAACATAAAGTATAAGAATAAAGTTTGTAATATTAAGGTAAATGTAACTTATATTAACATCTATTTTACCTAATAAAAAGAAATTTCCATCTTCCTCTTTGTACAATTGAAAAAAACCTATTCAATGTAACACATATGTGTTACAATGTGTATTTTTTATAACACTTTTGTTTTATAATACATATTTATTTCTGAAATTTGAATTTGAAAAATCCAAGCCTTATGTAAGGAAATGGTTCGAGGAATTTGAAGCCTCCATGGTTAAAATATATGTGCAAAATGGTTTCTTTGAGAAGGCCTTGGAGGCATTTAAGCAAATGTAGTTGGCAGGTGTAAAACCAAACTTCATAACCTTTGCCATCGTACCCCCTAGCATGTGCCAACACAGGAGCTTTAAGCTAATTATGTCCCTTCCAGGAATCAAAACAAAAATTTCACTGAGGCAGAGAATGGATTTTTCTTATATCAATCTATGGGAAATCAGGTCAATACCAGTACTCTGCTATGCCATACTTCCTACTTCGTGTTTACTGCATGGGAAGTCATAGCTGCCTAAGGTAAGTGAAACACATCAGCATATTTTTTAAGACATCAAAATGTAACATTATCTCATTACCCAAAACATGTTGTATAAACGAGATTATTATTCTTCTAAATTCATATGCATAATAAAGTTTTTCTCCAATGATTTAGATTCATTGGTTTGGGTTCATCGTAGTGGGAACAAGAAATGTAAAACGGATTCAAGAATTGCCGAGGAACTTCAAATTAATGTATGATAAAATTTGTTGATGCAGGTTTCAGAGTTTTTTTTTTTCCAATTGCAGTTGCACTGTTTCTTTCAATCTATGGATTTCATCTTCTGCAATACATTTGTTGTGGTTGTTCAATTTCATTGGTTCTTGACATACATGTTGATAAGGTTATTTTGAAAAAATGTTCGGGTAGCAAATGCAAAGCCACAGGAGGGTAAAGATGCATACGGGGATAGTTCATGGGCCTTTTCAACAAATCAATTTTATGTATATCTTGCAATCATGGCACTCCTTGAGATCACATATCTTTGAGGAATTCTATCAAATCAGATGTCATAGTTGTGAATGCCTTCATAGACATGTATGCACAATGTGGAAGCATACAAAAGGCACACAAACTATTTGAAAAAATACCTCGAAGAAATGTGGTCTAATGAAATTCAATGATAGCAGGATATCCACAAAATTGTGGTCTTAATGAGGATTTCATAATTTTCAAAGAAATGCCTCAACCTGATGTCATCTCATGGAATCCCATTTTTGATGGCTCTGTTGGAAGCGGACCCTTACTATGGATAAGATCCACGTTGTTGAGCTTGTGGGTTCTGGTTCATGATTCCCTTCAATAATGAAAATATTAATAGAGATCTTTGGCAAAGAACCAAGGGAGACCATGAATACTAGTGAGTGTGTTGATCGAGGGTGTGCTCTACAATGTGCTATTCTTAGTCCAACATTCAAAGTGCATGATTTCAAGGTAAGAACTAATTCCCTTATATCTTATTTTGGATTTGTTTCCTGAAAAATGATTCTACCTTTGTGAAATTTATCAGTAGCATCTCAAGAGTATTGATATTGATCACTTAAAACTATGTTCTGTGGAACACATTCATATGCCTCAATTAGGTTCATTGTTCATTGCATGTCAAATCGTACATATGTAAATGTAATTGTTTGGCTTGGTATCCCAAAGAATTTGGTTTTCAATTCTGTACATTTTGATTTTAATTTGTGTGCCTACCATGGTCTTGCAAAAATTCATATTGGAATGTTGGGTTTTAATTTTATTTGAACTTTTGTTGCCTTTAATTTTTACATCTTTAAGATGATCCATGTGTTCCTTCAGTGAATTTTGGTTGGATACATTTGCTTCACACTCAATCATCTAAGTGGCTACTCGTCTTTCTCTAGAACATCTACTTGCTTTTAATCTTATCCTGATCTCTGAGTTTTTTGTTTGCAATGTAATGTGAGCGGAGTGGCCCTCAATTCTAAATTTCTAACTTTGTTAAATTTAATATAGGAAATTATATGCATATGGTAATGCCCAAATACCTTTAGTATACATCCTTAAGGTGATTTGTGTCTTCCTTGAGTGAATTGTTGTTTGATAGATGTGGTTTGTTTATTAATGCAATTGGATACCTTGGTCTTTCTAGCGCATTTCCTTGATTTTAGTCATATACCAAGCTTTCCTATTTTATCGTAGCAATGTTGTGTCAGTGGAAAATGTTCACATGTCGTAATATCAATAAAATTCTTATTGGGCTTCATAATGCTACCATCTCAATGATATTGAATCAAAAGGGAACTCTGATTTAGTAGATAGAAAAGTTTTTCCCGCCTTGTTCAAAGAATTTACAACTTACAGCTTACTCTAAATACAAATTATGTTTTTTTAGCAAGAATTGTAAAGCATCTAGTTCATCTTCATTGGAATAATATTTTCTCATGTCTGTAATATCATTTTAGGAACAACTGAAACAATGTTATTGCATGCTAATTGGAATGTCCATTTTTTATTTTGATTGTACTTTCAGATACAAGAACGTTTCTCTTTCTCAATTTCATTGCCAACATAGTGCCAAGTACAAAGGCTATAACAGTTTTTAGGTCAAGGACCTTTACACTTGATGTTTTATATACTAATCCATCTCAAGTTCAGGCACCTTAAAGGATTAGCTCATACAAGGTATGATTTCCAATATCAACTACTATGATGCATTCATTGTCAATGCAGATTTCTATCTTGTAAAAATTTTAGTTACTTGCATAGATTGATAAATAAAATAATTAGTTTGTGATGTTGATGTATTGTTGGAAAATGCTACTTTGTCTTGTTACTTTGGGTGTTTGTTGGTGGCTGGAGCTACTAAAGAAAAGAAGTTACGATTTTTTCATATGTAGATATTTAAATATGTAAAATATCTCGTGTAACACTATTAAATATTATTTGTGGTTGAAGGTTTCCTGGTTCTTTGAGAATTTGTATGTTAATATTATTGAGAAGTCAAAAATTTGAAGATTCAAGGAAACATGCATTTAGAAATTTTACTCCTGCCCTTTGCAGATTGGTCCTTTACAAACTCCAAATGGTGAAAGGGCCAAGATTAAAGTAAAAGTGCAATTGGATAAGCATGGAGTAGTGTCTATTTCATCTATATATTTAAACATAGGCATTTTAAAAACTACAATTTGGAGGATGTTGAGATTTGTATGTCAGCAATTTGTGACAAAGTTAATAGAAACATGAATTGGAATTCTTTATAAAATTGCAATAACCCTTAAAATAAACTTGTTTTTTAAATTGATAGACAATAATACTCTAATTACTACATTCTTAACTTTATAATGAATGGGTGTCTGATTTAATGTAGAACAAGTTAGAGCATTCATTTGCACTTTTCTTAAAATTTATTTGGAGCATCAATGAGCAAGAGTTGAATGGATTCAATATTAATTTCAGGGAGATGAAATATCTTAATGAATTGGAAACATAATGACTCAAATTCATCCTGTTTGATTTGTATCAAGCTATTTTATGGATATGTATCACATATAGAATGTTCATTTATGTGTTACAAAAATGCCCATGTGACGATTATCTCAAAACTCAGTCAGGCATAACAATCCCCAAAATACCGGGAGATCGGTAGTATCGAATCATATCAGTGAAATTGGATATGCCACATCTGTGCCTATAATATACTGCAAATTATGCAATTGAGATCCTTCCAAAGCCTAGCTTCAAACAGAAAATGCATTTTACAAAGGGGTTGTGTGTGTTTAGATATCACCATCCTAATACAACTTTTATGGGATCAAAATTTGAAAACAACCAAAGGTTTATACTGATAAAATTTCCTTCTCTCTTGAAATAATTTTCTCCATGTTAGTTTGGATCTAACACTTACAAGCAAGTACAGAATGTTAGATGTGAGAAATCTATGCAGCGTTTACATAGCCGTTGTTGTGCAACAATATAGACATCAATTAATCATAGGATGTTGAACTATTGACGAGTTGCAATCCATATGTTGATATCTATCGAGGAAATATTGCCAGCAAATAAAAAATTATGGAAATATGTTACATCCCAACAAAAATCCAATACTTGAAAGTGTGGATCTTGACTACCTGTGCTTACATTAGAATTTGATTGGGTGGCCTTATCATTCTATGGATAAATGTGGGGTTATTTTTATTTTCTTCTTCTTTTAAGAAACACTGTGTCAGTATTGTATAATATTATAGGTGAGCTGGCATAGCTTTTGATGACATCCGAGGTATCTGTAAACCAGACGTTAATGAAGTGTGAACAAGTGACAATAGTTGAATCCTTCCATAACTGTCATCAAAATTTTGTTATCCTTGTCATACAGTTTGAGACATCCTAGATATCAGGACACAAAATTTGAAATTGAAAGTGTATATTTAGGTTAGCACTCATCAAATTTGGGAATTAATAAAGCAATTAAAAACAAAGAGCTTCATTTACTATCAATACATCCATTTATTCTTAAGAGTTTAGGATACGAAATTCAACGTAATCTCTCTTTTTGACCTCCCAACAATTGCATTTCATCCCTCTACTTATTGAAGTATGTTTTTCAAACATACTACACAAGACTGTCATTGATTACCTAAGACTGACATTAAACTTAGATACTCTCAGAGCTACTTAATGTTGTCACTAATTATGCGGAACCTAAACTTGTAGTGTATGATATCACTACCCATAGGGAAGGTAATTAACACAATTATAATATTTGTAAGTTTGTTGCGTGTAAGAATGCAAACCCCATAGCCACATGACCTTTTGTGATAATTCAAAAACAATGTAGAGTATTATGGATAGGTTTTAAGATATTCACTACTTTTTCATTCAATTAGGGCTTTGAGTAGTCATGCAGATTTTTTGGCTACCAAGAATATGATATAAATAAATCCAATAGTGTTAGGGTTTGTAGGGGCTTTGTGATAAATGGCCAAAAATTGTGTACAATGTAAGTGTAGGTACATGATACTGTTTGAAGATCAAATGAGGCTTTTTGGTATGAAACATGATAGTTCTAAGAAATTTCTAGCATCCATGAATCTGACGTTGATAATATTAATGTGGGAATTAATGTTATAAGTGAGATTATCTGCAACAATTCCATTCGTACTCTGAAATTATTAATAATTGTATCTTCTTTTTTTGCACATAGGATATTTTGTGGGCCCTTTTATGCAAAGAAATCTCTATGTAGAGATTGGTACATAAATAGTTAGACTTAGAGTTACGTGTAATAGATTTCTGTGTAGGTAGTGTAGAATCTGGTCAAAATTTTAAACCCGATATATATATATATATATCGTGTGTGTGTAGGATTATAACTTCATTTCTTTGGCGAAGCCACCAAAATCCACATTTACAAACCACAAGCTCTAAAGCTCATGTACCAAACTCTCTTTGACTACTTCAAATATGTTTTAGAAATACAATGCATATAACGATACACATTTTCTATCTATCAAACAGAGAAAATGTTTGCCATGTTTAGGTAAATTTCTCATATATTTGTTGTGAGTCAACATTACATGTTCCATGTTCTTCAATTACCAAGTTATATTAAACCCTGCTAATCATTCTCTATACAAAATCCCATTTAATTTTGTATCGTATAATTTATTTAGAAACAACTTGATGAATTGAGAAAGATAATAAAACAATAAACAAACAAAATAGACAAAAAAATTACCATAGTTACACATGGTAAAATAATCGATATTTTAAAGCATTCAATTGAAGTATACTAAAATTAAAAAAAAAAATGCCACCGCAAAAAAACAAAAAGAAATGTAACTCACGGCGTAATCTTCCTCCCTCGGAGCGACCACTATTTTAAACTTATCTTGTATTGAATCTTCCACCTCCCACGTGGAATTATTTGGAGAGGGTGATACTTTGAGAGGATTGTATTGTAGCTAAGGGACTATTCTCAAGCCAAACATAACCAAAGTTGAAATTCCTCATACAATCTTTTAATAACCAAAAAAAAAGTCCAAGCATTACCAAATGAAATGCTTTAACCATATTTAGATAAGAAAATGTTGTAATTTATTCTATCAAAGTCGCCTCCAATGTAAATGGTGTAGATGAAAATGTCTTACAACCTGTGTAATATTAATAATAAACTTACGTGTGATTTTAAATGAATTGAAAAATAATTTGCGGTAGAAGAAGATGTAGAAGTTTGAACAATAATGATACCAATGTCAAGACAAGATAAATGAAAAATGCAAAACGGAACAAGAATGAATGAAGGAAATTAAGAATAAATAAAGTAAACAATGGTTTTTCATTTCACATTATAAGATTACTTTTAAACTATTTATATAAAATCTTTATGTTCAAAAAATCTTCTAAATAAAACCTTAGATTAACTAAGTAATTATTTACATTAAAATTACAAACGAGTTACAATTTGTAATGGAAGATATTGGCTGAAGAATCATACATCTTATTGGTGAAATAAACCTTTTCCTAGTTTTGTTTGATGCCATAGTTTAAAAACCTAGCCTACTACTTTAATTATGCTGAAGGCGTTACCCCTATTGGAAAAGGCTTTGCAGACATTTATGGGACAGTGTCAAATTTTACATCCTAAATGATGGTGTAGATTTTCTCTACTACTTTTAACAATTTTACTTTTCCAATTTTGCATGCTACGGCAGATTTGTTGTTTTTAATTTTTTTTTTTTTTTTTTAAAAACAGTTTTACTTTTTAATTTGTTGGCATGCATGCAATTGAGCTGAACATAAGAATTGTATTAATAGTCTGAATCTTATTATTTGTGGTGTAACTCATGATTTAATTATGGAAATGAATTTATTTTGGAACCCTTTTAAAGTTGAGCTTCACTTCCTAATCGCATATGCAGATAATTCAATGGCAGCCGAAGATCGTGTAACATCAAACAAATCGGTAATTTTCTTATCCTGAGTCTAAGTTCCTTTACTTTTGGTTTTCAGAAGCAATGATTAATGGGTTTCATGAAAGGGTCTCAAAACCAAAGGATGCCACCTGTAACAATTTTCTCGATCACATACATATGGCCGCTTTATCCACTCGCCTTAAAAATTGAGGATTAAGACACCCAAAAAACATTATTTAAAGTTTATTTGGATACTAAGAAAGATTCAAACATTATTATTGATATTCCTTCCCAAATTTATGTTAGATATGAATACGGTGAGGTGAAATACTCTTTCTTTTCAACAAGGGAGAAAAACACATTTAATGGAATGTGCTCAATGTTTTCAAAAGAATAAAAAATATTGTTAACGAGTGTTGTCCGCTCTGGTCGACGATATTTGCACTGTAAATTTATTTAGAAGTATTATAGAGAAGAATGTATCTCCATATAAAATTGTTTCTGTAGATCTGAATAAACATGCTGCAAGAGGATGCAAATTTTTTTTGCATTTTGTGGCTGCGTTGGAGAAGAAGACAAACAAAAATCCCATTCTATCATGTGATTCTAACTCTATCAATTGATTTCTTTTTAATATTAAAATGTATGTTATGGCTTTGTTTTAAAAAAATTTGGTCTCATTTTTACAGAGTGTATGCTAGAAAACGAGGATACACTACTCATTTCTTTTGTTTCTTTTTTATATTTATTATTTTGACAAGATTGCATTGGGGTTCTGTTCACAAAACTCTTTCTTTATTCGAGGAATGATTTTTGTGATCTTTCTCTATTTTGGAGAGACGTAGCGAAATTGAAAGCATTCATTGCACCACTAGAATGAAGTTTAGCATTTTCATTCTTCATTCCACCACAGCTTCGACTTCCCCAAAATCCACACCTGCTTCCACCTCCAAAAGCACCACCACCAGTTTAGTGTCATCAATCAATCAATTTTTTACCATAGGAATTATGAGTGGTGCTCTAATTTTTACACAGTGTATGCGGGAAAACGAGGATACACTAAATTCTTTATTTTCTTTTTTACATTTATTATTTTGACAAGATTGCATTGGGGTTCTATTCAAAAAAATATTTCTTTATTTGAGGAATGATTTGTGTAATCTTTCTCTATTTTGGAGAGACGTAGTAAAATTGAGAGCGTTCACTGCGCCACTAGAATGAAGTTCAACATTTATGTTCTTCATTCCTCCACAAATTTGACTTCCCATAAATCCACACCCCGGTTCCACCTCCACAAGCACCACCACCATTGTAGCATCATCAATCAATCCCTTTTTTTACCATAGGAATTATGAATGGTACTCTACTTTTTATCTTCTTCATATAAATCCATCTCCCTTGGCTAATCAGGAAATAGTATTAACTCCGTTGTTTATATTTTGTAAAAAGAGGGTTCTCATTTAGTAACACATTCTTCTTTTCTTCGTTGTTGTGAACATTATGTATAAGCATCGATATGTTGTGAATTACAATTCTTTAGAATGCATTTATAAACAATGATTGTAGCACCATAACCAATTATATATTTTTCATTTAGATTGGTTCTCATTATGTCATCGTACATGCATATTTTAATTGTAGATATAATTACATATAAATGATAAGTATAATATGCTTATTAGGTTTGTGTTCTCTTTAAATGCTCGTGGAAGGGTTCTCTACAACACATTAAGCATGCATATATAATACACCCGTGATGTTATTTTTTTTACAGGAATTTTTCCTCAAATAATATTAAGGGAGTAATTATGACAGAGCTAGGATATATTATAAATTTAGATATACTGTGAGTTTAGTTATACTACATTTAGCCCCAAATTCAGAACTAACATCTGTAGCATGTATTGTGTCTACGATAGTGTGTAAAACATGCTATGGTATGTAGTTGTGCTCGAACATGTCCCAAGTTTTGTTGATGTCATTTGGGGTTGACAGTGGTTGTGGATTTAACTGAAATTTAGAACTAGTTTTTTAGAATGTTTTCTATAGTAGGGATTAAATGCCATGATATAAGTTGTTCCTACCATTATATCATAAGAATTTGTTTCTATAAAGCAAGGATTTAAGGCCACTATTATAATCTATACTATTAAATAAGAAATTATGTCACTCTGGAAGTATTTCGATAAGTAACTTAGATGTTTACATTTGTTTGTTAAAAATAGCTACATTGCATTTTGTGGTTGTTATTTGATTTTGTAACACAGATAATTGGGTGCTTCTAAAATTTGTTTCTTAAAACATGCATGACATTTTATTTCCCCTGTGTGGACTAAGAATAATTAGAAATGCATGTAGGGTTAATGTAACACATCTTTTGGTGCACTCAAGATTAGAGAGCACTAAAGACAATCCTACCATAAGCATGCAAACACTCTTACATAGGATTGTTCAAACTAATTAGGACACAAATTCAACCAAGATCAAATAATCATGAGAAATACAAGTTCATTAAAGGTTTTCCTAGAGCCTATCAATGAATAAATAAAAATTAAAACATTGTTAGAGTCCCCATACATGTTATACAATATCAAGATTGAATTCTGGCATTTTGTCAAACAATTATCTGATTTCTTCAATAGATTAAAACAACATTCACAATATGATACAAGTGATTCAAAAGGAACTTCACCTTTGCAGTTCTGATACGCAGAGCTCTTTGTACCCAAAGTGTAACGTCTACTAAATTTTTTCACAAGATCCAAGAACAACCTAGGTTTAGTTAGAAAAATTCTAAAATAATTTTTTTTGAAAAGTGTGCCCGCATACAAGTTCGAAACTAAAATTTTCATGATAATGTTTCAAGTTCAATGATATTTAATAAATAACAATTTCCCATTTTAACCAATTATTAAGTCCACATTAAAAATAATAAGTAGATTTAGTCCAACCAAGGTTTAGTTCACTCTAAGTGTTAATTTAATAAACAATTAAATTCCTACTATAGTCAAATATTCCACAAATAAATAAATAACAAGGTCCATTTTACATGGGGTTAGAATAAACATCCCCTTACCCCATAAAGTGACCCCTTAAAGTTCAACTCATGTTTTAAAATTAAGACATTTAAATTAAAAGGGTAATTTCCACTCACCCACTCTCCACCTACTTTTTGTAGGGATGAAATATCATCCCTTGGGTGGATTAAATTTTGACCATTGATTTGGAAATAGGCAATCTAACCCTAAAGCATCCTTATGAAATTTTATTTCTCATTTCATTTGATTAATTTTCTTTCCATTTGTTTTGCAAGTTGAGGAGGAGGAAGAGAGGCCATTGGAGACCATCCCAAGCTTTTGGGGAGACATTGCAAGATCCAATATTTCTTTTGTTCACACCCTCTCCTAGGGTTTTAAAAGCATTTATTTAATTTATTTAGCTTAGTTTTCTTTGATTTGCCCAAAAGGGGTTGTGGGTTTTGCCCATTTTGATACATGGTTTTATTTGGTTTGCATCTTGATTTGGGTAGTGTAAACATATATGTATTTTTTATTTTTTTTATTCTACTTATTTTCCAATATTACAAACACAAAATAATAATAAAAGAAGCCAAAAATGTGATATATATATATATATATATATATATATATATATATATATATATATATATATATGTAATGGATAAAATTAAAAATTAAAAAAACCTGAAATAATTATAGATATTTTAAAAAAATAATGGATAAAATAAAAAATTAAAAATAAACTAGAAATGTGTGTGTGTGTGTGTGTGTGGGCGTGTGCGTGTGCCATAAGAAGGGTTAATACAAGCCGCACCACTTTACACAGTCCGTAAAAATGTGAAGTGCAGGTTTTAAAAAGGTAAGGGGGGCCACATGTTTTAAGGTAGGATAAAATTTGTATGGGGAAACAAATTAAAACAAATATTAAAATATAATGGGGTGGGGTAGCTTACCCCACCCCTACCACCATTTCCACTTAGCCTAAAATCACCTTAAGCACTTAAAAACAAAGTATGGCCATGGCTTTTTTTTTAGCCTTATTACCACTTTGTGTTTTATTTGAAAGTTTTAACATTATTTAAATTTTTACTCTATTTAATATACATAATTTTACTTAAACTTTATTCTACCTAATATATATAGTTTTATGTGTATTTTATTATGTGTGTTTGTGTGTGTATGTATTAAAATATTCCCTCTAATACTAAAATATCTTATTATTATTAATATTTTAAATATTGATATTATTATCAAAAGTGGTAAAGGAAATATAGCTTACTTACATTATCATTTTGTTATCTTAATAATTTGATAAAAAAAATAGTGTGGAAGGTAAGAGAGAGTACATTTCCTTTCCCTTAGCAATTTTGTAATAACCTGTAGTAAGTTTTAAATGAGAATTATATGCTATAATTTAGCGATTAGACTACTTTATTGACCAAATTAAAAAGAAATTGTAATTTAAGTTCCTTTCTGTCAACAATAAGGAAACTAAATTTTGCAATATATGCCTTTTAAGTAACACAATGAAATGTAATATTTCTTAATACAAGTTTCCAACATTTCACAAGAGAGTGTTTACAACAACATTTCCAATAATATATTTAGAACAAGAACAACATATTTTTGTGGGAACAAATCAACTTCAACGCAATGAAATATTTCCTCTATAAAAGTTTTCCTTTCCACATACATCATAACTTTCAAACAAGGATACTAAACTTTCTTTCCCATTTCAAAACTAATTCTCACAAATCTTTCTTTTTTCCTTTCAATATATAATACACTTCCATAGACACAAAGGAATACAATATGTTTATTTACAATATAAATACAATGTCGTTCACTTGATGTGGGAAGTTATGCAAAATATAAATGCAAGAATGAATACATTATTATAATTTATTCCACTCTAAGTGGGTAAAATACAAGGAAGTTTCACATGGTCATCAACAAGACTCCAATGCTCCAAACACCAAAAGGGTAGCTCCTCAAAAAGTTTTCTTGATTCACAACAAAATAGGGGGAGAGACAACGCTCTCTACCCAACCAAGATACCTAATGCAGAGGAGAAGCCATCCTCTCCATTGGCCCCTGAGCCCCAACCGCATTACAATAGGAGAAGATCTCAACTCATGTCAACTACTAGCTTCCACAATAATCGACAGATAATTTCACATTCATTCCATTTACATACAAAAACAACAACAACTCAACAAGAAGTAAACAACAAAGCAACAAGATCACAACGCTTATCAAGAAAGACAAAAGAGTAAGACCTATGGGGAGGCCACTTATGCCTCCCAATGGGAATGGGTGCCACCTAAAAGCCTCCAATGCAAAACACAATACCCCTAACAACTCTTATGCCTCCCTCAAGTACCCCTTATCCCTCCATTCACTCTTATGCCTCCCTCAACTCTTATGGCTCCCCCCAAATTAAGAACAATAAGAAAATGCAAGCATTTCTCATACTAGGTGGACACCCAACCCAAACTCCCTCCTCAAGAAAATAATCTCTTATGCCTCCCTCAATTAAACTCCCCATAGTCTCCTCACCACTCCCAACTTAGGCATTCTACCCATTCCCAACAAGCATTTCAAGAGATAACAACATTCAAAACAACATAAATATACATTCATATAACAAACAAGATAACATAATGCAAACAAAGGTGAAGCTCCTACCTTTCCATGGTAGAGCTTGCTCCAAGTATGAAGTCTCCAATCCCTCCAAAGATCAAGCAAGCATCCACAAGCTCCAAAAAAATTCCCACAAGTATAAAAAAGTTCCAAGAATCCACAACTCCTCTCAAAATCCTATTCCTCTCCAAAATATTCAAGAGACTAAAAATGAAACTTCCAACCCCAAAACAAAGCAAGAGGAATTCAAATAAATAGAGAAAAGAGAGTGAGGGATGATGTGGGTCCAAGTAGGATGCCACCTCCTTTCCCCTCCACTCCACATCATTTGGTCAACTTCATATTCCAATGCACCATTAATGAGTGGTTGAAAGAATTAGGCAAGCACCTTACACACTCCAACTAAGCCCACTCCCCCAAAGGATAAAATTAACTATTTGAAAGAAAGTGCAATTAATGTTTTACCCTTTTTATCTTCCCAAAAACACCTAAAAGACCCTATATTTGGCCTTCTAACCCATAGGTAGGGTTGGCATGGGGTTTTAAGAGGTGTGGGACAAGTTTGACTTGTCCCACAAGCTTTGAAATTTGGCCTATAAGGCCAAATTCGAGTTTCCCACGAGGGGTAGAGTGTGCTACACTCAAAACTCAAACACACATCAATCCACACAAAATCCCAAGACTAAATCAAGTTTAATAAATGAAAACTCTCTTTGGTCATATCCTTTAATTAGTTTAGGAAAAATTTAAATTAGTTTAATTAAGACACTACAACCCATGACTAATAAAGGGGTAAACTCCTATCCAAAGAATATGAATAATAACACAAGTAAAATTTCACTTACTAAGAGAAAACACATACTAACATAATAAAAAGGGAAAAATTAAAACAAAACAACACATGACCCCTAGGTAACAATTTTCCCCTAACCAAATAATTCTAACACACACACAATTACTTGTTGCCATGGTGACCTTAGCTGGATTCTTCTTGAATTCCAATGTTGTTGGTCTCCACTCCCTTGATATTGTTGTGAATATAATATACCTGCAGAACAGAGAATACCTCCTTCGGCCTGTTGGCCGCATTAAAACATTCATGCCAAATATACAATATAATCTAAAATAACGACACATGATTTTACTGTCATCTATGCAAGTATGATATCACTTACACTTTCTAGCACATTTCTATTCCACATTTCATTTATGTCAAAACGATAATCACATTAGTCCAATTATCAAGTTCTACTCAATATGATTAAACATATCACATGTCATAATTAAAGATAAATAACCATGTCAAAAGTATACAAATATCATCATCAAATGTCCACCAGTAGACCATATGCATCATATAAAGATCAAATCAATAACAGTCCAATGTCTATGATATCTACTAGCATGCTAAATCAAGAAGCCATAATAAATCCATAAGTGAAGTAATCAGTCTCGAAAACAACAAAACAAAATGGTGTCGAAGGGAAGTGGGCACTACAAGTCCCGTCAAAAAAGAGTATACAATAATGTCATCAACAAATTTTATAACACTAAAGATTTGCAAACCTCCACTACAATACTAATGTTTGGTTAATTTAAAATAAATTACCCATTTCCCAAAACAACCATATTTTAAGGCAACCCTTGGTAACACAGTCAACCGTCACACATAGATACAAACATAATTTATAAGTGACATTATCAAAACAAAACCTTCCGCTATGAATCCATAAGACTATCAAATGAAAGATGAGTTTTTTTTTTTTTTTCCGAAGATTAATCACATTTAAGGAAATTTCCATCACAAAATATTAAGGTAATTACGTGCATAAACCGACCAATATTAATTACTAGCGTTAACACTATAAAGGAGAAATAAAGAAAGTTAGGAAAAAATAGAAGAGTGCCATCAACAAAAATTCTGAGAGGGGGATTATACCAAAACTATTCTAGTGTCAGCGAGGTACTGGATTCGCACAAAGAAACCTCAAGCTTAGTTGATCCGAAAAGCTAGTTATGGTTCAAGTTGATAGGGATGGTCAAGGTACTTCCTGAGAATGGCTAAAACCCCAGAAATAAGATGAAAGATAATATAAGAGTCTAAACACGCGAGACGGAAAACACATTGCACATAAACCTTTTCATTCTAAAAGTTTTAATTCCAAAACTCTAAGCTGGCTAGCCCAAGCATTGATCACACTAATCCTACAACCTTCCTTTCTTGATGCCAAAAGGTTATGAAAGGGACTTGCAAAGGAGCTAACAAGAAGCGTCAAAAGACAAACTTGGGTGCTAGGGAGGGGCTTCATAGTTATCGTAAACTTACTTCCATGATATCAAAAATACTAGTTTGATCAACATAATAACTTTCAACTCAATCGCAGAGAAGAATAAATACATAAACAACAGATGAAGGTCTATCACTCGAGCAAGATAAACATAACACCCAGAGGAGAGGGCACACGCATCCTTTCGACCAACATACTGACAACGATAAAAGCTAAAACAAGAAGAAACAAGCAGAAAGGGAAATCTCCCATCATGACATCCAACTGACAAATCAATGCAAGGAAAAAGTGGTTCGATTTCACAATAATTTTAAATAAAATAGCAGTAGAAAAGTGTAGAAATATCTTGCCTTTTTCTCCAGATTCAATAGGTTTCAAGGACACAGCTCGGACCAGCAACAAAAAAACCAAGCCTAATTCCATTTTCTTCAAGCTCGTTGGGCGCCCAAACATCGACCATCTTCACGTTGGCACAGGTAGGAGTTCACGGCCAGGGTCGGCGTGTACCCTAATTCTTGTCGCAAATGACCCCAATTTTTGTTGAGTGTCGAATGGCTGTGTGAATTTCCGTTGTCTTAGATCTTGTCTCAGTGATGTTTTAGAACCTTCCCTCTCCTTCTTGTGTATCTCAGAGTCGTTAATGACACCTTTGTGTGTGGACTGTGTAATGTCCTGTGCATTAACCTATTTAAAGAAGGATATCACATCAATACGCCATTTCCGTATTCAATTTCATTATTGCCTCTGTGACCTTAGTTGACATTTATTGGTTTGACAATCTTACCTTGAGTTCATTTGATCTTTGACATAGTGGCTTGGTTTCAAGTCTTTATTCTGTCTTCGTGATTTCAATAAAGTGGTTGCAGTTATGATATGCTATCATATCTTGTGGTATCTTGTTGATATCATGTTAACTATATCTAAGGACTTCAATTTTTCCTAAGGTAAGACTTGACGTTTCTAAACAGTATAACCTAGACCTCGACTTTGACATAAACCACAACCTAGGCATTATATTAATCAAGACCCATGGAGTCAAGATCATTGTGAGATTTGACATGAAGCTATGTTTTGGACAATAACCGACTTCAATGTTAAAAGGAGATTTTAAAAGGGTCACAGATCCGACTGGAAACATAATGTTAAATTGGAATGTTAATGTGAATTTTGACTTTGTTTCCTTGGTTGGCTGGAGGTGGGTGCATTTAATAGCCACCTGCCATTGCATTGACAAAAAAACCCCCATCCTTCTTTGTGTTCAACTCTTTCTTGCTGGTGGCCGCACTTCCTCCTTCATTTATTATTTCTGATTTGCAAATCTTCTTGGTTTCTTGTTTGACTGCCTGCATATCCTTCTCTGACCATGTGAATTTTCCTTTTGTTGGACTGCAATGTGGAGTATGAGAGGCGTTTCTTCCTGGTTGTGTGGGCTAGAGAGGCCAGGAAAATCTTCTGTCATGGAATTTTTTTTTCTTCAGTGGTTCCTCCCTGCGATGCGTGGGTTCTTGATGAAGCTTCAAGCTAGTGAGCATAGGCATGTTACCTGTATTGTGCATTGATACAGAAGTTGCAAGAGCTTGACTAAACACTAATGGCACCAGCCGCAGCTCTGGAGCCATGATTAACCAGGCGGCAGGTATGTTGCAGTATATATGAAGCCTTTTTGCGCATGCTACCAGCACAGTGAGGTTGTCCAATATGTTGTCCTTCATGGACGATCTTGGGTGCATGCGAGAATGTGTTCTCTTGAAGATATCTGATACTCAAAACAGACTATGCGACAGTAGAGTGTTACCAGGCAGCACCTGCTTGCAGTATAGCACTCAGCAAAGGCTTCTCTATTGCACCTTGCAACATGTTTTAGGTTGTCCAACTCATGGCTAGTTATCTCGGGTTCAGCTAGCTGCAGAATGCATCCTCAGATTCAGAGTTTCTGGGACAGCGAAAGGAATGGCACCCAAACGCCTCGGCTTGCAACATATAAGGTATGCTGGATGTCTGGTTGCCATGATTCTGACATACTTTCGCATGTTTGATACTGCTGTTGAAGATGGTGTGGATGTGATTTCACTTTCTGTGGGCGGGGGTGATCTGCCATATTATCATAGTATTGCGTGATGGGTGCCTTTGGGGCAGGGAGAGATGGTGTGTTTGTGTCTACTTCTGTAGGAACATGAGAAAAACGTCCTGGAGGAGCTTTCTGTCACCAATCTCTCACCATGGGTGACAACAGTTGGGGCGGGGACTTTAGATAGGAAATTTCCCTGCAAACATCAGAGTAATTGGAAAATCGTCAGGGGAGTGTCTTTGTACAGTGGAAAGGCGTTGGGGTCTGATTTTTCCCCTTGATCTATGCTGGAGACCATCTCTATTGGAGAATGGTAGAGATAGCTATTCATCTTCACTTTGCAATGGAAAGGTCTCTGGACCCCAAAATGGTGAAAAGGAACAATCTGTGATGTCTGATAGGGGAAGAAATCCCAAAGTTACATTAAGGGGCTGAAGTGAGAAGGGCCAGAGGAGTTGGAATGATCCTTGCAAACAGTGAGTCAGATGGTGAAGGATAGTTGCAGATGCTCATGTATTGCCTGCAAGTGTTGTTGGAGGTTTTTGGAACCGCTTGGAGAAACTCTCTGCCTATATATAAAACATAGATTTGAGAAATGGAGCTTGAGTGCCCAACCTATAAAAAGGGGAGATTCGACCTTTGAGGATTGTTGTTGCTGTTCCGGGCGGTGTCCATGAAACCTTCTGAATCTGGAGAAAAAAGGCAAGATATTTCTACACTTTTCTACTGTTATTTTATTTAAAATTAAATCAAAATTGAACTACTTTTTCCTTGCATTGATTTGTCAGTTGGATGTCATGATGGGAGATTTCCCCTTTCTACTTATTTCCTTCTTGTTTTAGCTTTTATCGTTGTCAGTATGTTGGTCGAAAGGATGCGTGTGCCCTCTCCTCTGGGTGTTATGTTTCTCTTGCTCGAGTGATAGACCTTCGTCTATTTGTTTATGTATTAATTCTTCTCTGCGAACGAGTTGCAAGTTATTATGTTGATCAAACTAGTATTTTCGATATCATGGAAGTAAGTTTACGATAACTATGAAGCTCCTCCCTAGCACCCAAGTTTGTCTTTTGACGTTTTTTGTTAGCTCCTTCGCAAGTCCCTTTGATAACCTTTTGGCATCGAGAAAGAAAGGTTGTAGGATTAGTGTGAGCAATGCTTGGGCTAGCCAGCTTAGAGTTTTGGTATTAAAACTTGTAGAATGAAAAGGTTTGTGTGCAATGTGTTTTCCGTCTCACATGTTTAGACTCTTATATTATCTTTCATCTTGTTTCTAGGCTTTTAAGGCCATCCTCAAGAAGTACCTTGACCATCCCTATCAACTTGAACCATAACTAGCTTTTCGGATCAACTAAGCTCGAGGTTTCATTGTGTGAATCCAGTACCTCGTTGACACTAGAATAGTTTTGGTCTAATCCCCCTCTCAGAATTATTGTTGATGGCGCTCTTCTATTTTTCCTAACTTGCATTATTTCTCCTTTGTAATGTTAACGCTATTAATTAATATTGGTCGGTTTTATGCACGTAATTACCTTAATATTTTGTGATGGAAATTTCCTTAAATGTGATTAATCTTCGGGAAAAACTCATCTTTCATTTGATAGTCTTATGGATTCATAGCGGAAGGTTTTGTTTTGATAATGTCACTTAGAAATTATGTTTGTATCTATTGTGTGACGGTTGACTGTGTTACCAAGGGTTGCCTTAAAATATGGTTGTTTTGGGAAATAGGTAATTTATTTTAAATTAACCAAACATTAGAATTGTTGTGGAGGTTTGCAAATCTTTAGTGTTATAAAATTTGTTGATGACATTATTGTATACTCTTGTTTGATGGAACTCCCTTCTTCTCTCGCGTGTTTGCTACTAGCCTGTAAGACATTGGCCCTTCTTGAATGATTGGAAAATCTTTGTAGTTAATGGTCAAAACTAGTATTCTTTGCCTTCGCTTCGAAACTTATGTTGTGTGTATACTCTATTTGATTTCCGGTTTGAAACTCAATTATACATGGCTTTTTGTGTTAATTTTTGAAACCCGTGGTTCCCCTTTCTTGGGCCGATCAACTCTTGTTCTTTTAGAAATATATTATTTTAGCCTATGCGTTTGGTACCTTTGATAAATTTCTAGATGGTTGGTATATATATCAAATCTCAATCTTGTAATTATTGTTTAATTACTTACTTGATGGGAATTTTGTTTTTTGCTAGATTGTTTATTTCTCCTTATAGGGCCAAGGGCCATTCTCATACGATTGCTATACTTTCGTTGCTTTTACTCCTAACTGAAGTACAAGGTCTTCTCCTTCTTTGATTGGCATGATGGAGACTTTATTATAACTTGATGTGTTGATAGTGTTTAGAGGTTTGACCCAATTCTTGTAATAAAGTGCTTCCTTTTGTGGTATTGTTAGATAATAGTTATGGTGGTTTTGTGTAGCCTTATCTTGCTCAGTTCTCGCGAACTGACTCTTGTGGAAAAAAATTTGTTGCAGATGGATTTTGCGAGTAGATGAGGGATAGACTTGTAGATTTTTACATCAACCTCAGTTGAGAAGTTATTTTGCATGAATCCTTTTTATATTGTTCAACTATTGATAACATCTAGTGGAAAATTTAGAAGAGGATCAATGTCTTAGTATTTTGTATCGTGGATTATGTCGTCTTAACTTTGGAACCTTGAATTGTCTGTCTATCTTGGAAAATATAAGAAAAGTTGGATTACCGCTTGTTAAGTGACCTTAATGGATTATCGGTATTCTAAGAGTTGATGTAACCTTTTTTCGTTTTGTAAATGAATATTGTTAAACTTTATCCCTACGATTAAATGTTGAGTTAAATCTTTCTAAGACTTAGTAATAGTGTGTTATAAGTAAAATAAAATGGGTTGTTTAATACTTATAGAAGTTAAACTAAAATTTATATTGCAAATAAATTGGTGTAGAGGTGACCAACTTGAGAGCATGTAATTCCATAAGTGATCAAAGATGAAACTATCCTTGTTAAGTAACATTATATAACTTGATATCCCTAGCTACACTAATGAACACTATCCCTTTCTTGGTGAAATTCTTAAACGAACTTAATGGAAATCTATGGGTTAGTTCTGGAAGATAATAAGATTTAATAAGCAGGAGATAACACTTTAGAAACCACGCAATCTATCTCTTAGCCATTGGATGGTAAATTGTTTTATTTTTATAAAACTCATTTAGTAAACCCTAAGTAAAATCTTTAATAATTCTGGTTAAGTTTTCAAGTTTCAATTATATCTTGGTAATAGCTAATGAGGCCTTGAAGATGATTTCAACTCAACCTTCTCCCTCTAACCTTTTTCCAAGGTGCCTTGTCTTTCTTCTCTTAAGTATGTTGAACGCAAACCCATGTTGTCATATGGGCATGAACAAGTTCTAGTAGCGTAAGTGTAAATAGATGGCCTTGTGGAATTAAATTCCCCCTTTCTCTAAATAAACGAATTAAGCAAATAAATGTCATAATAGAGAAGATTTAAAGATGATTACTCAGTGTAAAAAGAATAAACTTAGCTTGGTAAGATGAATTGTATGAATCATATCTTGAGCCTCCTTGAAAACGTAAGCTAAGAATTGCAAGATGTCTTTTTAAAAATAAATAACCCTCAAGAATATCTCATTGTGGTTGGCCCTATTTGTTAGAGTGTTCTGTCGTTGGACTTCTATGTTGTCTGGTCAAAAAAAAAAAAAGTGTATTATCCTTTTGGGTGTGAACGTTTCCGTGCTGACCTTGTGGTCATCCCCGTAACAAGTGGTTCCTAGAGTTGGTTGTAACTTTGTGACGACATGTTGTGTCGTGTTATGTGTCGAAGCAAGTCAAAAAGAAAATTATCCTGTCTTTTACTGTGTTGTTTGTGTGTGTGTTTTTTTTGGGTCGTTACACTTGGTATCAGAGCATAGGTTCATGCTCTCGAACCTATGGGCCGGATTGGTGTTGTATGGTGATGTTACATGATGGTGATGGTGTTACATGATACTGTTTCATGGAGATGATGGTATTGCATGATGATGGTTTATATTGGAAGAGTAATGTGCTTTAAGCGTGATGTGATCCATTGTCGTAATTGTGATATTGTGAACGCACATGATGTGTATGTCACTCAGTGCGTGTTTGTTATCATGTTGATATGTTGGGGATGGGAGTATTCTCTCTCCTTCTTGTGGATTCTATGAAGAGTTCACGTGTGAATTATTGTTTGTGATGTGTGAAAAGAATTATAATGTGGATGACGTAGTGTTGGAGCATTGTGACATATTGTGATATGTAGGTGTATCAATGTGTTGTATGACTAGATTGATGTTAAAAGAGATGAGTTGTATCATGATGTTTTTACCATGTTCTGAAGAAATGTGTGTACCACCTTGTTATGTAGCAATGGATGTTATGTTGTGATGTACTATGTTCATCGTATGTATGATTTGTGCAAATATGTAATGCTTCATGTTGTGATTTGGGGTCATACGGTGAGTGTATGAACCCTATCGTATGGTGATTGCACTTTGGGTGCAGAATGTGGTAAAGTGATGTGTTACACTCAGTGAATGTATGATTGTGATCTACCTTGTATATGTACCACCATTGTGTTGGTGATGTAGTTACATGTTATGTTGTGAACCTTACGCTAACCGACCCTGAGGGAAATCGGTAGAAGTGTATGTTGAGAGTGAGGAATGGTGTACCATGGGTCAATAACTCGAGCCAAAATTTGGTTTAGTAGATAACAACCTGTGACTCTTTCCTCTCTCCCTATGTGGTTGTATGTATGCAACCTAAGTGCAACTATGACTATGTTTAGCCTTGTCGAAGTGGTGGCGGGATGATTCAGATAGAGGTGATGACAGTTGTATTGTTGATATGTATTTTACAAGCTGAGGCTTGATGTTCCGAGTGCTAGCAACTCGTTGAGTACCCCTTTGGTGGCCAGATAAGGCCACACAGTTATCGTAATGTGACATTATTATAAGTTGATTTTATTCGTAAATTGAGCTTTTTTTTACTTTATTTTGTAAGGACCAGCAACTTTTCTTGATTGCCATGCTTTACAATTTTGGGCATTTCCTTGGTTTATGGCACTAACATGTGGATTTTGATACTAACTATGGCTATTTGGCCATTTATTTTGCTTGATTTTGGGTCTTCTTTTAAAATTGGAATTTTTACCGCCTTGCCCAAGGCTTGTACTTTGCCACTTGGCACTTAGATTGGATTGTTGTGCTGGTTCTATTGTCGTGATGTGTGGAATAGGGTCATGGGATGCACCATGGAATGGTTGGACCTATTGACCCGCTTCGTTGTATGGGGTACGCCCCAAGGAGTTACAGATAACTAGCGGGTTGTTGAACCACGCGTTATTATGTCACTTGGGTTAGGAGTGTTCAAACTCTATGTGTCTTAGGCCATAGGGTCAACCGGCCTCCTTGAGGGAGGCATAAGAGTTTGAGGGAGGCATAAGAGACTTGAGGGAGGCATAAGAGTTTGAGGGAGGCATAAGAGACTTGAGGGAGGCATAAGAGTTTGAGGGAGGCATAAGAGACTTGAGGGAGGCATAAGAGTTTGAGGGAGGCATATGATATTTGTGTGTATGGTTGATGTTTCGGGATATATGTTGAGTTATTGTGATGTTTTGGTAGTGGTATTTTGATGTATGTGTTACTCATGTCAGATGGATATGTGTTGTGATGTTGTGGATATGTCATTGATTCCCTTGTGGACACTATGTACCTATAGCATTTGTTTGGTGTTATGTGAATTTTTCATCGATGCAAATTGAGGAAATGTCTGGTGGATTGTAGTACTCTTTTGTTTGATTATTTGGTATGTCAGTCATTGATGTGTGTCGAGTACTATGTTATGTGGACTGTGCCTATTCCATTCCGTATTTGAGTAACCTTTTGTGGTGTAATACAATCACGAAGTATATACTTGGGTGCTTGTGAATCTGTAGTGTCTTGTCTGAACCTGATAGGGTGTTGTGTTAGCAGTTCATGATTGGGCACCCACAATAAGGAATAAACCAAAACTCTTCAATGATGAAATTTTAAAAGAAATTAAACTAAGAATAATGCTAATGGAAAGGAACTAATAAATAATAAATAAGAGGGAACTGCCAATCTTCACAGAACATTGAAAGTTAAAATTTCTACCAAATGTTCCTAAGGCTACCCTGTGGCCGTGCTTTAATCAACTAAAATTTTAAACCATAGGGTGTACTTTCTCCTGTACCTGTTCTTGATTGTGAACCATTTATTTTTTTGCTGTGTTATGTCGCATCGAGGATGATGCTTTTCTTAAGGGGAGGAGAATGTAATGCCCCGTTCGGCGTGTACCCTAGTTCTTGTCGCAATGACCCCTTTTTGTTGAGTGTCGAATGGCTGTGTGAATTTCCGTTGTCTTAGATCTTGTCTCAGTGATGTTTTAGAACCTTCCCTCTCCTTCTTGCGTTCTCAAGTCGTTAATGACACCTTTGTGTGTGGACTGTGTAATGTCCTGTGCGTTAACCTATTTAAAGAAGGATATCACATCAATACGCCATTGCCGTATTCAATTTCGTTATTGCCTTGTGACCTTAGTTGACATTTATTGGTTTGACAATCTTACCTTGAGTTCATTTGATCTTTGACATAGTGGCTTGGTTTCAAGTCTTTATTCTGTCTTCGTGATTTCAATAAAGTGGTTGCAGTTATGATATGCTATCATATCTTGTGGTATCTTGTTGATATCATGTTAACTATATCTAAGGACTTCAATTTTTCCTAAGGTAAGACTTGACGTTTCTAAACAGTATAACCTAGACCTCGACTTTGACATAAACCACAACCTAGGCATTATATTAATCAAGACCCATGGAGTCAAGATCATTGTGAGATTTGACATGAAGCTATGTTTTGGAAAATAGCGACTTCAATGTTAAAAGGAGATTTTAAAAGGGTCACAGATCCGACTGGAAACATAATTTAAATTGGAATGTTAATGTCTTTTGACTTTGTTTCCTTGGTTGGCTGGAGGTGGGTGGCTTTAATAGCCACCTTCCATTGCATTAAAAAACCCCCATCCTTCTTGGCGTGTTCAACTCTTTCTTGCTGGTGGCCGCACTTCCTCCTTCATTTATTATTTCTGATTTGCAAATCTTCTTGGTTTCTTGTTTGACTTCCTGTTTATCCTTCTATGACCACGTGAGATTTTCCTTTTGTTGGACTGCGTGTGGTGTGTGAGAGGCGTTCTTCCTGGTTGCGTGGGCAGAGAGGCCAGCAAAATCTCTGTCATGGCATTTTTTTTTCTTCCTTGTACCTCCCTGCGCGCGTGGGTTTTGATGAAGCTTCAAGCTAGTGAGGTAGGCATGTTACCTCCACTTTCATTGGGTGATGCGAGGTGTGTTCTTTTCATTTGTTGAATCCACAGCAACAACCTGCAACAATGATTAACCAGGTGGCAGGCATGTTGCAGTATGGCAGAAGCCTTTTTGAGTGTTTCTAGCAAGCAGGTTGTCCAACTATGTTGTTTTCTGTTCTGTATCGAATGCATCCTCTGATTCAGGTTTCTCCTTCAAGATATTTTTATCAAAATCAACTATGTGACAATGAGAGTGTTACCAGGAGACCTGATGAAGTTTATTGCAAAGATTCTCTATTGAAACCTTACTATGTTTTACGATGTAACTCATGGAAGAGGATCTCATAGAGGCGGATCTGTTTCATATCAGAGTTGCACAGCGAAAGGAATGGCACCCAAAGCTCGGCTTGCAACATATAAGGTATGTTGGATGTCTAGTTGCTATGATTCTGACATACTTTCTGCGTTTGATACTACTGTTGAAGATGGTGTGGATGTGATTTCACTTTCTGTGGGCGGGGGTGTTGTGCCATATTATCTTGATATTATTGCAATGGGTGCCTTTGGGGCTGGAGAGGGGTGTGTTTGTGTCTACTTCTGCAAGCAACGAGGGTCCTGGGGAGCTGTCTGTCACCAATCTTTCACCATGGGTGACAACAGTTGGGGCGGGGACTTTAGACAGGGATTTCCCTGCAAACATCATTTTGGGTAATGGGAAAATCGTCAGGGGAGTGTCTTTGTACAGTGGAAAGGCGTTGGGGTCTGATTTAGTCCCCTTGATCTATGCTGGAGACATCTCTGTTGGGAATGATAGAGATAGCTATTTGTCTTCCCTTTGCATGGAAAGGTCTCTGGACCCCAAAATGGTGAAAAGGAAAATTGTGATGTGTGATAGGGGAAGCAATCCCAGAGTTGCAAAAGGGGCTGAAGTGAGAAGGGCCGGAGGAGTTGGAATGATCCTTGCAAATAATGAGTCAGATGGTGAAGGGCTAGTTACAGATGCTCATGTATTGCCTGCAAGTGTTGTTGGGGTTTATGGAACCGTTGGAGCTCTCTACCCAGGCTAAGCATAGACGAGAATGGAGCTTGAGTGCCCAGCCTATAAAAAGGGGAGATTCGACCTGAGGATTGTTGTTGTTGTTCCGGGCGGTGTCCATGAAACCTTCTGAATCTGAAGAAAAAAGGCAAGATATTTCTACACTTTTCTACTGTTATTTTATTTAAAATTATTGTAAAATCGAACCACTTTTTCCTTGCATTGATTTTTCAGTTGGATGTCATGATGGGAGATTTCCCCTTTCTGCTTGTTTCTTTTTGTTTTATATTTTATCGTTATCAGTATGTTGGTTGAAAGGATGCATGTGCCCTCTCCTCTGGGTGTTATGTTTCTCTTGCTCGAGTGATAGACCTTCGTCTGTTGTTTATGTATTTATTCTTCTCTGCGATTGAGTTGCTAGTTATTATGTTGATCAAACTAGTATTTTCGATATCATGGAAGTAAGTTTACGATAACTATGAAACACCCTCCCTAGCACCCAAGGTTTGTCTTTGACGTTTTTTGTTAGCTCCTTCGCAAGTCCCTTTGATAACCTTTTGGCATCGAGAAAGGAAGGTCGTAGGATTAGTGTGATCAATGCTTGGGCTAGCCAGCTTAGAGTTTTGGTATTAAAACTTGTAGAATGAAAAGGTTTGTGTGCAATGTGTTTTCCGTCTCGCATGTGTAGACTCTTATATTATCTTTCATCTTGTTTCTAGGCTTTTAAGGCCATCCTCAAGAAGTACCTTGACCATCCCTATCAACTTGAACCATAACTAGCCTTTCGAATCAACTAATCTCGAGGTTTCTTTGTGCGAATCTAGTACCTCGTTGACACTAGAATAGTTTTTGGTCTAATCCCCCTCTCAGAATTGTTGTTGATGGCGCTCTTCTATTTTTCCAAACTTGCTTTATTTCTCCTTTGTAGTGTTAACGCTATTAATAAATATTGGTCGGTTTTATGCACTTAATTACCTTAATATTTTGTGATGGAAATTTCCTTAAATGTGATTAATCTTCGGGAAAAACTCATCTTTCATTTGATAGTCTTATGGATTCATAGTGGAAGGTTTTGTTTTGATAATGTCACTTAGAAATTATGTTTGTATCTATTGTGCGACGGTTGACTATGTTACCAAGGGTTGCCTTAAAATATGGTTGTTTTGGGAAATGGGTAATTTATTTTAAATTAACCAAACATTAGTATTGTTGTGGAGGTTTGCAAATATTTAGTGTTATAAAATTTGTTGCTGACATTATTGTATACTTTGGTGTGACGGAACTCCCTTCTTCTCTCGCGTGTTTGCTACTAGCTAGTAAGACTTTGACCCTTCTTGGATGATTGGAAAATCTTTGTAGTTAATGGTCGAAACTAGTATTCTTGCCTTCGCTTCGAAACTTATGTAGTGTGTATACTCTTATTGATTTCCGGTTTGAAACTCAATTATACATCGCCTTTTGTGTTAATTTCTTAAACCCGTGGTTCCCCTTTCTTGGGCCGATCAACTCTTGTGCTTTTAGAAATATATTATTTTAGCCTATGCATTTGGTACCTTTGATAAATTTCTAGATGGTTGGTATATATATCAAATCTCAATCTTGTAATTATTGTTTAATTACTTACTTGATGGGAATTTTGTTTTTGCTAGATTGTTTGTTTTCTCCTTATAGGGCCAAGGGCCATTCTCATACGATTGCTATACTTTCGTTGCTTTTACTCCTAACTGAAGTACAAGGTCTTCTCCTTCTTTGATTGGCATGATAAGGATTTTATTATAACTTGATGTGTTGATAGTGTTTAGAGGTTTAACCCAATTCTTGTAATAAAGTGCTTCCTTTTGTGGTATTGTTAGATCATAGTTATGGTGGTTTTGTGTAGCCTTATCTTGCTCAGTTCTCACGAACTGAATCATGTGGAAAAATTTGTTGCAGATGGATTTTTACGAGTAGATGAGGGATATACTTGTAGATTTTTACATCAACCTCAGTTGAGAAGTTCTTTTGCATGAATCCTTTTTATATTGTTCAACTATTGATAACATCTAGTGGAAAATTTAGAAGAGGATCAATGTCTTAGTATTTTGTATCGTGGATTTTGTCGTCTTAACTTTGGAACCTTGAATTGTCTGCCTATCTTGGAAAACATAAGAAAAGTTGGATTACCGATTGTTAAGTGACCTTAATGGATTATCGGTATTCTATGAGTTGATGTAAACTTTTTTCGTTTTCGTAAATGAATATTGTTAAACTTTATCCCTGCGATTAAATGTTGAGTTAAATCTTTCTAAGACTTAGTCATAGTGTGTTATAAGTAAAATAAAATGGGTTGTTCAATACTTATAGAAGTTAAACTAAAATTTATATTGCAAATAAATTGGTGTAGAGGTGACCAACTTGAGAGCATGTAATTCCATAAGTGAGCAAAGATGAAACTATCCTTGGTAAGTAACACTATATAACTTGATATCCCTAGCTACACTCATGAACACTATCCCTTTCTTGGTGAAATTCTTAAACGAACTTAACGGAAATCTATGGATTGTTCTGGAAGATAATAAGATTTAATAAGCAGGAGATAACACTTTAGAAACCACGCAATCTATCTCTTAGCCATTGGATGGTAAATTGTTTTATTTTTATAAAACTCATTTAGTAAACCCTAAGTAAAGTCTTTAATAATTCTGGTTAAGTTTTCAAGTTTCAATTATATCTTGGTAATAGCTAATGAGGCCTTGAAGATGTTTTCAACTCAACCTTCTCCCTCTAACCTTTTTCCAAGGTGCCTTGTCTTTCTTCTCTTAAGTATGTTGAACGCAAACCCATGTTGTCATATGGGCATGAACAAGTACTAGTAGCGTAAGTGTTAATAGATGGCCTTGTGGAATTAAATTCCCCCTTTCTCTAAATAAACGAATTAAGAAAATAAATGTCATAATAGAGAAGACTTAAAGATAATTACTCAGGGTAAAAACAATAAACTTAGCTTGGTAAGATGAATTGTATGAATCTCATCTTGAGCCTCCTTGAAATACGTAAGCTAAGAATTGCAAGATGTCTTTTTAAAAATAAATAACCCTCAAGAATATCTCATTGTGGTTGGCCCTATTTGTTAGAGTGTTCTGTCGTTGGACTTCTATGTTGTCTGGTAAAAAAAAAAGAAAAAAAAAAAAGTGTATTATCCTTTTGGATGTGAACGTTTCCGTGCTGACCTTGTGGTCATCCCCGTAACAAGTGGTTCCTAGAGTTGGTTGTAACTTTGTGACGACATGTTGTGTCGTGTTATGTGTCGAAGCAAGTCAAAAAAAAAATTATCCTGTCTTTTACTGTGTTGTTCGTGTGTGTGTTTTTTTTGGGTCATTACAGTACACATGCAATTGCTAGTTACTATTACTATTGTAGTTTTGAATTTTCACATCTCTCATTTTTTTCCTTAGTTCTTGTGATAATGTTATTCATATAATTAAAATATTCTTAATTCCAAACCACCTTGTAATGGAATAAAAGGATTCTTTCTTGCTATTTAAGCATAACAATTATTTAGTAGGATTCTTTATGTTTCACATTCTTAATTGATGGTTTTATTGAAATGAATTTTAGAACATGTGGTAAGGTGTTTTATGTGGTGTTTTATAACACTGAAAACATGATATATGGATCATTTATTGCATTTTAGTCATATATGCATGTTTATTGTTTAGAAAACATGTATTATAAAATTTAACGGAGAAAAAAAGAGTTTTGGAATACTTATATTTAAATAACAATAAAAAAATGGTGTTGATGGAAATACTCATCAAAGATTAGTATTTTCTTGATAATTTTGCAATAGTTAAAAATAATTGAGAAAGGTTAACCAAATTAATTTTTGAGTTATTAGAAAATCAATATATTTACATCTTTTTATCAGCACTACTTTAACATGGGAGATCTAAGAAGACAATTTCAATATATACAAATATTCAATTTTTTTAATAAGATCAATTTAATATGTTGATGAGAGTTTATATATATATATATATATAAGAAGACGATTTCAATATATACAAATATTCAATTGTTTTAATGAGATCAATTTAATATGTTGATGAGTTAATATTAATTTCCCTCTCTCTCTCTCTCTATATATATAATGAATGAATAAAAAAATATTTCATTTTATTGTACACAACGATAATATTTTTGACATGTTCAAAATTATAATCTAAATGTTAATAAAGTTCTTATTGATATTATTATTTAAAAGTTTGAAATTGTTAACTAACTATAGTTGAAGTTTATCTATTTTAAATAAGTTTATAATAAGCTGTACTTAATATTTTAATGTTTTCACTGATAAACAACTAATTTCTCATGAAAAAGGTGAAATTTAACCCAACCATTGCCATTTCTTTCATATTTAGAATAACTTGAATTTCACTCCGTGGAAATGATCATTTCTTTCAAATTTAGAATAACTTGAATTCCATGAGAATAGTTTTACCCAATCATAGATTAACTTGAATTGCACTCCATTCGATTAGTTGTTATCATTTCTTAGATATCGACTAACTTGAATTCAACTCCAATTAAAAACAAGGGAGATTTTTAGGGAAGCTGGTGAACATATTAAACTTTGTTAAGACTTCTGTGTATGGACGAAATATATATCAAACTTCCCTGGAGTGGTTAAGCGGAACAGACTTTCGGGCATCTATAAAATCGCATGCGCTCCAGACGCATATCAATCATCACTAACAGTTTCGAAACTCGGTGTAATTGTCTTCCATTTCGAGTTTTTCTGCACAGGATATCAACTGTTTTTCTCCACTGCTTATGATGTTTCTCAACATATTGCTTTTATTCTTTTTAACTTGTCTTTTGAAGACGACTTCCGCGATCGATGCTCCTCCATCGGTGGATTGCGAAAAGCATGGCCTTAGCAGATGTGAAATCTTCAACTACCAAGGCTATTGGGAAGACCGTAAAGAATGCGAGGCAGCCTACGCGGCATTGCCCAGATCAGAAGCCGAGCTCGTCCATGCTGTTGCGGTGGCGGTGAAAAAACAGCAGAAGATTAGAGTAGTGAGCCGCATGGGGCATTCCCTGCCCAAGTTAGTCTGTCCAGGGCGGGAGGGGCTTATCATTGACACCCAGAACTATGATTCTGTAATTGCAATCAACAAGACTGCAATGACAATTACTGTGCAAGCCGGAACCCAGATGCGAGACGTGATGGAGGAAGCTGCAAAACACGGCTTGGCTGTTCCCGCCATGATCCTCTGGAACGGAGTCTCCGCCGCCGGGGTTATTTCCACGGGAGCACATGGCAGCGGTCTCGTCGGGAAAGGCAGCGGCGTTTATGAATATGTGGTGTCGATGAGATTAGTAATCCCTGCGTCTCCCTCGGAAGGGTACGCGAAGGTGATCACCTTAACAGAAGCAGACGAAGAAATGAAAGCGGCGAGAATATCTCTGGGAACTCTTGGAGCCATTTCAGAAATAACCTTCGCGTTGAGGCCAATGTTAAAGCGCTCTGTTTCCTTAGCCGTGAGAGACGATAAGGATCTTGAAAAGGAAGTGGAGCGTTTCATGAGGGCTTATGAATTTGCGGATATAGACTGGGTTCCATCGCATGGAAAGGCTGTTTTTGGGAAGAAATATGGCGTTCCAGTTGATGTTCCTGGAGAAGGGGAATACGCTCTTCTAAGAGGTTCCAATGTTAGCGACGTCGAAGAGGATGCATATCAGTGTGAGTACAGACATTCTTTCCCCTCTTATATATTTTTGAACGTCTATCATTATCGCATCCTTACTATCATTATTTTCCAAATATTCTTATCTTTATATTTTTATGAAGTATTCATTCGAACGTTAATTTTTAATATAGTCTTTCTCAAGCTATTGGTTTGAATACGTTGATACTAACAATCATTTTTTTTTTATCTAGATGACAAATATCTATCTACACATGATGTGGATTCAATATGCAACTTACTTGAAACTGAAAGAATCTCATCTGTTGCTAAAGGAAATGGATTCTTAAATGATGGAATCCTCTTCACAGGGTATCCAGTGATCGGATATAACCATCGTATGCAATCATTTGGAGGTTGTCAAGGAAATGGTACCAATAATAATCTTGAATACCCTAAACATTTAAATAAAAATGATATTATTTGTACTTGGGACCGTAGAGTGCATACCACTATGACCTTTGATTTGCAGCTGAGAGTACCCATGTCTCGTATTATCAATGTAATTGAAGATATAAAGAAGCTTAGGGATTTGAATCCCCAAAAGTTGTGTGATGTAGCTAGCATACTAATGCGCTCTATTAAACAATCTAAGGCATATTTGGGACCTAGTGAGGATGTGGTAACGATAGAATTTATGACCTATCGTGCAAAGGAGCCGAATACACCTAGGTGGAATGAAGACATATTTGAGGAGATCGAGCAAATGGTTATTGAAAAACATGGAGGGGTATTACATTGGGGGAAATCAGGAGGTTATTTGTTTGAAAAGTTGGTAAAAAGATTTGTTAACTTTAGAAAGTTTCTAAAAGTGAAGGAGAGATTTGATCCACATGGAATTTTTTCTAATGACTGGACAAATGGTTTATTTGGGAAAGAATTGGAGGAGTTCAGAGATGGTTGTGCACTAGATAAAACTTGTAAGTGCAAGGTAGACACTCATTGTGCTCCTCAAAAGGGATATTTATGTAAACAAGGGATAATATGGGAAAATGCTCGTGTTTGTAGGAAAATCAATTGACTTTTTTCCCCTTTGAAAAAGTCACAATAATTATAGATTTCCAAATCTATGTATCAAAATAAAGACATCGATATTCATTTACATGATTCCACATTTAAATATTTGAACTTATAAGTGTCCCATGATATTTTCATGAAATTTAACTTCTTTGTCCTATAATTCAATTGAAATATTATTTAATTTATGCTAGAATGTTTTTCGTTAAACCTCCATTAAATTTAATGTTGTGTCCATATTATAATAGTTCATAATCTTTACGATACTATATATTGCATAATTTTTTACATAAATATTTATATACTTTTTAGATTTTAGTTTTTTAAACTCTTCATAAAAAAAGTTTCTCTTTGTATGAACTGTTAATCTATCGGTATAAATATCTTAAATATAAATATTTAAAATATGTGAGAGATATCAATTTTGAGGTGCTTACTTCACTTATGTGAAAAAATTAATATAGACATTTCAAGATTGATATCTTTCTATCTATTTTAAATAGTTGTATTCAAGATATCTATACTAGTATATTATAAGTATAACAAAATAAATAAAATATACAAAAAATTAAATCTAATAGAATAAATATAACTATCTAAAATACACTAAGCAGTGAGAATATATTTGGGCTAAGGATCTTCAAAAAGAAGTGGAGCATTTTGTGAGGGCTTATGAATTTACAGATATAGATAGGGACGAATTAAGGGATTTGAACCTCTAGGAAATTCTAAAGCTAATTTTGTCTATAAAAAAATAAGATCTATAGTAGAAAAAATAATAAACCATGACCAAATATAGTATTATTTAATATGTTATGCCTCTATCATCTGAGAAAAACTTCCTGATAGTTGTTCTGTAACTACTGCTTCTTGAAAACCGAAGTTAATTATATAACATATAGTCTATCGTAATCCTTAATCTCAATTATTTTTTCATGTGTTCTTTACATATTCATCATTCTTGATCTCTCTTCCAAAAAAACATCCAAGACTTCAAAACAATACAAATTATGAAAAATACGTGAGTATGAATTAAATTTAAGAATCCTACAACAAAGGAACTTGCATAAATATTTGAGGCATCCTAAACATCATATTCTTAATACAATTATTTATTTTTAATTTCATTTTCAATTAAGTGGATTGAATTGATATGTAAGATTGGACACTAATTGCTACTAACATATATGAAACTAATAAAGTAATCTACTCTTCATAAAAAGTATATTAAATTAGCACCCCTAATTGTTAGCGCCCTAGCCAGTTGCCTAGTTTTTCTAGGCCTTAATATCGCTTTGGATAGAGAGTGGGTTCCATCGCATGGAAAGGTTTTTTTAATGAAGAAATATGGTGTTCCAGTTGATGTCGGAGGAGAAGGGAAATACACTCTTTTGAGAGGTTCTAAGGTTAAAAATGTCGAAAAGGATGCATATATTAGTGTTATTAGACACAATTTCCCCCCTTATATGTATCATTTGGAAATTCAATCATTATTGCACTATTAAATTAAACCTTAGTTTTATATGTTTTTCTTTAATATATAAAATTTTATATGTATTACATAATATTTAATTGATTTTAAAAAATATTTATCCCCTCTTAATTTTATAAAATTATTTTTCTTATATTTTTATCCTTACTTTTTTTATTGAATTTTTTTTCATTACATCCTTAATTAATTTTTAATTCAAATGTTAGTTTTCAATACAGTCATTTGTGTTTCAGGATATTATATTGTGATCAACATTAATGAAAATTTTTCTTTTTTTATTTTGATGAAAATAATGTCTACAAAATATGTGGATGTGATATGCAACTTATTTGAAAACAAATCAATTTCACATGTTGTTAAAGGTAATGCATTTTTAAATGATGGGATTCACTTCACATGTTTAGTGATTAGATACAACCACTACATGCAAGATGTCAATGAAATGGTACAAATAGTAGCCATGAACATCCTAAGCATTAAAATAAAAATGATACTATTTGTATTTGGGACAGTTAAGTGCATACCACTATAAACTTTTATTTACAACTGAGAGTAGCCATGTCTTGTATCATTACTGTAATTGAAGACATAAAGTAGATTATGGATTTGAAGTCCATAAAATCTATGTGATGTAGTTGGTATATTGAGATGCTTTATCAAAAAATCTCAAGCATATTTGAGACCAGCCAAATATTTTTCATCGATAGATTTGATGACGTATCGAGCAAGGGAACCAAACACACCTTAGTGGAATGAAGATGGTTTCGAGGAAATTCAGAAAATTATTATTGAAAAGCATGGAGGAGTATTTTATTGGGGAAAATCATGTGGCTACTTGTTTGGAGGGCTTGTAAAAAGTGGTGTTAAATTTTTAAAAAATTATAAAATTGAATGAGAGATCGTATTTACATTAAATTTTTATCAATGAATGGTCAAATGAATTTTTTGGGAAAGAAGTGGAGAATTTTAAAGACTTAACAGCCGCTAAAACACACATAAATACAACACTGAAAACTCAAATAATGTTTTTTTTTGACTTACTTGGAGTTTACACGTCAACATAGGTGACCAGAAGGGGCTACGACAAACTATTAATAATCTTGACACAACATTGACCACATAGGCAAAAAGGAAACATAAAACACCCCACATGAACAATCCAATTTTCTCTTCACCAAGACACAATGTAAAAGTACAACCAAAGTACTCAGTTATAAATAAGGACATCCAACAGAGAAAAATAGTTAAGGTTATTTATTTACTAAAAAATTATTTCAAAAATTGAGTTATAATCTAGAAGATTCATGTTATGATTCGAGCAACTCTTCTTACAAAGGTGAACTTATTTTTTTATACTATTGACTGATTAGCTTAAGATCAAGTTTTATGAAGGAGAATCATTCTATAATATGTCAATAACTTGCTTAATTCGTTGATTTAAGAACATTTTCCATTTATCACAAGGTTAATTAGTCTTACTCAAGGACACTAAAATTGTTTCCACACCTCTATTGCACAGGTGGAAAGCACCGACTCCGATTGGGAGAGGATATTGTTTTAGGTTTGGAAAAATAATCTTTTTTTTTTGTGTGCAAGGATCAAAATTTTAACATCACTTAAGAAATATTACAATGAACCATGCAAGGGTTAAGGGAAACAGGTCAAAAGGAATTTATCTTCAGGGTCTCATTGCTTACTAACTAGTCTTTTATTGAGGCTAAATATTTATTAAGATTGGTTAAAAGTTTCATTTATATTTGTCTTGGTTAAGTTTGACAAGGAAAATAATTTACATTTCAATCAATTGATAGAGATTGAAGGGTTTCTTAAGCAATTTTCCTCCCACTTATATAATTTTATTATATTCCAAAAACTATTTATTGATTTCACCATAAAATCATACAAGAATTCATGAATAAGGATATTGTTGATTAGTTTAGTTTGGGGGGGAAATAAGGTGTGTGTGTCTATATATATATATATATATATATATATATATATATATATATTACAGAAGATAGTTGTAATGCCCTGTTCTACGTTACACCTGTTCACCCTTCGGCGACCGAGTGCTAAGCATGGAACGTCATTGTGCCCTCGTCGATCATTGGTGGACTTCACCTTGGTCACAGGGAATACTCAATCATCTCCCTCTTCATCGTGTTTGCTGGTGTCGTTGTTGTTGTTGTCGTTACTGGCCCTTACAACGCCTGTTACGATTTCCTTGTTAAAAGAGAATCATGTTCTCTTTTACCGTGCTTGTCTGTCGGCCCTTATTAATAGGAGTAATAATAATTATTATTATTAGGTTATAAAATAATAATAATAGTATTATTATTTTAGTTGTCGAATAACAATTACTATTATTATTATTTATTTATTTATTGTGTCGATTTCAGGAATATTATTAAGTACCTGTAAGTTACCTTATTTATTTATTTTATCGGCCGCTCTCGAAGACTGAACCCCGATTCACGCATGAGGAGGACCTTGTTCATGGGTGATGCCATTTCTTAGGAAGTGGTGTTCGTTCTTAGCGTTTAACATTTTATTGTGGCCGTCCGGATCTCTTGTGTGCGGTGTATACATACTTTCTTTTTCGGTTAGTGTTTTGGTTGTATGGGGGCATCAACCCACCCCAACTAAATTTTGTTACCCTTGCTGGCCGCGTACACTTGTTTCCTTTTTGTTGAAAGACCTGGCCTTTATTTATGCATGGAGGAAGATCACTTACCACTCATTCTTCTTTTAGGCAAGGCGTGTTGGTCCTTCCTTTGGTTTGAATGCCAAGTGGGGGGGGGGGCAGTTGGCCACCAGTCCTTTTCAGCAACCTTTCAACCACTTCAGACCTGTATCTTTTATGACCTGCTCTACTTTCTTTGACTTCCTGATGCCCTTGTCTTCCGCATCTTGGGGGAAGGAAACCCCTGTTTTGGGAGGTCTGCAATTCTGTGGTTATAGAATTGTTTCTATTTTGGTTCAAACGAGCAGAGAAGAGTAGACAATACATCTTCCTGGGCATCAAGGACAGCAGGGGAAGTAGATGAAGATGGACGATACTGTTGCAGCATGGTAGAAGCATGTTGAGCGCTTCCAACAAGCAGGATGTCCAGCTACATTCTTATCTGTTCTGTATCGAATGCATCCTCAAATTCCAGATTCTCAGTGTGTATACCCGATGTGGATGTTTCCTACGTATTTTATTTGGAGCATTTGATATCTGATAGCGGATACTCAGCGTGGATACCCTTGTCGATTGCAGTATACTCATTATATATCATTTTCAGTTGCAGTTGTTTGTATGGTTGAATCCGGATGCGGATGTTTCCCATGTATCCGCACTGTATGTACTGAGGAGAGGAATTTAATTATAGTGTCGAGGGAGCTGATTGATGGGTCATGGGCATCTGTGTCTCCAGAAGATCAAAAGTAGACACTTCTATTACTAGCACCGGTACTCAATCTGCTGAAACCAAAAATCCCAATGATAGCAGCAAACCGTTGGCTGTTTCCTAGATAACATCTTCTAGTGGCACCTTTGCGTATACAGAAAGCATTCCATCTACTCCCAAGGTGGAGAATGAATTGATATTGTCATCCAAGTTGAAAATTTTTTTTGCCTTCAGTGAGCTGAAGTCTGCCACTAGGAACTTCAGGCCGGAGAGTGTCCTCGGTGGTGGGGGGTTCGGCTATGTCTTTAAAGGTTGGATAGAAGAGAATGGTATAACTCCTGTCAAGCCAGGGACTGGCCTCACTGTTGATGTAAAAACATTGAATCCTGATGGGCTGCAGGGTCACAAGGAATGGCTGGCAGAACTCAACTTCCTAGGCCAACTGCACCATCCCAATCTTGTCAAACTTGTTGGATACTGTATTAGAAGATGATCAAAGGTTACTCGTATATGAATTTACTGCCCGGAGGCAGTTTGGAAAATCACCGTTCCTGTAGAAATGGCTGCAAAAACATGGTCTGAGGTCAACAATCTCATCCAGAATTACATGCCCTTCAAATCTACTTCAAACCACAGTAAATCTCCGTCGCAGGAAGAAGGGCAGCTTGAGACGATCAATACATGGGAGGTCATGGAAGGGTTAGAAGATAATACTGGAAGCAGTCCTTTGGTTGTGGTTAACGAGATTGCCATGAAGAATTATGTGGATCAAACGCTAGATTGGTCATTTTATTTTCACAGCGTCAAGGACGTCGAACAGCTTGCCAGAGACGAGCCCAAACACTCCGTCTGGCACCGAGTTACTCCCGGCATGAAGCTCGCCAACGAAAAGCTCAAGTTTTCGTCCAAAGCAATGGAAGAGGAAGGAGGGCGAAGTTAAATCTGGAGAAAAAGGCAAGATATTTCTACACTTTTCTACTATTATTTATTTAAAATTATCGTGAAATCGAACCACTTTTCCTTGCATTGATTTGTCAGTTGGATGTCATGATGGGAGATTTCCCTTTCTTCTTGTTTCTTCTTGTTTTAGCTTTTATCGTTGACAGTATGTAGGTCGAAAGGATGCGTGTGCCCTCTCCTCTGAATGTTATATTACTCGAATGATAGAACTTCGTCTGTTTGTTTATGTATTAATTCTTCTCTGCGATTGAGTTGCAAGTTATTATGTTGATCAAGCTAGTATTTTCGATATCATGGAAGTAAGTTTACGATAACTATGAAACCCCCTTCCTAGCACCCAAGTTGTCCTTGACATTTTTTGTTAGCTCCTTCGCAAGTCCCTTTGATAACCTTTTGGCATCGAGAAAGAAAGGTTGTAGGATTGGTGTGAGCAATGCGTGGGCTAGCCAGCTTAGAGTTTTGGTATTAAAACTGGTAGAATAAAAAGGTTTGTGTGCAACGTGTTTTGCCATCTCACGTGTTTAGAACTCTTATACTATCTTTCATCTTGTTTCTAGGATTTTAAGGCCATCCTCAAGAAGTACCTTGACCATCCCTATCAACTTGAACCATAACTAGCTTTTCGGATCAACTAAGCTGGAGGGTTTCATTGTGCGAATCCAGTACCTCGTTGACACTAGAATAGTTTGGTCTAATTCCCCCTCTCAGAATTATTGCTGATGGCACTCTTCTATTTTTCCTAACTTGCATTATTTTTCCTCCCTTGTAATGTTAACACTATTAATTAATATTGGTCGGTTTTTATGCACGTAATTACCATAATAGTTTGTGATGGAAATTTCCTTAAATGTGATTAACCTTCGGGAAAAACTCAGCTTTCATTTGATAATCTTATGGATTCATAGCGGAAGGTTTTGTTTTGATAATGTCACTTAGAAGTTATGTTTGTATCTTTGTGTGACGGTTGACTGTGTTACCAAGGGTTGCCTTAAAATATGGTTGTTTTGGGAAATGGATAATTTATTTTAAATTAACCAAACATTAGAATTGTTGTGGAAGTTTGCAAATCTTTAGTGTTATAAAATTGTTGATGACATTATTGTATACTCTTGTTTGACGGAACTCCCTTCTTCTCTCGCGTGTTTGCTACTAGCCTGTAAGACTTTGACCCTTCCTGGATGATTGGTAAATCTATTTGTAGTTAATGGTCAAAACTAGTATACTATGCCTTCGCTTCGAAACTTATGTTGTGTGTATACTCTATTTGATTTCCGGTTTGAAACTCATTTATACATGACTTTTTGTGTTAAATTTTGGAACCCGTGTTTCCCCTTTCTTGGGCCGATCAACTTTTGTTCTTTTAGAAATGTATTATTTTAGCCTATGCGTTTGGTACCTTTGATAAATTTCTAGATGGTTGGTGTATATATCAAATCTTAATCTTGTAATTATGGTTTAATTACTTACTTGATGGGAATTCTGTTTTTTCTAGATTATTTGTTTTCTCCTTATAGGGCCAAGGGCCATTCTCTTACGATTGCTATACTTTCGTTGTTATTACTCCTAACTGAAGTACAAGGTCTTCTCCTTCTTTGATTGGCATGATGAAGACTTTATTTTAACTTGATGTGTTAATAGTGTTTAGAGGTTTGAACCAATTCTTGTAATAAAGTGCTTCCTTTTCGTGATATTGTTAGATAATAGTTATGGTGGTTTTGTGTAGCCTTATCTTGCTCAGTTCTCGTGAACTGACTCTTGTAGAAAATTTTCTGCAGATGGATTTTGCGTGTAGATGAGGGATAGATTTGTAGACTTTTGTCATCAACCTCAGTTGAGAAGATCCTTTGCTCGAAACCTTTTTATGTTGTTCAACTATTGTTAACGTCCAGTGGAAAGTTTAAAAGAGGATTAATGTCTTAGTATAAATGTATTGTGGACTTGTCATCTAAACTTTGGAAACCTTGTATTGTGTGACCATCATTGAAATTATAAGAAAATTTGGTTATTGTTGATTGAGTGACATTTGTGGAGTATCAGTATTTTAAGAATTGATGTAATCTTGTTTTGTTCTTGTAAAATGAGTGTTGCTTCAACCTTGCCTTGAGAATAAATTTTGAGTTAAACCTTGCCATGACTTAGTAATAAAGTGTCATAAGTAAACTAACATGGGATTTTTTAATACTTCTGGAAGTTAAATTAAAAGTTGCATTCAAATAAAGTAACGTAGGGGTCACCAACTTGAGAGCAAGAAATTCTTTAAGAAATCAAGGGCAGGACTATCATTGCAAGTAACACTTATATAACTTGATAACCCTAGCTCCTCTAGTGAACATTATTTCCTTTTAAGGTGAAATTTGTAAAATGACCCTAAGATGAAATGAACTGTTAGTTGTTTGAAGATGATAAGATTTAATAAGCCAGGGCAAAAAGTCATGTTTTGGTCCCCTCACCATTTTTCTCACTCCCCTTCCCCCAAGAAGAGAGCAAGTTTTGACTCCTTGTGAAATACTTTTAAAAACAAGCTCAGGCCAGTAAAGTTTTGATAATTCTGGTTAAGAGCCCCTAGTCTTCAATTAAATACTGGGACAATAACTAATGAGGTCCTAAAAATATTTCATCTCGACCTTCTCCCTCTAACCCCTTTTTCAAGGCAGCCTTGAAACACTTCTCTTAAGCGCGTTAAACAAAAGTACGCGATGTTGTCCGAGCCGGGCAAGAATGAGTCTTAGGTAGCCCGAAACAGTCTAGCAGATGGCCTTGTGAAAATTTAAGTACTCGAACCTTTTCTTGATAAACGAAATGAGTCAAGCAGCCCGAATAAAGTCAAAATACGAGCGGGATTTAAAGATATTACTCTGCCGAACCGGCCGAAATTAGTCTTGGTGAAGCCCGAAATTGTATGGAACGCGCGGGATCAAAAGTACTCGAACTTGCTGAAACGTAAGCCTAAGAATTGCAAGCATGTGCCATTTTAAACATAAATAACGTGTGGGATGCGGAATATCTCATTGTGGTTGGCCCTAGGACTAGTAAGAAAAGTTCTGTGATTGGACTTCTATGTTGTCTTGTCAAAAAAAAGAAAAAAAAAGTGGTACTTGAAGTTGTCTGTCAAACGGCCATAACTTCCTTGACTCCGAGCTCCGATTTTGCTGCTTTTATGGCCATCCTTGTATGGAAGTTGTTCACGAGTTCTCTAATGTATCCTTGGTGAGGGTAGATAAATATGTTCGTGCTCCATGTTCAATGTGTCAAGCAAGTCAAAAAGAAAACGTTATCCTGTAAGCCCAAACTGCTGCCCACACTCAGAAGGCCATAACTTTTGCTATTTGGGTCAACGAAATTACACAAAATTGGTATCCGTTGGTTTGTGGTTCCGAGCCCTATGGGGAAAGGATCAATCAAGAAAGTAGATTTGATTAGTTAAATTGATTGATTTTTTTAGAAAACATGGCCGATGTTCAGAACAGTGTTTTATTTGGTAGCTGGGAGTGACAATTAAGAGGCATGGTCATCATTAGCTTTCTGAAAATGCTGCAGCACATGGGTCAAAAGTATGGGGAGCCTTTTTCAAGTTCAGTATGAATCATTATCACTCAATTAATGCCTCTTACAGGTGGTTGAAGGACAGATTTCGGGATTTCCATTTTAGACACTATCTCTTTTCCTTCTCATTTTTTCTATAAATTGGAGTGTTGGGCTCATTGTAAAGGAGAGAGTTTTTGGGTAGCAAAGCTCTGCCACAATTACTCTAATGTGAAGCTAGTGTGTGAAATCAGGCCCTTGTCCAATTGGACTCCTTGCATGGTGATCCAGAGCCCTTATCTTGTAATAGATTGAAACTATGCATATTTAACCATGAACAATAAAATACAAGTTTGTGGATGTAGTCTTCCAGTAATGCTATTTTGTTTTCTTGCATTCTTCTTGCCCCTTTTATCTTTCATGAAACATTACAGAATATTGTGACATTCATTATGTTCTTGCAGGGATTCATTAACATTGTGTATGCTTGGAATATTGTTGAATGAATGCATTTTGCTAGAACAATATGGTGAATATGTCATCACCTCTTCTAGATGTGCACTTTGCCTAAGTATTTCACACATTTGGAGATTACTCTCACACCCTCATTTTCAGATTGTATCACCGCTTTAGTGTAGGATTTCATTTTATGTATTCAAGATCTCCCTGGTCCCTTGGAAGGATTTAGATTACAACAGTTAGCTTATCCTGCATTAGAGTAGATTGTGGCAGGTAGTTTAGGAGCAAGAACCAGCTTTCTCTGGAGGTTTATCTCAAGTAGCAAGTCCCACAACCATATACGAGATAGTATTTCCATGTTATCCAATCACATTGGATGCTTAGAGTGATCAAACTAGAAATCTGATCAACCATCCTGATAGGGGTGCTATGATTCGGAATGATTTATTGCAATACCCCTTGCTACACTAATGACTCTATCCCTTTCATGTAATGTAATAGAGAAACGAACTTAAAGGACAATGCTATTGTTAATTTCCCAGCTACAAAATAATAAGACTTTAATATTAACCCGAGAAAACGTTTTTATAAAAATATCAATCTATTTCAAAAATTTAAATGTAAAAGTAAATTCTTTTACTCCTTGTTAATAATTTTAGTGAAGCCTAAGTAAAATTGTTGTTAATTCTGGTTAAGAGCCCTAGCTTCAAAATACTGGCAATAACTAATGAGGTCCTAAAGATGTTTCATCTCGACCTTCTCCCTCTAACCCTTTTCCAAGGCACCTTGTATCTCTTCTCTTAAGTGTGTTGAACTTAAAACCATGTTGTCTTGTGGGAAAGAACGAATCTTAGTAGCGTTAGTGGTGAGCAAATGGCCTTGTGGAATTTAAATACTCCTTTTTCTTGATAAACAAATTAAGCAAATAAATGTCATAATAGAGAAGATTTAAAGATAATTACTCAGTGTAAAAAGAATAAACTTAGCTTGGTAAGATGAATTGTACGAATCATACCTTGAGCATCCTTGAAAACGTAAGCTAAGAATTGCAAGATGTCCTTTTAAAATAAATAACCCTCAAGAATATCTCATTGTGGTTGGCCCTAACTGTAAGTGTGTTCTGTGGTTGGGTCTTCTATGTTGTCTTGTCAAAAAGAAAAGTGTATTGTCCTTGATATGGGTGTGAATGTTTCCGTGCTGCCTTTATGGTCATCCTTGTATCAAGTTGTTCACTAGTGTTGGTTGTATACTTGGTGACGACATGTTGCGTCATGTTATGTGTCAAGCAAGTCAAAAAAAATTTATCCTGTCTTTTCACTGTGTTGTTCGTGTTGGTGGAATTTTGGGTCGTTACACTTGGTATCAGAGCGAGGTTCATGCTCTCGAACCTATGGGCCGGATTGGGTATGATGATGTTACATGGTGACACCTGTTACATGATGATACTTCATGATGATGATGATTTGCATATTGGGATATTGGAAGAGTAATGTGGTATAAGCGTGATGTGATTATTGTCGTAATTGTGATATTGTGAACGCACATGATGTGTATGTCACCTTGTGCGTGTTTGTGATCATGTTGATATGTTGGGGATGGGAGTATTCTCTCTCCTTCTTGTGGATTCTATGAAGATTTCACATGTGAATTACTGTTTGTGATGTGTGAAAAGAATTATAATGTGGATGACATAGTGTTAGAGCATTGTGACATATTGTGATATGTAGGTGTATCAATGTGTTGTATGACTAGATTGATGTTAAAAGAAATGAGTTGTATCATGATGTTTTTACCATGTTTTGAAGAAATGTGTGTACCACCTTGTTATGTAGCAATGGATGTTATGTTGTGATGTACTATGTTCATTGTATGTATGATTTGTGCAAATATGTAATGCTTTATGTTGTGATTTGGGGTCATACGGTGAGTGTATGAACCCTATCGTATGGTGATTGCACTTTGGGTCCAGAATGTGGTAAAGTGATGTGTTACACCTAGTGAATGTATGATTGTTATCTACCTTGTATATGTACCATACGTAAGACATTATGGTAGTTATGTGTGTACCACCATCATGTTAGTGATGTAGTTGTATGTTATGTTGTGAACCTTACGCTAACCGATCCTGAGGGTAATTGGTGGAAGTGTATGTTGAGAGTGAGGAATGGTGTACCATGGGTCAATAAACTGAGCCAAAACTCGGTTTAGTAGATAACATGTGATTCTTTCCTCTCTCCCTATGTGGTTATATGTACGCAACCTAAGTGCAACTATGACTATGTTTAGCCTTGTCGAAGTGGTGGTGGGATGATTCAAATAGAGGTGATGACAGTTGTATTATTGATATGTATTTTGCGAGCAGAGGCTCGATGTTTCGAGTGCTAGCAACTCGTTGAGTACCCCTTGGTGGCCAAATAAGGCCACACAGTTATCGTAATGTGACATTATTATACAGTTGATTTTATTCGTAAATTGAGCTTTTTACTTTATTTTGTGAGGACCAATAACTTTTCTTGATTGCCATACTTTACAATTTTGGGCATTTCCTTGGTTTGTGGCACTAACATGGGGATTTTGATACTAACTATGGCTATTTGGCCATTTATTTTTCTTGAATTTCGGTCTTCTTTTAAATTTGGAATTTTTACCGCCTTGCCCAAGGCTGGTACTTTGCCACTTGGCACTTTGATTGGATTGTTGTGCTGGTTCTATTTTCGTGATGTGTGGAATAGGGTCATGGGATGCACCATGGAATGGTTGGACCTATGGACCCGCTTCGTTGTATAGGCGTACGCCCCAAGGAGTACAGATAACTAGCAGGTTGTTGAACCACGCGTTATTATGTCACTTGGGTTAGGAGTGTTCAAACTCTATGTGTCTTGGACCATAGGGTCAACTGGCCTCCTTGAGGGAGGCATAAGAGTTTGAGGGAGGCATAAGAGACTGACGGAAAACAATCCAATGAGGGAGGAATAAGAGTTTGAGGGAGGCATAAGAGTACTTGAGGGAGGCATAAGAGTTTGAGGCATAAGAGTTTGAGGGAGGCTTATGATATTTGTGTGTATGGTTGATGTTTCGGGATATATGTTGAGTTATCGTGATGTTTGGGTAGTGGTATTTTGATGTATGTGTTACTCATGTCATCTGGATATGTGTTGTGATGTTGTGGATATGTCACTGATTCCCTTGTGGACACTATGTACCTGTAGCATGGTTTGGTGTTATGTGAGTTTTTTCATTGATGTAAATTGAGGAAATGTCTGGTGGATTGTAGTAATCTTTTGTTTGAGTATTTTGTATGTCAGTCATAGATGTGTGACGAGTACTATGTTATGTGGACTATGCCTAATCCATTCCATATTTGAGTAACCTTTTGTGGTGTAATACAGTCATGAAGAATATACTTGTGTGCTTGTGAATCTGTAGTGTCCCTTTTGAACCTGATAGGGTGTTGTGTTAGCAGTTCATGTTGGGTACCCACAATAAAGAATAAACTAAAACCCTTCAATGATGAAATTTTTAAAATAAATTAAACTAAGAATAATGTTAACAGAAATAGACTAATGAAAATAATAAATAAGAAGGAACTGCCAATCTTCACAGAACATTGAAAGTTAAAATTTCTACCAAATGTTCCTAAGGCTACCCTGTGGCTGTGCTTTAAATCGACTAAAATTTTAAACCATAAGGTGTACTTTCTCCGTGTACATGTTCTTGATTGCGAACCATTTATTTTTCTACTGTGTTATGTCGCATCGAGGACTATGCTTTTCTTAAGGGGAGGAGAATGTAATGCCCTGTTCGGCATCGTTGCATTTCGTGGTTACGTCCTTGTCCTTTTCCGTGAGATTGGAAGGAGGAGGTCAATTGTGGCTAGTCCTTGTGCAGTTAATGCGACCTTCCCCTTGATTACACTGAATGAATAACAACATTTATCTTACTCTTCTCCTAGCCTATGCGCTATCAGTGCAGTATGCTATTTTTACCTTGCCTAGCTTTGCAATTATATGAGCTTCTTCAACGAGTCCACTAAGTTGGTAGGCATAAAGGTTTCTAATTGGAATCATCACACCTTACAAGCTACAACTAAAATGTATTGCACCCGAGAGTTTGATGTTGTCCTCAAATCTGATGAAGGAAAAGGTTTATATATCATTACGGTAGATGCCCTTCAGAGCCAGGAGCGTGAGGTAATCATCATGTCTTGTGTTCGAGATTCAAATCATGGGGTTGGATTTGTAGCTATCTTCCTAAAAGACAAGATATACTTGAATTGTCAAAGTAGGACAATTTTTCCTAATTGACCGCAAGGGTGATTGGCCTTAATTAGATAATACAATCTTTCTCTCAATGAAAACATAAGCATTGTGTGGCATATCAGGATCGAAATTGAAGTAAGAATGCAGTCCAACTAGGGTGTAGCTGGCAGTGGGTGGTAATTTATGTTTTCTATCCTTGCGTGAGGGAGATGGGAGTCGGTGGAGTCCTGTTTTTCCTCACCTGGATCTCATTTTGATCCTTTATTCAATGCGTATGGTTGGGAGGGAGCTTGGCTTGTTCTTGGGGTTTGTACGGCTGGGAAAAGTGGACCACGTGTTTTTTTTTTGGCCGCTTCCTTGTTCTGCTCTTGCATTCCTTCTTTTGGTAGCCGCTCACTTGGTAAATAATCCTCTCAGCAGATGAACCTGCTCTTATACTACACTTACTTTGCCTACCTCTCTCTCTCAAACATTGCAGGCCGATTGGAGTTGGAGGAAGAGTGTGTGGGTTGTGGGTCTCAATTCTTTGACTTCCGGCAAATGCCATTCGCGGGTTTGATTCCCCTTCCTTGCTGCTGCTCCTTCCCTATTCCAAACGTGTCCTTGGGTGCTGCGAGGTGTGTTCTTGTTTGGGAATCCACAGCAATAGCCTACAACAAGAGTTAACCAGGTGGCAGGCATGTTACAGTATGGCTGAAGCCTTTCTGAGCGCTTCCAGCAAGCAGGTTGTCCAACTATGTTGTTATCTATTCTGTATTAGACGCATCCTCAAATTCAAGATTCTCCTTCAAGATATTTCTGTCAAAATCGACTGTGACAGTGAGACTATTACCAGGAGACCTGATGAAATTTATTACTAAGATTCTCTATTGATTTCTTACTTGTTTTACGTTGTAACTCATGGAAGAGTATCTCATACAGGTGGATCTATTTTTTATCATAATATTCGCGAAGCACAAATTGCCTTGCTATTTCATTTCTTCCACTCTTCCCCGTAGATGAGTGTCTATCTCCATCGTGTGTTCGATTCCGGTGATCATGATTCGGTGTCTTCGGTCACACTTTGGCTCGTTTTTGTTGGCCTATCAAGCTTGGCAGTATGAAGACTGTTGTGTTGTGAACGGATCACTTGGTTTGCATGTGGAATTAAGTTTGGGTGATCCTGGTTGGCTGGCCATAGCCCACAGAGTTGGTATAATGGTGAGTTAATGTATACAAAAATTGGTTGTAAAATTAACATGAGACTTTCCTAGCGCGGGACCTAGCTTGGCCCGTAGCAAGTGCTCAACTCGGCGAAGCCAATAAAATGGTGCATGCTTTTTGTGTTGGTGACAGATCACACCCACAGGCATAGGAGATCTATGCAATGTTGGAGAAAATGTCTTGGGAGATGAAGGTAGCAGGATATTTGTCAGATTCAGAACATGTGCTGAGTGAACAGGGAAACTAAAAGTATTCCTCTGCCACATTGCACCAGGGTTTGTCCAAGATTGTTGCAACACAAATTTTTGTGAGAGAGGCAAAGCGGTTCCATCACTTTAAAAAAAAAGGGAAATGTTCTTGTAGAGAGTATTGGTAATGCCTGGTGAAGCAATCTAGTGACTGGTTAACCTTAATTGAGGATGCTGAGTCTAGGGACTATTTTTTTTGGATATGGAGTCTGTACCAAGATATTTTTTTTTTGGTTTTAAAGCCATCTTCTTTTGCTTCGTCTCAGACTAGGGCTTCTGCTAATATGAGAGCACCAAGGTTAGGAGGTCCAAATTAGAAAACAATCAGATGCGTATGGAGATGGTGGAGGTGTTGGATGAATGACGAAGGATCAAGTTCAATTGCCAAAAATGGGGCCTACAGAAGTTCTAGGGCTAATTTGAAGTGGTGTTGGGAGGATGTTGGCAAGTATTTTAGACCACCCACCCTGGCCGTGAACTCCTACCTATGCCAACTTGAAGATGGTTGATGTTTGGGCACCCAACGAGCTTGAAGAAAATGGAATTTGGCTTGGGTTGTTGTTGCTGATCCGGGTGGTGTCCATGAAACCTACTAAATCTGGAGAAAAAAGGCAAGATATTTCTACACCTTTCTACTGTTATTTTATTTAAAATTATTACGAAATCGAACCACTCTTTCCTTGCATTGTTTTGTTAGTTGGATGTCATGATGGGAGATTTCCCCTTTCTGCTTGTTTCTTCTTGTTTTAGCTTTTATCATTGTCAGTATGTTGATCAAAAGGATGCGTGTTCCCTCTCCCCTAGGTGTTATGTTTCTCTTGCTTGAGTGATAGACTTTCATCTGTTTGCTTATGTATTATTCTTCTCTGCGGTTGAGTTGCAAGTTATTGTTATCACTGAATCACAGCACCCCTGGAGATATACTTGAACTCACGGTGTGATTGGATAACATGGGTACTATCTCCAAGTTGTGGGACTTGCTACTTGAGATAGACCTCCAGAGAAAGCTGGTTCTTGCTCCTAAACTACCTGCCATAATCTACTCTAATGCAGGATAAGCTAACTGTTCTAATCTAATTTTCCAAGGGACCAGGGAGAGAGAATACATAAAATGAAATCCTACACTAAAGCGGTGATACACCAGAAAAGGAGGGTGTGAGAGTAATCTCCAAATGTGTGAAATACAGAGGCAAAGTGCACACTAGAAGAGGTGATGACAGTTCACCATAATCTAGCAAAATGCATTCACAACAATATTCCAAGCATACACAATGTTAATGAATCCCTGCAAGAACATAATAAATATACACAATATTCTTATAGAAATATTAAAGGGGCAACAAAGAATGCAAGAAACACAGCATGGGAAGATACATCCACAAACTGGTATTTTATTGCTTCATGATATGCACAGTTCAATCTATTACAAGTTAAGGGCCTGGCTCACCATGCAAGGAGTCCACTAAAAGGGATTGCAACACACCTGGCTTCACAAAGAAATTTTGGGCAGAGATTTGCTACCCAAAAACTCTCTCTTATACAATGAGCCCAACCACTCCAATTTATAAAAAAAAAGAGAAGGAAAAGAGAAGGGAAAATGGAAATCCCGAAATCTGTCCTTCAACCACCTGTAAGAGGCATTAAATTGAGTGAAATGATTGTATATTGGGACTTGCAAAAGGCTTACCATACCATCCCATGTGCTGCAACAGAGAAAGAATGATGACCATCGCCTCTTAATTGTACTCCAAGCTACCAAATAAAACACTGTTCTGAACCCGGCCACGTTTTCTTAAAATACTCAGTCAATTTATGATCAAATCCAGAATTTCTTTATTTCTGTGCATCGGGCTCGGAGCCCACGATTCCAACGGTACCAATTTTGGTCCGATTTCGTTGAGAAATACAAAAGTTATGGCCTTCTGAGTGTGGGCAACTATTTTGGGTCTGGCAGGCGTTTTCTGTCATATTGATGGGAATGAGCATTAACTGACGTGTGCCGAACACATTTTGGGTCTGTGCTCGTTCCAGAAAGTCCAATTTTGTGAAAATCGGAGCTCGGAGTCAAAAGTTATGGCCGTTTGAAGTTCCACAGGCCAAACGTTGACTGTTCTTCTCTGCCTTCGGCCGCTTCAGCTTTTCGCGTCCCGCGCGTCCCTTGTGTCCCACTTGTCCCAAACTGAAGTTCCCTATTTCCCTATTTCAGCCGAACCGGCTGGTTTGCGTACACTTGGTCCCGCTTGTCCCGAACTGTTTTGGACAAATTTTCCCGATTCGCCCAGTCTCGGCCGGTTCGCGTACACTCGGCCCAAATGTTCCGGGACAAAAGTTCTCATTTCGGCCGACTCGGCCGGTTCGCGTACTTCGCGTACTTTCGGCCCAACTGTTCTGGGACAAAATTTCTCATTTCATCCGACTCGGCCGGTTCGCGTACTTCGCGTACTTTCGGCCCAGATGTCCCAGACTTCCTGTTTCAAACAGTTAGTCAATTTTCTCATTTTTCGGCCAATTCGGATTTCTGCGTCTCGCGCGTACCCTTTGTCCCAAATGTCCCAAATGCTGCGCGGACCCGCCTGGCGGCCTTTCGGCCGGTTCGCGTCCAGATGTCCCTCATGTCCCGACTATTGCAAGGACTAGGACTTAGCCATTTTTCATGATTTTTTCTGGCCCGAGCTTGTTTTTGCATTTTTTTTCACATTTCCTCAACACTTGGCTCTCTTCTTCGCTGGACAGGGGAGTTAGAAAAAATCTGAGGGGACCCTAGAAACATTAATTTTTGCTCGGACTCCAATATAATTGCTTGGGACTAAAGAATTTGATGCATGTTATCAAAATTACCTTGAGGGGTGAATTTTTGATAACAGTTATTATGTTGATCAGACTAGTATTTTCGATATCATGGAAGTAAGTTTACGATAACTATGAAGCTCCTCCCTAGCACCCCAAGTTGTCTTTTGACGCTTTTTGTTAGCTCCTTCGGCAAGTCCCTTTGAGAACCTTTTGGCATCGAGAAACAAAGGTTGTAGGATTGTGTGAGCAATGCGTGGGCTAGCCAGCTTAGAGTTTTGGTAGTTAAAACTGGTAGAATGAAAAGGGTTGTGTGCAATGTGTTTTCCGTCTCGCGTGGTTAGACTCTTATATTATCTTTCATCTTGTTTCTAGGATTTTAGGCCATCCTCAAGAAGTACCTTGACCATCCCTATCAACTTGAACCATAACTAGCTTTTCGGATCAACTAAGCTAGAGGTTTCATTGTGTGAATCCAGTACCTCATTGACACTAGAATAGTTTGGTCTAATCCCCCTCTTAGAATTAATTCTGATGGCGCTCTCCCTATTTTTTTTTTTCCTAACTTGCATTATTTTCTCCCTTGTAATGTTAACGCTATTAATTAATATTGGTCGGTTTTTATGCACGTAATTACCGTAATAGTTTGTGATGGAAATTTCCTTAAATGTGATTAATCTTCAGGAAAAACTCAGCTTTCATTTGATAGTCTTATGGATTCGTAGCGAAAGGTTTTGTTTTGATAATGTCACTTAGAAATTATGTTTGTATGTATTGTGCGAAGGTTGACAATTGTTACCAAGGTTTGCCTTAAAATATGGTTGTTTTGGGGAAATGAGTAATTTATTTTAAACTAACCAAACATTAGTATTGTAGTGGAGCTTTCCAAATATTTAGTGTTATAAAATTTGTTGATGACATTATTGTATACTCTTGTGTGACGGAACTCCCTTCTTCTCTCATATGCTTGCTACTAACCTGTAAGACTTTGACCCTTCTCGGATGATTGCAAAATATTGTAGTTAATGGTCAAAACTAGTATACCTTGCCTTCGCTTCGAAACTTATGTTGTGTGTATACTCTATTTGATTTCTGGTTTGAAACTCAATTATACATGGCTTTTTGTGTTAATTTTTGAAACCCGTGGTTCCCCTTTCTTGGGCCGATCAACTCTTGTTCTTTTAGAAATATATTATTTTAGTCTATGCGTTGGTACCTTTGATAAATTTCTAGATGGTTGGTATATATATCAAATCTCAATCTTTTAATTATTATTTAATTACTTACTTGATAGGAATTATGTTCTTTTCTAGATTGTTTATTTTCTCCTTATAGGGCCAAGGGCCATTCTCATATGATTGTTACTTTCGTTTCTTGTTTCTCCTAACTGAAGTACAAGGTCTTCTCCTTCTTTGATTGGCATGATGGAGATTTTATTATAACTTGATGTGTTGTTAGTGTTTTAGAGGTTTGAACCTTTTCTTGTAATAAAGTGCTTCCTTTTCGTGGTATTGTTAGATAATAGTTATGGTGGTTTTGTGTAGCCTTATCTTGCTCAGTTCTCGCGAACTGACTCTTGTGGAAAAATTTGTTGCAGATGGATTTTTGCGTGTAGATGAGGGATAGATTTGTAGACTTTTGTCATCAACCTCAGTTGAGAAGTTCGTTTGCTCGAAACCTTTTTATGTTGTTCAACTATTGTTAACGTCCAATGGAAAGTTTAAAAGAGAATTAATGTCTTAGTATAAAGTATTCTGGACTTTGTTATCTGAACTTTGGAAACCTTGTATTGTTTGACCATCATTGAAATTATAAGAAAATTTGGTTATAGTTGTTGAGTGAATTTGTTGGAGTATCCATATTTTAAGAATTGATGTAATCTTGTTTTGTTCTTGTAAATGAGTGTTGCTACAACCTTGCCTTGAGAATAAATTTTGAGTTAAACCTTTATATGACTTAGTAATAAAGCGTCATAAGTAAACTAACATGGGATTGTTTAATACTTCTGGAAGTTAAATTAAAAGTTGTATTCAAATAAAGTAACATAAGGGTCACCAACTTGAGAGCAAGAAATTCTTTAAGTAATCAAGGGAAAGGACTATCATTACAGGGGGGTAAACTTTATAACATGATAACCCTAGCTCCTCTAGTGAACATTATTCCTTTTATGGTGAAATTTGTAAAATGACCCTAAGATGATATGAACTGTTAGTTGTTTGAAGATGATAAGATTTAATAAGCCAGAGAAAACAAAATTGGAGACCTCACCATCTTCTCACTGCCATTTGGAAAGTAAATTTTTACTCCTTGTTAATACTTTTAGCGAAGCATAAGTAAAATTGTTGATAATTCTAGTTAAGATCCCTAGCCTCAATTAAATACTGGCAATAACTAATGAGGTCCTAAATCTGTTTCATCTCGACCTTCTCCCTCTAACCCTTTTCCAAGGCACCTTGTATCTCTTCTCTTAAGTGTGTTTAACTTAAATCCATGTTGTCTTGTGGGAAAGAACGAATCTTAGTAGCGTTAGTGGTGAGCAGATGGCCTTGTGGAATTTAAATACTCCTTTTTCTTGATAAACGAATTAAGCAAATAAATGTCATAATAGTAAAGATGTAAAGATGATTACTCAGTGTAAAAAGAATAAACTTAGCTTGGTAAGATGAATTGTATGAATCATACCTTGAGCATCCTTGAAAACGTAAGCTAAGAATTGCAAGATGTCCTTTTAAAATAAATAACCCTTAAGAATATCTCATTGTGGTTGGCCCTAACTGTAAGTGTGTTCTGTGGTTGGGATTCTATGTTGTCTTGTCAAAAAGAAAAGTAAATTTTCCTTGATATGTGTGAATTTTTCCGTGCTGCCTTTATGGCCATCCTTGTATCAAGTTGTTCACAGTATTAGTTTTATACTTGGTGATGACAGGTTGCGTCATGTTATGTGTCAAGCAAGTCAAAAAAAAAAATTATCCTGTATTTCACTGTGTTGTTCGTGTGTGGTGATTTTGGGTAGTTACAATAGTTTCCTCTTGATCACTTAAGGGTTCAATTGTTATCATGTTGATCACATCTACATTAATTTATTCATATATATACATATTTAATTTTCCCCCAATTTTATAACTAATCATACAACTATCCTTATTATGATTAAAATTTCATTATTACTATGATCTTAGAATGGTGTACAATCACATGATTAGTTAATTGGAAGATAATAAGGTTTATCATAAGTAGTTTGTGGAAATTGATTACATGGAAACCCTTCAATCTATTTCCAATATGTTTGCACAATGTAAATTGACAACCCAAGTCTATGTCAACTTATGTCAAGCAGAATTCTAAATGGGTAATAACATTGGTTATGCCAATGCTTTATAAATTCTTAGATTTCAACATAATAGATTGGTTAATAAGCAATGAGACCCTAAAGCTGTAATTCAACTTTTGACCTATTTTCCCTTAACCCTTGCCTTGTTCATTGTAATCTTTCAGTAAGTAATGTTAACATTTTTGATCCTTGCACAAAGAAGATAATTGTTCTGAACCTAAGGCAATGTTACTTTCCCTCAATCGGAGCTTGTGCATGTCACCTATACAATAGAGGTGTATGACAAAAAGTTTCAGTGGCTCGAGTACAAATTAACTTCACAACCAAGTTGTGATGGAATATGGAAAATGTATCTTAAATCAACAAATCCCATAAGCAAGTTATTGACAATAATTATCAACCCGAATGATTATCCTTCAGAAAACTTGAGTCTTAAGCTAATTAGTACACATAGCAATAATAAGCTAATAGCTAACAGTATCAAGAAAAGTAAAATAATGGTGTGAATCCAAGAATTGACTCGAATCTTCTAGATACGTAATTCAACCCCTTGAAATACATTAAAATTTGTAAATACATAACCAATCTAAGAAGAAACCTTTTACTTTAGTCATGAACATGGCCTGAAAGCATGAAAAATTGTGTAATCATGTTGAGAACTTTTACATTGTGCCTTGTCGAAGTTAGAAAATTGAATTGTTCTAGTGCAACGGGATGTTGTATCAAATGCTTTGTTAAGCCTAACATGGTGAGACATTGCGTATTAAAATAAAAAAATCTACATTCATAGAGTTGGTACCAAAAGCCCCTTCTATGATCACTCATGTGTTGACGTGTAAACGACCGCAAAGTAACGATAAATCTAGGAAAAAGGTTATCCAAGTTTTTCAATGTTAACACAATTTGTCAAGTGTTTTAAGCGGGCATTACAACTCCCATCTAGTCATGATAAGTTTGATATAGTTTGGAAACATGTTGACATGTACAAGGACTCCACATTAGTTTAATATGTCACTGTGATATAATTGACATAGCTTCAGCATCAAATTGGATTTCTTACCATTTCAAATTCATTTTCAATGTAAATGCCACCACCCTGTATTTTCCTGAGTCTACGATATGCGAAACTAAAAATTATCAAACGAGACCATTGGGGACATAAAATTTAACATGTCAAATATCAATCCAGAGTTTCCACAACACATAGGCATTTCCAGACCCTATCTTTATAATCCTATAGTTTTGGTTTTTTTTAAAAATAGGTGGATTACTTCTTCCCATCACAAGTTCCTTTTTAAAACAACCCTCATTATCGTAATCATACAACTATTTTAATAAAAGAAAGAATGTTTTCATGAATCTCCAAATACCTTATCTCCACAACAGTTTCGATCATAACATCAACAACACATCTATAAATATAATTACCCCCAATTGTCTTTAATAATATTAATAGTTATATCATAAGTCAACCGAGATTTAACTATACATGAATCATCCAATTGTCAATAAAATATTTTATCAATTTCCAACAAAATCTGCAAGATGAACAATTATGTACACCACCAATAGTCATCATGTAATAAAAATAGGCCAAGGTTTTTTAATAATAAAGGAGTACAATTTATAATTGCTCATATGTAACTTCAAATATCGGTTCCAACAATTAAGTTGCGGTAACAACTTCATACGGGACGGTCAAAGTGCCCCTTAAGGGAAAACTTAAACATTAGGACCTACAACCGATGATCATAAAGTAGTTGGGTGAATGTCTAGTGTTTTAATCAATTCTAAAGGAATAACCAAGGTGGAAAATGCCTAAGAAAATGAGAACCTTAGCCATGATACCCTCCCTTAATACAAAATTGTAACCACTACAGTCAACCACACGTAAAGTTTTGTAAACCTACAGGATTGATTGGATATCAAAGGTGCCACCTACCTAGTCCAAGAAAGGATAACATGGAAGTCCAACAGACCTCAAAAACCGCACATCGTCATGGTTGGGAAATACTAAAGGAAATAACTAACATTACTAAATTTTTTTCCATTACTTAAAAGGGTGACTAAGTGCCCATAACACTATAATCGTCCCTTATCAGGTTTAATCTAGTTGTTTTTCATTAAATATAGGTTACCATAACCCATGGCAACTATGCTCAACATACTTGGAAGAAAATCAAATCTAGATAGTAAGCTAGTATGAAGAGCAAGAGGTTTAAGGATAGATAAATTTTGCTTTCACCACAACATTCACTAGCTAAAAGTAACTTACTAACCTTGTTACTCAAACATAGAAATGTAGTTAAATATGGTAGGAGGACATTTACTTTATCATGAAAACAAAACAGCCAATGTAAGAGGAGAAAAGGAAATATATCTATGCTATTCACTTTAACAATGGCAATGATTATAGCCAAAACAAGAAAATTACAAGGGGGAAGGGAATACTTCTCGCAAGACAAACAAACCCACCATAAAGCAACTTAAACGAACTAAATTTGGGAAAAAGAAAGTTCTATTTCGTTATATTTTTAAATATTAGCAATTGTAGTAAAGGGTAGAGTTATCTTTCTTGGTTTCCATATTCTATCAGTTGTATGGACACCACACGAACCACTAGCAACAAAATTCTAGTTGGATATCCATGCACAACATGCTAGATGCCAAAACTCCACTCAAAACCACGTTGGCATAGGAAGGGAGCTCCCAAAACCATGAGCTTCAACAGACAGAAAGGAATGTGTTCTCAAAGACTGTCATGACTGCAATATATACACCAATGGTGTTTGATGAAAAGGACTAAGAACTTCAAAACACGTGAGACAAGGGAGGGGGAAAATCTAGGCTGCACAACCTTGCGAACATCCTCATTTAGCCTCTATTTGAAATGGGATGGATGGAGCATGGTATGGACATCCAACAAAGCACAAAGGAACATGTGGTCTCAAGAAATGTAATGATTTCAATTTGTGCACAAAATGGGTTTTATTTTATGACCTCGATTCCACTATATGTGGCCAATAGGTGTTCAACCTGCTCATCCCACCTTCAAAAAAATGCACATGGCTAGAGCCAAGATAGCAGCTTTGCAATAGAAATGGAACTCCATCCAAGCATAATGGAGAAATGACCAAGGTAAACCTTTCAGTTCAAGCACCTTGGAAGGAGAGTATGCAAAATATGGGAGATGATACATGAGGTAAGAAACTACATGAGAAAGCACCTCAACAAGATGTGGTCTTAGGAAATACCATGGTAGTAGCATAGGCATAAAACAAGATCTGTAACACATCTTTGACTCACCAAAGTAACCAACAGATGTTTAACATGCTTAGCTCTAATCTACAAAATACACGTAGCCAGGTCCAAGGTCATAGTTATTGAAACAAGGTAAGGAAATCCATCCAAACATTATGGAGAAAGGACTTCTATCAAAATTTTCAGTCACAAGATCCTGAAATGAACGATAACTAGATCATACCAATCCAAGAACATAGATGCTAATCAAACACCCTAATCAATAAGATGAAAGCAATTCACCAAAATAACTTAACATAAAACCTTTGCAAACAAATGAGTAGAAAATATCATATATTATTATGGAACTCAATGCAATACATTGAGAATGGGCCTTGCTTAAATAGGTAAGGAATAACAATTGAAGAACCAATCAAGGTCGTAGATCAAGCCATAAATCAAGGAAATAACTAGTCATCAAAGAACTAGTCAAGACCATAGATTTACGAGAGAACTAGACATCAAGGATCTAGTCAATACCATAAATAAAGGAAATAACTAGTCATCAAAGAACTAGTCAAGACCATAGATTTAGGAGAGAACTAGACATCGAGGATCTAGTCAATACCATAGATCAAGGAAATAACTATACCTAACAACTAGATAATATCTTCTAATATATAAATAAGATAAAAAAATATATCCACACACATAAGTGGGTGAGGATGAATACAATAAAGGTAAATAAAGTACCTAGGTGAACATGAGCTAAGGTAAATACCTACTCTAACACCCCCTGTCAAGTGAAGCTAGGGGCCAAAATAGATGTGGCAAGTCAACAGTAAGAGTCCCGGCAACTGGGAAAAATGGACACTGCAAGGTACCCAAAACCAGTAACAAAAAATTAAAGAGAGTAAAGACCCACTCCAAGGCATCTCAAAAATCTTAGCTCAAAAACTCGTACAATGTTGAAGAAGTTTGGTGTGCACTGTGGTCTAAATCTACTGCTCGATCACAAAACTCAAAAACAACTGATACTGGGCTCAACTAGAATAGCTACATATAAGTAAACTGTCAACGGAGTGATGTCGAAAGTGTAAAAAAAACACCAAACATAATTTGATCAAGTGCTGAAAAAAGGTATACCACGATCCATGAATAATGACCAAAGAAACAAGGCAAGGACACAAAATCTAGAGTGTCATGATCCAAGAAAAGCCAAGGTAACAAGGCAAGGACACAAAAATCGAAGAAGCAGGATCAACACCACACCCTCCCATACTGCTGAATGGGTGGATTGACACTACAAATCTGTAAGAATTGTCAAAAACAACTACTTGAACATGGATAAAATAACACAGATCTCCACCAGAATAGCTCCCCCACAAGAGAGACTATCAACATGCCAAAAGTGTCGAAAATACAGATACAAAATCTCTCAACAAACAAGAGCGATACACTACACCTGCTAAAGAAAAATGCTCAAAACAAGAAGCATCAAAATGAAGAAGGTATAGAAAGTGGAGCAAGAGGCCGAATGGTGGAGGATCCATGCATGTAGAGCCCTCTCAACAAATTCCTATATCCCCTCCATGAGTGATCAGATATCCACCCCAAATCAACACGGATGGATGAAGAAGATGCCTGCATATGAATTGGTGCAAAATGCACAATGGGTGCATGCAAAAGAACATCAGAATGTGTTTCACATTGATCATGTCTAACAACTAAAATATCAGGTTTTTCAAGCCTGAGTGAAGATGTAGAACTCATATGTTGCTTAGGATCCTCAGAAAAAGTTGAGTGAACAAAAAAAGGAGCTCTGTCAATGTGTGATCCCAAGGAAGTATCTACTCGAAAACCAATATCATGACATGTGGAATAGAGGAAATAATACCCTGTGAATGTCTACCAATGACTCCGCTAGTGAGACCCATATAACAGAGCATGTGAGATCTGAATGTAGTGGTATGCTTCTCAAAAAGGCCATGCAGCTGAGCAGAAGTAGGATACACAACATGTGGTACTGTAATAGGCACATATGTAGAAGAGCATGCAGTAAAAATCTTCATAGGTATATGAGCATCAAGAGCAGGAACAAACTCAAAGACTAACATATCAATGTCAGTGGGTTCAAGAGCAATAGCTACAAGTGGACTAGGAGCATGGATATGGTTGTCCACAATATGATGGTGATGTTGTAGGCTAGCAAGTTTGTTTTATAGGAAGTGTATTATTGTATCCTTATCGTGAATGATTGATTGTAGAAGAGAATTTCACTTCTTGAGTGATCTATCTTCTTCCAAAAATTTTACAATATTCTCTTGAAGTCCACATATTTCAGAGAAAAGCATATCATTCTCAGAATCCATGATAGGCACAAACTTCAACTCCCAAAAATTTAGGACGTCGGGCTCAACCAAAATTACATCCACAATTGATTACAACACTCCTCCATATTTGGCACTTTATAATTATAGTTCCAGTCTAAAAATAAATAAATCCAATGGAAAGACCATGAAAAAAGAAGCACTTTTGCAAAAAATGGCACTTAAAACCGAGTTACCGATCAATAGTTATAAGATTTTTACTATTTTTCTTTGTTATTTATTGTAGTTGCCACTAAAACAAAATAAATTGTTGTTTCCTTCACCATACAAATAAAATTAAAGTGGGCTAAAGGTAAGCACCTACTAGTAGGAATCACAAGCTTTAAGCCATCATATGACCATACCATATGACCAAGTGCTAAGGATTTTAATAGAGAACTATACCTAACAACTAGATAATATCTTCTAATATCTAAATAAGATAAAAAAAATATCCACACACATAAGTGGGTGAGGATAAATACAATAAAGGTAAATAAAGTACGTAGGTGAACATGAGCTAAGGTAAATACCTACTCTAACAGATCCCCGAAGGGAGTGAAAATGCATACATAGCAAGGAGAAATAAACACGAGGCTGGACAAACTCTTTACAAATTACCTCAAAGAGATGTGTTCTCAAGGAATTCCATGAATGCAGGAGAAACCCATGAGGAACAATAAAAGAAATAGCCTGCACAGTTTTCCCTTTCCAGTAAATACATAGCCAAAGCCAAAACCACATACGTAGCTCACTAGAAGTAATGATCAAAGTAGGTTCAGAATGAAGCCACCATAATAAGGAAACAACCAAAACAAGGAGTGTACAGACCAAAAAATTAAAACCTAAATAATCCTTGATACAAAAAGGAATACCATTTGGTGCCAAACATATTTAAATTTAGGTGGGTGGAGCCATGTGCTATGGCAGGCTGCTTCCAGGGAGGATGGGGCAGTAGGAAGAAAACAAAAAGTTCCTGATAATACGCAGTCTTTTCACATTAAATAAAATTCAGTCACCTCTAAAATGGCACCTCCCAAAAATACAGCTTACACGCAATAACTTTGCTATGATTTGGTGATAAATTATTTCAGGCAAGATAAAAATTCCCTCAAAACTTGTGCCTCCTCCTAACATCTCTTTCTTCTATGAATGTAACCAAGGCTAGATATATGGGGCATTACATTCTTCTCCCCTTAAGAAAGCATCATCCTCAATGCGACATAACACTGAAGGAAGGAAAAGGGGGGTAAGAAAGACGACAAAAATAACGATGAAAGTACACCCTATGGTTAAAACTTCAATTGTGAAAGCAAGGCCATGGCGTATCCTTAAAACATTTGAGAGAATGTTTAACTTTAAAAGTTCTATGAAGATTGGTAGTTCCCTCTTATTCATTATTTAATTAGTCTCTTTCCATTTATCTTATTCTTAATTCAAGTTCTTTGAAATTTCATGGTTGCGGAGTTTTAGTTTATTCTTTCTTATGGGTGCCCAACATGAACTTCTATCACAACACCCTACTAGAGTCATACACAACACTAATGATTCACAAGAATAATTTTACATACTTTCATGATGGTACCACACCGCAAGAGCTTATCCAAATTATGCAAGAAAACATGTATGATCCACATATCATAGTACTTGTCACACATCTATGACTAGCATATAATACTTGAAAAAAAGTGTACCACAACAACCTAAATTTTTTACAATTCCAGAGATGAAGGTTTCACATAACTCAGAACAATAGCTACATGTACATAGTTTCAACAAAGGCATCAAGACCATATCCACAACATCACAAAACATATCTAACTAACATGAGTAATAAATACATCATAACACCACTCCCAAGATATCACAACAACTTAACATATCTCTCAAAGAATCAATCATACACATGAAACCCTTATGTCTCCCTCAAGTCTCTTATGCCTCCCTCAGGTCTCTTATGCCTCGCTCATTATCTTATGCCTCCCTTAAGTAGTAATAAATAAATAAATTTCCTTTTCACTCCCTAAGGAGGTTTTTTTCCCTATGGCCTTAGGCACATAGAGTCGAGACACCCATAACCCAAGTAACATAATAAGTCGTGGTTCGACAACCCACTATTTATCTGTAACTCCTTTGGGTGTACCCCTATACAACATAGCGGGTCCATAGATCCAACCATTCTATGGTGCATCCCATGACCCTATTCCACACATCATGACAATAGAACTAGCATAGAAATCCAATTCAAATGCCAAGTGGTAAAGTACAAGCCTTGGGAAAGGCGGTAAAATTTTAAAATTTAAAAGAAGATCCAAATCTAAGAAAAACAAATGGCCAAATAGCCATAGTTAGTGTGAAAATCTGCATGTTAGTAACATAAAATAATGAAATACCCAAAATATAAAACACGACAATCAAGAAAAAAAGTTGGTCATTATAGAAATAAAATAAAAATTTCAATTTACAAATAAAATACATGTATAATAATGTCACATTACGATGACTATGTGGCCTTATCTGGCCACCAAGGGGGTAATCAACGAGTTTCTGGCACTTAGAATGTCAAGAATCAACTCGTACAATGTCATAAAAAAATAAAACTATCATCATCTCTATCTAAATCATCCCTCCACTTCGACAAGGATAAACATAGTCATAGCTACACTTAGGTTGCATCCATACAACAACCATAAGGAGAGATAAAAAGAGGGGCATAGGTCGTCATCTACCGAGCCTTTAAGGTCAGCTCAAGTTACTAGCCCATGATACACATTCCCTCACTCCAAACATATGATTTTACTAATTTCCCCTCAAGGTCAGTTAGCATAAGTTTTACAACATAACATGTAACTACATCACTAACACAATGGTGGTTCACGCACATTAACTATAGTTTCTTATGCATGGTACCGATACAAGGTAAATCACATACATAAAATTCATAGTTTACAACACACCACATCACCACATGCTGCACGCAAACTACAATCGCTTTATGATAGGGATCATATACCCACCATATTTCCCTGAATCATGACATAAATCATTACATATTACATGAATTACAATTATGATGAGGAAAATTACAACATACACTCAGCTACCATAACACATAGGAAAACACACATTTCTATATAGATGAGAATGAAATCATTAATAAATCCAGTTTACTACAAAACAACCTTGTTGTATAACATATCAACACACCCACACATCACAAATGCCAAAAGGATCCAACACTCCAAAATTAGCAGTCAAATTCCTTTCACACACACAACAAGATAATATTTCACACTCGAATTCTCATTGAATTCAGGAAAGGGAGGAAGAATACTCCCATCTCTAACACATCAACATGCCATCAGTCACACACTAAGTGACATACATAACATGTGCACTCATAATATCAAAATTACAACATAGTTCACATCATGCTTAAATCACATTACTCTTCCAATCACCACCACTGCCACCATGCAACATCATCAGCACTTTAATCTATCCAAGAGGTTCAAGAACATGAACCTCCACTCTAATACCAAGAGTAACACCTGCTCATACACACACAAATACAAAACAAACAACTTTGATAAATTTTTTTGAATTACTTAGATTTTACACATAAACACATGTGACTAGAATGGGCTACGACAAATTCTCAATAAGCTTGACACAATGTTGACCACATTGGAAACAAGGAAACATACAACACCCCATATGAATAATCCAATTTTCTTTTTGACAAGGAACAATGTAAAAGTCCAACCACAATACACAGTCATAAATAAGGACATCCCACAGAGCAAAATAGTTAAGGTTAGTTCTTTACTAAAAACTTCTTTCAAAACATGACTTACGATCTAGAATATTCATGTTATGATTCGAGCAAATATTCTTACAAAGATGAACTTCTTTTTTATATACTATTGACTGATTAGCTTAAGATCAAGTTTTCTGAAGGAGAATCATTCTATAATATGTGAATAACTTAATTTATGGATTTAAGAACATTTTCCATTTCTCCTAAGGTTAATTAATCTTACTCGAGCCATTGAATCTTGTTCCACAACTCTATTGCATAGGTGGCAAGCACCGGTTCCAATTAGGAGAGAATACCATTTTAGGTTTGGAACAAAAATATTTTTTTGGTGGAAGGATCAAAATTTTAACATCACTTAAGAAATATTACAATGAACCAAGGCAAGAGTAAAGGGAAACAGGTCAAAAGGATTTCAGATTCATGGTCCCATTGCTGATTAACTAGTCTTTTATTGAGGCTAAGAATTTATTAATATTGGTTAAAAGTTTCATTTAGACTTGCTTGATTAAGTTTGACAAGCAAAAAAATTTACATTTCAAATGATTGAGAGATATTTAAGGGTTTCTTAATTGATTTTCCTCCACTTATATAACATTATTATATTCCAAAACTAATCATTGACTTCACCATAAAATCGTATAAGAATTCACCATAAGGATAATGTTGATTAGTTTAGTTTAGGGGGGGAAACAAGGTGTGTGTGTATATATATATATATATATATATATATATATATTGTATTTAAAAAGATAGTTTCCTCTTGATTGGTTAAGGGCTAAATTTTTATCAAGTAGATCACGTCTACATTAATTTATTCGTATATACATATTTTATTTCAACTTTTATAAGGATCATCGAACCATTTAATTATAATTAAAATTTCCTTATTACTATGTCTTAGAAGGGTTTACAACACAACATTTTAATTTAAGAGCAAACTTTACCATTACTCGTTTGTGAAAACTATACACGGTTACATCAATTCTTTTCAACACGATGCACAACTGAAAGGAAAAAACCAACTCTATACAACCATGACAAGGGAAAAAGAGAGTAATAACATTCGTCACACCATGCTACTATTCTTAGAATTTCTGTAATACATTAGAATCACCCATAACCATGCGGTAATCAACTTTTATATTTTCCATGATAATAAACAACTTAAATTTTCATTAGTCAAAACAACATAACTTCACAACCAATAAAACTAAGGCACTAGTTTTCCTTTAAATTCCCCACATAACTGTTAGTGCAAAATTACAACACCCTCAAATGGCCTCGGATATGAGTGGGGCATTTGGTGTGATTGCACAACATTGGACCATCTCTAAAGTTTTGGGACCTATGGATATGAGATGGCGCTTTGGAGAAGGTTGGTTCCTTCTTCCTAAACTACCTGCCACAAGTTACTCTAGTGCAGGAAAAACTAATCTATCCTAATCTAACCATTCCAAGGAACTAGGAGAGAGAGAGAGAGGTTGAAAGAGAGCCTGCACTAAGTGGTGATACATCAGGAAAGGAAAGGGGTGAGATACTTTGCTGAGGGAGGATGAAATAGGGGAAAAAGGAGATGGGGATTCGAGACAAAAGTAACACAGACCCAGATCCTAATCCACCATCAAAACTCCTTGTAACATGAGATCTTACACTTGCAAACATGAAAACCATGCACAGGAAACAAACACAAAATGGAGAGGCACAGAGAAACAACAAAACATGTGAAAGGGTTGAAGAACACCACAAAAACATGATTTTACTGCTCTATAAGGTGCATGGAGAATTACATTTATGCTTAAACACAAAAATATGCTTTCCAGGTGGAGGAGAAGGCTTACAGCTCAAATGGAGTTGAGAAACAAATTTTACATAGTTTCCCAACACCCATAATATCTCCCCTCTCAAATGAGAAGTATTTACAATATATAGATGATGAAAACCAAAGAGAAAGAAGAGAAACTTGATTCTTCTCTTAAAGCTCAACCACCAAACATTAATTCCCTTCAAATCCACCTACAATATATCAATTCTAGTTCACTATGTTTGTTTGGCGTTTTGGAGAAGGAAAGATGGCAAATCTAGATCAGATCTGGGTAGTTGAAGCTATCAGATCCTTCATTAATGGCATGAAATATGTTTTCCTAATTTTCATGCATTAAATACTACTAAAAATAATATTTTATGCTTCCATGGTGTAGAGGAGGTCGAGATCTTTCCAACGGTACCAAATTTGTTGAATTTTGAGCAGTGGATTGAAATATATGCCCATTTCAATTTTTGAATCGAATTCATACAAAAATGGTGAAAACCCAGTTTTGCAAAATGGATCTATGGGCCCAAAATTCACTTTATGCCTTGTGCCAAAAATTACAAAAGTTCAAAAACTCCTCGTAGCCCCACAAGATTGTAACTTCACATTTTGCATTTCTCATCCCCGGGCCCACCGCCAGCCCGCTTTTGGCAAAAACTCCTTCTAAGGCCTGCCTCCCCACATGTAATTTAGGCCTGACACGTGGCTTCTCTAGGCATTAGCCAAGGTGTGAGCTTACTTTTATACTTTATGCCTTTTTGAAACAAAAGCCAAAAAATTCAAACTACCTCCGACAACCCGCCTTCCTGATTTGACTTAAAACATGCCCATGTGTCCCTTTACAAGCCTTCTCTATAATTTTATGTTTTGACTATGCCCCTCTATTTGGCAGATGTTTTAAGTTTGACTCGAGACATGTGGAGGATCAGCGCACATTTGGGATGTGCCTCTAGATTTTCCCTTTGAATTTCTGTCAAGCCGACGCATGGAGGCTTCTGCTGATCCTTCGATACTTAGCCGATTCGGGCCTGCTCTTCCACATTTTTTACTCTGACCATATAGCGTGGGGAGCCCACACTCATTTGGTGACCCAATCTTGGTTCTTCCTTTGAAATTTCATCGAGATGACACATGGAGAATTCCCCTAGATCTTTTATACTTAACCGATTTGGGGCCAGTTCAACTTTCAGACTCTAACCACATGGCGGGTTGGCGCTAGTTCAGGGTCCTTCTTTAGATTACGCCTTTTAAAGTTGTGACGATGAGACACATGGAGGATTTTTCTACCCTGAGAATTTTCAACTTCCGAAACTGTCTCCTTTTTAGGCCTGGGACACGTGGAAGCTTTGCGTTCATTTGGGACTGGCCTTTGGGCTGCGCCTTTTGAATTTGCGCTATTGAGCCACATGGCGCCCTCCATGGGCTCTTCCTTGTTTAGAATTATCAATGGTCGGTTTTTCCCCTTTTGAATTCTTCTTTTCGAGCATGGAAAATGTAAAAGCTCTGTTCACATTTGGGGGTACCGTATTTGGCTTCAACCCTTAAAGGTGCGCCGTTGAGACACGTGGAGGCTTCCGTCGGTCCTTTCATACTTAGTCAATTTAAATGTCTGACTCTGTCCCCTTTTTGAATTTTTGACACGTGGAGGGCTGACACAAGTTTAGGGCCTCTGATCTTGATCCTTCCTTTGAAGTTACACCATTGAGACATGGGGGGGATTCGGCCGGCACTCTTACACTTAGCCAATTTGGGCCTATCGCCATTTGACTTCTGTTAGACCCTGACTACATGGAGAGCTGGCGCTAGTTTTAGTCTCCACCTTGGGATCTCACTTTTAACATTGCGCTAAGATGACACGTGGTTCTTTCCACTCATTTGGAATTTTTAACAGCTAACTATGTCCCTTTTCAAACTTGGGACACATAGAAGCTCCGCGCACATTTTGGGGCTTCATTTTCATGTGCCCTTTTGGAATAGCACCAAGATGATGCATGACACCTTCCACGAGTCTATTGTTCAGCCACGAGTCGAATCATATGTATCTAAGTCTGAAAACTTTGATCCTTTCCCCATTTTCCTCCTGTGAGCCTCTAGCCTCCTTTAACATTGTTTGATCCTTTACTGATCTTGCTCTTCCATTGTAGAGTCCCACCTGCAACCTGATTGTTGGATTTGAAATGTGGGCTCACAATACTGAGTTGACCCTTTGATTATCTCTTGTGAAGGATTGTGTTTGATCAAATTTACCTAGGGGTTAAAATTGGGATAATAGTTTGGTGACTCACAGGGACATATGCCTACTAGATGAGATGATCAGTGGTGTTGAAGCATCCATTGGGCATGGAGTCTTCCTAGTAAACACAAATACGATTCATTAATGGACTACGCACGAGTAAAAAAAATCCACAACACACACAATGCACAAAACTGAAAATCATACATACTCCAAGTGGAACATGCAGAGTGTGCAAAAGCACTTCTTCTACTAAAAACAAAGCTAAACTAACCTAAACTAACTAGAAGAAAAGAGAACTAAAACAAATCTTGCAACTAGCAAGGAGAAGTACATCCCCTTTCTCAAAAAGGGTAGCCATGCAAATGATTTGACATTGAATATGGCTGCTTGTATGAGTGAAAAACTGACTATAAGCTGATCCTCCGCCCAAATAATCAAGGTGTCAGCTAGAAATAATACAAATTCCTCTTTTAGTTTTCTCTACATTTGGATTGAAGAGGCATTGCAGCTGATCCTTGGTACTTTAGAGCTCATCCTCATGCCCTGAAGTGGCCATGACTGGTTTTGGCTTCTCCCTTGGCTCCAATGAAGCCAAGTACCTGATTGGGCACGGTCTGATCTGATGGATGTGACCATTGTTCTAAATTTCAACTCCAAGAGTGGAGTCTTCTTGTGGACCTTCTTGGGTGGATGGTGTGGGAGAGATGGGATCCCTGTACTCATTTCCTTCCTTCTCCTATGAAGAACATGGAAGATTCATATCTTCCAACCTTGGTTCCAGAGGGCTGTTATGAAGTGTAGATTGTTGTCCTTGAATGCTCTCCTTCATGGCAGCAACCTCATGTGCTTGGAAGGTGGATGATGGATGAGAAAATGATGTGACCTCCATGGGCTCATTGCCATCAAAGAAATCCTCCAAGTGAGACAGATAATCTACCTCCTTGTTGTCCTACTGCATGTGCTTGACCTCCTCCATGGTGTCCTCCTAATCTGAAAATTTCTCACCATGGATCCCTTCATCCTCAAACATGAAGTTTGAAAGATCAAACTCTTCTTCATAATCAAATCTCGAAGAGGATGAAGTGGGAGGAAGAACTGAAGGTTCTTTTGTGTCCTTTTGTACACCTAAAGCTTCTGGAACTATATGGTCCTCCTCTGTCATGGTTCATCAATCAAATCAAGCCCTTCAAATGAAAGCAAAAAATCTTCAATAATTCTTTCTTCACTAAGTGGCCTCCACTCTAATTTGATCTCTCCCAGCTGCTCCTCTTCAATGGGACTTAGAGTTGGTTGTTCTTCCTCCTTAACTGGAAGTGCAACTTGGATTAGATAAGGATCCTCTTAAAAAAAAGTGCCATTATAGAAACTACATTCAAAGCAAATAGATTGCTGATCTTCTCTATCTTGTTCTTGTTCTTCTTCTGCTGCAAACTCAGCCTCACCCACCACTGGATCTTCAACCTAGACCTCCTCTGTTGGCTTAGCCATCAAGGGGATCTTTGTAAACCCAAATCTGGTAGCCCAACTCTTCATATTTTCTATCATTTCTTCTCTGTTGGGTTCCTCTTCTTTCCGTTCTCCTTGACTGGTCTTTGGAATCTCTTCCCCACATGGAATTGAGAAGCCAAGAGGAGTGGATGGGGTTTCAACCATCTTTGCAATTATTTTTGGTGGTGAAGGAAGTGGAACTTCTTGTTTGTTTAGAGGGGATGACTGCTTGGAAGGGAAAAGGCTAGAAGAATTGAGATGAGATGGAAGACTAGGAGATGGAGAAGGGGAAACAACATTTGGGGAAGCAAGTGAGGGGCTTGACTCTTGACCATGCTAAAATGATAAAGTTTTGGATGGAGAAAAAGGAGCATAAGGAGCTGGTGAATAATTAACCATTGAGAAGGTTGTCTCACATTTTTCTCATATGCCTCAATATCCTCAATCCACTGTGCAAGTTACGGAAACATTTCGACCACGAAGTCAACCTTCTCTTGAGGGTTGTAATTTCTTGGCATAGGGCCGGCCCATAGACAAGGTGGCCTATAACCAATTATGAACACTTTAATTTGAGTTGTGGCCCTTGATTGTACCATGTGTGCCTCCATCCCTTGAATCTTCTCCAGCATATCAGCATTTTCAATGTACTTATTATCATTTTATGCATACCCTTGTTCTTGATAAGCTCCATAGCCAAACTGGTTTTGGTACAACTCATATGGGTAAGCATGACTATTCTGGATCTAATCATAATGTTGATCTGGAGGAGTTTAGAAATACATTTGAGGTGGACTACACTGTTGTTGCTGTAAGTGTGAATTCCAAGATGGGAATGAAGTCATGTTTGGACAACTTCATGGGATGGAAGAAGATGAAAGATATGAAAGGAATAATGGATGAAAATGGATGAGAAAAGGTCTGCAACTCAGAGGATGGGTTGTTGACTACATGGAGTCACACGATGTGCTTTGCATGTGCCTCCAAAGGCTAAATCTCACCAAGAACACATCAACTTGATGAAATGAAGTGGTAAGGTGCTTCATACCTTTCCTACTGGGCATGCCAATATTGTTAGGTGGTCACACGGAGGCTTAAGATTTTTTGTTGATAATGAGACACCTCAGAAAGATGGAACTCTAACTTCTGTGATGTCCCACCGGGTGTGCTAAAACTGTTAGTGAAAAATCACATCACCCCTGAATGGGCTCAAATTTGAGTTGGGCATTCAGTATGATTGCACAACATTGGACCATCTTTCAAGTCGTGGGACCTACGGACTTGATATGGCCCTTCAGAGAAGGCCGGTTCCTTCTTCCTAAACTACCTGCCACAACCTACTCTAGTGAAGGAAAAACTAATCTATCCTAATCTAACCATTATAAGGAATAAGGGAGAGAGAGAGAGAGTGAAAGAGAGCCTACACTAAGCAGTGATACACTAGAAAAGGAAAGGGGTGAGATACTATGCTGAGGGAGGATGAAACAGGGGGGAAAAGGAGATGGGAAGGCTAGACAAAAGTGAAACAGACCTAGATCCTAATCCACCATCAAAAATCCATGAAACATGCGATCTTACACCTGCAAACATTAAAAGCATGCACATGAAACAAACACAAAATGGAGAGGCACAGAGAAACAACAAAACATGAGAAAGGGTTGAAGAACACCACAAAACACAATTTTATTGCTCTATAAGGTGCATGGACCATTAAATTTCTTCTCAGAGGCACAACTATGTTTGTCAGGCATAAGACAAGGCTTACAACTCAGATAGAGGAGAGAATTTTTGTTAGAGAGTTTCCCCGCACCCAGAATGTCTCCCCTCTCAAATGAGAAGTGTTTACAATATATAGACGGTGAAAACCAGAGAAAAAGAGGAGAAACTTGAGTCTTCTCTTAAAGCTCAACCACCAACCATCAATACCCTATAAATACCTCTACAATCTATCAATTCTTGCTCCCCATGTCTATTTGGCATGTTAGATAAGGAAAGATGGAAAATGTAGATCACATATGGGTAATTGCAACAATCAGATCCTTCATTAATTACATGAAATACATTTTCCTCATTTTCACCCATAAAAGGCTTATAAAAATAATATTTTATACTTCCACGGCGTAGAGGAGGTCGAGATATTTCCAATGGTACCAAATTTGTTGAATTTTGAGCATTGGATGGAAATATATTCCCATTTAAATATTTGAATCGAATCCGTACAAAAATGGCAAAAAACCAGGTTTGAAAAACGGATCCGCGGGCCCGAAACTCACTTTGTGCCTTTTGCGAAAAAATTACAAAAGTGCAAAAACTCCCTACAGCTCTGCAATCCCGCAACTTCACATTTTACATTTGTCATCCCCGGGCCCACAGGCCCACATTTTGCACTTTGGTGAAAAGTCTTCCCCATGCACACCGGCCCGTATGTAATTTAGGTCTAACACGTGGCTTCTTTGGGCATTGATGGAGGTGTGAGTTACTTTTATACTTTACGCCTTTTCAAAACAAAATCCAAAATATTGAAATTGCCTCAGCCGACCCGCCTTCTCGCTTTAACTTGAAACATGGCCACATGTCACTTTGCAAGCCTGCTCTGTAATTTTGTGTTTTGAATAAACCCCTTTGTTTAGTGGAGGTTTTATGTCTAACCTGGGACATGTGGAGGCTCATCACACATTTGGGACCTGCCTCTAGATTTTCCCTTTGAAGTTTCATCGAGCAGACGTGTGGAGGTTGTTGGTGCCCAAATTTGTTCTCCTTTTCAAGCCAAACAACAACATTGATTCAACATGGATCTTAGAGGTAGCCATATCATAAATATATGTCATTTTATAGCTGAGGATGAGGTTTGACTGTACCTTTGTTACTTGGATTTGTGGAGAGATCGGTAGCACCTTAAAAGGATATGATCTTATCCTAACTATTTTATGTTGTTCCTTTCAACCAAGGTAAGAGAACCTATTTTGTAACCTCTATTATCAAAAAGGAGATACATGTACCCTTCTTTTGCATAAATTTTGTAGAGAAGACTTTAGAGAAAATATGATCAACACACCAAATCTGACTCTCATGAATTGTCACTTCCAGATCATGGAGATACTTTCACAACAAGGCAAAGGTTACTAAAGACATTTGAGACCCTATATTATCTTGCATACTTTGGCAAATGGATTTTGGTCTTGTCTGGGTATAGAGAATAAAACAGGGGTAGTGTGGATGGGATTGGATGTTTTTAAAATAAATTTTGGTGTGAGGGGAGATAGGATGAACTTGAATCACCAAATCCTTGAGAGGTTATGCAAAATGGAGGCATTTCAGCCAACAAAATGCAACAAAATTTAGAAATCTCTCTTCAACTAGAATATTTGCCTAAATGGAGGCCCAACTTAGCACTCTTTCACAAAACATGTGGGATTCTATCACAAAGGCTCAAGTTAGATAAACCAATAAAGCACCAAGATTTAAACCAAGTCACACCTGAGGTACACCCAGAGGCTTACAGAGAATCTCTATCAAAAAAATGAGAGAAAAGTGATTTTAAACCATTTATCCCACTCCTAAATGAAGGCTCTTCTGAGAAATGAAATTGCAGATTCCACTAAACTATCACAAAGACTAAGAGATATGTGATTGGACCCTATTTTGGTATAATATTGTAATAGAGACAAGAAGAACTACTCATATGCATTCAGAGATGAAATAAATACACTTTACTCAAGATTAACATAGAATAAATCAAAGTTTGGTCAAATTTATCAGCAAGGGAAATTTTCCAGAACAATCCCAAGGCTTGTCAATGGTTGTACACTTGTAACCACCTTGACATGTTCAAATTTGATACAAAGAGAGATATACAGGATTCTCTGGAAGACTTCTCAAAATGGATGGGCTCTGTCAAGCTTTTCCTGTAGGAGAGAATTGATCCTGATCTTTCTAAAAACTCCCAACCATTTGCACAATCTTTTTTTTCCATTTATAACATTTACAACCGATCCCCTTCTCCCCAAAAGAAAAAATGTTTAATGCACCAGTGTTCACCAGGATTCTTTCGTGATGCTCAAAATCAAATCTGCAAGAAGTCTCTAGGTGCTCGAGGGGGTAGATTTCATCGAGTGCCTTCTGTATTAAACTCCTTGCTCTGGTAGATCACTCTTCCTTAAATTTTCCAACCACTTCCACCCCTAATCTGTCAAATCTAGCACCTTACGTGCTTGGCAGAATAAGAAAGGAAAATCCGATTAGGAACGAAAGTTAGACCATTTTAATGGTGAAAGAAAACTTCCAGATCTTCCCACAAAACTTCAGATATCAATATTAACTTCCTTCTCTACTTAGCGTGTAGAAAAAACTAGGAAATCAAGAAAACTCACACTTCTAGACGTGTTGCAGGAAAATGGAGGGAAAATCAAGTTTCGATACTTAGCAGCCATTGATCTTTGATTTTGAATGTGGGTCTTCCACATGGATGATCCAGAAATAGGATCGGGGGATTCCTTTGACCTTTTCTGACCCTTTTGAAAAAATGGAAAAATTTCCCATTTTTCTCTGCACCTCCACTTCTGAAAAATGGGCCTGACACGTGTCCTGAGGTGGGTTCCAATAGAATAGCAAAAAAATTCTTCCATTTGACTCTCCTTCTGAAAATAGGAAAATTTTCCAACTTTCCCCCACAACTCCACCCTTCCGCTTTGAGTCCCTAATTTGGGTCCCAGCGGAACCCCATGTCCTTGTATGTCTTTAACTCCTTTTCCCTCAAATGGAAATTTTTTTACTTTTCCTCTGAAAGTCCACACCTCCGCTGTCCACCGGGGCAGAACATTGACTATTTCCCATTGGGATTGCGGCCCATTTTTGATATTTTAACCTTTATGAGGTAAAGAGGAAAAATTTTTAAGTTTCCTCCGATGGTCCACTTCCCCACCCCTTATGACTTTTCAAATTGCCACATGTCACAATGTTGTACCTTGAGGCGGCCCTAAAAATTTGATTCCTTAAATGAGCACGAGCTCGCCATGTATCTTGCTCCGGAAAAATTTGTTTGAAGGTTTAAATCTCTGCAGAGGGCACCATGTGTCAAGCTCTGAGGTAGTCTTCCTTTTTCATTGAAAGGTCCAATAAATATGCAAAGTGAGAGGAATGCCCCACGTGTCCTCATGGCGCTTCTTCAAAATGGTGCCAAAGTTGATGACCCTGAATGAGCATGAGCTCACCATGTGTCCCTATTCTGCCAAACTATTTCCATTTGCATAAAAAAATTCTAAGTATGGGAAAGCAGTGAAAGCCTCCATGTGTTCTCCTGGTGCTACTCCAAGGAAAAGCCCAAAAGTAGATCTTTAAATGAGCATCGTTCCTCCATGTTTCCTATACTTCCCAAAAACCTTTTGAAATTTTTCTAAGTATGGGAAAACTAGCGGAATCCTCCACGTGTCCTCTCAGTGCTACTTCAAATCCAAACCAAAAATTTGATTCTCAAACGAGCGTCATTCCTCCACGTGGACACATTTTAAATTTGAGGCTTTTTATAATTTTTTTGAAGTGTCCGAGAAAGCCGCGTCCAACCAAAGGATGCCACATTTCCCTGTTGATGCAAGGATGCAAATTTGACTGGGGGAAATGTCCGTCAAACTGTAAAACACAGAGAAATGGCCATTTGATCCTGAAAGTAATATTTTCTTAAAGGACAGAGATTTTAGAAATGTTTTAAGACTCAAATACGTTCCTTGGGGACACATCAATTCATTTATCTTTAAGCATTTAGGGAAAAAATAGTAGGGAAATTAAATCTTGGCTGTGGAAAATGGAGGAAATGGGAAAACGTGAGTTTTGAAGGAACAAAGCATGGGAGACTCAAAATACAAAGCTTTTCTAGAGGAACAAAGGAATCATGAGACAAATATGGACCCACACATGATCTTCAACCTAGGAGTAGATTAAAATGGCAACAAATACTGGCCAAACACAATACAGGGAAGGATAAAATGATAGAGGCCATGAATCAATAAATCTTCAAGGGCACAAATGGGGCAAGACAATTCTTAGCACTAACATTGGCTCTGACTCAAGGATGGGCACTCCATATGAGTGCCATAAGAACAATAGTAGACTAAGTGCAAAAATATACATTGGGTGACAGAGTCCGCTCGTAGAGCAGAGAAATGAAGCCATCTCCAAAAACAAACAAAGAAGCCAACAAAAAAAGGTCACCACGGACCAGGACAAGAAAAAAATACAAAAAATAGGATGCAAACATCAAACTATACACTATACAAGAGGTGTTTACCTTGATTTAGAGGAATCAATCCAAGAAATGCTTTAGATGCCTACCATTAATAGGAAGTTTGAGAAATTCACCATCTGGATCCTTTAAGAAAAAGGTGCATTCACCAATTCAGATGTCAATGGAGTAAGGGTCCATCCACAATGAGTCAAACTTGCCATGCTTGCCCTTATCCTCATGCCTACTATCCCACAGTAGCAAAAGATCTTCGAAATTGAAGGCTCTAGGAGTAACCTTCCTATCAAATAGTTTCTTCAGCTTTTTCTCTAAACTTTATATGCCTCTGGTGGGATGACCTTCTCTCTCCATCAAGCTCAACAATCTAGTTAATGTGGGAATCATAAGGACCTACCTCTTGATCTTCCAGCTTCTGCATAAACTGATATGAAGACACTTACATATGAATAGGTAGAAAATCCTGAGTCCCATACAACAACTCAAATGGACTCTTTCCAGTTACCCTCTTGACAGTGATCATATCTACCCAGACAACAAAATTCAACTATTCACCCCACCTTCTCTTGTTCAAATCCAAGGTTCTTCTTATAATATCTAGCAAATTATTATTGTTGGACTCAACTTGTCCATTTCCTTGGGGATTATAATTAGAGGCATATGTTAGATTGATCCCATATCCTTTACACAGTGCCACCAGAGGTCTAGCCCTGAAACTCATGGAATTATTAGCTATGATTTTGATTGGTACTCCAAACCTACAAACAATATTGTTTAGCACAAAATCCATGACAATTTGGTGTGTAGCCTTCTTGGTGGGGATTGCTTCGACCCACTTAGTAAAGTAGTCAGTGGCTACAACAATCCACTTATGACCAGAACTTGAAGGGTCTAAAATATCACCAATGAAGTCCATTCCCCATTGCCTAAATGGGGCTTCAATTGACACATGCTGCAAAGGTAGGGACCCTGAAGCTTTCAGTCTTCCAGAGAAATGCTGACAACTCTCACATCTTCTAACCAACATGGTTGCATCCTTGAACAGATTTGACCACCAATAACCAGCCCTTAGGATCTTATGTGCTGTGACTCTTATAGAAAAATGCCCCCCACAAACTCCTCCATGGAGATCAACAATTATTTTGGGGGCTTCATCTTCAGTGATGCATCTTAAGAGGACTCCTTCTGGGTTCTTCCATGCCAACCCAAAATTAGTATTGACATATTTCTAGGAATCCAACTTAAGAGCTCTTTTCTGGTTCTTATTCAAATGCTTAGGGCATTTTAAGTGTCTGAGATAGATCATTACATCCTTGTACCACTCAAAATTTATCAATTTTTCAAAAACAACTGTCCTTTTCTCTTCAACCTTATTTACCTCAATGGTCTGCAAGTTTCTCTTAGCCATAACCTTAGCTAACCCCAAACCTCTCACCAACAGTGTGGTTTGGATTTCCATATCATACTCTTGCAACTTGTTCACCCATATACATCTTCTACTTGAGACTTCCATCTCTGACAAGATGTATTTTACCATGGTATGGGGAACATAAGCAACAAATTTTGAACTTAAAATATAAGGCCTGAAAACCTTTGTTGCTTTGACAAAGGAAAATGCCTTCTTTTCTGTGATGGTGTATTTTAATTCTGCCCCTTGCAGTGCCTTACTAAAAAAGGAAATTGGCCTCTCAGCCCCTTCATTATCCTTATGCAACATGACAAAAGCAATAGTCTTTTCTGAAGCAAAGGAAAACATCTAGAAATGTTTCTTATAATCTGGGGCTGCGAAAACAAGGGAATGCTTCAATGCCTCTTTGATTCCATTGAAATCTTAGATGTCAGCCTCCTCCCATTTGATGGTATGATCCTTCTTCAACATGGAAGTGATTGGGATAGTCAACTCACTAAAGTTTGATATAAACCTTCTAATGAAGTTTATCTACCCGAAGAAGGACTGAATTCCTTTCTTGGCTCTTGGAATTGGGACCTTGTTGATGGCCTCCACTCTTTCTGGATCAATCATCACTCCTTGTGACACAATGTGACCAAGAAATTTGGCCTTTTGCACTCTAAAATGGCATTTCTTTGGATTGAGTGAGATGCCATATTCCCTACATCTTATCAGCATCTTCTCTAAGTGCAGTAAGTCATCACTTCTTTTTCTTGAAAACGCCATTACATCATCTTGGTAAACAACAATAAATTCATTGATGTAACCAGCAAAGGAAACATCCATTACTCTCTGAAAATTGGCTCCAACATTTATTAGACCAAAGGGCATCCTATTATATACGTATGTTCCCCATGGAGTAGTAAAGGTTGTCTTGATCCTTTCTGATTCTTTTAACATGACTTGGTTGTAACCAGAGAAGCCATCTAAAGTAGAAAGCAACTCATAACTAGTCACCAACTAAAGCATGTGTTCCATATTAGGTAAAGGATAGTTATCCTTCATTGAAGATTTGTTCAGATTCCTGAAATCCACACATAACCTGATATCACCATTCTTCTTTCTGACTGGTACTAGGTTGGAAACCCAAGAGGAATACCCTGTGGGCTGGATAATCCCTCCATCTCTTGGCTTCTTTAGTTCTTCTTGCATCTTGAGGGATAAGAGTGAATTAATTGGCCTCTGCTTCTTCCTGAATGCTTTAGAACTAGGCTCCAAGGGAATCTCATGTTGGAACAGGTCTTCTCTGTATGCTTTGAGCTCATAATAGATCAAAGCCATGTAATCTTGGTATTTTTTCAACAACTGGATGTAAGAATTATTTTCCTCTTTGCTGAGATTGCTGCCCAACCAAATCTTCCTTGGTTTTTTCTTTATACCAAGGTCATGCTCCTCAACATCCCTCAAGGTTGCCATATGCATGTTAATTTGTTTGTTAGTACTGGAATGGGATGTGGTAGTTTAATACTTGATCTCAAATGTAATGAAATTCAACCTCAATATTATTTGTTCATTAATGGAAAATTTGATTCTTCATAAGCTTCAACACACCCTGATTGTCACAATGAATGATAGGCGGTTTTTGTTCAATCATATCCATATCAACAAGAATATGATGTAACCAAAAAACTTCCCACATATATCCTCATGCGGCATGATATTTTTCCTCAAAGGAAGATAGAGAAAAAATAGTTTGCTTCTTACTAATCCATGGGATAGGTTCATGTGAAAAAAATATCTTGAAGTTGATTTCTTATCATCTACAAATATAGCATAGTCCTAGTCGATATATCCTTGTAAGAATAATTAAGAGGTATTAGAATATTAAAGACCATAATAGATTATACCTATGACATATCTCAATATATGTTTCAATTCTACCCAACGACATTTCTTTTTCTCCTACGTGAATTTGGAAAGATTGCCAACAGAAAAGCATAGGTACATTCTTTTATAAGTCAAGTAAATAAGACTTCGAACAAGCTAATTGTAGTGAGTAGCACCCACTTGAGGTGAATCATAGAATCTAGAAAATTACAACACTTTTTCCATTGGAGTGGGATACAATATTATAATTAGTCATTCCATACTTTTCTAGGACTCTCTTCACATACTTTATCTGCGAGATAAAAAAGTTCTGTCATATTTCCAAGAAAAGACAATAATAAATTATCCTAAAATCTATAAAGTCAAAGGATTTTTTAAGATCATTCTTTACATATTTGAAAATATTGTCTAAGCTCTCTGTGATTACAAGATCATTCACATACAAAATGAGAATGAAAATCTTTGTGCCTACCTTCTTAATATACAATTTTGGATTTCAAGAGACATGGGTGAATCCACGTTAGAATAGGAAATCATTTATTTTAATGTACCATGCCATGGGTAAACTTTTTAAGTACATAAAGAGACTTAATTAGATGACATACCTTATTAGGATGCTGCTTATCACAAAAAAAATATGGTTGGGTCATGTACACTTCTTCTTTGAGATCACCATTCAAGAAAGCACTTTTTATGTGGTACCTAGGTAGTATGTGAAAAGTATCACTCTATTAATGACACTTTATTAACCAAAATTCATTATATGTTGGCATAAATATTATATATATACTCAAATTATTACTTATTTTGAGATTTAAGTCTAGCGATACTCGTGAATGGGAAATTGAGGGAATTTGAAATTGAAATTTTTCCTTATTTCTCGTGGGTTATTCATAAGGAAGATATTGTAGACATTGTCATTTCACTAGTAATCAATGGATGAAGTATTTTAATGTGACAAATTTACTTGTACCCGTAAACCATAGAAAACATTAATACAAACAATCTTATTTATATGGTTTGCGAAAAAAATATATATATTTTTAATTTTTAATTGATTCTAAAAAAAATACAATCCTTTGTTGTTAAATTTAATATATCTTCCAAATATTTTTTAAAATTGTTTTTTTCCGAAAGATATTAAAAGTGTGAAAATTTCTCTACGAAATGCTTTAAATTGGAGAAATTAAGAAATATAAAGTTTGAAAATTAATTTAAACTTATCTTGTATAGAATCCTTCCACCTCCCACGTGGAATTATTTGGAGAGGGTGATACTTTGAGAGGATTGTATTGCAGCTAAGGGACTATCCTCAAGCCAAACACAACCAAAGTTGAAATTCCTCATACAATCTTTTAATAACCTAAAAAAAAGTCCAAGCATTACCAAATGAAATGCTTTAACCATATTTAGATAAGAAAATGCGGTAATTTATTCTATCAAAGTCGCCTCCAATGTAAATGGTGTAGCTGACAATGTCTTACAACCTGTGTAATATTAATAATAAACTTATGTGTGATTTTAAATGAATTGAAAAATAATTTGCGGTAGAAGAAGATGTAGAGGTTTGAGCAATAATGATACCAATGTCAAGACAAGATAAATGAACAATGCAAAACGGAACCAGAATGAATGAAGGAAATTACGAATAAATAAAGTAAACAATGGTTTTTCATTTCACATTCTAAGATTACTTTTCAACTATTTATATAAAATCTTTATGTTCAAAAAATCTTCTAAATAAAACATTAGATTAACTAAGTAATTATTTACATTAAAACTACAAACGAGTTACAATTTGTAATGGAAGATCTTGGCTGAAAAATCATACACCTTATTGGTGAAATAAACCTTTTCCAGTTCTGTTTGATGCCATAGTTTAAAAACCTAGCCTACTACTTTAATTACGCCGAAGGCGTTATCCGTATGGGAAAAGGCTTTGCGGACATTCATGGGATTATGTCAAATTTGACGTCCTAAATGACGGTTTAGATATTCTCTACTATTTTTAACAATTTTACTTTTCCAATTTTGCATGCTACAGCGGATTTGTTGTTTTTAAGTTTTGTTTTTTTCTTTATTTTTTAAAAATAGTTTTACTTTTTAATTTGCTGGCACGCATGAAATTGAGTTGAGCAAAAGAATTGTATTAATAGTCTAAATCCTATTATTTGTGGAGTAACTCATGATTTAATTATGGAAATATATTTCTTTTGCAAAAGCCAAGCTTCACTTCCTACTTGCATATGCAGATGATTCGATGGTGGCCGAAAATTGTGTAACATCAACCAAATTGGTAATTTACTTATCCTAAGTCTAAGTTCCTTTATTTTTTATTTCTGAAGTGATGATTAATGGGTTTCATGATAGGGTGCAACCATTTTCTCGATTAGATACATATGGCCGCTTTATCCACTCGCCTTAAAAATTGAGAATTAAGATACCCAAAAAAAATCATTTTAAGTTTGTTTGGATACTAAGAAAGCGTCGAACATTATTATTGATAGTCATTCCCAAATTGATGTTAGATGTGAATACGGTGAGGTGAAATACTCTTTATTTTCAACAAGGGAAAAAAACACATTTAATGGAATGTGCTCAATGTTTTCAGAAGAATTAAAAATATTGTTAATAGGTGTTGTCTGCTCTTGTCGAGGATCTATGCACTGTAAATTTATTCAGAAGTATTATAGAACAATGCATCTCCATATAATTTTTTTTTTGTAGATCTGAATAAACATGCTGCAAGAGGATGCAAACTATTTTCACGTTTTGTGTCTCCATTGAAGAAGAAGACCAACAAAAATCTCGTTCTATCATGTGATTCTAACTTTGTCAATTTATTTCTTTTTAATATTAAAATGTACGTTATGGCTTTGTTAAATAAATTTTGGTCTCAGTTTTACACATTGTATGCTAGAAAACGAGGATACACTACTCAATTCTTTTTTTATTTATTTTATTTATTATTTTAACAAGATTGAGTCGGGGTTCTATTCACAAAACTCTTTCTTTATTCGAGGAATGATTTGTGTGATCTTTCTCTATTTTGAATAGACGTCGCGAAATCGAGAGCATTCACTGTGCCACTAGAATGAAGTATAGATTTTTCTTTCTTAATTCGTCCACAACTTCGACTTCCCATATATCCACACCTGCTTCCTCCTCCACAAGCACCACCACCACTGTACTGTCATCAATCAATCTCTTTTTTACCATAGGAATTATGAGCGGTGCTCTACTTTTTACATAGTGTATGCGGGAAAGCAAGGATACACTACTCATTTCTTTATTTTCTTTTTTATATTTATTATTTTGATAAGATTGTATTGGGGTTCTATTCACAAAAATATTTATTTATTCCAGGAATGATTTGTGTAATGTTCCTCTATTTTGGAGAGACGTAGCGAAATTGAGAGCATTGACGCACCACTAGAATGAAGTTCAACATTTCCATTCTTCATTCCTCCACAACTTCGACTTCCCCTAAATCCACACCCACTTCCACCTCCATAAGCACCGCCACCACTATAGCATCGTCAATCAATCCCTATTTTTACCATAGAAATTAGGAACGGTGCTCTGTTTTTTATCTTCTTCATATAAATCTGTCTCCCTTGGCTAATTAGGGAATAGTATTAACTCCCTTGTTTATAGTTTGTAAAAAGAGGGTTCTCATTCAGTAACACAATCCTACTATAAGCATGCAAATACTCTTACATAGGATTGTTTAAACTAATTAGGACACAAATTCAACCAAGATCAAATACTCATGAGAAATACAAGTGCATTAAAGGTTTTCCCAGAGCCTATCAATGAATAAATAAAAATTAAAACATTGTTAGAGTCCCCATACAGGTTAGACAATATCAAGATTGAATTCTAGCATTTTGTCAAACAATTATCTGATTTCTTCAATAGATTAAAACAACATTCACAATATGATACAAGTGATTCAGAAGGAACTTCACCTTTGCACTTCTGATATACAAAGCTCTTTGTGCCCAAAGAATGCATTTCTAATGGAAGGTGGGCGCGTATTCTAAACTTACTTTCATATCATTTTCTTTTTTTGCTCATACCCCTGTATTTTTAGAGATAATCTAAAATTTGGTACTATTTTGTTATGGAAGATACAATGTTACATTTGGTAGATTGTAGAAGTGGCTTTTCCATATATATTTGGTTCATTATTTGTAACCCCTTCTCATGGAGTATTATAATTGCAACTTATAGAAGACATGAACATCCTCATGAAGCATTGACTTTGTTTCACCAAATGCAACCAGCAGGTAGCCAACCTGAATATCAGTTCCCCTTTGCGAGCATACTGCTAACCTATGTCCAAACAGGGGATGGACATTCACCATAGAATAATAGATACAAGACTTTTTCCAGACTCCACAACCTTTCCCATCATCATCCTAGCCTATGTTGAAATGGGATCTTTAAATCAAGACATGGACATCCATCAAAGTATAATGGAAAGCTGGTTTTTGTTAGATGTAGTTGTAAGTGTCGTGGTAGGCATGTACGGAAATAGTGGAATCATACAGAAGGCATGTGAACTCTATGATAGCATGCCTCAATGAGATGTGATCTCATGGACTTAAAATTATTGCAGGATATGCATAAAATGGGTTTGTTAAAAATGCATTTTTAGGCTAATGCATTTGGAAAGTGCAAACCCAGCCTCCTCAACCTTTGTTAGCATACTCCCTTTCTATACCAAAACGGGAACCTTAGCACAAGGTATGAACATCCATCAAAGTATAATGCAAAGTGGATTTTTTTTTGCAAAATGCCTCAAAGAGATGTGGTCTCGTGGAATTCCATGATTATATGTAACATCCGACAAGATACCAACACATACAACACAGAGAAATACAGGATAACTTTTTTTTTGACTTACTTGACACATAACATGACGCAACATGTCATCACCAAGGATGCAACTAACACTGTGAACAATTTAATACAGTAAAGGTAGCACGGAAACGATCACACCTATCAAGGACAATTTACTCTTCTTTTGACAAAACAACATGGAAGTCCAACCACATGACACACTTACAGCTAGGGAAAACCACAGTAAGAAATGATTGGAGGTTATTTATTTTGACAAGACACCCTTTAGCTCATGACTTAAGTTTTCAGAAGGATTCAATAAATGATTCGCACAAATTCATCTTACCAACTGAGCTAATTTCTTATACACTGTAGAGAAGTTCACTTATAATCTTCACTTTACGACAATAGAATTGTTTATTTCCATTAATTTAATAAAGGGAATAATTAAATTCCACAAGACTATCTGTCCATACTTACGCTACTAGAACTTGTTCATTACCTTGCTACAACAAGAATTCGTGTTCAACAAAATCAAGAGGAACTTACAAAGTATCCTGGGAAAGAGATAAGGAGATTAGGTCGAGTTAAATTCCTCTTTAAGATGTCATTAGTTATTACCAAGGTTTAACTGGAGCTTGGGGTTTTATATGTAATTATTAACGCTTTTACTTAGGCTTAACTGAAAGAGTTTATCCAAAGGAAACTACTTACTTTCAAATAGGCTAAAAGATAATTTGTGTGGTTTCTAAATTTCCTCCTCTTACTTGTTAAATCTTATTAGAAACTAACTATTGTTTTCCTTTAGCTTGTTTTAGGTGTTCACTAGTTTAGCTAGGGATATCAATTTATAAAAATTTACTTTACAAGGATAGTTTCACCTTTGAGTACTTCAAGAATCTCTTGTTCTCAAGTAATTCATCTCTATATTAATTTATCTGAATACACATATTTTGGTTAACTTCTATAAGGGTTAACCATTCCATTTAATTTTACTTATATCACATCATTACAAGGTGTCAGAGAGTTTTGACTTAACACTTTATTCTCAAAAACAAGGTTTTACAATACTTATGCCAATGTAAGGATTGAATATCATTCCTCACCCAAGATAAGTTACTAGTCTAACAAAAAAAGGGAAAGAACACTCCACTACGTAGTTTTCTGAACATACCAAGGCAAGAGATCTTTTAAACTCCTTGCAAGCAAAGTTACAAAATTTACAACGCATTGAACTTTCTACAAAGAACTTCATAATTTGAACTGATGAAACTTTTACACTCTTTTCCTTTAATCTACTCGCATAATCCATCTGCACAAATATTTACTAGAGTCAGTTCGCTAGAACTGAGCATGATAAGATATAAACCTCACCTAATAATTTATGCCATCTAGTATTTAAATAAATGAAAGTTTGCAATACTCCTTATCAAATAAATTTCTAACATACATTTAAAACTTAACTGCACATCTCATGATAATACATTTCTGACTCATTAATGTTCACTTCCTTAAGATCTGCTTACCTAAGACACAATTCCAAGTGACTAGATATACAATCTTAACCATGCAATCAATCATACTCAAATTACAGTAATAATAATGACGCTCACCTAATACCCTCGACCTACTTCGCATATTTAAGTACCCAACATTATTATCTTTCAATTAAATAAAATCACCAATGACATTAAGCTTATATAATAAATACAAGTACCAATTTTATATTATTCATCGATATTACCCAAGTATCAAACCTTCATAGAAGCTCAGTGATATGAAGTATAATTTGGATATTTATTTCACAATTTTAAGGATATACTTATGTTAACAAAGATTCCACCAATCCACAAGTTCATATAATATTTAGGTATCCTTTTGGTTGCTTATTCCATGTCTCTATATATTTCTTTTACTACAAGGGTCCAACTCATTGGAATGAGCTACGATCAACAAAATTGTCATGTTTTGCTAATATGTCAAAGATACATTTGACTAACTAAGATATGAAAGCGCAGTCCAAGCCACTATAAATACAAGTACCAACATTATCTCAACTCCCAGTTGAGATGCAAGTATCAAATTTTAGCTAACATAATAATCATCATAAATACCAAAAAATATTCCACTCGTTAACCAAGTATTGAAATAACAAATTTATCCTTACTGGTTACCTGATAACATAATAAATCCTGTTATATAATTCAACCTCCACTTGCATACACCAATTTATGGGTATTAATTATTGTTATATAAAAAATGAAGTTAAATAATTTCAGGTGGACTTATATCCTTACTGGCATACATGGTATGCACAGTCCCATTATGGTAGCTGTTACCTTTACTTAAGGCTATGCATGAATCCATTTTAGGGTAGTTATCTTAACTTCCCTATTCATCTGTTTTTCTACCAAACGTCTTTCGACAAGCTTCAAGATCAAATTATAAGATAAATTTAAAATTTTATTTTTCAAGCGTTGCCTGAATTCGTATGCATGAGGGCATCACAAATCAATCAAACTTGAAGAATCTTGATGCATCCAATATTACTTTAACCGATCCAAAGGTCCAAGTAGTGCCTCAAAAGTTAAGCCAAAGTATTATCCTCACAGGATTATGACTTGCGTGCATAACATGTACATAAAGGTCATAGAAAACCCATTAACACATGCTTCAGTGGGGTTCCAATCTAATAATAAGCTCATAGCACTAATAATACTAGAGGGTCTGGTGAGGGGTTTCCCATAATCCCCAAGGTAAATGATAATCGAATGACTCAGATGAGCTATCTAGAAAGACCAATTAAACTAATATGACTCCTCCCAAATAGAAGCCCCCCAATCCCAATGGGAGTTTATATTATTATAAATCTACAGTAAAACCCAAATACAGTCATATCGGAAATTCCTTTTTTTAAAAGCCATGTTCTACATAATATAAACAATACAAGCAAAATTATAAACCTCATTCACGCTCCGTAATATTTCCTACAGAAACCATCATTCAAAGGGAGAATTAAGGAAAAAGATAACCCAACATTATAAGATCAGCAGGCAAGAATTGATGTAGAGATTTCTTCTACTCAAATAGTAAATAAGATAGATTGTAAAGGAGGAGAGATCAATTCATGCAATTATAATTAAAAGTCATTTGGAAAACTCATCTCTTTTTAGCATCTCTTTGAAGAAGGATTCAATATGTGTAAATACATGTTATATGATATCCAGAGTCCAAACGCTATCTATTTAGTAAAACAAAAACACATCCACATTCCAAAAGAAACCCACATCTACAGCATTCGAACAAAGTTGCAGATATTGATTTATCTAAATGCTAAAAGAAATAAATCATTAACAGAGAGGGTTAGAGCTTATCATGCTTGTTTTAAACGCTATATCTCATGGCCATGCCCGTGCAGACCCCTTCTCCTAGCAGTCCCAAAATTATTTCTCCACGAAACTCACGCTTCTCACCCACACGGTGTCCCAAATACCACGCAAAAGAAACAATAACCATTCCGGTAAACTACATAGACACAGGAAAAGGTTTTTGAGTTTGGCATCACTCCTGCCAATTCCATTTCTCAAAAAAATATCATCGCCTCCTCAAAGTGCCCATTCTGTGTGAATCCCGCAATCATTGCATTCCATGAAACCAAGTTTGGTAGAGGCATTTCCTGGAAGAGTTTACGAGCTTCATCAACAAACCCATTCTGAGCAAATTCCGCAAGCATGGAATTCCATGAAACCACCTCTCTTTGAGGCATTTCCTGAAAAAGCTTGAGGGCTTTATCAACAAACCCCCTTTTATACGAAACCTGTTGTCATCGCATTCCAAGACACAACATTTAATTGAGGCATTTTCTTAAACAGATGCAAATCTTCATCGACATATCCATTCTGTGTAAACCCTGTATTCATCAGAGTCCATGAGCAGACATCTCGTTCAGACATTTTGTCAAACACTTTCCGAGCATCTACCAGGCTTCCGCACTTGACATACATGTTTATCAATGTATTTTCCACAAGCCTGCCTTTTATAATACCCGTCTGAGTCATGCGAGCGTGAATTCATTTGCCATGAAAAAAAATTCCTCCATTAACATTTTTACTAACAATAAACTTGGAGCGCACAAGCAGAACGGCATATCCAACAATGCAAACAGGGATGAAAAACAAAGGAACATTATATATTTTCCTGCTATAGATACCCAAGTATTCCGACAATAAAATGACCAAAAGAAAAAGGAAAATAGTCTAGGCGTATAACCCTACAGGCTCTGAACATATGAACCAGTTAAATTTAATCATCTTCGACCACTCAGGAAGGAAACAAACCAACAAATAACACCCACATCCCGTCTCGGAAGTAAGAGAAGAAAACGAATTTTTCAGGCCATAATACAAGTTCAAGGATAAGTAAACCTTCCAAACATCACAGCTAATGTTCATACGATGCATCCAAAAGAAGACAACCCAAACCACTTTCTCGCGCTCCTTTTCCCCCCCCAAAACGCATCAGGAGACAACAGAAAGCCACGTCCATATTTTGTGTTAACAGGCCCTCACCAACGAGTAGAGCAGAAGGAAAAAGGCACACGAGGAAGGAGAGATTGGATTCGCGTGTACAGGAGAAGGGACAGTCTGCAAGATTTTGCAACAGTTGATCTCCACTGTGGTCGCGTGCAACCAGAACATCAGGATCAACACCAACGGTTCCTTGGGCTCACTCTTTAGTAGCTGTCGCACTCAGCTCTCTCTGGGCCACTGATTTTCTAAGATAAGTTTACTTCTCTACCCTGTAGCTGCTGCATATCGCCAAAAACTTCCTCACGGCACTTTTCGAGGAGAATTTTAGTTCTGCGCTCCACTGAAGCTGCCTGTATAGCACGATTTTTGGAGACCCACACCCACCCTTGCAATGTCAGGCGACAGACCTTCATTTCACCATCAATGAATCCACTATCCAGAACACGCCAAGGAGGAGCAAGTCAAAATGAGGTGATAGGGTATAAATTATGGTAGGTTGGTGACAGTTAGTATGTTTGAAAAATGAAGATAGTTGGTGGAGGCGCCCAACCACACACCACTTGCCAAAAAGAACAAAACAGCACCCTCCCACGGAACAGCTTCTCCTTCATGCCAGGCAAGCCGCAGAAAAGGAACCTCATGCCAAATTTAATGGACAAAAAAAGAATTTTGGAATACTTATATTTAAATAACAATAAAAAATGGTGTTGATGGAAATACTCATCAAAGATTAGTATTTTCTTGAAAATTTTGCAATTGCTAAAAATAATTGAGAAAGGTTAACCAAGTTAATTTTTGAGTTATTAGAAAATCAATATATTTACATCTTTTTATTAGTACATACTTTAAAATGGGAGATCTAAGAAGACAATTTCAATATATACAAATTTTCAATTTTTTTAATGATATCAATTTAATATGTTGATGAGTTAATATATATATATATATATAGAATAAAAAAATATTTCATTTTATTATACACAACCATAATATTTTTGACATACTAAAAATTATAATCTAAATGTTAATAAAGTTCTTATTTACTTATTGATATTATTTAAAGGTTTGAAATTGTTAACTAAATATAGTTAAAGTTTATCTAATTTAAATAAGTTTATAATAAGATGTAGTTAATATTTTAATGTTTTCACTAATAAACAACTAATTTCTCATGAGAAGGTGAAATTTAACCCAACGATTGAAATTGACATTTCTTTCATATTTAGAATAACTTGAATTTCACTCCGTTGAAATGATCATTTCTTTCAAATTTAGAATAACTTGAATTCCATGAGAATAGTTGTACCAAATCATAGATTAACTTGAATTGCACTCCATTCGATTAGTTGTTATCATTTCTTAGATATCGACCAACTTGAATTCAACTCCAATTAAAAACAAGGGAGATTTTTAGGCAAGCTGGTGAACATATTAAACTTTGTTAAGACTTTTGTGTATGGACAAAATATATATCAAACTTCCCTGGAGTGACAGACTTTCGGGCATTGACAATTTCCAATTCGGGCATCTATAAAATCGCATGCGCTCCAGACGCATATCAATCATCACTAACAGTTTCGATACTCGGTGTAAATGACTCTGTAATTGCAATCAACAAGACTGCAATGACAATTACTGTGCAAGCCGGAACACAGATGCGAGACGTGATGGAGGAAGCTGCAAAAAAACGGCTTGGCTGTTCCCGCCATGGCCAGGGTTATTTCCACGGGAGCACATGGCAGCGGTCTGTTCGGGAAAGGCAGCGGCATTTATGAATATGTGGTGTCGATGAGATTAGTAATCCCTGCGTCTCCCTCGGAAGGGTACGCGAAGGTGATCACCTTAACAGAAGCAGCCGAAGAAATGAAAGCGGCGAGAATATCTCTGGGAACTCTCGGAGCCATTTCAGAAATAACCTTCGCGTTGAGGCCAATGTTCAAGCGCTCTGTTTCCTTAGCCGTGAGAGACGATAAGGATCTTGAAAAGGAAGTGGAGCGTTTCATGAGGGCTTATGAATTTGCGGATATAGACTGGGTTCCATCGCATGGAAAGGCTGTTTTTGGGAAGAAATATGGTGTTCCAGTTGATGTTCCTGGAGAAGGGGAATACGCTCTTCTAAGAGGTTCCAATGTTAGCGACGTCGAAGAGGATGCATATCAGTGTGAGTACAGACATTCTTTCCCCTCTTATATATTGTTCAACGTCTATCCTTATCGCATCCTTACTATCATTATTTTCCAAATATTCTTATCTTTATATTTTTATGAAGTATTCATTCGAACGTTAATTTTTAATGTAGTCTTTCTCAGGCTATTGGTTTGAATACGTTGATACTAACAATCATTTTTTTTATGTAGATGACAAATATCTATCTACACATGACGTAGATTCAATAGGCAACTTACTTGAAACTGAAAGAATCTCATCTGTTATTAAAGGTAATGGATTTTTAAACAATGGAATCCAATTCAGAGGGTATCCAGTGATTGGATATAACCATTATATGCAATCATTTGGAGGTTGTCAAAAGAATGGTACCAATAATAATTTTGAATACCCTAAATATTTGAAGAAAAATGATATTATTTGTACGTGGGACCGTAGAGTGCATACCACTATGACCTTTGATTTGCAGCTGAGAGTACCCATGTCTCGTATTATCAATGTAATTGAAGATTTAAAGAAGCTTAGGGATTTGAATCCCCAAAAGTTGTGTGATGTAGCTAGCATACTAATGCGCTCTATTAAACAATCTGAGGTGTATTTGGGACCTAGTGAGGATGTGGTAACGATAGAATTGATGACCTATCCTGAAAAGGAGCTGAATACACCTAGTTGGAATGAAGACGTATTTGAGGAGATCGACCAAATGGTTATTGAAAAACATGGAGGGGTATTACATTGGGGGAAATTGGGAGGTTATTTGTTTGAAAAGTTGGCAAAAAGATTTGTTAACTTTAAAAAGTTTCTAAAAGTGAAGGAGAGATTTGATCCACATGGAATTTTTTCTAATGACTGGACAAATGGTTTATTTGGGAAAGAATTGGAGGAGTTCAGAGATGGTTGTGCACTAGATAAAACATGTAAGTGCAAGGTAGACACTCATTGTGCTCCTCAAAAGGGATATTAATGTAAACAAGGGATAGTATGGGAAAATGCTTGTGTTTATAGGAAAATCAATTGACTTTTTTCCTCTTTGCAAAAGTCACAATAATTATAGATTTCCAAATCTATGTATCAAAATAAAGACATTGAAATTCATTTTCATGATTCCACATATAAATATATGAACCTATAAGTGTCCCATGATATTTTCATGAAAGTTAACTTCTTTATCCTATAATTCAATTGAAATATTATTTAATTTATGTTAGAATTTTGTTCGTTAAACCTCCATTAAATTTAATGTTGTGTCCATATTATAATAGTTCATAATCTTTACGATACTATATATTGCATAATTTTTTACATAAATATTTATATACTTTTTAGATTTTAGTTTTTAAACTCTTCATAAAAAAGTTCTCTTTGTATGTATAACTATTAATCTATCGGTATAAATATCTTAAATATAAATATTTAAAATATGTGAGAGATATCAATTTTGAGGTGCTTATTTCACTTATGTGAAAAAAATAATATAGACATTTCAAGATTTATATCTTTCTATCTATTTTAAATAGTTGTATTCAAGATATCTATACTAGTATATTATAAGTATAACAAAATAAATAAAATATACAAAAAATTAAATCTAATAGAATAAATATAACTATCTAAAATACACTGATTGATATCAATTTCAAGATTGTGTTCTTAGATTTTTCACTTACTAGATTTCATTACTTCTCTAAGAATTTTCCGCTATTTTATGATAAATATTGGCATCAATTTCACCGTGCCATTGTGTTGGTATCTGAAGGGTACGAAAAAGGTCATCTACTTAATAGAAGTAGAAGAATACATGAAAGCGGTGAGAATATATTTGGGCTAAGGATCTTCAAAAAGAAGTGGAGCATTTTGTGAGGGCTTATGAATTTACAGATATAGATAGGGACAAATTAACGGTTATTAGTGCTCTAGAAAATTTTTAAGCTAACGTCGCCTATAAACAAATACAATATATAGTAGAAAAAATAATAAACCATGACCAAATATTGTATTATTTAATATGTTATGCCTCTATCGTCTTAGAAAAATTTCCTGATATTTGTTCTATAACTACTACTTCCTAAAAACCTGAGTTAATTATCTAACATATAGTCTGTCATAATCCTCGATCTCAATTATTTTTTCATGTGTTCTTTACGTATTCACCATTCTTGACCTCTCTTCCAAAAAAACATCCAAGACTTTAAAACAATATAAATTATGAAAAATACGCGAGTATGAATTAAATTTAAGAATCATACAACAAAGGCACTTACATAAATATTTGAGGCATCCTAAATATCATATTCTTAAAACAATTATTTATTTTTAATTTCATTTTTAATTAAGTGGATTGAATTGATATGTAATATTTGAAACTAATTGCTACTAACATATATGAAACTATGAAAATAATCTACTCTTCATAAAAAGTATATTGAATTAGCAACCCCTTATTGTTAGCACCCTAGGTAGTTGCCTAGTTTTCCTAGGCCTTAATCTCGCTTTGCATATAGAGTGGGTTCCATCGCATGGAAAGGTTTTTTTAATTAAGAAATATGGTGTTCTAGTGGATGTTTGATGAGAAGGGTACTACACTCTTCTGAGAGGTTCCAAGGTTAACAATGTCAAAAAGGATGCATATATTAGTGTGAGTACACACCATTTTCCACCTTCTATGTATCATTTGGAAATTCAATCATTATTGCACCATTAAAGTTAACCTTAGTTTTATATTTTTTTTTAATATATAAAATTTTATATGTATTACATAATATTTAATTGATTTAAAAAAAAAAGTCTCCCCTCTTAATTTTATAAAATTATTTTTCTTATGTTTTTATCCTTACTTTTTTTATTAAAAGGTTTTTCATTACTTCCTTAATTAATTATTGATTCAAATGTTAATTTTCAATATAGTCGTTTGTGTTTTAGGATATTATATTGTGCTCAACATTAATGAAAATCCTTTTTTTGTATTTTAATGAAAAATATGTCTACAAAAGATGTGGATGTGATATGCAACTTATTTGAAAACAAATCAATTTCACATGTTGTTAAAGGTAATGGATTTTTAAATGATGGGATTCGTTTCAAATGTTTAGTGATTGGATACAACCACTGCATGCAGGATGTCAATGAAATGGTACTAATGATAGCCATGAATATCCTAAGCATTAAAATAAAAAAGATACTATTTGTATTTGGTAAAGTTGAGTGCATACCACTATAAATTTTGATTTACAAATGATAGTAGCCATGTCTTGTATCATTAATGTAATTGAAGGCATAAAGCAGATTATGGATTTGAATCCATAAAATCTATGTGATGTAGTTGGTATATTGAGATGCTTTATCAAACAATCTTAGTTATATTTGGGACCAACCAAAGATTTTTCATCGATAGATTTGATGACGTATCGAGCAAGAGAACCAAACACACCTTAGTGGAATCAAGATGGTTTTGAGGAAATTGTTATTGAAAAGCATGGAGGAATATTTTATTGGGGAAAATCATGTGGCTACTTGTTTGGAGGGCTAGTAAAAATTGGTGTCAACTTTTAAAAAAATAAAAAATTCAATGACAGATTGTATTTACATGAAATTTTTATCAATGAATGGTCAAATGAATTTTTTGGGAAAGAAGTGGAGAAGTTTAAAGATGTAACACCCGCTAAAAAACACATAAATACAACACTGAAAAACTTGGATATATTATTTTTAAAAATTACTTAGAGTTTACACGTGAACACAGTTGACCAGAACGGGCTACGACCAACTCTCAAGAAAACATACAACACCCCACATGAACAATCCAATTTTCTCTTCGACAAGGCACAACGTAAAAGTCTAACCACAGTACACAGTTACAAATAAGGACATCCCACAGAGGAAAATGTTTAAGGTTATTTATTTACTAAACACTTCTTTCAAAACTTGACTTACGATCTAGAAGATTCATGTTATGATTTGAGCAACTCTTCTTACAAAGGTGAACTTCTTTTTTTATACTATTGACTGATTAGCTTAAGATCAAGTTTTTTGAAGGAGAATCATTCTATAATATGTCAATAACTTGCTTAATTCGTGGATTTAAGAACATTTTCCATTTCTCACAAGGTTAATTAATCTTACTCAAGCCACTGAAACTTGTTCCACACCTCTATTGCATAGGTGGCAAGCACAAGCTCCGATTGAGGGAGAATACCATTTTAGGTTCGGAACAAAAATATTTTTTTTGTTCAAGGATCAAAAGTTTAACATCACTTAAGAAAGATTACAATGAACCAAGGAAAGGGTTAAGGGAAACAAGGTCAAAAAGAATTCAGTTTCAGGGTCTCATTGCTTATTAACAGTCTTTTATTGAGGCTAAAAATTTATCAAGATTGGTTAAAATTTTCATTTAGAACTTTCTTGATTAAATTTGACAAAGGAAAACAATTTACATTTCAAATGATTGAGAGAGATTGAAGGGTTTCTTAATCAATTTTCCTCCCACTTATATAACCTTATTATCTTCCAAAAACTAATCATTGATTTCACCATAAAATCATATAAGAATTCACTATAAGGATAATGTTGATTAGTTTAGTCTTGGGGAAAAACAAGGACTATATATATTTTTATTACAAAAGATAGTTTCCTCTTGATCCTTAAAGGCTCAATTGTTATCAAGTAGATCACATCTACATTAATTTATTCGTATATATATATTTTATTTTAACTTTTATAAGGATCATCCAACCATTTTATTATGCTTAGAATTTCCTTGTTACTATGTCTTAGAAGGGCTTACAACTCAACATTTTTATCTCAAGAGAAAATTTTACCATTACTCATTGTGAAAACTATACATGGTTACATTAATTCTTTCCAACACGATGCACAACCCAAAGGGACAAACCAACTCTATGGAACCATGACAAGGGAACAAGAGAGTAATAACATGGGTCACGCCATCTATACTATTCTTAGAATTCCTATAATACATTAGAATCACCCATAACGATGCGGTAATCAACTTTAATATTTTCCATGATAACAAACAAGTTAAAATTTCAGTATTCACGACAACATTACTCCACAACACATAATACTAAGGCACTGGTTTTCCTTCTAAATTCCCCACATAACCCATTCCAGAGTTTTACAACATAAAAGTATTCATACAAAAGAACTTCACAACCAAGTTTGATGCAATATTCTACAAATTTTTCCCTCATCTACTCACATAAGCCATCTGCAACAATTATTAACCTGAGTCAGTTCACGAGAACTGAGCAAGATAAGACTACACAAAGCAACAATAAGCTAATATCTAACAATATCAAGAAAGGAAAAAAATTCTATTCCAAGAATTGACTCAAAGCTCTAAATACTAACAACCCCTTAAGATAATTAAAAATTTTCACCATGCCAATCTAAGAAGAAAGCCTTATACTTCAGTTATGAACATTATCTCAAAGAAAAAAAATTAAACAATCATTTGAGAAGGGGCCAATGGCCTGATAAGTTAGAAACAACAGTCTAGTGTAATGTGATTTCCATGGAATAAACAATTAGGTTAAAATATTGAGAACTGGTATTCAAACCAAACAATCTACATTCATAAAAAAGTACCAAAAGCACAAGCTACGATACTCATTTCCAGAAACGACCAAAAAGAACAATAAATCGAGGAGGAAGCACAGATTTCAAGGTTAACACGAAAGGTTGAGTGTATTAAAATTTTAATCATGTAATCATATAGGTTATATGATGGAAACCTAATACACAACCACCACTCAACATTTTTTAACAAGGGAAAACATATAATACTAGTTTCGGCCATTGACTCCAAGGAATTTCACAATCATTCAAGAAGAGGCCACTACCCTTATAGGCTAGTAACGACAAGCGAGAGTAAAAAATAGAGTTCCGACATACAAGTTAACATATTAAACATCAATCTAAGTTTTTCCACACTAGGGATTTCTAACCTTCTTTATAATCCTATAGTTTAGTTTACAAAAAACAAGTGGATCACTCCTTCCCATCACAAGTTCCTTTTTAAAACAACCCTCGTTATCATAATCATACCACTCTTTTAATAAAATAAAGCATATTTTCATGAATCTCCAAATACATTATCTCCACAAGATTTTCCATCATAACATCAACAACACATCTATAAATATAATTACCCCCAAATGTCTCTAATAATCTTAACCGTTCTATCATAAGTCAACAAGATTTAACTATACATGAATCATCCAATTGTCAATAAAATATATTATCAATTTCCAACAAAATCAGCGAGATGAACAATTATGTACACCACCAACAGTCATCAGTAATAAAACTAGGCCAAGGTATTTTAATAATAAAGGAGTACTATCTATAATTTCTCATATGAAACTTCAAATCTCGGTTCCAAGAATTAAGTTGCGGTAATAAACTTCATAAGGGACAGTCAAAGTGCCCCTTAAGGAAAAACTTAAACATTTGTACCTACACTAATGATCATCAAGTAGTTGGGTGAATGTCTAGTATTCTAATCAATTCTAAAGGAATAATCAAGGTGCAAAATGCCTAAGAAAATGGGTACCTTAGCCACGATACCCCCCTTCATACGTAATTTTAACCACTACAGTCAACCACACATAAAGTTTTGTAAACCTGCGGGATTGATTGGATATTGAAGGGGACCACCTACCTAGTCCAAGAAAGGATAACATGGAGGTCCAACAAACCTCGACAACCACACCTCGCCATGGTTGGGAAACACCAAAGGAAATAACTAACATTACAAAATTTGTTTCCATAGCTCGAAAGGGTGACTAAGTTCCCATAAAACTATAATCTTCCCAGAGATCAGGTTCAATCTAGTGGTTGATTGTTAAATCTAGGTTTTCATAACCTACGGGAACTATGCTCAACATACCCAAAAGAAAATAAAATATATATAGTAAGCTTGTATGAAGAGCAAGAGGTTTAAGAATACATCAGGTTTGCTTTCACCACAACATTTACTAGCTAAAACCAACTTACTAACCTTGTTACTCAAATACAAAAATGCAGTTAAAGATGGTAGGAGGTCATTTACTTAAGTGTGAAAACACTGCAACCAATGTAGGAGGAAGAAAGGAAACAGATCTATGGTATTCACTTTAACACTGACAATGATTACAACCAAAACAAGAAAATTACAAGGGGAAAGGGAAGAATTCTCACAAGGTGAACAAACCCACCACAAAGCAGCATAGAAAAACCAAATTCAGGGAAAAGAAATTTCTATTTCCTAATCTTTTTAAATTTTAGCAATTGTAGCAAAGGGTAGAGTTATCTTGCATTGTTTACAGATTCTACAGGTTGCATGGACACCACATGGACCAGCAGCAACAAACCTCTAGTTGGATCTTTTCCACAACATGCTAGGCACCAAAAATCCACTCTAATCCCACGTTGGCACAGGAAGGGAGCTTCCAAAACTGCGAGCTTCAATAGATGTAAAGGAATGTGATCTCAAAGACTTCCATGACTGCAATATATACACCAATGGGGTTTGATGAAAAGGACCAAGAACTTCAAAACACGCGAGACAAGGGAGGGGTAAAATCCTAGGCTCCACAACCTTTCCAACATCCTCATAGCCTGCGTCTGAAATGGGATGGATGGAGTAGGGTATGGACATCCAAAAAATTAAAAAGGAACACATGTGGTCTCAAGATCTATAATGATTGTAATCTATGCACAAAACGGGTTTGATTTTATAACCCTGATGCCACCATATGTGGCCAATAGGTGTCCAACCAGCTCATCCCACATTTACAAACATGCACATGGCCAGAGCCAAGATAAAAACTCTGCAATATAAATAGACCTCCATCCAAGCATAATGAAGAAGAGACCAGGGTAAACCTTTTAGTTACAATGTCTTAGAAGGAGAGTATGCAAAATGTGGGAGATACAATACATGAGGTAGGAAACTACATGAAAAAGCGCCTCAACGAGATGTGGTCTCGAGAAATACCACAGTAGTAGGGTAGACCTAAAATATGATCTCCAACACATCTTTGACTCACCAAAGTAACCAACATGTGTCTAACACACTCAACTTTAATCTGTAAAATACACGAAACCAGGGAAAAGGTCGTAGGTATTGAAACAAGGTAAGGACATCCATTGAAACACTATAGAGAGAGGACTTCTATCAAAATTTGTAGTCGCTAGAGCCCTAGAGGGAGTGAAAATCCATGGAAATCAAGGAGAAAGAAACACGAGGCCTGAAAAAATGTTGTCAAACTACCACAAAGATATGTGGTCTCAAGGAATGCCACGACTGTAGGAGAAGACTAGGAGGACTAGTAAAAGAAACATCCTGCACAGTTTTCCCTTTCCAGCATATGCACAAAAAAATCTAAAATCACATACGTAGGTCATTAGAAACAATGACGAGGGCAACTTTAGAACGAATCCACCATAACAAGGAAGAGGCCAAAACAAGGAGTGTACAAAACAAAAAAATAAAAAACCAAAAGCAGCCTTGATAAGAAAAGGAATACTATTCTTCACCCAACAACTTTAAGTTTAGGTGAGTGGAGCCATGTGCTATGGTAGGCCGCTACCACGGAGGATGGGGGAGCAGCCAGAAAACAAAAATTTCCTCATAATACGCAGTCTTTTCACATTAAAATATATTTAGTCACCTCTAAAATTGTGCCTCCCGAAAATCCTCCTCCTTACACGTAATAACTTAGCTATGATTTTGTGAAAAATTATTTCAGGCGAGATAAAAATCCACTAAAAACTTATACTTCCTCCTAACGTCCCCTTCTTCTACGCATCCAGCCAAGGCTAGATATACGGGGCATTATACTCTCCTCCCCTTAATAAAGCATCTTCCTCAATGCAACGCAACACTGAAGGAAGGAAAGGTGGTTAAGCAATAAGGAACAAATAAATATGAAAGTACACCCTATGGTTAAAAATTTAATCATTAAAGCACGGCCAAAGGGTAGCCTTATAAACATTTCACATAATGTTTAACTTTCAAAGTTCTTTGAATATTGGTAGTTCCCTCTTATTCATTATTTAATTGGTCTCTTTTGATTTACCTTATTCTTAATTCATGTTCTTTGAAATTTCATGGTTGTTGAGTTTTAGTTTATTCTTTCTTGTGGGTGCCCAACATGAACTGCTATCACAACACCCTATCAAGGTCATAGACAACACTAATGATTCACAAGCATAATTTTACATAAGTTCATGACGGTACCACAATGCAAGAGCTTAACCAAATTATGGAAGAAAACATGCACGATCCACACATCATAGTACTTGTCACACTTCTATAACTAACATATAATACTCAAATAAAAGTATACTACAATAGCCAGAAATTTCCACAATTCCACGGATGAAGGTTTCACATAACTCAGAACAATCGCTACATGTACATAGTGTCAACAAAGGCATCAATGCCATATCAACAATATCACAAAACATATCTAACTAACATTAGTAACGACATACATCATAACACCACTCCCAAGACATCCCAACAACTCAGACATATCTCCCGAAGCATCAATCATACACACGAAACTCTTATGTCTCCTTCATGAATCTCTTATGCCTCCCTCAAGTCTCTTATGCCTCCCTCAAGTAGTAATAAATAAATAAATTTCCTTTTCACTCCCTAATGAGGTTGGTTTACCTCTATGGCCCTAGGCACATAGAGTCTAGACACCCCTATCCCAAGTAAAATAATAACTTATGACTCGACAACCCTCTATTTATTTGTAACTCCTTGGGGCATACCCCCATACAATGAAGTGGGTCCATAGGTCCAATCATTCCATGGTGCATCGCATGCCCCTATTCCATACATCATGACAATAGAACCAACATAGCAATCAGATTCAAATTCCAAGTGGCAAAGTACAAGCCCTAGGAAAGGCGGTAAAATTTTAAAATTTAAAAGAAGATCCAAATCCAAGAAAAACAAATGGCCAAATTGGCATAGTCAGTATGCAAAAATCTGCATGTCAGTACCATAAACGATGGAATTGCCAAAAATATAAAACATGGCAATCTAGAAAAACTGTTGGTCCTTACAGAAACAAAATAAAAAGTTCAATTTACAAATAAAATACATATATATTAATAGCTCATTATGATGACTATGTGGCCTTATCTAGCCACCAAGGGTCGTACTAAATGACATTGCTTGCACTTAGAACATCGAGCCCTCATCTCATATAATACATCATACCAATAATACAATTGTCTTCATCTCTATTTGAATCATCCCACCACCATTTTGACCAGGCTAAACACACTGATAGCTACACTTAGAATGCATCCATACAACAACCATAAGGAGAGAGAAAAAGAGATGAACATGGGTCATCATCTACTAAGCCTAAGGTCAGCTCAAGTTACTGGCCCATGGTACACATTCCCTCACTCCAAACATACACTTTTACCAATTTCCCTCAAGGTCGGTTAGCATAAGGTTCATAACATAACTTACAACTACATCACTAACACAATGGTGGTTCACGCACATTAACTATAGAAGTCTTACGCATGGTACTGATATATGGTAAATCACATACATAAAATTCACAGTTTACAACACACCACATCACCACATGCTGCACCCAAAGTGTAATCATTGTACGATAGGGATCATATACCCACCATATTTCCATGAATCATGACATGAATCATTACATATTACATGAATTACAATTATGATGAGGAAAAGTAACAATATACAGTCAGCTACCATAAAACATGGGAACACACACATTTCTATACATATGACAGTGACATCATTAAGAAATCTAGTTTACTACAAAACAACCTTGTCATATAACATATCAACACACCCACACATCACAAATGCCAAAAGGATCCAACACCTCCAAAATTAGCAGTCACATTCCTTTCACACACACAACAAGACAATGTTTCACACTCCAATTCTCATTGAATTCAGGAAAGGGAGGAAGAACACTCCCATCTCAAACACATCAACATGCTAACAGTCACACCCTAAGTGACATACACAACATGTGCGCTCACAATATCAAATTACAACATAGTTCACATCATGCTTAAATCACATTACTCTTCCAATAACCACCACCACCACCATGCAATATCATCAGCACTTTAATCTGTCCCAGAGGTTTAAGAACATGAATCTCTTCTCTGATATAAAGTGTAACACCCACTCATACACACACAAATACAAAACAAACAACTCAGATAAAATTTTCTTTTTGACTTACTTGGAGTTTACACATCAACACTTGTGACTAGAAGGGTCTACGAAGAACTCTTAATAATCTATTCCACAATGTTGACCATGTAGGCAACAAGGAAACATACTACATCCCACATCAACAATCCAATTTTATCTTTGACAAAGCACAACGTAAAAGTCCAACCATAGTACATAGTTATAAATAAGGACATCCCAGAGAGAAAAAATTTAAGGTTAGTTATTTACTAAAAAAATCTTTCAAAACATGACTTACGATCTAGAAGATTCATGTTATGATTCGAGCAACTCTTCTTATAAAGGTGAACTTCCTTTTTATATACTATTGACTGATTAGCTTAAGATCAAGTTTTTTGAAGGAGAATCATTCTATAATATGTCAAATAAATTACTTAATTCGTGTATTTAAGAACATTTTCCATTTCTCACAAGGTTAATTAATCTTACTCGATCCACTTAACCTTTTTCCACGTCTCTATTGCCCATGTGGCAAGCACTGGCTCCGATTGGGAGAGAATACCGTTTTAGGTTTGGAATTATTTTTTAATTTTTTTGGTGCAAGGATCAAAATTTTAACATCACTTAAGAAATATTACAATGAACCAAGGCAAGAGTTATGGGAAACAGATCAAAAGGAATTCGGATTCAGGGTCTCATTGCTTATTAACTAGTCTTTTATTGAGGCCAAGAATTTATCAATATTCTTTAAAAGCTTCATTTAGACTTTCTTGATTAAGTTTGACAAGGAAAAAAATATACATTTCACACGATCGAGACATATTTAAGGGTTTCTTAATTGATTCTCTTCCCACATATATAACCTTATTATCTTCCAAAAATTAATCATTGATTTCACCATAAAATTGTATAAGAAATCACCATAAAGATAATGTTGATTAGTTTAGTTTGGGGGGTGTATATATATATATATATATATATATATATATATATATATATATATTACGAAAGATAGATTTGACTTGATCGCTTAAAGGCCTCAATTTTTATCAAGTAGATCACATCTACATTAATTTATTCGTATATACATATTTTATTTTAAATTTTATAAGGATCATCCAACCATTTTATTATGCTTAAAATTTCCTTGTTACTATTTCTTAGAAGGGCTTACAACACAACATTTTAATTCAAGAGAAAAGTTTACCATTACTCGTTTGTGAAAACTATACATGGTTACATCAATTCTTTCCAAAAGGATGCACAACCCAAAGGGAAAAACCAACTCTATGGAACCATGACAAGGTAACAAGAGAGTAATAACATTGGTCACACCATGCTACAATTCTTAGAATTTATATAATACATTAGAATCACCCATAACCATGTGGTAATTAACTGTTATATTTTCCATGATAACAAACAAGTTAAAGTTTCAGTAGTCACAACAACATTACTTCACAACTCATAAAACTAAGGCATTAGTTTTCCTTTAAATTCCCAACAAAACTGTTAGTGAAAAATCACAGCATCCCTGAATGGCCTTCAATATGAGTGGGGCATTCGGTGTGATTGCACAACATTGGACCATCTCTCAAGATGTGGGACCTTGCGGACTTAAGATGGCCCTCCAGAGAAGGTTGGTTCCTTCTTCCTAAACTACCTGTCACAAGCTACTTCTAGTGCAGAAAAACATAATCTATCCTAATCTAACCATTCCAAGGAACTAGGGACGAGAGAGAGAGAGTGAAATAGAGCCTACACTAAGCATGGTGATACACCAGAGAAGGAAAGGGGTGAGATATCTACTGAGGGAGGATGAAATAGGGGGAAAAGGAGATGAGGGAGGTCTAGATAGAAGTGACACAGACCCAGATCCAAATCCACCATCAAAACTCCACGAAACATGAGACAGCTTACACCTACAAACATAAAATACATGCATAAGAAGAAAACACAAAATGGAGAGGCACAAAGAAAAGAACAAAACATGAGAAATGGTGGAAGAACACCACAAAAACACAATTTTATTGCTTATGAGGTGCAAGGACCATTACATTTCTGCTCAGAGGCACAAATATTCTTTCCAAGCATAGAGATAGCTTACAACTCAAATGGATTTGAGAAAAAAAATTGGACAGAGCTTCCCCACATCCCAGAATGTCTCCCCTCTCAAATGAGAAGTGTTTACAATATATAGACGGTGAAAACAAGACAGAAAGAAGAGAAGCTCAATTATGCTCTTAAAGCTCAACCACAAACCATCAATGCCCTACAAATCCACCTATAATCTGTCAATTCTTAGTTCCCCATGTCTATTTGGCTTGTTGGAGAAGGAAAGATGGAAAATATAGATCAGATCTAGGTAGTTGAAGCAATCAGATCCTTCATTAATGGCATCAAATACATTTTCCTAATTTTCACCCATCAAATACATCTAAAAATAATATTTTATGCTTCCATGGCATAGAGGAGGTCGATATATTTCCAACGGTACCAAATTTTTTGAATTTTGAGTACTTGATCGAAAGATATGCCCATTTGAATATTTGAATCGAATCCATACAAAAATGGCAAAAAAAATAGTTTTGCAAAACGGATCCTATGGGCCTGAAATTCACTTTGTTCCTTTTGTAGAAAAATTACAAAAGTGAAAAAAAATCCTGCATAGCCCTGTAAGCCCACAACTTCACATTTTTCATTTTGTCATCGCCAGGCCCGCCGGCCCATATTTTCCACTTTGGCAAAAAATCTTCCCCAGGCCTGTAGGCCCACTTTAGGCAAAAACTCCTTCCAATGGCCCGCCTCCATTTAGGCCTAACACGTGGCTTCTTTGGGCATTGGTGGAGGTGTGGCTTAGCTTTATACTCTACGCATTTTCGAAATAAAATCCAAACAATTCAAACTACCTTCTGACGACCCGCATTCCCACTTTGACTTGAAACATGGCCACGTGTCCCTTTGTGGGGCTTCTCTGTAATTTTGTGTTTTGACTAAGCCCCTCTGTTTGGCAGAGGTTTTATGTTTGACCCGAGACACATGGAGGTTGAGTGCACATTTGGGACCTACCTCTGTATTTTTTTTTTGAAGTTGTGTTAAGCCAATGAATGGAGGCTTCCGTTGATCCTTTGATACTTAGCCGATTCCAGCCTACTCTTCCCCATTTTTTGACTCTGACCATGTGGCGAACCCATTCTCATTTGGGAACCCACTCTTAATTCTTCCTTTGAAATTGCGCCGAGATGACAAGTGGAGAATTTTGCTGGCTCTTCTATAATCAACCAATTAGGGGCCAACTCAATTTTTGGGCTCTGACCACATGGTGGGTTGGCGCTAGTTTAGGGTCCTTATTTTGGACCGCACCTTTAGAATTTACATCATTGAGGCATGTGGCAGGCATTTCACTGGCTCTACCCTATTTAGACTTTCCAACTTCTTACTTTGTCTCGTTTTTGGTCTTGGGACACATGGAGGTTCTATGCTTGTTTAATTCTCCACCTTTGGATTCAACCCTTGAAGGTGCACCATTGAGACACATTGAGGCTTCCGCTATTCGTTTTATACTTAACCAATTTGGGGCTAGTTCAAATTTTGGGCTCTGACCACATGGCAGGTTGGTAGTAGTTCAGGGTCCTTTGGGCTGGGCCTTTTTAATTTGTGTCATTGAGGCATGTGCCACCTTCTGCTGGCTCTATCATGTTTAGACTTTTTAACTTCTGAATTTGTCTCCTTTTCAGTCCTGGGACATGTGGAGGCTCTGCATTTGTTTGAGTCTCAACCTTTGGCTTCGACACTTAAAGTTGTGCCATTGAGACATGTGGAGGCTTCCACTGGTACTTTTTCTTAACTGATTTGGGGTTGGTACAACTTTTGGGCTTGAGCAGGTGGGTGGTTGGCACTAGTTCAAGGTCCATCTAGGTAACACCATTTTAAATTTTTGTCACATGGAACTTGGCATCATCTGCTGACTTTGCCATATTTAAACTTTGCGACTCTTGCTCCTTTTCAGTCTTTGGAGGATCCAGTTTGTCTCCACCATTGCTTCGACCCTTGAAGGTGCTTCCATTGAGAGATGTGGAGACTTCTACTAGTCCTTTTATACTTAGCCCATTTTGTCCCCTTTTTCAACGGTAACCACGTGGTGAGCCTACACTTGATTTGTCTTGTTTTGGACCCTAGGAGTTACATTGGAGACATGGCACCCTCTAGTTTGAGTCTCCTAAGACCTTGGGCTTCTCACTTTTAAATATCCCTTGGGTTCACTTTTGAAGTTGCGTTGATGACATGTGGTTCTTTCCGCTCACCCTTTGGACTTTTCAACGGCCGACTTTGTCCCTTTTCAAACCTGGGACACGTGGAAGCTCGCACTCTCACACATTTGGGGGCTCCATTTTGATGTGCCCTTTTGGAATTGTGCCAAGTTTGGACGCGTGGCACCTTCCTTTTGAGTCTTTTTTTCGGCCCCGACGTCGCCTTCATATGTGGCTAAGTCTGAAAAATTTGAGTCCTTTCCCCATTTTCCTCCTGTGAGCCTCTGGCCTCCTTTGACGTTGTTTGATCCATTTCGCCAACCCTGCTCCTCCATTATAGAGTCCTGCCTGTAACCTGACTTTTGGATTTGAAATGTGGGCTCGCAGGACTGAGCCGACCCTTAGATTTTATTCTGTGCAGGGTCGTGTTTGATCAATTTTACCCTAGGGGGAAAAATGGGATAATAGTTTGGTGACTCACAGGGACATCTTCCTACTAGATGAAATGATCAATGGCCTTGAAGCATCCATTGGGCATGGAGTCTACCTAGTAAACACAAATATGATCCCTGAATGGACTGCGTACATGAGCAACAAAACACCACAACACACACTATGCACAAAACTAAAAATCATACATGCTCCAAGTGGAACATACAGAGTGTGCAAAAGAACTTCTTCTACTAAAAAAAAACCTAAACTAACCTAAACTAACCAAAATCAAAGGGAACTCAAACAAATCACTGCAACTAGGAAGGGAGAAGTAGCTTCCCTTTCTCAAAAAGGGCAGCCATGTAAATGATTTGACACTAAATATGGCTGCTTGTATGAGTGAAAAACTGACTATAATCCGATCCTCCACCCAAATCATCAAGGTGCCAACTGAGAAAAAGACAAATCCTCTTTTAGTTGCTCTGGCATTTGGATTGAAGAGGCATTGTAGCTGATCCTTGGTACTTTGATAACTCATCCTCATGCCCTGAAGTGGGCATGACTAGTTTTGGCTTCTCCCTTAGCTCCAATGAAGCCAAGTACCTGATTGGGCATGGATCTGATCCAATGGATGTTCCCATTGTTCTGAATTTCAACTCCAAAAATGGAGTCTTCTTGTGGATCTTCCTTGATGGATGGTGTGGGAGAGATGGGATCCTCGTACTCTTTTCCTTCCTTCTCCTGTGAAGAACATGGAAGATTCATATCTTCCAACCTTGGTTCCAGAGGGTTGTTATGAAGTGTAGGTTGTTGTCCTTGAATGCTCTCCTTCATGGCAGTAGGCTCATGTGCTTGGAAGGTGGATGATGGAGGAGAAAATGATGTGACCTCCATGGGCTCCTCTCCATCAAAGCAATCCTCCAAGTCAGATAGATAATCTACCTCCTTGTTGTCCTGTTGCATGTGCTTGACCTCCTCCATGGTGTCCTCCTGATCTGAAACTTGCTCACCATGGCTCCCTTCATCCTCAAACATGAAGTTTGAAAGATCAAACTCTTCTTCAACATCAGAGCTCAAAGGGGATGAAGTGGGAGGAAGAACTGAAGGTTCTTCTATGGCCTTGCTCTGCACCTGAAGCTTCTAGAACCATATGGTCCTCCTCCGTCATGGGTTCATCAATCAAATGAGGCCCTTCAAATGAAAGAAAAAATCTTCAATAATGGTTTCTTCACTAAGTGGCCTCAACTCTAATTTGATCTCTCCCAGCTGCTCCTCTTCAATGGGACTTGGAGCTGGTTGTTCTTCCTCCTTATGGATGAGTTGTGCAGCTTGGATTAGATCAGCATCCTCTTCAGAAAAAGTGCCATTATGGACACTGCATTTAGAGAAAACAGATTGCTGATCTTCTCCTTCTTGTTCTTGTTCTTCTTCTGCTGTAAACTCAGCCTCAACCACCACTGGCTCTTCAACCTTGACCTCCTCTATTGGCTTAACCATCAAGGGGATCTTTGTAAACCTAAATTTGGCAGCCCAACTCTTCATATTTTCTATCATTTCTTCTTTGTTGGGTTCCTCTTCTTGCTATTCTCCTTGACTGGTCTTTGGAATCTCTTCCCCACATGGAATTGGGAAGGCAAGAGGAGGAGTGGATGGGGTTTCAACCAAGCTTTGCAATTGTTTGTGGTGGTGAGGGAAGTGGAACTTATTGTTTGTTTAGAGGGGATGACTTCTTGGAAGGGAAAAGGGCAGAAGAATTGAGATGAGATGGAAGACTAGGAGATGGAGAAGGGAAAACAACATTTGGGGCAAGCAAGAGGGGCTTGAACTCTTGACCATACTAAATGATAAAGTTTTGGGAATGAGAGAAAAAGGACATAAGGAGCTGGTGAATGACTTACCCATTGACAAGGTTGTCTCACACTTTGCTCATATGCCTCAATATCCTCAATCCACTGTGCAAGTTGAGGAAGCATTTCAACCATGAAGTCAACCTTCTCCTGAGGGCTGTAATGTCTTGGCATAGGGCCGACCCATGGACAAGGTGCCCTATAGCCAATTCTGAATTCTTTCATCTAAGTTATGGCCCTTGATTATACCATGTAGCCTCCATTCTTTGAATCTTCTCATCAGTAGATCCAATTAGCTTCTTCAGGTATTTGAACTACCTTATCATTGTATGCATACCCTTGTTCAACTGTATAAGCTCCATAGCCAAACTTGTTTGAACACTGCTCATATGGGTAAGCATGATTATTCCTGGATTGATCATAACCTTGATCTGGAGGAGTTGAGAAATACATTGGAGGTGGACTGCATTGCACTGCTGCTGCAAGTGTGAATTCCAAGATGGAAATGAAGTCATGATTGCACAACTTCATGAATGGAAAATATGAAAGATGTGGAAAGAAAGATGAATGAAGATGGATGGAAATGGAGAAGTCTATTCAACTCATAGAATGGGTTGTTGACCAGATGGAGTCCAGATGTGCTTTGCATGTGCCTCAAAAGGTTGAATCTCACCAAGAACACATCAACTTGATGAAATGAAGTGGTAAGGTGCTTCAGACCTGTCCCACTGGGTGTGCCAAAACTATTAGTGGTTGCACAGTGGCTTAAGATTTGTTGTTTATAATGAGACACCTTGGAAAGATGGAACTCTAACCTGTGATGTCCCACCGGGTGTGCCAAAACTATTAGTGCAAAATCACAGCACCCTCAAATGGCCTGGGATCTGAGTGGGGCATTCGGTGTGATTGCACAACATTGGACCATCTCTCAAGTTGTGGGACTTGTGGACTTGAGATGGACCTCCAGAGAAGGTTAGTTCCTGCTTCCTAAACTACCTACCACAAGCTACTCTAGTGCAGGAAAAACTAATCTATCCTAATCTAACCATTCCAAGGAGACAGGGAGAGAGAGAAAGTGAAAGAGAGCCTACACTAAGTGGTGATACACCAGAAAAGGAAGTGGTGAGATACTCTGCTAAGGGAGGATGAAATAGGGAAAAAGGAGATGAGGGAGGTCAGATAGAAGTGACACAGACCCAGATCAAAATCCACCATCGAAACTCCACGAAACAACATCTTACACCTGTAAACATGTGAAAATACATGCACAGGAAGCAAACATGAAATGGAGAGGCACAAAGAAACAACAAAACATGAGAAAGGGTTGAAGAACACCACAAAAACATGATTTTATTGCTCTAGAAGGTGCAGACCATTACATTTCTTCTCAAAGGCACAAATACACTTGTCAGGCATAGGAGAAGGCTTACAACTCAAATGGAGTTGGGAAACAAATTTTATAGAGTTTCCCCACACCCAGAATGTCTCCCCTCTCAAATGAGAAGTGTTTACAATATATAGACGATGAAAACTAGAGAGAAAGAAGAGAAACTCGATTCTTCTCTTAAAGCTCAACCACCAACCATCAATGCCCTACAAATCTACCTACTATCTATCAATTCTAGTTCCCCATGTTTGTTTGGCGTGTTGGAGAAGGAAAGATGGAAAATCTAGATCATATCTGGGTAGTTGAAGCAATCGGATCCTTCATTAATGGCATGAATTATGTTTTCCTAATTTTCACCCATCAAATCCTAGTGAAAATAATATTTTATGCTTCCATGGCATAGAGGAGGTCAAGATCTTTCCAACGGTACAAATTTTTTGAATTTTGAGCACTGGATCGAAAGATATGCCCATTTGAATATTTGAATCGAATCCGTACAAAAATGGTGAAAAACTAGTTTTGCAAAATGGATCTGCAGGCCTAAAATTCACTTTGCACCTTTTGCAAAAAATTACAAAATTGCAAAAAATCCCTACAGCCCCACAAGCCCACAACTTCACTTTTTTGCATTTGTCATCGCCGGGCCTACCAGCCCACATTTTCCACTTTGGCAAAAAGTCTTCCCCAGGCCCGAAGACCCGCTTTTGGCAAAAAATCCTTCCAAGGCACGCCTCCCCGCATGTAATTTAGGCCTAACACGTGGCTTCTCTGGGCATCAATGGAGGTGCAACTTACTTTTATACTTTACGCCTTTTCGAAACAAAATCCAAAAAATTCAAACTACCTCTGGCGACCCACCTTCCCGCTTTGACTTGAAACATGGCCATGTGTCCTCTTTACGGGCCTGCTCTGTAATTTTGTGTTTTGACTAAGCCCCTCTGTTTGGTGGAGGTTTTATGTCTAACCTAGGACACATGGAGGCTCAGTGCACATTTGGTACCTTCCTCTAGATTTTCCCTTTGAAGTTATGCCGAGCCGATGCGTGGAGGCTTCCACTGATCCTTCGATACTTAGCCAATTTGGGCCTACTCTGCCTCATTTTTTACTCTGACCATGTGGCAAACCCATGCTCATTTGGGAACCCACTCTTGGTTCTTCCTTTGAAATTACGCCAAGATGACACATGGAGAATTTCGTTGGCTCTTCTATACTTAACCGATTTTGGGCCTGTTCAACTTTTGGGACTCTGACCACATGGCGGGTTTGCACTAGTTCAGGGTCCTTCTTTTGGCCATGCCTTTTGAAGTCATGCCGATGAGACACGTGGAGGCTTCCACTGCTCTGAGACTTTTCAACTACCGACATTGTCTCCTTTTGACCTAGGACATTTGGAATCTTTATGTTCATTTGGGAATTGCCTTTGGGCTGCACCTTTTGAATGTGTACATTGAGCCTCATGGGCCCTCTGTAGGCTCTCCTTGTTTAGAGTTTTCAACGGCTGGTTCATCTGGGATATGTGGAAGCTCCACACACATTTGGGGCCTTTGGCTTCGACCCTTAAAGGTGCGCTATTGAGACACGTGGAGGCTTCTGATGGTCCTTTCATACTTAGTTGATTTAAATGGTCGGCTTTGTCCCCTTTTTGAATTTTGGATGCATGGAGGGCTGGTGGAAGTTTGAGGCCTCTGCTCTTGATCCTTCCTTTGAAGTTGCATCGTTGAGACATGTGGGGGCTTATGCATTGACCCTCCTATACTTAGCTGATTTGGGCCAGCTACCATTTGACTTTTGTTAGACCCTGACTACGTGGAGAGCTGGTGCTAGTTTGAGTCTCCACCTCAGGCTCTCACTTTTCAAAATTGTGTTGAGCTGACATGTGGTTCTTTCCACTCATTTTTACTTTCCAACGGCCGACTCTGTACCTTTTCAGACCTGGGACATGTGGAAGCCCCGCACACATTTGGGGCTCCATTTTGATGTGCCTTTTTGGAATTGCACCAAGCTGATGCATGACACCTTTTGTGAGTCTGTTGTTTGGCCCTGAGTCAACTCATATTTGGCTAAGTCCAAAAACTTTGAGCCTTTCCTCCTTTTCCTCCTGTGATCCTCTAGCCTCCTTTGACATTGTTTGATCATTCGCTGACCTTGATCCTCCATTGTAGAGTCATGCCTACAACCTGACTGTTGGATTTAAAATATGGGCTCACAATACTAATCCAACCCTTTGATTATCTCCTGTGTAGGGTCGTGTTTGATCAATTTTACCCAGGGGAAAAAATTGGGATAACAATAACGCATACCAGAGTTTTATGAAAAAAATTATTCATACAAAATAACTTCACAACTAAGTTTGATGTAATATTCTACAATTCTTTCCCTAATCTAATTGAATAAGCCATCTGCAACAATTATTAACCTGAGTTAGTTCACGACAATTGAGCAAGATAAGACTACACAAAGCAACAATAAGATAATATCTAATAATATCAAGAAAGGAAAAATATTCTATTCCAAGAACTGACTCAAAGATCTAAATACTAACAACCCCTTAAGATAATTAAAATTTTCCACCATGCCAATCTAAGAAGAAAGCCTTATACTTTAGTTATGACATTGTCTCAAAGCAAGAAAAATTAAACAATCATTTGAGAAGGGGGCCAATGGCTTGATAAGTTAGAAACAAAAGTCTAGTGTACACAATATTTCCATTAAACAAACAATTAAGTTAAAATATTGATAACTTATATTCAAACCAAACAATCTACATTCACAAAAAAAAGTACCAAAAGCACAAGCTATGATACTCATTTTCATAAATGACCAAAAAGAACAATAAATCTAGGAGGAATCACAGATTTCAAGGTTAACACGAAAGGTTGAGTGTATTAAAATTTTAATCATGTAATCATATAGGTTATATGATGGAAAAATAATTCACGACCACCACTCAACAATGTTTAATGAGGGAAAGTAGATAATACTAGCTTCGGCCATTAACTCCAAGGAATTTCACAATCATTCAAGAAGAGGCCACTGCCCTTATAGTCTAGTAATGATAAGCGAGAGTAAAAAAAAGAGTTTCGCCATACAAGTTAACATATTAAACATCAATCCAAGTTTTTCCACACTAGGGATTTCCAACCCTTCTTTATATTCCTATAGTTTCTATTTTTTAAAAACACAAGTGGATCATTCCTTCAAATATCGGTTCTAGTAATTAAGTTGGGGTACAAATTTCATAAGGGATGGTCAAAGTGCCCTTAAGGAAAAATTTAAACATCTGGACCTACACCGATGATCATCAAGCACTTGGGTGAATGTCTAGTATTCTAATTAGTTCTAAAGGAATAACAAAGGTGAAAAATGCCTAAGAAAATGGGTACCTTAGCCATGATACCCTCCCCTTTCATACATAATTGTAACCACTATTGTTAACCACATGTAAAGTTTTGTAAACCTATGGGATTGATTGGATATCGAAGGGGACACCTACCTAGTCCAAGAAAGAAGAACAAGGAGGTCCAAAAACCTTGACAACAACACCTCTTCGTGGTTGGGAAACACAAAAGGAAACATCTAACATTACAAAATTTGTTTCCATCACTCGAAAGGGTGACTAAGTTCCCATAAAACTATAATCATCTAGGATCAGGTTCAATCTAGTAATTGTTCATTAAATCCAGGTTGTCATAACCCATGGGAACTATGCTCAACATACCCAAAAGAAAATAAAATCTAGATAGTAAGCTCGTGTGAGGAGCAAGAGGTTTAAGGATACATTAGGTTTTCTTTCACCACAACATTTACTAGCTAAAAACAACTTACTAACCTTGTTACTCAAATATATAAATGGAGTTAAAGATGGTATGAGGTCATTTACTTTAGCATGAAAACATAATAGCCAATGTAGGAGGAAGAAAGGAAATAGATCTATGCTATTCACTTTAACACTGACAATGATTACAAAAAAAACAAGAAAATTACAAGGGGAAAGGGAAGACTTCTCACAAGGTGAAAAAACCCACCACAAAGCAGCATAGACAAACCAAATTCGAGGAAAAGAAAGTTATATTTCCTCATAGTTTTAAATTTTATCAATTGTAGGAAAGGGTAGAGTTATCTTGCGTAGTTTCCACATTCTACCGGTTGTATGGACAGCGCACGGACCAGCAGCAAAAAACCTCTAGTTGGATCTCTATCCACAACATGCTAGGCACTAAAAGTCCACTCAAACCCACATTGGCATAGGAAGGGAGCTCCTAAAACCATGAGCTTCAATAGATGGAAAGTAATGTGATCTTAAAGACTTCCATAACTGCAGTATATACACCAATGTGGTTTGTTGAAAAGGACCAAGAACTTGAAAACACATGAGATAGGGGAGGGAGAAAAGCCAGGCTCCACAACTTTGCCAACATCCTCACAGCGTGCGTCTGAAATGGGATTGATGGAGTAGAGTATGGACATCCAACGAAGCACAAAGGAACACATGGTCTCAAGAACTGCAATGATTGCAATCTGTGCACAAAATGGGTTTGATTTTACTACCCCAATTCCACCATAAGTGGCCAAAAGGTGTCCAACTTGTTTAGCCCACCTTGACAAACATGCATGTGGCCAGAGCCAAGATAGAAACTCTTTAATAGAAATGGACCTCCATCAAAGCATAATGGATAACAGACCAAGGTAAACCTTTCAGTTGCAGCGCCTTGGAAGGAGAGTATGTAAAACCTGGGAGATAATACACGAGGCAAGAAACTGCATGACAAAGATCCTTAATGAGATATGGTCTCAAGAAATACCATGGTAGTAGGGACGGCACAAAACAGTATTTGTAACACATCTTTGACTCACCAAAGCAACCAAGGGGTGTCTAACATGCTCAACTCTAATCTTCAAAATACATGCATCCAGGGCAAGGGTCGTAGTTATTTAAACAAGGTAAGGAAATCCATCCAAAAATTATGGAGAAAGGACTTCTATCAAAATTTGTAGTTACAAGAGCCCTAGAGGGAGTGCAAACACATGCACAACAAGGAGAAAGAAACACGAGGCCTGAAAAACTATTTACAAACTGCCTCAAAGAGATGTGGTCTCAAGGAATGCCACAACTGTAGGAGAATCCCAAGAGGACCAGAAAAATAAATGACGTACAAAGTTTTCCCTTTCTAGCATATGTGTAGCCAAATCAAAAACCACATATGCGGGTCACTAGAAACAATGAACAGGACAAGTTTAGAACAAAGCCACCATAATAAGGAAGTGGCCAAAATAAGGAGTGTACAGACCAAAAAATAAAAAACTAGAAGAGGCCTTGATAAGACAAGGAATACGATTCGGTGCCCAAAAACTTTAAATTTATGTGGGTGGAGGCATGTGCTATGGCATGACACTGCCAAGGAAGATGGGGGAGTAGGTAGAAAACAACAAGTTCCTTATAATACACATTCTTTTCACATTAAAAAAAATTCAGTGCCCTCTAAAATGGCACCTCCCAAAAATACTCCTCCTCACATGCAATAACTTAGCTATGATGCGGTGATAAATTATTTTAGGTGAGATAAAAATCCCCTCAAAAAAAATTCCTCCTCCTAATGTCTCCTTCTTCTACGCATCTAGCCAAGGCTATATATACGAGGAATTACAAAAGAACGGTGTGCACTAGAAAAATTGTGTAAGTGAAAAGCAAAAAATCATTATACTCCGCAAAATAGATATTTGTATAAACAAATTATAAATTAGAAGAATGCTCATGTTTATAGGAATATCAATTAACATTTTCCCCCACAAAAAAAAGATACACAAATTATAGATCTCCTTTATGTGTCAAAATAAAGACAACGTGCAGTTTATTTTTTAAATTCAAATTTGAACTCCCTATGTCGCACGGTTGTTTGGAGCTTGGGTGGTGCTCCATGCCAAGTGGATATGCTCCAGGGATGGGACAACAGTTGTTGGTGGGCATGGAGGCCCGAGTTGGCAATGGACAAGTGAAAGGACAATCGACCGATGTTGTGGAAGGCAGACATGAGGTGGACATCAGTTTGGGTGTGGGTGCCCCTTGTGGTGGTGACTTTATCACCATTTTCAATGGGGGTGGGCGGACTAAGTTATAGCCCAATAAATTCAAATTCATGCATTCGGAATGAGCGACTTGGAATGACCATGCTGGTGGCAGGTCTTTATTTTTTCTTTCCCTTCTTCTAGCTCAGGATTTTTCATTGTTATCTATCTTTTCTTTGACCTTTCTTTGTTTTGGTCTCATGTGACCACGCTTGTATTTCGTCATTGTGGGTTTCTGTCAAGGCTGCTAATAAAGGCTTTCCATTATGTTCTCTATTGCTATATCTTTTCTCCATTGTATTGGTGGGGTTTTTCCGGTCCCCTCAAAACCATATTATTACCTAATCTACAAAAAAATAAAGGCAACACCTTTTTTTTATAGGTTTCCCACATTCAAAAATCTTAAATTATAAGAGTCCCCAATATCATGTAATTTTAATTATTTATCTTATAATTCAATTGAAATATTATTTAATTTATGTTAGCATTTTTTTATGTTAGACCTCATTTAAATGTAAATTTTTGTCTCTACTAGTATAACACTTCATAATCTTTACATTAAAAAATTATATACTTTTTAGGTTTTTTATTTTACAAATTTTTTGTTTAAAAATATCTTTATTTACAGTTTACGTACTATAGTTTACAATTTTTTAAAAGAAGAATGTAGAGATATGTTTTTCATTTTAAAGTAAAATTCTGTCGATTGAGTTCATCCTTTCCTAATTTTATTTTTAAAATATTGACTAACCATTTACTATTATTCTCCATCATTGCAATTTTTTCACTATAAAATTATCATTGCAATTTTTTATAACTTTAAAATTTGTTTTTAATGTTTTTTAACTTTAAAATATTTATAATTATTTGAAATAATTATCACATGTGATTTTCATATTTAAATGTGATCTTTATTTTAATATAGGTTTATAGATAATTTCTCTATCCCATATGTGTGTATCTATGTGTGTATGTATACATACATAGACATACACACGTGTTTGTTGTAACACCCACAAATTTGATGTTCTAAAACCACATTAATCCTTAAACAATTATCTAGAAGGTTGCGGAATTTTTTTTTGTTTTATTTTAAGTTACAAGGGTGTGAAAACCTAATATATGTTTAATTAATTCCTACAATCAAAGTTGCATTTAATAGGATAGATCCAGTATATATTATTAATTAATTATTCTTAATTCAGTTCTAATGTCAATTTAATTATCATCACTAGATAAGTGTCCATTAAATTCTCTTACTAGCTTAAATAGTTTGCCCCTTAGGAATTAACATTCAACTCACATTTAATCAACCCTTATCCATATTTATTTTAGTTTTCTTAAATTATTTGTCTTAAATTCCTTTGAATCATTTATTAAAACCATAATAGAAGGGTTACATTTTTTTAACTTAATGCACTAGAGCCCTAAGTGGCCCCATTCACCCATTTCTACATACATTTGATTTATTTAAAATTTACAACCCTGATATGGATATTCTCTCTTAACAATTATAGGGTTGGATCTTAACTCTTTGATCAAATCAATAATGACCACAAGATTAGATCAACCCAAAATTATCCCTCATCATCCTTAAGGGAGTATTCTTAAGAATTTCTTACCCTAAGCTCATTCATTTGTTTCTCTTTAGTTTGCATGTTTAAGGAGTGGATGCCATGGATGAACGGAGAAATCATGAAGGAGTCTTCTTGGATCTAAAGTCTGAGAAGAAGGGTATTCCATCCATTTGGCTCCTCCTTTAGAATATTTGAAGCTTATATTTAATCATGTATTCTTAGTTATTTATTATAATACAAGCATCTATCTTAGATCTGGTTTGAGATCTATTGTTGATTTTTTAATTTTTTCATTGATGGGAAAAAAACCATATTTTGTAAATCAAGATTTTTTATGCATTTAAATCCCTATATGTAAGTTGGAGTATGGGTCCAAATAAGCATACATGGGCCTCATAGGCTAGATATACATTTAGGTTAAGTCTGGATCCATAAGAACCAACTATTTGCCAAAAATACATTTTCTAAAAAAATAATCGATGCATAGGTGACCGACGACTATCTCTTGACCAATCATGGTAACCATTGTGTTACCAAAATTGGTTCCACTACCAGCGCTACTTCTTATGTTAATGATAAGTTTTTTAGAATATTGTTTTAAATGCAGGGGTAAGAGATTAATTCCATGACCAACTTCTTATTCAATTTTAAGAAAGCATAATAATCTTAGAGGCATCTAATACAAACAAGGGCACAACAAAATGACTGTCAAGTTTGCAAAAATTAAATTGGTGTAGTATCCAGTGACTGATGTTGGTCATAGGAATACCGAAAAAGATTCATTCGCCCTGTTGGATGAGTCTATTTTATAAATTTTGACATATCTTCAATATTTTGTGCTTCACACTTATCTAAATGAATTTTCCACAATTATTTAGTGAATATAAGGTTGTTGTACAAGTCATGATATCATTTAAGCTGATAACTAAACTTAGAGTTAACATTCTAAATGATGCAATACAAAATAGTGACCGATGTTGGTACTGAGTACACCGATGCCAATTAAGACTGGATGATGTCAGCCACTGTGTAGGTCAAAGAGCTCGAAACATAAATGTATAAAAGAAAATAGATATCAAAGGATAACTTTAACTTTAAGTATATTAAACCAAAGAGAGTTTGACTATTTCCTCCCAGAATAAGGCTATGACAATCTCCCAATTCACATTGTGATCAAAACATTAAGATTTGTAATTTTATTTTCTTTCCACACAAGGTAAATTTTAAAGATGATATCCAATTAATGCATTCCTCTACATACAATTTATTTGAAGAGAAAGGAAATACACATTCTCTACTGAACTTCCTTTAATTATAATATTACAACTTTGTGAATAAAACTTGCAAAACAATTTTTCATTTAAATACAAGTATACTAGTCTTCCACCTTATGTGGGAATTAAAAGAAAATTTCTACAATGAAGGGTTGTTTTTTACTTCAAAAAATTCTCCAAATCCCAATTCTTCAACAAGATCTCCACCATTTATTAACTTTAATCACAACAACCAAAAATGGGGGATATGCAACACTCTCCACTAAAGTAAAAATCCAATGATGAGAAGAATATATCCTCCTCATTGGCCCCTAAGCCCCAACAAAAATGCAATAAAGGATGGTTCCAAATCATGGAACTATCACAAAGCTTCCACAGCACAATAAAAATTTTCAAAACTATTTCAAAACACACTCAACACAATATACATTCACAAACATGAAACTATCAAAATACACAAGGCTTGAAAAGGTAAAGCGAATGGAGCTAGGATCTATGGAGAGATATCTTATGCCCCGCCCAATGATATTATGTGAGCACCTTAAAACCCTCATATATACATATCAAAACCCCTACACAACTCTTATGCCACCCTTAAGATCCTCTTATGACTCCCACATTCTCTTTTGCCTCACTACAAGATCTTATGTCACACTCAAATAACCAAGTAATAAATGCAATAATTTTCTTATCAAAGGTGGGGCACCTAACCCAAATCCCTCCCAAAACATGAAATATACTCTTGTTCCTCCCTACAATGGAAAAATACCCATAGTTTTCACCTACGCCATACTTAGGCATTCTACCCAAGATCCCAACAAGCACATAAATCATTCACATACATGTAATACACACATATAAAAAAAAACAAGAAAAAGAGTGTAGCTCCTACCTTTCCATAGTAAGAACTTGATCAAGGAATCACACTCCAAGATCCTTCAAGCTCAATCCAACTCGAACAAGCTCCAAGAATTCAACAAGAACTCCAAAAACTCTCTAACTCCAAAAATACAAGAGTACAAATGAAATGACATAACCCCCAAACAAATAACTAAAATTGCATATATAGAAAAAGGAAAGAGGAGGGTGAGGTGGCTCCATGTAGTATTTCACATCACTTATCCTCAACTCCACATCATAAGTCAAACCTAAACCTCAATGCACAATAAATTAGTGGTTGAGATGAATGACAACCTATTACGCAAACAATCCCAACCCACACCCCCTAAGGACAAAATTTAAAACCCATGTAAGAAAAGTGCAATAAATGTCACTTTTTGTCTTACAAAACACATAATGGGATCTATTTTTGACCCCCCAATCCATAGGTATGGTTGGTATATGAAATTAAGAGGTGTGGGAAAAGCTTAGCTTGTCCCACCAGCCTCCCAAAATGGCCCTTAAGCCCAAATCCGAAGTTCCAAGGAAAATTAGAGTGTACGACACTCAACGTCACTTACACTCAATCAAAATCACAAAATCAAAATTATCAACCACTCTAATAAATTACCCCTTTTGTCACATCCCCAAATAAATTTAAAACATGATTAATTCACTTAATTAAGAAACATTAATCAACAATGATGAAAAAAAGGGAATACATCACAAATTAAATCATATACTCCCCAATTAAATAAAAGAAAAGGAAAGAATTGAACACAAGACCATGGTCACAATTGGAAATCACCCCCCCATGGGGACCTCCTAACAAATTAAAACAAAAAAAAACAACATTATACAAGTTGTCATGGTGACCTTCATTTTACGCATCTAGTATTCTGATATGGTTGGTCTCTAATCCCCCTTTTGATTGTTGTGATATAATTACCTACAAAATCACACAATACCTCCTTCGGCCTTATGGCCACATTAAATACATCCAAGATAAGATATATGCACATCAATCAATAAACATCCTTGTATAATTAAATCATCATCTATACTAATAATGTTATTATTTGTATAATATTTCAACATCTCCATTCTATCTTTTATCAATATCAGTAAGATCACAAGATTAGTTCAAATGTTAAATCCTAGTAAGCATGACGAGAATTCTAAATGTCATTAATATATATGCTAACAAAACATCATCATCATCAATATAAAATGTCTCTCTATGCCTCTAAGAATCCATAAAAATCATACTATGAATCACACCTATTTCCGATGTTTACTCTAAAATAAACATGGGATCCACCATCATCTTTCCTTACTCTTGCACCTGCAATGCAGTCCAATCTAATACATGAGATGGATTTTTGATATATCTCCTAAGAACATATACGTGAAACACATCATGCATGTGACACAAGCTGGGTGGAAAGGCTAGACGATGCGCTAAGGGACCGATCTTCTCCAGGATCTTGAATTAACCCACAAATCTAGGAGACAAGTTAGAGCCTTTTTTGTAATGGATAGGACTCTTATTAGGTATAACATGTAGAAACACCTTCATTCCCACCTCATAATTATGGTCTACTCTCCTCTAATCATCATACTTATTTTGTCTGTCATGTGCCTCCTGCAACCTCTGTCAGACCAAAATAAATTACTACTCCATGTCGTGTAACCAAGATGGTTTAAGAGATACTTTATTCTCCAATCTGTCCCAACTCAACAGTGTGTTGTACTCTCTGCCATATAATGCTTGGGAAGGATCCATGCCAATAAAACTCTGAAAACTGTTGTTGTAGGAAAAGTCCACCAAATTCAAGTACTACTCCCACCTTCAATGATGATCCATGACGTAAATCCAAAGCATTTCCTCTAAAGTATGATTCTCCCACTCCGTAAGAGCATTTGTCTCTCAATGATAGGTCGTGCTGAAGTTGATGCTTGTCCCAAGGGCCTACTGCATGTTAGTCTAGAAGTGTGATGTGTGTAAGGGATCGTGGTCATAGATGATCTTCCATAGAATCCCGTACAGTATAACAATCTCATCTAGGTACACTCTCTCTACTACACTAACTGTATAAGTGGTCTTCACTAGAGAAAAATGAGCCACTTTCGTCATTATATCCACCGTGGCCATGATGGAATCATGGTGGTATCTCGTGGTTGGCATCCCTACTATGAAATACTTGGAAATGGTGTCCCATTTCCACTCTAGGATATCATGTGGGTAAGGAAGCCTAACTAGATGTTGATGCTCAGTCTTCACCCTCCGACACTCTAAACAGTGTGACAAAAACTGAGATACAGCTCTCCAATGACCTCTTCAATGGTATAGCTGTCTCAAGGTAGCGTGCATGCTCTTCACCCCTATATGGGTTGAATAAGGTACACGATGAGCCTCAACTAGAATATCTTATCTCAAACCTCCATCCATAGGTACATAGATCTGGCCTTTATTCCTGAGAAGTCCATATGACTCTATAGTAAAACTATCGAAATTCTCCTCAAGGGTTCTCTGAGACTCAATATTTGTTCTCAATGTAAGGTAGAAACTGTCATGAGAAAGTTGTCATAAAATCTTACTCCACAAATTTGTACCCACTGAAGTAGCCAAAACCAAATGTCTTCATCTACTCAAAGCATCAAAAACCACATTCTCATTACCTTTCACATGCTTTATCTCCATGTTGTACTCACATAACAACTCTATTAAAATCCATTGATGAGTGTTGAGATTGGGTTACGTGAAGAGGTGACATAAGCTCAAATGGTTTTTCCTAAGAATAAACCTCTTACAAGAAGGAAATGTCTCCATCGAACCAAAGTAACAAGATCAAAGTCACGAGTCAGATAATTGAGCTCATGATATTTGATTTTACGAGACTCAAAGGTAACCACATGATCGTCTTGCATCAATACCCCACATAATCCTATTAAGGAAACATCCATACACATAAATAAATCCCTCTGAGGGTCTGACATAGCAAGAATTAGTGCTGATGTAAGCCATCCCTTTAGGGTACTGAAGGCCTACTCACATCCCTTAGACCGAACAAACTTCTTCCCTTTCCACTGAAGGAAAGTGATGGGGTGTGTAGTCCAAGAAAAGTCCTGAACAAATATCTTGTAGTAACATGACAACCCCATGAAACTATGCACTTTGGTCACATTACTTGGTGCCAAACAATCCATAATAAGTAAAATCTTGGAATTATTGACATTGATACCTTCCCCATAAATGATGTGACCCAAGTACTACACCTCTAACTAAAATAATGTGCACTTTTCCAAGTTACCATTAATTTTTTGCTCACAAAGACACTGAATAACCTATCGAAGGTGTTCCTCATGCTCCTCATGCATATGTGAGTAAATAAAAATGTCATCAAGAAAAATAAGCACGAAGCAATCCAAAAATGTCTGGAATAGCCCATTCATCAAAGTCATGAATATTGCGGGGGAATTCATTACACCAAAATGCACTATTGTGAACTCGTAGTGGACATATCTCGTAGGGAATATTGTCTTATGAATATATTCCTCTATGATCATCATCTTATGGTATCCAGACTTAAGATATATCTTAGAAAATATTGTGTCCCCCTTCATCTGATAAAAAAAATCAATACGTGGAATGGGGTAACAATTCTTGATGGTTACTTTGTTCAGATGACGATAATCAATACACAATCAAAGAGATATGTCATTATTTTTAACAAAAATCACCTATGCACCCCAAGGGGATACACTAGGATGTATTAGGAATTTCTCTAAAAGTCCCTCAAGCTACAACTTGAGCTCACAGAGATCAGGGGAAGTCATCCTATAAGGTGCTTGTGAGATAGGCTATGCTCCTAGAACCAAATAAATATGAAAATCTATCTCACGTGGGGGAGTTAACCCTGGAAGCTCCCCGAGAAAGACATATAAAACTCCCTCAAGATATGATGATCATCAAGTGATATGCCACTCAACTCATCCTCAGATCTGTCGCTAATCATGATAACATAAAATTATAAACCTCATCGTGCACACCACTTAAGCTGCATAACAGATATGGTGTGAATAGAGGTGTCTCTCCTGACTCCCACTATCACTTTCTTCACTCCCAAATAACAAGCACATGATATTACCTTACTGTAACAATTGACCCTAGTCCCGTGTGTAGATATCCAATCCATGCCCAAAATAATCCGATAGGAACCCAACGGAAGGATACAAATATCCAAGGTCGTGGAAAAGGGTCCTAGGTCAACTATGCACTCCTTGACTAAGGAGTCCACCGTGAGATTGGATCTAGAAGCCATCTCCACATCCCAATTATGAATTTTCCTAGCTGCCACTAGCCTACATCACTCTACTGCAAATGGGGAAATAAAAGAATATGAGGATCCTGAATCAAATAAGATAGGAATAGAAATTATGTCAATGGAACCTATCGTCTCAATCACCGTACTCTGGTGCTCTGCCTAGCGGTTCTCAACTGTACTACATATATCATGTTGCTCCTAGCCATATAGTCTATTGTAAGATCTGAAACTATTACCTTACCTTTTTTATTAGGGTTCTGAGGGAACTCTCTCCAATTATTCCCATGTACTCCACACCCATAACAACTACCAGGTCCTCTCCAAAGAGAAGAGGCTCATGCAGGTACTCTAGTGGTATATGCCATGGATCCTGATGATCTTGTTATGGACTGATGTGGTCACTACTAACAAGATCCTACTGAATAAGCTCTCGGTAGTGCCTGAGTCATGACTAGTCCCTTAAGAGGAGGCCCAATATTGCGTCCCCTCTTAGCATCCAATCTCTTTGGAGGCCTAAATGGGGGAGAGTCTTCCATTTCTATTACTGAGGTGGCTCTATGGAGTTCTGAATGAAGATTGTGTAGAACCATGTCTGCCATGAGGATGAGGAGTTGAGCCCCTCAATATTCTATCTTGCATCTGCTGGATATGACTTTGCACTCTATCTCTGGCCTGTGGCATCTTCCACCTGATCTCCTTTGTAATGTAGGCCTTCTCAACGGCTTCTGCTAGAGTCTATCGACAATGAATGTATCTTTCCCCTTGAATGTCTAGGTTCAAGCCCCTGATGAACCTATGGATCCTCACCTGCTCATCTTGCATGTATTATACATACTAAAGTAGGTCCAAGAAGCGACTCTCATACTCTGCCACTATCATGGATGCCTGACATAGGTCGTGGAACTCATTTATCCACTACTGAATGAAACTCATGGACAAATATCTACTCCTAAACCGCACCTCAAATAGCTCCCAAGTCACTGTCTCAGAATCCATGTGGAGCTTCTACTCCTCGGTCCTCCACCAAACCTTGATTTTGCCTCTCAGAAGGTGAATGAAAACATGATCCTTCATGTTTCTGGTACACGAACATAGCTTGAAGAATCCGCTCAATCTGACCAACCATGTGTCTTCCTAGAATCCTCTAGTGTCCCCAGTGAAATGAGATGGATGGAGTTTTAGGATCCCTATGACATGATCTTCCTCTCTATATTTTTTTCCTCTAGGTCTCTCAACACAATCATCGTGCGGCCTAGGGCTCCTAGATCTTTCCTTGTGTCATGTAGCCCTGTCTCCATGACCTCACTGTGGTGAATCTCATCTGACTGACTCCACATTAGATTTCTCTGCCCTATTCTTGTCACTATGTCGAGAAGCTACACCATCCTCTACAGATGGCTCTCTATCCTGTATGCTATGTCTCACTCCCTAGGATCCTCCACATATAGTGGAATTAACATCATGTAATGTATGAAGTATCTAAGGCAATATGCCTGTTACTACCTAATTTAAGGGTGGTAGGTCTAGGTCCACGTATAAGAACCCCTCGTCTGGGCCACACCTCCTGAACAGACCAAGGTGAGAGTTAGTTTATCATTCTATGTTTTGTTTTAGTTTTCTAGGTTTTCTTCATTTAAAACATCATGCAAGGATGTATGCTCTAGGTTTTGAGTTGTACTAAGTTTCTTGTTATGTATTATGTTTCCAAGTGTGCCCATGCTCTAAGTGTGGAACCCATGGTTCTGATACCAAGTGTAATGCCCTAAAATTTGACGTTCTAAAACCACATTAATCCTTAAACAATTATCCAAAATCTTGCGGCAATTATTTTTGTTTTAAGTTACCAGGGTGTCAAATCCTAATATATGTTTAATTAATTCCTACTAGAAAAGTTACATTTCATAGGATAGATCAAGTCTATATTATTAATTAGTTATTCTTAGTCTAGTTCTAATATCAATTTAATTACCATCACTAGATAAGTGTCCATTAATTTCTCTTACTAAGTTAAATAGTTTCTCCCTTAGGAATTAACATTCAACTCACATTTAATCAACCCTTATCCATATTTCCCTTAATTTTTAAAAATTATTTGTCTTAAAGTCCTTTGAATCATTTATTACATCCATGCTAGAAGGGTTACATTTTTTTAACTTAATGTATTTGTCATAAAGTTTCCCCATTCACACATTTACACATACATTTAATTTATTTAAAATTTACATCCCTAATATAGATATTCTCTCCTAACAATTGTAGGGTTGGTTCTTAACCCTTGGATCAAAATAATAGGGAGCACAAGATTATATCTACATAAAATAAGCCCTAATCATCCTTAAGGGAGTCTTCTTAAGAATTTCTTACCCTAAGCTCATTCATTTTTTTCTCTTTGGTTTGCAAGTTTAAGGAGTGGATGTCATGGATGAAGGGAGAAATCATGAAGGAGTCTTCTTCGATCCAAAGTGAAAGAAGAATAGGAATCCATCCATTTGGATCCTTTTTAAGAATAGTTAAATGCTAGATTTAATCATGTATTCTTAGTTATTTATTGCAATATAAGCATCTATCTTGGATCTGGTTTGAGATCTATTGTTGATTTTTTGTTTTATTTGTTTTCATTGATGGGAAAAAAACCCCATTTTGTAAATCAAGAGTTTTATACATTTAAATACCTATATGCAGGTTGGAGTATGGGTCCAAACAAATATACACTTGCCTCACATGTTGGATCTACATTTAGGTGAAGTCGGTATCCATAATAGCAAATGGTTTGGCTGAAAATACATTTTCTTAAAAAACAAATCCACGCACAGGTGACCGATGATGGTCTCTTGACTGACTGAGGTAACCATTGTGCTACCGATGTCGGTTCAACTACCATCTCTGGTTCCTGTGTTAATGATAATTTTTTTAGAATATTGTTTTACATGCAATGGGTAAGAGATTAATTCCATGAGTAACTTATTATTCAATTTGAAGAAAGCATAACAGTATCAAAAACATTTGATATAAACAAGGGCACAAAAAATGACTGTCAAGTTTGTAGAAATAACATTGGTGCAGTATCTAGTGATCGATGATGGTTTAGTCGTCGCCACCGGTTACTATCGAATGAGTCTGTTTAATAAATTTCGACATATCTTCAATATTTTGTGCTTCACACCTATCTAAATGACATTTCCACAATTATTCATTGAATTTAAGGTTTTTATGAAATCTATGATATAATTTAAGTCGATAAATAAACTTGGAGTTAACATTCTAAATATTACAATATGAAAAAGTGACTGATATCAGTACTGAGTACATCGACACCAGTCAAGCCTGACCAATGTCATTCACTGTGTAGGCCAGAGAACTCTAGAAATGAATGTATAAAATAACATAGATATCAAAGGATAACTTTAACTTTAAATATATTAAACCAAAGAGTCTTTAACTATTTCATCCTAGAATAAGGTTATGACATCCTCTCAATTCACTTTATGATCAAAACATTAAGATTTGTAACTTTCTTTTATTTCCACACAAGGTAAAATTTAAACATGATATCCATTTAACTAATTCCTCTACATACAACTAATTTGAACAGAAAGGAAAGACATAATCAATAATGAACTTCCTTCAAATATAATATTACAACTTGGTAAATAAAACTTGCAAAACAACTTTTCTTTTAAACACAAGTCTAATAGTCTTCCACCTTAAGTGGAAATTACAAGAAAATTTCTACAACGAAGGGTTATTTTTTACATCAAAAAATACTTCACATCCTGATTCTTCAACAAGAGCTCCAAAATTTCTTCACTTTAATCACAACAACCAAAAATGGGGGAGAAACAACACTCTCCATCCAACCAAAAATCCAATGAGGAGAAAAAGTTATCCTCCTCATTGGCCCACGAGCCCTAACCAAAATTCAATAAGGGATGGTTCCAACTCATGGAAACTATTAAAAAGCTTACACATCACAATAAAAAAATTCACAACTATTTCAAAACACATTCAAGACAATAAACATTCACAAACATGAAACTATCAAAATACAAAAGGCTTGAAAAGGCAAAGCGAATGGAGCTAGGATCTATGGGGAGATATCTTATGCCCCCCCAATGATATTATGCAACCACCTTAAAACCATAAAATATACATATCAAAACCCCTACACAACTCTTATGCCACCCTCAAGATCCTCTTATGCCTCACTACAATATCCTATGTCACACTCAAATAACCAAGTAAGAAATGCAATCATTTTCTTATCAAAGGTGGGGCACCCAACCCAACTCCCTCCCAGTACATGAAATATACTCTTGTTCCTCCCTACAATGGAAAAATACCCATAGCCTTCGCCTACGCCATACTTAGGCATTCTACCCAAGATCCCAATAAGCACACAAATCATTCACATACATGTAATACACACATATAAAAACAAACAAGTAAAAATGAGTGTATCTCCTACCTTTCCATAGTAAGAACTTGATCAAGGAATCACACTCCAAACTCCTTCAAGCTCAATCCAACTCCAAAAAACTCCAAGAATTCAACAAAAACTCTAAAATCTCTCTAACTCCAAAAATACAAGAGTACAAATGAAATGAAGTAACCCCCAAAAAAATAAATAAACTTTCATATATAGAAAAAGGAAAGAGGAAGGTGAGGTAGCTCCATGTAGGATGTCGCATCATTTATCCTCAACTCCACATCACAATTCAAACCTAAACCACAACGCACAATAAATTGGTGGTTGAGAGGAATGACAAGCCTGTTACGCAGAAAATCCCAACCCACACCCCATAAGGACAAAATTTAAAACCCATGTAAGAAAAGTGCAATAAATGTCACTTTTTGTCTTACAAAACACATAATGGGGTCTATTTTTGACCCCTGAATCCATAGGTATGGTTGGTTTATGAAATTGAGAGGTGTGGGACAAGCTTAGCTTGTCCCACAACCCTCCCAAAATGGCCCTTAAGCCTAAATACGAAATTCCAAGGCAAGGTAGAGTGTACAACAGTCAAAATCACTTACACTCAATCAAAATCACAAAATCCAAATTATCAACCACTCTAATAAATGACCTTTTTTGTCACATCCCCAAATAACTTTAAAAACATGATTAATTCACTTAATTAAGGAACATTAATCAACAATGATAATAAGGGATTACATCACAACTTAAATCGCATACTCCACAATTAAATAAAAGAAAAGGTAATAATTGCAGACAAGCCCATGGTCACAATTGGAGGTCATCCCTCCCATGGCCCATGGAGACCCCATAACAAATTAAAAAAAACAAAACAACAACATTACACAAGTTTCCGCGGTGAACTTCTTTGTATGCATCTAGTATTCTGTTGTGGTTGGTCTCTAATCCCCATTTTGATTTTTAAGATACCATTTCCTGCAAAATCACACAATACCTCATTTAGCCTTGTGGCTACATCAAATACATCTAGGATAAAATATAAACACATCAATCAATAAACGTCGTCATATAATTAAATCAACATCTAAACTAACAATGTTATCATTAGTCTAAAATTTCAACATCTCCATTCTATCTTTTATCAATATTAGTAAGATAACAAGATTAGTTCAAATGCTAAATCTGAGTCAACATGACAAGAATTTCGAATGTTAGTTATATATATGCTAACAACACATCATCATCATCATCAATATGAAATGTCTCTCTATACCTCTAAGAATTCACACAAATCATACTATGAATCACAATCCATCAATAGTAAGAATATCTATATCATCTAACATCATGATAAACCAAAATGATACAATAATGTCCATATGTATAGTCAACAGTAATAAAAATCAAAATATAATAATTGTTGAAGAGGAGTGGGCACTACATGTGTGTTTGTATGTATACACACATACACACATTTGTGTATATCTATATGTGTGTGTGTGTGTATCTCTCTCTCTCTCTCTACATATATATATACACGCACACACACACACACACACACACACACACACACACACACACACATAAGTTCTTTATATATTTTCTAAGTAGTGTATAAATGATATTAATTTGTATTTTTTAAGGTTAATATTATAAATTGTTGTCTTTTAACAAATCATTTGACTAACATTAATGGTCATCAAATTCAATCCCTAAATCTCTCATATCACTTATTTACACTATTTATTTACGTGGTTCATATCAATTATAGTTTTATTATAGTTATGCTCCAACAATTAGTTAAGGATTAAAAGGAAATTAACATGGAAACATACTTCCTTACATTGTTTCTAGATTGTGTTTTCTGAGTAGTATTTTTGTCCAACTCAAGAGGGTTTTCCCTAACTAGGTTCATATGTCTTTTGTAATAAATTGTGTAACATGTTTGTTGACAGGGGCATTTGCATCCTCATGAGACTAATATTCCCTATCTTAGGTGGAGTTTTCTCTAAGAACATGATCACTTAGTTTCACCTCGGTCATCCATTACCTAATAGAACTAGTGGGAGAGAAAGATGGAATAGTTCATTATTTAAAGAGTTAAGGTTTGCATTAGAGTTTACACAATGACGATCCCCTTTTTTCATCACAAGAAGGATTAAACATGCTATAAGAGTGATCTAATTTTCACCTTTTTACAAGCATGTAATTTTACAGTTACAATTCACCAACTATTCATAAATTTAAATTTTTGTTAAGTTTCACAATTAACCCTTAGTATTTCATCACAAAACCCAAACGATAAATGAGATTTGGTATCAAGTTGATTTATGATAGGATTTCTTAAAGGTGACTTTCAAGGTTAGTTGATGAGCTTTCGTCACTGAATACATGTGTCGGTCCCAAATGGTTTTATGTTATGACTAATGTTGGTTTCCTATGGTGCCCTACCCAGGATAACACATTGTCCTTACTACAAAGCCAACTATCAATCCTATAAGGGGACAACATACATGAGAACAAAGTTAAACCATGTCTTTCCTAATTGTCGGGTTTATGAAAATTTGTTAAGCATGCAGACTAGGATGGAAATCTCAAATTGGGCTCTTATCTACTTAACTAGAAAGTGTCGTTGAATGTAAAGTTTTAAGTTTATTCTAAGGTTTTAGTTTCATATGCTAAGAAGAATCACACGTAAAGAATATTTATGCAAAAAAAATTTACTAGGGTTTACTGTTTCATTTAGATTTCTTTATTACATTTTCAAGGTAAGGAACACAACAAAAACACTAATTAATCATCAATTTCACACTGGAATTTCACTATAAGGATATTAAATTTAATTTCATTTAATATATATATATTTATTCAACCCCCCCTTTTTTTTCCATACATATATCAAAATCAAAATAACACCTATGGTTAAATGCACATTTCCTAAAGAACCCGTAAAATTAGCATCTCATACATACTACCAAACATCAATAATAAGTATTTTAAAACATTTCAAAAAAATTGTTCATCCTCTACAATTAAATTGTATCAAATATAAATTATAATAATGCACAATGAATTATAACCACATAGTTAATATTATTTGCATCTTGCAAATCTAGGTTAGCATGGAATAAGCGATAAATCATTGACATGATGTCCACGTAAATCTAGCATAATTATTGTTATTGGTTTTCCATTTACATGATGATAAAAATATAGATGAAACAAAAGAGGGTTAGGGGCATATATTCATTTCATTCCGTAACTAAGAGAGGAGATATATATATATATATATATATATATATATATATATATATATATATATATATATATATATATATAGGGAAGAGAGAGAAGAGAAACACTATTTTCCAAAAATTCAAATGTCACACAACAAGTCACAAGATAGAGTTTCAAATAATTATTTACAAGTGCTAATAAGTTTCTACAATGTTTTGTTAACCTGACTAGGGTCCTATAACTTCCTTTTACATTTTCCTCTTAGTTGCAAAGATCAATTTTTTCTCAGAGGCTAAGAAAGTGTGTTCAAAAACTATCTTCTTATAAGAAAATTTACGATGGGTGAATTCCTACGTGTCCACCTATATAACAAGAATCCATAGGGACTGATGGAATTTAGAACTGATGAAAGATGTATAATTGGCGAGTCATTTTCTGAAGCCACCAATCGTAATTGGCCAAGTATGACCTAGTCAAACAGTGACCAAAGGCCTACAAAATCTCTTTGCCAAACTAACCAGGAATGTGCCTTTACCAAACCGAACGTTCTAGGTAATTTTCCAATAAAAATACTCAAGGTTTGTGGAGGTAGACAAGCATTTCGTTGTTCAAGGCCCATAAGGCGAGCCAATATGAAACCCCAATTTTCAATTTTAATTTCCTAAAAGTGTAAAACAAGATAACAGGGCTCCTAGAGGAGCGGCAAAGAGAGTACAAATGATTGACTAGGGGAAATCTAAATCTTGATGTAAATCTCCTCATAAAAAGAAGCACATACGATACTTGAAACCTCTTTTTTGGGGTTCTGAAGGTGGTTTTCTGAGTCTTTGAAACTCATGGTTTTCTAGTTTTTTTTCAAGGAAATGATTGACATATTTACAAGGAACTCAACCTCAACTTGTTAATAAAATGGGTGTTGTAGTAACCTAGTTTGGTTATGAATTTTGTTAGATCATCTCAAAATAAGGGTTTAATTCCATGGTTGACTACCAAGGGATTATTTGGATTGTGCAAGTTATGATATGACGTTTTATAGTTTTACAAACAAGTTTATTTCAAAAAATCAAATGTATGATAATCCTAGGGTTTAAAATTTTATTTCATTGCAAATGGAAAACTAAAATATGAGAATTATGAAGGATAAGAAGATATGAACAATGCATGGAGGAATGAAGTTGGTTGAAATTTTTGGACTCAGTTCTGCATCATAGTTAAGCATTATTTTAAATGGTTTCACACATCCACCATTCCACCATTACATTTTATTCCAAATATTATACCTGAGGTGTATCAATAATCCATTATGATAGTGGTTTCCCATCACCATCTTATACTTTCCGGTGCCACTAAAATCAGATTCATGATCACCGACTTAGGTTTCTTTCATCGGCATGGAATAAGGTATACACCCACTTTTGTGGAGCTGGTAAAATAGCCTTTTCCATTATCCTTTTATCAAAGACAATATTCTATTTCCAACATTGGTTGGTCAAACCTTATAAGCCACTGCAATAATATTCTTACTGCCCACTAAAATACCTTTAACAAAAGCCACACAATGATAATATTGCCACGTAAACCCCTTATCTCTCCAACAAATTTTCTCACCAACCTTATCCCTACAACCTACTCATTGCCACATGGCACTAAGAACGTAACTTTCCCCATAATATCTTAGAAACGTTTTTGAGGGGCATAGTCCACAACCCATACAAATGGCTTAACATCCACATCTAACCAAATTTCCTTTGGTCTCTAGGCTCTGATGGGTGTATGTTCAGTGAAATATTTGCAATGGTCATGAGGATTCCCACATTTATTTTAGGCCTTTTGGAAAACAATTCACATTCCCTACGCATGCTTCCACATTCTGTAGGCATATCTAATAGGGCACTTGCAACTAAAACATTTGACAAACCCCCCCCCCCCTTCTTCATATTGCATTGGTGGATGTTGGTCCAAGATCCTATTTTAACAATGGTTGGGACATCCTCACAACTCCTTTTTGGCGTAGGGGGAAAATTGTTTCACACAGAGGAAGAGTTTTGAAAGAGATAATCCTACAGAGACATTGTTATCTTATTTATGCCACACTATGTTTTTATTGAGAAACAAATTCAAACCCAATACAAATATGGCGCTTTTATTAAATCATGCATTCCAAGACATATAATTCTCCTCCATTTATTTGTCAATGTTTTCATAAATTAATAAAATACAATTTTTGGTTGGTATATCTGATTGTAAATAAAATCAGTACCAATTCGTTGATCCCATAGTGTGCACAAATGAAAACATTGAACTTATTTACTAGTCTTGAATTGGGTGTATCAAAAAAACTCACTTGAGCACAATAGCACTTGAAAAAACTACCCTTCACTGCTTCAACTAAAACTAACTCCTCTCCCCCTACACCTAAAACTACAAAACCTTCGCCAAAGACCCAAAACTACAAGACTTGCTTTAAAGCTCCCATTTTTTACACAGGAACAAAAATGGAGTCAACATCCAAATCAAACAATTTTAATATAGTGAGATGAGGAGGTAGTGGTTTTCCATGCAACATTATTTTTATTTAAGAGTGTGAGTGTAGAAATCTACTTTTCCATTGTCAGTAAAGAAAAGCTATGACTTTGCCCTCACTTTCACTAGCCAATTAGTACTAGATTTACAACGTTACTTTGGTTTCGACGTGATTTATGCCTTGGATCCCAAGTAAGGTGCTTGTATTATTATACAAGGAAGGAATTTCATATTTGAAAGGATAATTAATACACCCATGTGCTCTGGTAGTTGCCCATACCCACGCATATTCCTCTTGAACCACCTAGAATTACACCACCACCAACTCCATTCTCCCTCCATCGTCCAAAACCAATTCATTACCCAGTTTCATTATAATTATTTATTCTTATTATTATTCTTATTTTATTTTATTTTTGAATACACATTAATTGGTTATTAAATTGATTGACAACAGGGTTGTTGATTAAGGAGACAGGGAGAAGAAATTGATGCATTACATTAGTGGTGGTTGGTAATCAAGGAAAATACACTAAAATTGTTGTATCAGATGCCACATAGATATGTGCACTCATGGATTGTGTTAGTGGAAAGAAAAACATAAAGTGGAGTGTTAAAGAGAAATGAGAAATCCCAATAATTGTTTATGGAATTTGTATAGCTGATGTGGTCTAGTTGAATGCGGGGATCACGAGTTTTTCGTAAAAGGTATGATTTTCCCCTTTTTGCTTGCACTACATTTCCCTTCATCATTTCTAGATTTTTCAAAATTAAATTTTGAATGATAAGGAACATAATTCCAACAAATGAAAAATATTTCCTTAACATGAACTCCCAAAACATCAACAATAAAAAAAACACCGATCTTGAAATTCACGTGCATGGAGTGCTACACCCAAACGTACCACAAAACTGAAACTCTTTGCATGACCTCTGGTAACATGGAAAACCTTCGGGGACCTTAAAAAAAAAATTTTAAATAATTTAACACTCTTGGAAGTCGTATTCTTAAACCCTCTTAGCTTATCAATTCACTTATAGTGACAAGGTCATTTTAATAAAACGTGATCGGTTTCATCTTACGATTGTTACTTATCTTGAGTGAAACTGAAAACCACTACCTTATACCTCTAGATTTCCAACAAGAGGATTGTAACCCCACATTCAATTCAATAAAAATGCCTTTGAGAACTAATTTTTGCAAGTTGTTTTTGGGACCTACTTGTCATTTTACAACAAGAGTTGTTGATGCAATTACGAGATCTAGCCCCAAAGATGCCTTTGTAACTTGAGCTCTTCTCTTCATTGTAATCAGATTCTATAGGAAAAAAATAATTCTCTATGTATGGGAGAGGTAAGTAAGAATCATCAAACTTTTTTATCAAACTTCAACCAAGTGTTTTCAATACCCAATTTGTATGCACTTTTAATATTTTGGTTGGTTTCCTCAACCTTAGCTAGAATCCCCTTTTTGAGTCTTGTTTGACTTCTAGTCACATGTGTGACCTCGTAATACCACTACAATTCTATGTATAATTTTATTCGATCTCTTGTCTTGTATAAGTTAATTTTAAAAGGTATGGTGATTTTTCTCTCTCTACCCTCTTCTCTCTCTAGAAACGACTATGATACTTTGGCTGATTTGAAAATGTAAATGAATTGGGAAATATAAATTGGTTTGAAATGAAATAAAAATGGACATGAAATGAAAATGGTTGTGACATTGTGAACGTAAAATAATATGTCTCTTAACTTTCTCTCTCTCATCCTTACTCTCTCTCTCTATAGTACCAAAACATTAATTTCAACTGAATGTGAAAGTGTGAATGCATGAGAAACAAACTTTGTCTTCTTCCTTCTCTCTCTATCTCTCTCTCTCTATTTTATTCAATTGAAAATGTTAAAAATCATGAATGGATGGATTTATGCTTGAGTGTAGGGGATTTCCATACTCAGTCCTAGGACTGATGCAACATTGGTTGTAGGTACTCTGAATAAGATGGATTTTGATATGTCGTAATTAATGAGTTGTCATTGTAAAGTTGTATTGATCTTTCAATACACATATTACAATAGAATAATGATATGTATTGTTGTTCGAAGAATTTTTCTTTGTATATTTTGAAAGGGAATACCAATGTGGCATATATTTTATATTGTCAAATTGGTTGTGAAGTTTTATTCAAGGTTTTACCTATGTTATAAAGATGTTAAAATAATATTTTTTTAGGTTAATTATTGGTTTATTTCCTTATCACCCAAAATGTTAGGTAGAATTGCTTTTTATCAAAACTTAAAATAATAAAAGAATGAGTTGTAATGCCTATTGTACTTCCACCCCCCATTAGAGTCCTTTTCCATGATATAAAAAAATTATTGTGTTAATGAAATACTCTGATCTCATTAATCATCTTTATGCTTCACACCTAAGATATATTATTAATGTCCATTTCCTTGCTATTTTATGAGGTGGTGCATATATGTTGTGAAACCTATCATATTGGGACTAGCGAGGAGATAATGTATAGGTGTGTTAGGTCTAACCATATCATAAATAATTTTAACCGCTTTGTGCATAATTTTCCTTTGTAAACTAGTGGGTGACTGAATCCTTGCAAGATAGTTGGTGGTCATACCTACGAGTGATTTCTTATGAGATCAAAATTATGTGAATGGAGACTACGTGTCAAATTAATTGTGTGTTTACCCCAAATTGAAATATGTCCTTTTAAGGATTTTGAAATGCATAAGATTGTTTTGGATATCACTGTTTCAATATATAGTTATACTTCCATGTCGAAGAGCATTGAAATGAGTTGTCTTGTGTGAGGTTGTACTCCTTGTAGTCTCAAATCCCTGTGTGTTACGTAAGTTTTATAGGAATTACATTTGTTCAAAAATGATGATATTACAAGACTAAGGTGACCACATAAATGTAGTTAGTGAAAGGTTAAATAAGATTAAACTAGGAAATGACCACTACAAAAAATAGGATGACATTGAACAATGTCAAAACCAACTAAAGTGTAAAATGTGATCATACCATTAATTCAATAAAGTAAATCTCCACGACCAATACCAAACCCTAATAAATAAATTAAAAACCAAATATGATGCATGATCACCTACTTTGTTTGCATAAACGTTGATTAAACAATGATGTTAATGAAATAATAAAGTGTAGCCTTGAGAGTACCTTGATAATGGGATAAATTCAGCTGTAGCCAAGGTCTTATGAGTTAAGGAAATTGTGCTCTATTTGGACTTGTATAAGTTAGAATAACCCTTGGTGTAGATACGAATATATAAAAAGTAGAATTTATGGTCGAAAAAATGTAATTAACCTATTATTATTAGGAGTAAATCCTTAAGATGATGAAAAATAAGTAGTTTGAAATGTGTAATTCATCACTTAAATTCAAAGAAAAATCTCTATAATGGGAACACAGGTGTAATGTATCCTTCCATGCACAATATGAGGGGAAAAATATGAATTCCTATTTCGAGCAAGATATTTTGGATCAAGAATGGTACAATTTAATTAGTTAAACTACGTAATTGGTTGTAATAACTAGACTTTATGTGAAAGAATGTATTGTTAGTATTAAACAATGTTATAAAATGAACTCAGGGTAGGTTTTTGATTGATCTAGTAACCTTCCTTTTTCTTCCTATGAATTTTCCTCCTTGTAATAAGATTATTTCTCCCAAACCAAGTAAATATATCTAACGCCCCGCATTTTTCTCAACAAGAAAACATGATAAACCCGATAAGCAACATGGAAAAAATTATGGAATAATTTTTTTTTTGAGAGGGAACGATAATGAAATTCATCGGGATTAAAATCAAATTCTTGATAATGATGTTCTGCAAAAAAAATTTCAAGGAAGTCAGAACTAAAATGACGATTGATTACATTGACTCAATTTCCAAAATTAAAGCCGTTTTTAAATTCTCTTACTAAGCTTCAATAATTATCTTAATATTTCTCAATTTTTTTTTCATGTCCTAGCCCATTAATCCCTTGTAAATTAATTATATTAAACAAGACTAAATATCCTTTGAGTTTTAAATCAAGCTCCTTAATATCTATATTATTTCATTAAAAAGGCAAGGGATGCACAACCTAGTCTAACCCCTTAGGCCACATTCAACACTACACACATATCTTTTAAATTAAAACATTCCCATTTAAATACCCCATCACTTAAGTGATGTAGGCTGCATCCTACACCCTTAGATCCAATCTTTCTCCACCCTTGGATTTAGATCTGCTAAAAGCAACCCTAAGAATCCTTATGGATTGCAATATATTCTTTTACTAACTCTACTCTCTCATTTCTCTTGTTTTATTGTGCAGGTTAAGGAAGGAGTAGAAGGAGGAGCCGGGGAAGCCATTAAAGAGGATTGGAAGCTTCCCTTGAAGAGATTTCATGCTTAAAATTATAGATCCATTCATTTTCCCTTTGTGGGTATTATTTTCTTTTTTTTTAATTTATTTATTAGAATATTCTATTTTCAGATTCAAGAATATTCTTTGTGGGTATACTCATTTGGGAAAATCTAGAAAACCCATGTATTTATTTTACAAATATTATTTTTTTGTATAAATTTATATTCCTCTTGCAACCCCCCTTTTTTTATTCAAAAAAAAAAAAAAACCAAAAGAAAAAAAAAAGGATAATATATATAATGCATTGTGCCAGCCACAGGATAACTTCATGTATAGGCTGCATCACCAAGCATACAAGATTCAGTGGCCCCAACACAATTAAAACCTACTCTTTTATTACTTTGGCCTATATATAGGCCAAAGTAATAAAAGAGTAGGTTTTAATTGTGTTGGGGCCACTGAATCTTGTATGCATGGTAAGTTGGGTTGCGGGGGAGGTTCGCCTACCCCACCCCCTTTTTACACTAAAAATAATACCCAAAAGTGCAGGCCGCACTTTTCTTAAATTTCCTTTTTTTTAATTTGTTTTATTTAAGAAAAACTTTAGTAGATTTTTAACTCCCACACATTTTTTAAAAGGGGTTACTTTTATACTTTTCTTTCTTTCTTTATTTTTATTTCCTTTACTAAAAATTATGTTATTTAGTACTTATTATATATATATATATATATATATATATATATATATATATATATATATATATATATATATTGTAACACCAGAAAACCAACGCCGACGCAACGATGATGACGCGCCACAAACAACCAAGATGAAAAATTGCGACATAAATTTTTTTTTTGACATGAAGGGTAAGCAAGCATACAGGCTCGAGCTAAAACAGTTCCGTTTATGTTTAGGGAACTGATGAAGCTTCAAACTTTTATTTTATATTTCGATCGTCAACACAAAGAACAAGGATGATCGTCTTTCCAGTTAACCATCTGACTAACGAGATTTACTGTCGTAATAGCAATCGTTTGCATTCGCCTCCATCCTTAAGGTAGGATAAAAATTTATCGACTTCATTACATGGTGAATACTAAATCGACTGACGACTCAATCCCTTTTTATGATATCCTAGATTGAAAGCTATCCAGATTATAGTTATGCATATCGCGGTCTAAAACACCATATTATTTAAATGCCGAATAGGGATCGCATTAAAATTGATATTTTTTTTGTAGGCTTATCTAATATAGCTTACACTTTTAAGATTCCAAGTGACTTTAGGTCATAAGTAATGCCTTATTTATAACTATGGGCAATTATTCAAATGACAATTATATTACGTAACATATTGCTACTTTTTATATGCCCAGCTACCTATATACAAATTTGTAGAATATCTAAGCTTATATATAGTATGGTATATATATATACTATATATCCTATATACTATATATATTTATTTATTTCAACCATTCAATGTTGATAATTGGGGTCATTTATTTCTGTACTATTAGCATAAGATTTGACATGTTTCCCAGGTAATATAGTAGTCGGTCCCATGAAAACGCTTTGCAAATGACCCTTTTAATTTTCTTTGGTTGGGACGACCCAACAACCACTGTCACTTCTTATTACAACCCTGCCCCCGTTGTTTCCTCTCTTGAAACGCATGTACATAAGACTCCTCATAGATTTTGTATAATCAAGGCCATGTTCTCTGCCAGACTCAGCATGCCTGTCAATAATTTCACTTGGCTGTTTCAAATTATCGCGTGCAACATAGATTGGAAGGTAGCTGTTGAAGCTACAGCGATCACAAGAGAAAGGCATTGACACCAGTATTTGACTTTCACTCATGGCCGCATAGACAGCAAGGATCCAGTCGCCCCTTAGATTGGAGTAAGGGCTAGATCTTGCCAAAATCATGGCCACGGCAGGGACAGCGCCTCCGCTTCTCACCTTGTTTCTGTCTTTTAGCCGCGCATTACTAGACTTTGTTTATTATGCGCCCATATACAGGTTTCAGCGGGTTTATGAGGAGGCGCTAAAGCCAGCGGCTGTCACTATGTTGTTATTAGTTCAGTGGCCTGAATACACCCTCAAGACAAGGATTCAGCCCACTGTATTCTACGTGCAGCCTCTGGTGCGACGACGGGTACAGGCGCTCGCCCAGAAAGCAAAAAAGAGTTTAAGTAATGCTCAAGTGCAGTGGAAAAAAAGGCGTTGGGGACTAAAGAGGAGCTCCAGGGCGTGCTGGAAGGACTTGTTCTACCTTCATTCTTGCATTGCATTGCAGCAAGGTGAAATATTCGTCTGAGACAGTCGCTGCTGAGGGTGGCTAAATCGTCTGGCCGGCATTTTTACTGAAGCGTATCATCGTTGTTATTTGTATTTGCATCGTTATGTAACTTAGACACCGATTTGAGGGTGATCTGACTGGTCTTTTTTTATATATTTCTGGAACGCCATCAGACAACTATGGACCTCCTTACACCAACAACTATTGCTTGTCTAGCGCAACACTCCAAAAACGACCACAAGACTTGCTTCTGTAAGCGCTGCAACGATTAAATAATCTCTGTGGCAGTCATTGCTTGGTGTATCAGCTGTCTACTCGGCATATCTACTAGAACATTTCTTCATTTTCTTTATTTATTTTTATATATATGCAGTTATTCTCTTAGGCAACGATCTGAGGGTGATTGGCCGGTCTTGATTTTGAGACTAATTTCACATTTGTTTTGGGCAGTGGCGAGGACTGCCATGCAGCTGGATATTTGTGAAACTAAAACCACTCGCATTGTCCTAAACTGTAAAAGAAAAACCTTAAAAACTTTTGTAAGCATTGCAACAATTTAGATGAGCTATGTGCAATCATTTTGTCATATCAAGGGGATATAAATTTCATCAAACGCTAACCGTGCAAAACGCCTTCTTTCCTCCTTGTTGGCATAATGGACATTCAATAAGACTTAACTCTTTCTATTCATACTACAAGAAGAAGATATACACTAATGGTGTCACTTATCAATATTTTTTTTTTTTGCAACAAAATGGAATCAAGTATGTATGTATATTTTGTAGATATCCTAACATTCAACACAAGAGTCCAGCAATACTTTTATTAAATTTTGAAACAAGATCTATCAACATTTTTAACCATGTGAACCTTTGGGTAAATATATATTACAATGTCCCTTTGAATGAAACAAGATGTTACTATTTTCTTTCACATACAATTTTTACCACAAATTGATACATATAAAAGAAAAAAAAAAAAAAAGAAGTCTTCTCAAGCTCCGTAGCATTCTTCATCCATATTACATGCTTATTATTGGAGTTCAAAGGAACAATTTTCATTCAATATTTGTTACAAACACTTTCCAATAAATCTTAAAGCAAGAAATGTTTTCCTTCCAATGCAACTTTCCTTAAAATCTTTTACAACACATTCTACTTTATGTAGAACAAATTTGCAATTATGTAAAACTAGAGAAAGCAAGGCAATATTACATTTCTTTCTCCACTCAAGGTGGGTAATTACATGATATTTGTAACAATGTCAACAACAAGGTTCTTGTGCTCCCAAGAGTTCTTCTTCCATACTCCAAGTTCCATGAAGATTAATCACAACCAAGATAGGGGGAGAGGCAACACTCTCCTCCCAACCAAATCTCAATGGAGAAGAGAAGCAATCTCCTCCATTGACCCCCGAGCCCCAAACACAACACAATGGAGGGTGGTCTCCAACACAAGGCAACTATACATGCTTCCACAATACAAGTTCTTCACAACATTCAAGCTAAAAAATAGATGAACAAGAGACACACAATAACATTAAACATTACACAACAAGGCTTGCATCCAAGCCAACAAGAGAAGGAACTATGGGGATATTTCCCTTATGCCTCCCAAATGAGATGAGATGCCCATCCTAAAACCCTCCACAATATAACACAAGCCCCTATGACTCTTATGCCTCCCTCAAGTACCCCTTTTTCCTCCCATACTCTTATACCTCCCTCCTCTTATGGCTCCCTCAAGAGACAAGGTAAGAATGTGAACATTCTTACCCAAGATGGGCATCTCTCTCAAACTCCCTCCATAATTTCCTATTCTACTCTTATGCCTCCCTCATGAGTTATTCCCATAGACCTCTCCTACACTACATATTAAGCATTCTATCCATTTTTCCACAATATCACAAAAGTAAACATACATTTCTTTCTCACAAATTTAAGCATAAAAGCAACAACAATAAGAAAGCAAAAACAAGGGAGAAGGTTTCCTACCTCTCCATTGGAGAAGCATAAACCAAGAAGCTTTGTCCAAGCTCCCTCCAAAAACAATCCAAGCATGCAAGTCCAAAAAGCTCCTCTCTTTTTCCTTCTCCCAATTCTTTTCTCTCCCAAAGGACAAATAACTCTTCAAGAACTCCTCAACAACAAACCTCCAACCCCCTCAACAAGAGAGGAAATTTCCATAAATAGACACAAAGGGAAGAGTGAGGGTGATGTGGCTCCTTGTAGGATGCCACTTCACACATCCTCAAGACCACCTCCCATAGGTCAAATCAACTCCCAAAACACAATAAATGGGTGGTTGGGTTGAATGACATCTCTCTTCCACATCCATCCCTTTCCCATGTGTCTTAAGGCACAATTAAATGCAAAAAGGAAGATAAGTGCACTCCAAAGTCACATTTCCCTTCCCAAAACAATAAATAATCCCCTTTTTGGGCTTCCCAACCCATAGATATGGTTGGTAAGGGGTTTTGGGAAGTGTGGGACAAGTTCAACTTGTCCCACAAGTCCCCCAAAATTGCCCTCAAATCTCAAATTCGAGTTTTCAAAGAGATTTGGAGTGGTCAACACTCAAAACAAGCATTTAATACAAGAGGAAAACACAAGGCTCAAGGAGCCAACCATCAAAATTAATTACACCCACTAGACTTCCCTCCAAAACTAAAAAATTAAGACAAGATGTTACATTAATCTAAACATACTTAGCAAAAGTAATTTAAAAAAAAAAACATCACAAATGAAAACACCTACTAAAGTAAGTTAAAACAAGTAATTACAATTCTTACCCCCTTGGTCACATTAGAAAATTTCCCCCTCATGGAAATTTTCTCGTAACACATAAAAGAACAAAGGTAACACAATACAATTCACTAGTTGCCTTGACGACCAAATGTTGTAACCACCTGACATCCTGTTGTGTTTGGTTCCCAATCTCCCTCATGGTTGTGATCATGTTGTGTTTCCTGCAAAAATACAAAATACCTCTCTTCGGCCTTGCGGCCATGTCAAAATGTCCAAAATAACCATATGCATGAAATTTATTAACATCTATACGAAATTCAAGCAATCCATTATTTCAAGGTTTAAATCACAACTTAATTATGCATTCCATCATTATCCAAAGTTATAGTAATGTAAATTCAACAACTACATTCTATTTATCATGGCGAAGAAATCCAATGTTAGAACACATGCAATATATCCATATAAAAATAATATCAGTATCCAATAGTCTGTCCATGAGCCAGTGTAGATCATACTGAAAACAAAATCCAATCATAACCCAAATGCATCTACTCACAAAACATCATGCTAATCAACGTAAGTATAAGTCATGTCCATTTCCAAAAGTCTGCATAACTCAAAATGATAATCAACTAAGGGTCATAGGGAAGTGGGCATTACATCCCCCTAAGAAGTAGGCTACGACTTCCTGGATCGAAGGCGACTCAAAAGTTATTATCGAATTTGAGCTCGCAATGATGTAGCATCCTCCTTAGTAGCATGGAAGTCTGCAATCGATAAGTCTAGTCCCATTG